>OX381579.1:18917689-20117689 GCA_947458855.1 Monopis laevigella
CAGAACGCGTTTGGTTTGAACCTGCCGATACAAGTACTACTGCAGTAACTGGGGCCTTACCAAAGAGCCGATCGATAATCGAATCGAAATACCCATCGAAAGCCAAATGTATGGGATTTGACGTTTCTCGGCGATCGGACTCTACCCATAGAGTAAAATTTCTATACAATTTTTTCGATCGATGAGGCGATTCGATTGGCGATCGTGTTCTTTGGTCAGGCCCCTGATCGCCACCGCGGCCGCCACCGCCACCGCGTTGTTTTGGCCGAACTTTTACCGTACAATATTACAATTTTAATCTACCCACAACTCGACATTGGCAAAATTATGCTTAAAGCGTAGAAGGCCATTTACATAAAAGAAGAAGAAGAAGTCTGTCTGTCAATCAATATTTCAAAAGTTGTCTTCTAATAGAAAATTTTAGACCTGTGTCGGTCGATCACTTTTTGTAACCCGGGTCGATCACGACCCACGGGTCTCGACGACCCAGTGAAGTAAACAAACCTCAGTACATCATAAGCCGCATCGATCGCTGCGACCCACCGATCAACTTTTTATAATAATAATAATGTTTATTAATTAAGTAGATATTATTAGGTATGTATGTAGCCGCGTTCGTTTTTAATTATGTACCTTATGGAAATATTTGGCAAGAGTGATTTGCGGTTTTATGATGAGGTACCAATATTTAATTATATTACATGTACTATAATTTTTTTAAACGTACATATAATTTTAATAATGGATGTATATAATCTACCTGCCTCTTTTGCATTTTGCACTTTTGAAAAGGGTACTTTCAAGTCCTAAATGGTCCGTTCCATATCGCTGTTCACTTCACATTACAAAACAAGGTAGCGCAAATAAAACATATTTTGTTCAATGATATTTTCAGTTTTGGTTACATAGTATTAATACAACCTGCAGCCTTAGCACGGCCAACCCAAGACGCGACACGGAGTCCCGAGCAAACGTCAAAACGGTGTGGCGTGACCCGAGCTAGCAGAGTCCCCAGGACAAGACTTCAAAATCGTGCTATGTATCAGCATTGTTTTCCTTAACTCTTCTCAGCATGGGTGCCCAAGACTTAAAGATTTGTCACATCGTTAAAGACTATTGTGGCGGGTTTTTATCACGTTCGGCTTTAGGTGGTGACATAAAAATCTTGCGTGAAATGGTTTGATTATTTTGAAAAGGTAGTAATTAGGGAATATTTTTATTATGGGAACGTGTGAATTATAGGAACATGGGTATTGAGGAAAGTGGTCATTAATAAAAAGTGGAATAAATTCCCACAAAATTAAAAAACATTTATTACACCCAATACCTCAAGCTGTGTTTACTCCGTTCGGTTCGTAGGTATGTGGCGAACGTGCTGAACGAACGGAAAACCACAGGGAAAAACAACAGCTGACATCTGCATTTGCACGTGCAAGTTGTGGATTTTAAGAGTCAGTCGATCGAGTGTGCTTGACGAAAGAAGTAATATTAATTATTTATTGTAAAAAGTGATTAAAAAAGGGGATAAATAATAAACCAAAATAAGTACTCATTGAATTTATATTAAATTACGGAAATCTTGTTATTTTTTTTTATTTTAAATTATGCCTTGTTTATTTGTTTTATGTAGATTGTTTGCCTACTACTTTTATGTGTTTGTTTAACTTAAAGTAGATGAATGATACCTACTAGATTTCTTGATTTATTATATTGAGTCTAACCATTTATTTGCCAATTAAAGTAACCTACTGGGGCTTAGCATAACCACATCGATATAGTTTGACAGTCGGTAAAATGAAGTTTTTGAATGAACCATTCATAAAATCGATATGGATCGATTTTGTCGGTTTATCGAGCCTATAGATGCTGTTGTGCTAAGACCCAATGTGTGCTTAATTAATTCGTATTAAATTACGGAATACTTGTTAATTTTAATAATTTAAAATTATGTATTGATTATTTCGTTTGTGTAGATTGTTTGCCTACTACATATATGTGATTAATTTACTTAAAGTAAAATACTAATAGTAGACTTCTTGTTTTATGTATATGTGCATAAACAAGACTGAGCGCGTATATATGTGTAAACGCGTCGCAAGTGCTTGCGGCAAATTCCCTTTGATTTGTGACAAAAAACCGACACTATAACCGATCGGTTACAAGTGCTTGCAAACCTACGCAAACCAAGCCAAATCCTCTATCCATACGTTTGAATTTGTAACAGCTTTTTGAAGTTTGCCAAGCGTATCAATGCGGCATTAAAGCAAATGCAGTCAAATCTTCAATCAAAACTGTAAAACGTATGTATTTTGACAGTGACAGTAGGCGTCAAGTACGGTGCCATCTGTCAAAGCCTATACAGTTTTGATTGAAGATTGGACTGCATTTACTCTAATGCCGCATCGATACGCTATAATAGTTTAAATAAAATTATAGGAAAAAGAAATAAAAATATTACTAAAATTGGAATTTATTTATAAAAAGTAAATTAGAGCTGTAGTTTTGGAGATATTTCTTCTGAGATATGTTTGTCTATCTCAGATGAAATATCTCCAAAACTACAGCTCTAATTTCCTTTTTTTTAAATAAAGGCAGAGTTTTACCAGATTTATAATATTTTTTATTTATTTTAAAACCTTATATCTAGTTTATTTTTCTTATCGATATGTTGTATGTACCGCTTAGATCATATAACCATTTTGTTACAGTTAATTCGTTTGAGTTTTTTGTACTGTAATTTGTAAACGAATAATAATATTGTAGAATCAGATTGGAGATATTGAACGTACATATAGTAATATATCATTGTAATCTGTTAAAATCTATAAGATTGAAAGTCCGAATTCAATTGTTTTAGTAGTGATTGAATCGCTAATCTTTTATCCCATCGCGAGGTGCGGTAATACTACGCGATGTGTCAACAACGTTAATAATAATAAATCGAACCGCCATAGCGCCTTAAATGACCTATAAAAGGAATTGTCAAACGAGTTCGTTGCCGCCATATTCTTACTTCAACCAATCAACGCTTCAGAGATTGCTGTTCTCCCTTTTTTTTTAAATCGTTATGGCGGCGTCCATCTTCTGTTGAAAACTGGAATGGCCATTTAAACGCCATGGGCACCTCCCCATTTTATCACCATGCCCATATCAGGTATTATAACTTTTTTTCTATCGTTTACGTATAAATTAAATTGCATTTTCAATTTGGATACTATTATGATTAATGAAATTATACTCACAAGTCACAACTCACAAGTGTAAGGAGACACCATGGTCCCGCAAATTTGAGGTAATATACCGCCTTTGACACAGCGTAACTGCACAATAAAGAAATAGGAATGGTATATCTTTTTTAATTATCCAAATCTGACCATTAGTTACGGAGATATTAAATAATAAACATGGGCCGTTCCTGCCGCTAAAAGACTAACCGCCGCCTGCCGCTAACAATCTGTTGAATTTTCGCAATAAACATTATTAGTAGGAGATATTGAAACTAATTTCCAATGAAATTTAGGATTTTGTAATAAATTGGTTAAAGTATCATCATTCTTTTGCAAAACTTCTAAATTATCCAAGTCAATGGGTGTAGGAAAATTGATTTCTGCAATACGTGATAGTGCATCAGCAACAGTATTTTGTGATGCACTTATATGTTTTATGTCAGTAGTAAACTGACTAATAAAATCTAGATAACGGATACGTCTAGGAGTAGTGTTATCTTTAATGCTATTTTGACACATTGCAAACTGTAAAGGCTTATGATCCGTGTATATAACTAATTCTCTTCCTTCTATCATAAATCTAAAATGCTTCACAGACATATATATTCCTAACAGTTCTCGATCATAAGTACAATACTGCTGCTGAGCACTACTCAGCATTTTACTGAAGAAACCTAATGGTTTCCAGACACCATCTATAAATTGCTGAAGAACAGAGCCAATACAAGTATTGGATGCATCAGTCATTAAAGCAAACGGTGCAGAATCAGAGGGATGAGAAAGTGTAAGAGCGTGTTGAATACTAAGCTTACACTTATCAAATTCCTCTACTAATGTATCAGACCAAATAATTTTTGTTTTATCCTTTTTAGTGGCACCATGTAGTAGATTATTAAGTTGAGACTGTTTCTGTGCTGCATTAGGTAAAGTGTTCCTATAAAAATTTAAAATTCCTAAAAATTGTCTAAGATCTGCTATTGTGACAGGACGTGGATAATTATGAATTACTCTAATTTTATCCTCTAAAGGTCTAATACCATTTGATGAAACATGATAACCAAGGAATTCTATATCTGCTTGGCCAAATTGGCATTTTTCAATGTTTAAAGAGATTCCAAATTTATCCAAACGTTCAAAAATTTGTAATAAATGTTCTTTATGTTGTTCAGGATTATTTGAAGCTATAAGCATATCATCAATATAAGGAAAAACAAAATCTAAACCTTTAAGTATTTCATTTATAAACCTTTGAAAGGATTGCGCTGCATTACGAAGACCGAACGTCATTTTAGGAAATTCAAATAATCCAAATGGAGTTATTATTGCGGTCTTTTCAATATCTGAAGGAGCTATTGGAATTTGATGATATGCCCGACGTAAATCTAATCTAGAAAATATGGACTTACCAAAGCAAATGAGTGAAAAATCTTTTAGTCTTGGTATGGGGTATCGATCAGGTTTAGTTACCGAATTAAGTCGTCGATAGTCACCGCATGGACGAATTTCTCCATTTTTCTTCGGAACAACATGAAGAGGTGTTGCCCATGGGCTCTTAGACGGTCTACAAATTCCCAGATCTAACATATGTTCAAATTCCATTTTTACTTTCTGGTATTTATCTGGTGGTAAAGGACGAGCTCGAGCATATAAAGGTGGACCAAATGTTTCGATGTGATGTTCGACATTGTGTTTTACCGGTTTGCTAAACGAGTCTGGTTTTGTAATATCAGGATATAATTCCAATAAATCACTATAAGGATTTTTAATATTAACAGTTTTAATACTGTCCGATAAGCTTGACACACTTCCAGATACGGCGAGACCAGTAAAATTATCAATAATTCGTCGATTATGTAGATCCACTAAAATTGAATGATGACTTAAGAAATCTGCTCCTAAAATAGGTTGATTGACATCAGCTACTACAAATGTCCATCTATAAGGTCGGCGGAGATACAGATCCAGCACTAAAGTTTTCTCTCCATAAGTCCTTATTTCGCTTCCATTAGCTGCATATAATTTATAATTTGACACGTTCTTACGTAAATTTCCTTTTTTTGGCAAAACGGAAAGATTTGCACCAATGTCTATTAAAAATCTTAACTTTGAACTGCGATCTTTTACAGTTAATCTTTGTGCTGGATTAAGAGCACAGATATCCGCCTTTGACTGTGCATCTTCTAGTTTTTTGGGGTTTTGTTCCAGTTACATGGAGATTCGCATTTAGTTGCATCGCTTCTAAATTTGGCATGATATTTACAAAGCTAATCCGGATCAGATGGAGAACGTCTACGACGAGATGGTGATCGTCTAAAATATCCTCGTCGACTGTTATAAAATCTTGACTGACGTAATGATGCAACTTCCAAAGTTAAATTTTCAATTTGTTCAGTTAAAGATTTATTAGCGCAATGGCAACTTTAAGGAACGCTTACAGCAGGAGATAATCCCGAAGATGTAGAAGGTTTATCATGAATCATTGAAACAGATGGCTGAGCAATTTCTATAATTTTATCTGCTATAGCAGCCAAATCATCTAAAGATTTTGTTTACCATATTGTTATAATGAGCGGTTTATATATAATTTCATTAAAATCATTGAAAGGTCATCAATAACCCTTTTTGTCCATAACTTTGGGGCTGCAGTCTCCTGATACTCTGCAAAAGTAGAATGGTTGATGGATGAGGTTTAATTCAATGTTATGTTAATCCTCTTTCATTCAATAAGGGTCGGATTAATAGTCATGCTTAGCCTGAGCCATTGCTTGGAACTGTCAAAATTTAGTTTTTTCATATGCAGAATGACAGTCCGAAGTATTTGTAATTGCTTAGCAATGACTATTAATCCAACCCTAAAAAAAGCTGGCCAAGTAAAGTAAGAGCATACCATTAGTGTACCTCAATTTTGGATTTGTATGATAAAACTACACAACATTGACCGCCTCTGTAGACTAGGGGTTGCCTTTGGCATTGTATCTGGAGGACATACGTTCGATTCCTACCCTTAGCAAAAAAATACATATCATCACTGGTTCCTTACGGAGCCCGAAACCACCTAGTTGGCCCCAGGGTACCCAGCGGAGGGGTTTTAATCCCACTTCATTGTAGCCGATGGTATGACTCTACAAAAAAATGCTAATGTTTTCTTTACAGTTAGTCATGCTCTGAGTGTTTATAAAAAAATAATATGAATTATACTAATTGATTAACACATGTGTGTAAATTAATAATAATAATCCTTGAAGCATCTCGAGGCCTATAGGAGTCCAGGACTTCTTGCTGCCTTCTGGAAAGAGCTGGGCTGGCTAGAGTAGCCAGACGTTTACATCACGCAAAAAGGCCAATTGCGGAAAAGTGGACCCACCATGAACACAGGCATATGAAATATATATATGTATATTTTAATGGAAATAATGCCATTTCATGCACTTTTTGTTGTTTTATTTTCTTGTTTATTTCCCCCCGCCAATATTAAAACCTGGCTACACCCGTGTATTATTATCATATCTCTGTAGCCGTTATTAAAGTGTATAATTGTGAGCAAATTACAAATGACAAGTGAAAGAGGCAGAGGAGTGAAATCAATTATCCAAACCTGTTACAGGAAAGTAGGTATAAAGTAGGCATATGAAATATATATATGTATATTTTAATGGAAATAATGCCATTTCATGCACTTTTTGTTGTTTTATTTTCTTGTTTATTTCCCCCCGCCAATATTAAAACATGGCTACACCCGTGTATTATTATCATATCTCTGTAGCCGTTATTAAAGTGTATAATTGTGAGCAAATTACAAATGACAAGTGAAAGAGGCAGAGGAGTGAAATCAATTATCCAAACCTGTTACAGGAAAGTAGGTATAAGTATTATAAATTAACCTGAGTGACAAATTTTGTACACAAAAAAAAAATTGTATGAAATAATTTTGTTATTAACTTCACTGCAAACTAACTTTCTATCAATCAAAAGCCTAAATAATTTAGTGACCAGTATGGCTGGTTTATTACACACATTACTGCCCATCATAAATGGCAATTGCGTACCATGATCAGCTTCTAGATTTAAACGGCTGTCATGTAGGGGACCTAATCTACCTAATTAAAAGCAAGATTCACTACGGTTAAAGAAATCAATACATGTAAAGGTCAATCTCGCTCGACTTTGAAGTTCATAAATGCTCAATTTCATTAGGGTCAAAACACCATACTCTAAAAATAAAATTAAATGCATTTATTGAAGTTTGAAAATGAGTTACCTAGGTAAACTAAATATTTATAAATCACTATAAATATTTAGTTACATTGTATCCACATATTTTACCACTATATATATTTACATTGTATCCACATATTTTACCAGAATACAAACTATAAGTTATAACTATAGATATAATGGTAGTCTACTCCACTAATAAACCTGTAGTTTCAATTAGGATGTTCAGAGATCCATGCACACATCTATTTAAGTTGTTATTTATATATTAATAACACATTGATAAACTTACTTCCATTGAACACTGTTTTTGCTTATTTTTCGTATTAGACCTATACCTTCAAGAACATTAGTTATATCATATATTCTACGCTTTTGACGCACTGCAAGGAGATTTGTAGCCTGAAATAAATAAGTTATAAAATATTTCTTAAAGTTGTTCAAATTTTATATTTTGGTGCCAACTGCAATGACAGATCAATGGTATTTGTACTCACAGCATTCAAATCCAAAATACCATTTGAGGCCTTTTGCAACAAAGAAACAAAACGTTTTGTTAATAGGCCTAAAGATTTTTCATATCTAGTTTTTTGTCTATCGTTCATTATTGATTTTATTGCGATATTGTTAAAAAAAAGATAAATTTACAAATCACGCTCAAAAATTTTGCACAGCGGCGGGGTTGTGAGTGTTGTCAAAAAAAAAATATTTATATAAATTATTGCTACAGTAAAAATATTTAATATTTTAGCGTTTGGAAAAGATTTGCAGAATGTTAATAAAATTTTGCCCATGTAAGGGACCCGAGTCAAACCTAGAAATTTTTAAAAAGTGATAGTAGAATACTGGCTTGCAGGCAGGTAGAATAAAACCAGGAATATCTTTAATTTACATTTTTGCTAACCAACTTGCTTGTCGTCACATTAGTCTGTCTGTCGATTATTTGAAGGTTCGGCCAAACCAACGCAGTGGCGGTGGCGGTGGCGGCCGCGGTGGCGATCAGTTACTGCAGTAGTACTTGTATCGACAGGTTCAAACCAAACGCGTTCTGCGGGCCGCCCACGCGATCCGTACAGAGTCTGCACGCGCGATCACTTGCGGCCGCCAGTGTTGCCAACTTAAGGTACGGCCAAACCAACGCGGTGGCGGTGGCGGTGGCGGCCGCGGTGGCGATCAGTTACTGCAGTAGTACTTGAATCGACGGGTTCAAACCAAACGCGTTCTGCGGCCGCCCGCGCGATCCGTACAGAGTCTGCACGCGCGATCACTTGCGGCCGCCAGTGTTGCCAACTTAGTGGATTTTCCACTAAAACTGGTTGATTAGACCAGTCTTTCAACGGGGATTTTTTTTTTTAGTGGCTGGTGGTTTTTCTTAGTGGTTATGTATCCTAATAAGGAATTTATAAAAATGCATAAATATAAAATACTGAAAAAAGTGAAAATAAAAACACTCCCATCTAGTATTAGAAACTAGGACTTCTAACTTCACTCGTATAGAGTGTGTAGTTCGTGGGTTCGAGTCCCACCCACCAGGATTTTTTTCTATGTTTTATTATCTTTAAAAATTTAATATAAAAAAAAGTAAGATTAAAATTGTTTTATTGAAATTTCAATGCGTAGTATTTTTTTTTTTGTAGATTTATACCCAAAATACGACTTTTTCTAGTGTTTGGTACGATCCCTTAAAAAATAATGTTGTTGGCAACACTGGTTCACTCCGCCCGAACGCAGATATCCTGAACGCGTTGGTGTGAACGGCTGAGATTGCCACCGCGGCCGCCACCGCCACCGCCACCGCGGCCGCAGATTGATCGCGTTGGTCTGTCAATTTTAGTGGAAAATCCACTAAGTTGGCAACACTGGCGGCCGTCCGTGATCGCGCGTGCAGACTCTGCACGGATCGCGCGGGCAGCCGCAGAACGCGTTTGGTTTGAACCTGCCGATACAAGTACTACTGCAGTAACTGGGGCCTTACCAAAGAGCCGATCGATAATCGAATCGAAATACCCATCGAAAGCCAAATGTATGGGATTTGACGTTTCTCGGCGATCGGACTCTACCCATAGAGTAAAATTTCTATACAATTTTTTCGATCGATGAGGCGATTCGATTGGCGATCGTGTTCTTTGGTCAGGCCCCTGATCGCCACCGCGGCCGCCACCGCCACCGCGTTGTTTTGGCCGAACTTTTACCGTACAATATTACAATTTTAATCTACCCACAACTCGACATTGGCAAAATTATGCTTAAAGCGTAGAAGGCCATTTACATAAAAGAAGAAGAAGAAGTCTGTCTGTCAATCAATATTTCAAAAGTTGTCTTCTAATAGAAAATTTTAGACCTGTGTCGGTCGATCACTTTTTGTAACCCGGGTCGATCACGACCCACGGGTCTCGACGACCCAGTGAAGTAAACAAACCTCAGTACATCATAAGCCGCATCGATCGCTGCGACCCACCGATCAACTTTTTATAATAATAATAATGTTTATTAATTAAGTAGATATTATTAGGTATGTATGTAGCCGCGTTCGTTTTTAATTATGTACCTTATGGAAATATTTGGCAAGAGTGATTTGCGGTTTTATGATGAGGTACCAATATTTAATTATATTACATGTACTATAATTTTTTTCATGAATGGCGGTCTTATATTCGCCACCTCAACCAAGCAAATAGTTCTTTCTCCTTTACTCCTTCGCTAGCGCTCTTCATCTGTGTCGTCTCCCGTCTCTTGAGTTCCCGACTCGAAAGAGCGCGCGGGTCACGGGTCACGCGACGATCGGGTGTTTTTAGAATAAGTAATCGGGTTACTCACCCGTGGGTCGTGAGCGGGTTACTGTGATTCGATCGATCATGATCGACACAGGTCTAGAAAATTTATAACTGTGATCCTTGACCGGTCGTCGCGTGACGTCATATCTTTCTTCGCCACACAAGACAGTTACTAGACATGAGCACTACTATAATTTAACTACACGTGTATCTATGCATCTTAGGTCATAAGGCCTGCGATAAAGTCCTACGTACAAGTCATAAATTGGCTGTAAAATAAAGCAAACGTATATCCACATATTTTACCAGAATACAAACTATAAGTTATAACTATAGATATAATGGTAGTCTACTCCACTAATAAACCTGTAGTTTCAATTAGGATGTTCAGAGATCCATGCACACATCTATTTAAGTTGTTATTTATATATTAATAACACATTGATAAACTTACTTCCATTGAACACTGTTTTTGCTTATTTTTCGTATTAGACCTATACCTTCAAGAACATTAGTTATATCATATATTCTACGCTTTTGACGCACTGCAAGGAGATTTGTAGCCTGAAATAAATAAGTTATAAAATATTTCTTAAAGTTGTTCAAATTTTATATTTTGGTGCCAACTGCAATGACAGATCAATGGTATTTGTACTCACAGCATTCAAATCCAAAATACCATTTGAGGCCTTTTGCAACAAAGAAACAAAACGTTTTGTTAATAGGCCTAAAGATTTTTCATATCTAGTTTTTTGTCTATCGTTCATTATTGATTTTATTGCGATATTGTTAAAAAAAAGATAAATTTACAAATCACGCTCAAAAATTTTGCACAGCGGCGGGGTTGTGAGTGTTGTCAAAAAAAAAATATTTATATAAATTATTGCTACAGTAAAAATATTTAATATTTTAGCGTTTGGAAAAGATTTGCAGAATGTTAATAAAATTTTGCCCATGTAAGGGACCCGAGTCAAACCTAGAAATTTTTAAAAAGTGATAGTAGAATACTGGCTTGCAGGCAGGTAGAATAAAACCAGGAATATCTTTAATTTACATTTTTGCTAACCAACTTGCTTGTCGTCACATTAGTCTGTCTGTCGATTATTTGAAGGTTCGGCCAAACCAACGCAGTGGCGGTGGCGGTGGCGGCCGCGGTGGCGATCAGTTACTGCAGTAGTACTTGTATCGACAGGTTCAAACCAAACGCGTTCTGCGGGCCGCCCACGCGATCCGTACAGAGTCTGCACGCGCGATCACTTGCGGCCGCCAGTGTTGCCAACTTAAGGTACGGCCAAACCAACGCGGTGGCGGTGGCGGTGGCGGCCGCGGTGGCGATCAGTTACTGCAGTAGTACTTGAATCGACGGGTTCAAACCAAACGCGTTCTGCGGCCGCCCGCGCGATCCGTACAGAGTCTGCACGCGCGATCACTTGCGGCCGCCAGTGTTGCCAACTTAGTGGATTTTCCACTAAAACTGGTTGATTAGACCAGTCTTTCAACGGGGATTTTTTTTTTTAGTGGCTGGTGGTTTTTCTTAGTGGTTATGTATCCTAATAAGGAATTTATAAAAATGCATAAATATAAAATACTGAAAAAAGTGAAAATAAAAACACTCCCATCTAGTATTAGAAACTAGGACTTCTAACTTCACTCGTATAGAGTGTGTAGTTCGTGGGTTCGAGTCCCACCCACCAGGATTTTTTTCTATGTTTTATTATCTTTAAAAATTTAATATAAAAAAAAGTAAGATTAAAATTGTTTTATTGAAATTTCAATGCGTAGTATTTTTTTTTTTGTAGATTTATACACAAAATACGACTTTTTCTAGTGTTTGGTACGATCCCTTAAAAAATAATGTTGTTGGCAACACTGGTTCACTCCGCCCGAACGCAGATATCCTGAACGCGTTGGTGTGAACGGCTGAGATTGCCACCGCGGCCGCCACCGCCACCGCCACCGCGGCCGCAGATTGATCGCGTTGGTCTGTCAATTTTAGTGGAAAATCCACTAAGTTGGCAACACTGGCGGCCGTCCGTGATCGCGCGTGCAGACTCTGCACGGATCGCGCGGGCAGCCGCAGAACGCGTTTGGTTTGAACCTGCCGATACAAGTACTACTGCAGTAACTGGGGCCTTACCAAAGAGCCGATCGATAATCGAATCGAAATACCCATCGAAAGCCAAATGTATGGGATTTGACGTTTCTCGGCGATCGGACTCTACCCATAGAGTAAAATTTCTATACAATTTTTTCGATCGATGAGGCGATTCGATTGGCGATCGTGTTCTTTGGTCAGGCCCCTGATCGCCACCGCGGCCGCCACCGCCACCGCGTTGGTTTGGCCGAACTTTAACCGTACAATATTACAATTTTAATCTACCCACAACTCGACATTGACAAAATTATGCTTAAAGCGTAGAAGGCCATTTACATAAAAGAAGAAGAAGAAGTCTGTCTGTCAATCAATATTTCAAAAGTTGTCTTCTAATAGAAAATTTTAGACCTGTGTCGGTCGATCACTTTTTGTAACCCGGGTCGATCACGACCCACGGGTTTCGAGACCCGGGTTAACAGCGATCGCCGCGACCCACGGGTCTCGACGACCCAGTGAAGTAAACAAACCTCAGTACATCATAAGCCGCATCGATCGCTGCGACCCACCGATCAACTTTTTATAATAATAATAATGTTTATTAATTAAGTAGATATTATTAGGTATGTATGTAGCCGCGTTCGTTTTTAATTATGTACCTTATGGAAATATTTGGCAAGAGTGATTTGCGGTTTTATGATGAGGTACCAATATTTAATTATATTACATGTACTATAATTTTTTTCATGAATGGCGGTCTTATATTCGCCACCTCAACCAAGCAAATAGTTCTTTCTCCTTTACTCCTTCGCTAGCGCTCTTCATCTGTGTCGTCTCCCGTCTCTTGAGTTCCCGACTCGAAAGAGCGCGCGGGTCACGGGTCACGCGACGATCGGGTGTTTTTAGAATAAGTAATCGGGTTACTCACCCGTGGGTCGTGAGCGGGTTACTGTGATTCGATCGATCATGATCGACACAGGTCTAGAAAATTTATAACTGTGATCCTTGACCGGTCGTCGCGTGACGTCATATCTTTCTTCGCCACACAAGACAGTTACTAGACATGAGCACTACTATAATTTAACTACACGTGTATCTATGCATCTTAGGTCATAAGGCCTGCGATAAAGTCCTACGTACAAGTCATAAATTGGCTGTAAAATAAAGCAAACGTACATATAATTTTAATAATGGATGTATATAATCTACCTGCCTCTTTTGCATTTTGCACTTTTGAAAAGGGTACTTTCAAGTCCTAAATGGTCCGTTCCATATCGCTGTTCACTTCACATTACAAAACAAGGTAGCGCAAATAAAACATATTTTGTTCAATGATATTTTCAGTTTTGGTTACATAGTATTAATACAACCTGCAGCCTTAGCACGGCCAACCCAAGACGCGACACGGAGTCGCGAGCAAACGTCAAAACGGTGTGGCGTGACCCGAGCTAGCAGAGTCCCCAGGACAAGACTTCAAAATCGTGCTATGTATCAGCATTGTTTTCCTTAACTCTTCTCAGCATGGGTGCCCAAGACTTAAAGATTTGTCACATCGTTAAAGACTATTGTGGCGGGTTTTTATCACGTTCGGCTTTAGGTGGTGACATAAAAATCTTGCGTGAAATGGTTTGATTATTTTGAAAAGGTAGTAATTAGGGAATATTTTTATTATGGGAACGTGTGAATTATAGGAACATGGGTATTGAGGAAAGTGGTCATTAATAAAAAGTGGAATAAATTCCCACAAAATTAAAAAACATTTATTACACCCAATACCTCAAGCTGTGTTTACTCCGTTCGGTTCGTAGGTATGTGGCGAACGTGCTGAACGAACGGAAAACCACAGGGAAAAACAACAGCTGACATCTGCATTTGCACGTGCAAGTTGTGGATTTTAAGAGTCAGTCGATCGAGTGTGCTTGACGAAAGAAGTAATATTAATTATTTATTGTAAAAAGTGATTAAAAAAGGGGATAAATAATAAACCAAAATAAGTACTCATTGAATTTATATTAAATTACGGAAATCTTGTTATTTTTTTTTATTTTAAATTATGCCTTGTTTATTTGTTTTATGTAGATTGTTTGCCTACTACTTTTATGTGTTTGTTTAACTTAAAGTAGATGAATGATACCTACTAGATTTCTTGATTTATTATATTGAGTCTAACCATTTATTTGCCAATTAAAGTAACCTACTGGGGCTTAGCATAACCACATCGATATAGTTTGACAGTCGGTAAAATGAAGTTTTTGAATGAACCATTCATAAAATCGATATGGATCGATTTTGTCGGTTTATCGAGCCTATAGATGCTGTTGTGCTAAGACCCAATGTGTGCTTAATTAATTCGTATTAAATTACGGAATACTTGTTAATTTTAATAATTTAAAATTATGTATTGATTATTTCGTTTGTGTAGATTGTTTGCCTACTACATATATGTGATTAATTTACTTAAAGTAAAATACTAATACAGTAGAATCCGTTTATTATGACTCCGCCTATATTGACCAGCCGGTTATTATGACGTAATTGCACTACGAAGTTTGGTTTTCGTATAAAATTCTTTATAAAAAAGTCGGATATAATGACTTCCCTTACAGTGACATGTCGCTTATTATGACCCATTTTTAATAAATTATGTCCGGTTATAATGACCGACATGATTCTTTACACCTTCGGTATTGTTCGTTGATTCCCGACGACGTTCGGCACGTGGCTCGTTTTTGTTTTGAATCTCAGTGAGTAATTGACGGTTGAAGGTCACGCATTGTTTTTCGTTTGTTACTGTGAAAAAAATGTCATCTCAACGACGTAAAGCATTTACAATTGAGGAGAAAGGTGCAATAATATGCAGATTAGAAAATGGAGAATCTAACTCATGTCTCGCAAAGGAATTTGGCGTGGGTCATTCGACAATCTCAATGATTTTTAAAAACAAGAACCGCATTAAGGAATCGTTCAATTCATATGTTTTGACACCGAAGAGGCTTCGAAAATCACGACAAGAAAATGTTGATCAAGCATTAATTCAGTGGTTTAAAAACATGAGCAACAAAGGAATACCTATCAGCGGTCCTATGCTACAGGAAAAGGCAAATGGTTTTGCCGCGCGTTTTGGTATTCTCGACTTCAATTGTTCTGCAAGCTGGATCAGTCGTTTTAAAGTACGACATAACATTGTGGCGGGAAAAATTGTAGGTGAATCTTCGTCTGTAGATCAAAATTCAACAACAAACTGGTTGATATCTGTGTGGCCGAATTTACGAAGACAATTTTCTGGATGATGAGATATTTAATGCTGATGAAACTGGACTTTTTTACAAATTAATGCCGGATAAAACTTTAAAATTTAAAGGTGAAAATTGTAGTGGAGGTAAGTTATCGAAAGATAGAATAACTGTCATGGTAGCAGCGAATATGAGTGGTACAGAGAAGAAGAAATTGCTCATAATTGGAAAGTCACAAAAACCAAGATGTTTTAAAGGTGTCAAATCATTACCTGTCGATTATGCTAACAATCGTAAAGCTTGGATGACGTCAGAACTTTTTGAAAAATGGCTTCGTGATTGGGATCGTGATTTGGTGAAGAAGAAGAAAAAGATTCTATTGCTGGTTGATAATTGCCCGGCGCATCCAAATGTTACTGATTTAAAGTCTATAACACTTGCTTTCCTTCCGCCGAATACAACATCAGTACTACAGCCAATGGATCAGGGAATAATACGATCACTCAAAATGAATTTTAGGAAGAACCTTGTGCTCAAAATGATTAATTGTCTTGATGGTAATAAAAACCACTCTTCTACAAAAGTAACGGTGCTAGATGCAATTCTGATGGTTAATGATGCCTGGAATAAAATGTCTCAAAGTACCATTCATAACTGTTTCAAACACGCAGGATTCATTGAAAGCCACAACGGTTTACCTATTCAAATATCAGAAAATGAATTCGATGAAGAAGATGACATTCCTTTATCTTTGTGGTCACGAAACCTAAACTCAGATTCTTTAGCAGCACCGGAAATGTGGGAAGATTATGTTGACATCGATAGCGGTCTCCTCACATCCGAAGAACCCACCGATGAAAATATCGTACAGAACATTAGTGCTAAGGAACAACTCGAAAGTGATGGGGAAGAGGGAGTCGAGGAAGCACCATTACCTACCGCAGAAGAGGCATTAAAAGCTGCAGAATTATTATCACGATTTGTTCACAGCAATATTGAAAATGATAATTTGACCATAGCTATGTCTTCTATACACAATAGTATTAGAGACTGTTTTTACAATAAAATGAAAAAACAAAAGCAGACAAAAATTACAGATTACTTACAGTAAAAAATACACTTGTATGTGTTATTATAATAATGTGCTGATTACGTGCAATTTTGATTTTGATTTAATATGTATGTATACATACATATGTAATTATGTACTATGTTTCTGTATTAAAATACTTAAATACATACATTATTTACATAAAAAAAGTTTTTCATTTCACATAACGCTTTATATGACGTCCGCTTATTATGACGTGTTTGTCAATTCCTTTCGATGTCATTATAAACGGACTCTACTGTAGTAGACTTCTTGTTTTATGTATATGTGCATAAACAAGACTGAGCGCGTATATATGTGTAAACGCGTCGCAAGTGCTTGCGGCAAATTCCCTTTGATTTGTGACAAAAAACCGACACTATAACCGATCGGTTACAAGTGCTTGCAAACCTACGCAAACCAAGCCAAATCCTCTATCCATACGTTTGAATTTGTAACAGCTTTTTGAAGTTTGCCAAGCGTATCAATGCGGCATTAAAGCAAATGCAGTCAAATCTTCAATCAAAACTGTAAAACGTATGTATTTTGACAGTGACAGTAGGCGTCAAGTACGGTGCCATCTGTCAAAGCCTATACAGTTTTGATTGAAGATTGGACTGCATTTACTCTAATGCCGCATCGATACGCTATAATAGTTTAAATAAAATTATAGGAAAAAGAAATAAAAATATTACTAAAATTGGAATTTATTTATAAAAAGTAAATTAGAGCTGTAGTTTTGGAGATATTTCTTCTGAGATATGTTTGTCTATCTCAGATGAAATATCTCCAAAACTACAGCTCTAATTTCCTTTTTTTTAAATAAAGGCAGAGTTTTACCAGATTTATAATATTTTTTATTTATTTTAAAACCTTATATCTAGTTTATTTTTCTTATCGATATGTTGTTTGTACCGCTTAGATCATATAACCATTTTGTTACAGTTAATTCGTTTGAGTTTTTTGTACTGTAATTTGTAAACGAATAATAATATTGTAGAATCAGATTGGAGATATTGAACGTACATATAGTAATATATCATTGTAATCTGTTAAAATCTATAAGATTGAAAGTCCGAATTCAATTGTTTTAGTAGTGATTGAATCGCTAATCTTTTATCCCATCGCGAGGTGCGGTAATACTACGCGATGTGTCAACAACGTTAATAATAATAAATCGAACCGCCATAGCGCCTTAAATGACCTATAAAAGGAATTGTCAAACGAGTTCGTTGCCGCCATATTCTTACTTCAACCAATCAACGCTTCAGAGATTGCTGTTCTCCCTTTTTTTTTAAATCGTTATGGCGGCGTCCATCTTCTGTTGAAAACTGGAATGGCCATTTAAACGCCATGGGCACCTCCCCATTTTATCACCATGCCCATATCAGGTATTATAACTTTTTTTCTATCGTTTACGTATAAATTAAATTGCATTTTCAATTTGGATACTATTATGATTAATGAAATTATACTCACAAGTCACAACTCACAAGTGTAAGGAGACACCATGGTCCCGCAAATTTGAGGTAATATACCGCCTTTGACACAGCGTAACTGCACAATAAAGAAATAGGAATGGTATATCTTTTTTAATTATCCAAATCTGACCATTAGTTACGGAGATATTAAATAATAAACATGGGCCGTTCCTGCCGCTAAAAGACTAACCGCCGCCTGCCGCTAACAATCTGTTGAATTTTCGCAATAAACATTATTAGTAGGAGATATTGAAACTAATTTCCAATGAAATTTAGGATTTTGTAATAAATTGGTTAAAGTATCATCATTCTTTTGCAAAACTTCTAAATTATCCAAGTCAATGGGTGTAGGAAAATTGATTTCTGCAATACGTGATAGTGCATCAGCAACAGTATTTTGTGATGCACTTATATGTTTTATGTCAGTAGTAAACTGACTAATAAAATCTAGATAACGGATACGTCTAGGAGTAGTGTTATCTTTAATGCTATTTTGACACATTGCAAACTGTAAAGGCTTATGATCCGTGTATATAACTAATTCTCTTCCTTCTATCATAAATCTAAAATGCTTCACAGACATATATATTCCTAACAGTTCTCGATCATAAGTACAATACTGCTGCTGAGCACTACTCAGCATTTTACTGAAGAAACCTAATGGTTTCCAGACACCATCTATAAATTGCTGAAGAACAGAGCCAATACAAGTATTGGATGCATCAGTCATTAAAGCAAACGGTGCAGAATCAGAGGGATGAGAAAGTGTAAGAGCGTGTTGAATACTAAGCTTACACTTATCAAATTCCTCTACTAATGTATCAGACCAAATAATTTTTGTTTTATCCTTTTTAGTGGCACCATGTAGTAGATTATTAAGTTGAGACTGTTTCTGTGCTGCATTAGGTAAAGTGTTCCTATAAAAATTTAAAATTCCTAAAAATTGTCTAAGATCTGCTATTGTGACAGGACGTGGATAATTATGAATTACTCTAATTTTATCCTCTAAAGGTCTAATACCATTTGATGAAACATGATAACCAAGGAATTCTATATCTGCTTGGCCAAATTGGCATTTTTCAATGTTTAAAGAGATTCCAAATTTATCCAAACGTTCAAAAATTTTTAATAAATGTTCTTTATGTTGTTCAGGATTATTTGAAGCTATAAGCATATCATCAATATAAGGAAAAACAAAATCTAAACCTTTAAGTATTTCATTTATAAACCTTTGAAAGGATTGCGCTGCATTACGAAGACCGAACGTCATTTTAGGAAATTCAAATAATCCAAATGGAGTTATTATTGCGGTCTTTTCAATATCTGAAGGAGCTATTGGAATTTGATGATATGCCCGACGTAAATCTAATCTAGAAAATATGGACTTACCAAAGCAAATGAGTGAAAAATCTTTTAGTCTTGGTATGGGGTATCGATCAGGTTTAGTTACCGAATTAAGTCGTCGATAGTCACCGCATGGACGAATTTCTCCATTTTTCTTCGGAACAACATGAAGAGGTGTTGCCCATGGGCTCTTAGACGGTCTACAAATTCCCAGATCTAACATATGTTCAAATTCCATTTTTACTTTCTGGTATTTATCTGGTGGTAAAGGACGAGCTCGAGCATATAAAGGTGGACCAAATGTTTCGATGTGATGTTCGACATTGTGTTTTACCGGTTTGCTAAACGAGTCTGGTTTTGTAATATCAGGATATAATTCCAATAAATCACTATAAGGATTTTTAATATTAACAGTTTTAATACTGTCCGATAAGCTTGACACACTTCCAGATACGGCGAGACCAGTAAAATTATCAATAATTCGTCGATTATGTAGATCCACTAAAATTGAATGATGACTTAAGAAATCTGCTCCTAAAATAGGTTGATTGACATCAGCTACTACAAATGTCCATCTATAAGGTCGGCGGAGATACAGATCCAGCACTAAAGTTTTCTCTCCATAAGTCCTTATTTCGCTTCCATTAGCTGCATATAATTTATAATTTGACACGTTCTTACGTAAATTTCCTTTTTTTGGCAAAACGGAAAGATTTGCACCAATGTCTATTAAAAATCTAACTTTGAACTGCGATCTTTTACAGTTAATCTTTGTGCTGGATTAAGAGCACAGATATCCGCCTTTGACTGTGCATCTTCTAGTTTTTTGGGGTTTTGTTCCAGTTACATGGAGATTCGCATTTAGTTGCATCGCTTCTAAATTTGGCATGATATTTACAAAGCTAATCCGGATCAGATGGAGAACGTCTACGACGAGATGGTGATCGTCTAAAATATCCTCGTCGACTGTTATAAAATCTTGACTGACGTAATGATGCAACTTCCAAAGTTAAATTTTCAATTTGTTCAGTTAAAGATTTATTAGCGCAATGGCAACTTTAAGGAACGCTTACAGCAGGAGATAATCCCGAAGATGTAGAAGGTTTATCATGAATCATTGAAACAGATGGCTGAGCAATTTCTATAATTTTATCTGCTATAGCAGCCAAATCATCTAAAGATTTTGTTTACCATATTGTTATAATGAGCGGTTTATATATAATTTCATTAAAATCATTGAAAGGTCATCAATAAGAACTTAACCAACTTTCTAACCTTCGTCATATGCACAAACAAAATTAGGGTCTGTACCATTGCGACTAAAAACTCATTTTTTTTAAATAACGATAAAAAATATTTTTATAAAATAATGTAATATTCCAGGCAAAAATAATTCCTTCATTTTGCCTAATTTCTTTATTTTTATTACAAAAATACTAGTTATATTAAGATTGCGTCCCAAAGTTTTGTTTCGTGCTCACGTCACAACAACGTCACCCAACTCAATTTAAAAAATATACTTATCTCAAAAATCAGTGTTTAAGCCTTTATATTTTCTAAAAGTTTTATAGCTATGTTTTCTAAAAAGTTTTCCCTTCCATCTGCGTTTAAATATATAGAGCACAATTTATATTTAAAAAAAGCATCGATATCGATACTTTAAATATTTTATTATGTCGCCGCCTTTCAATTATTATATTTTTATGCAAGGAAAGTTCTAGAATAAACTAAAATACTGTTTTTTCTATTCCGTGGCTACTCCCTTCCGGACTGGTACGGTGGCCGCGTGCTCTATGATTGTACATCATGGCCATATATGGGCAGTATTTTTGCAGAGGAGGACGTTTACCTAATGCGAAATCCCTTGGTTATAAAATAATTATCAAAGTATCTCTCCTATAAATTCTAAGGTGTACAATACGTAACATCCAAGGAACAAATCGTCGGTATAAAGGTAAAACTCATTATTTGCTAATGAGTCATTAGGAGTAAATTGAATATTTCTTTAATGAACCTACTAAATCTAATGTATTGCTTTAAATGCATAACTTGTGAATCTGTATTTATTTTCAATAATAGGTTATATGTTCTTCTTTAGGCTGAAAGATTTTTTCATAAAAAAAATCAGTACTTTAATAAAAAAAAAATACAAAATAATTAATGAATTTTACCTTTTAAAGTAAGTTATTGTGTAGGTACTTAATGAACTTTAAAAGAAGATAATAGAGTAATGAGTAGGTAGTAATTATTCTTAAAGTAATAAAAACAAAGATTAGCTGTAAATTAATTTATTCAGAATAAATCTCTACATCATTAGCAGGCAATGAATTTGAAACTGGGAGGTTTTGATACCATCCATGTAATTCCGTCGGTATTAGGCGTTATTTATACAATTTTTCAAGAATGTGGTATGGGATGGTCATAGGCTTTTTTAAGATCAATATTTTGAGTGGACTTACGACGGTTCGCAGGGATACATCAATTGTTTTGTATTAGGAAGCATGGTCATATCGATAAAAATAATGTTTGGAAGGGCCTTTTCAAATCTCAAACTTTTTATTTTCTCCTTGTCTATCTTGAATATATATAAATCCTATTCTTAATAGTAGCTGCTGCTAGTGCATGCAAATCCCAAAAATCTCATATATCCATTCTTCTACCTTGTAGGGCTTATTATTTATGTTACGTCTCTTTGATTGTGCCTGTTTCAATATATCTATCCAATCTTTAATCTATTAAATTGTTCTATGTTTCTTAGAATTCTCTATGGCAGAATGCATTGAGTCACATTCCATATTTGCTATGACCAGACTTTAAGATTTTTTGCTCTATAATATTACATGTGTATTTTGTACAACATATAAAAGGACAGCAGCCATTTGCTGATTTCGGTTCTGCCCACTACTACATGTATCTGAAAACATGGACAATTCGGTCAAATTTTCCGGAATATTTGTAATAAATTTTAAAATAATAAAATAAATTTCGTTAGAGCCACGTTTATCGTTAATCTCATTCCAAATATTGCAAATACCTTCACCATCATCATCATAGATAGTCAAATTGTAGAGACATAGCTTTCTCAAGTAATAAAATGTTGATAGAGCTGAAAAAGGCACCTGAAGAACACTTTGTAAATCAAATATTATAGTTTTAGATGTTAGACCTGACTTGGCTTTCTCTTTATCTTTTGCTTTAGCTTCGGTGCAATTTGCTTTCCTTATTAAATATAGTAAGTATTCAGCTTCCAATTCTTTTTTTGTTTCGTTATCAGCAGTTTGATATTTGTTACAGCTACACTTTGTTTGGTCCATTGTAGATACAAAGTGTTTTTGAAAAAACTTGCACATACTCTGTGCTATCCGCTTGTATTCTGTAAGTAATATATCTTCGAAATTTGTCGAGATGCAGTAGGGTTTGCATTTCTCCTCTTTGGTGAAATAGCTTGCACCATGAATAAGCAAAAAGTATTTTTGTCTATCATAGTTATTAAGACCCCAATGTGTTTGGCAAATAATATTTCTATCTTCATCAGTAAAGTTAGTGAAGCAATTATATCTGCACGTTGATAGGAACAATTGATAGGTTTGGGTATTTTAAATAAATGCATACACATACTGTGGCATATACCTACCAACCCGCACAAAAAAAATGGTAGTTCGTATATCTGTCACAATATTAAAATGTGGAATGCGTGTTTCCTTCTTCTTATAATCTCGAGTCCTTTAAACGAAGCGTGTATAGGTATCTTAAGCCGGCATAAAGGTGCAATCAACGGTTACGTAGATCGTAATTGTTGGTTGCATTTGTTCTTGGACCTTCATACTGCTTTCCATCAGGTAGATGTGAGGTCACATGCCAAGCTCCCATAAAAAAATTAGCTGAACATTCTTTGGTTTTGTTCTTATATTTTAAGCCTGCATTAGTAGTTTTTTTTTTAAATACTTTATTGCACAAAATTACAAAATAAAATTGTACATAGGCGAACTTAATGCCTTAGGCATTTTCTACCAGCTAACCTTTGAGAGAGTGGAAGATTATGCATAGGGTCCAAAATCAAATAAATAACAATTGTTGTCCTTTTGTTATATTAACTTTCCATCTTTTCTTCCACCTTAATAAAAAACAAACATTTTTATCATCAGATATAGGCAAAGAATCAGGATCATTGTCCACATCATCACTTGAATAGTCAATATTGGTTTCATCTGTATCCACTGTGGGTAAGCCACTTTGCTCAGTTGTTTTTTCTCAAAAATTGAATCATTTGTAGTCTGACACACATTTATTTGAGGTTTATTACTCGAGTGGGTAGTTTTAAACTCACTATTTAATATTTGTGAAAGAGGGATTACAGGATGGAAATGGAAAAGAATCGGGAAAAGGACTTGGGTAGAAAAAGGAATGGCGACATGACCGTATGAAAGTATACGGTATAGTCTTGCTAATATCAAGTGAAGGAGAAAAGCATCAACTTCTATTTTTCATCAATTTTGGGATTATTTGAGATAGCACAAATACCGAGGTCACTGCGTAAATGCTACACTTCTCACACTTAATATCACTATACGAATGCTAAAATTCTACAAAATTAGTACACTTTTGCACAATAATATTAACTGTAAAAACTATAATAGAAACACGCGTCTACAGTCTTTGGGCTACCCTCAAAGAATCTCAAATAGCGCCTCATAATATTGATGTTTTAGAAGAAACGTCAACGGTAAATGCAGTCAACTGTCATTGCGTTCGATTATTCAAAAAGTGGAGGTGCGTTTATTGCATAATGTAGCAACTGTTGTAAGGCAAAACTCCGTAAAATCACTTAGTGATTTTTGGGTTTAACTTCAATACACTCGACAATTATTATAATTGAAGTAAAATTCACTAATAATTTCTTAAGTTTTACCTTTAATGAAATTAAAATTTTTTTTAGTTAAGAAATTTTTCCGATTTTAGTTCTGCCATAACCATGTTACTTACACTAATAGTGATTTTTTCCTTTAAAGCATACTAATATTTGGTATTTAATGAATCAAAATAATGATTTTCATCATAAATGTCACTTCATGAGTTTTACCTTTACACCGACGAAATACTCTCTACGAGTATCTGTCTGCTCCAGCACAATTATTCTGTGCCTTTATTTAATAATCTATGGTGGTTATCAAAATTTCAGAAAACGACAGCAATCAAAAACGAGAGGTTTATTGTAAATGACGATAAAATAAAAGTTCTTGGTGAAATCCAAGTATTATCATTAAAATGTCTAAATGTGGTGAATATATTAAAAAGCAATTTCCCTTAATTGATGAAGAAACAAAAAAATATGTTGAAGGTAAAGTTAATTAGGTTATTTTATGATTTATTATTTTCATTTATTTATAGTTATTATGCCTAAATTAAAGGTATAATTACATTCAACGACCATTTACGTGATAAAACTTTCACTTGCAGACATTTTAGACAATGGTGCTGGCGAATTTGAAAACACAGAAGAGGTCTTTGAAGCTGTTGGTGAAGTTTTACAAGAATGTTGTGAAAGAACTGAAAAAGACATTAGGTAGAGTAACAATAACTTAATTAAATTGGCCATCTCCAAGGTGTAATGGTAACATTAATTGCAGTACTAAGCTTTTAATTCGAATACCACTTATTTATATTATTAGGTATTAATTAATTATTGCATAAACACAGTTTTTGTATATATTTTTTTCAGGGATATATGTGATAAATTATTACATATGCTACAACCTGACAAAAATGGTGTGAGTAATGGTCCAACCAAAGTACTTGATGCCCCTATACATTTAGCTTCTATGGCTTCTACAATAAAAGAGATGCCGGAACATAAAAGTATATGGATACACAATAGAGATGATGGTTTTGTAAGTATTCAACTAAGGCTCTGTTACAAAATTTTAAGGCAATGTTTAATCTTTCCTAAGCAGATTAGAAAGAGATTACACCTTTAGTTAACATTATTTTTAAAACCAGCCAAAATATTTTAAATTTCCCTATTCATTATTCTTGATACTTTTACAATATGTTGTTTTGTTATATATTTTTTTGCATTTGAATCAAAATTTATTTGGTAATTTTATATATATATATCTTCACGGGTGCCTTACGGCGCCCGAGACCGTCTAGACCCAGCGGAGGGGTTTTAATCCCACCTCGTCGTAGCCGATGGTATGAGTCTACACCGAACAAGTGGCTAGCTCGCGTCGCGATGTTTTGAATAGACTCAATAACCCATCTATAAACAGTTTCACAAGTTGGTATAGTGAAACCGGGACCGACAGCTTAACGTGCTCTCCGAGGCACTATAGTGGTGTTGTCAAACAAATGTACATAAATTTTTTAATTAAAAACTCATTGGTACACCCCGGGATTCGAACCAGGGACCTTAGTGTTTTTAAGTCCCAAGAGAGAGAGACAATGTTCTTAGCAAACCATGGATTCACCGTGCGGGTGCCGGGTCCATCGCGTGGTTGAAAGGCAGGGGAATGAACTGCAGCGTTCCCGGACTTGAGACCGCGAAGTAGGTTTAAAGGCCTTTTGAACTCTCACCTGCACTGTGTTCACTACCCTCTCTACTCAACCAAATATTATATGATCCTGTTAGCGCCATCCTGGAAACACGCTCCATAAAAGTTCCGACGGCTGTTCTCGGAAGGCCAAGATCCTTCAATAGACGGTGCAAAGACTTTGCTGGAATTCCTCTTGCACCAACTTCCACTGCATAAAGTTGAGTTTTAAATCCGTTTCTAGTAATTTCGTTTGTGAGATCAAAATATTTGTTCGACTTGATGTTGTGGTCCTTAGGTATGTTTGTTTCCCACGGAACGGTGAGTTCTATAAGTATTACTTTCTTCAAGCACCGAGAGTACACCAGTATGTCTGGTCTATAGGCTGAAACTGCTAGTTCGTCTGGAATCTTGTAATGTATTTTAAATGTATCCATGAATATTTTCCAGTCTTGTGCTTTGTCCAGGATTGAGAAAGGTTTATTTATTTATTTAATCAAAATTGCATACATGGGTAGAATTTACTTTGAGTTTTCTTGAGTTGTCCCTCCTTTACAAAAGTAGTCAGTCTTTCATTTGTTGTTAATCCTTTTCTGGCTCTGGCAATACTGAGACTTACAGCTTCACGAATAATTTCTAGAACTTTATCATGTCGGTGCGAATAATGACCTTTTTCAAGTAGAGTTTTGCACCCAGCAAGTATATGTCTGGCAGTCCCTACAGCAACACCGCACAATGTACATGTCTTATCTGTTGCCTTCCCCCATCTTACCAGATTACTCTGGTCAGGTAGGGACATTTGAAAGGCATTAAGATAGAACTTAATAAGTGCCGGAGACCAATCGTACATGAGTGTGCGCCATTTCAGGGCTGGAGGAATACAAACTTCCCCCAAAGTAAGCCATTCATTCTGTACTTCTAGGGTCATCGCGTGAACTCTGTAGCCATGCCCTTCATCTTCCCTAAGGAAAGATTTAATAACATCTTTATCACATTCCTTTTTCTTCCAACCTAACCCCCTTTTGCTGATCTGGGCACCGCTCATAAATGATTTATGAAACTGAAGTCTTGACTCCATCTCAGAGGCCAATGAGTCTTTTGGGAGAGATGCAATCAGATTATCCCGAGAGTTACTCAGGATTTGTTGCTTGGTTACACGTAGATGTTTGTACAACTCAGATGGTTTTTTAAAATTCATCCCAAATTGTTGCTGTCCCCTGAACAGCGTAGAAGAGTCAGCGCCCTGAGCTAATCCAAGCCAAGACTTAAGTTTTCTTATGACAGTTGCATCCAGATTTACCAGAAGAGTTTTGTTGAAGTTGTATACAAGAAAAGGCCATGTTAGACGAGATGTTAGGTAGTTGTCATAAATCCAAGCTTTCTTGACATTACTAATTGGTTGTTGATCTACCTTGTTGATGTCATTAATAAAGCGTTCCACAACCACATCTAAGGATGGTGTTCTTCCTTTAAAATCGATCCTTCTGCCCAGAAATTTGAAAGGCATGGCTTCCTCTACTGGGGCTACTTTCTGCCCTGCTATGAATAGTTCTGGGTCGTATGACGTAAACCTAGTATTTCGTCTGCCCAGACACAGACAGAAGCATTTTGATGGTTTTGTTCTCATGCCGTTCGACCATACACAGAATTCGTCTACCAGAGTAAGCAAATTCTGGCATTGTTTTGGATTGCGTGTTAGCACTGCTAGGTCGTCTGCAAATGCTAAGATGGACTCCGAATATACATTATTTAACTTAAATCTATATCCCCACTTTTTTTCACTAGTTTTAAGTTTGTCAATTAAGATGTTAATAATAATATTGAAGGCTATTGGTGAGAGGCAACAGCCTTGAAATAGCCCAACATTATATTTAAGAGGATCTGTGAACCCATCTTTATTTGTAATGACAAATCTTAAGTTCTTATAATAATTAGCAATTATATCCATGATCACTGTTGGGAAGTTATACCATTTTAGGGCAACTTGTAGCAATTTATGCTGGACCGTTCCAAAAGCATTTTCCAAATCAATCCAGCAGACACTCAATTGACGCTCATGCTCCCTGGCATCCTTCAAACATTCCGAAAGTAAGGTGTTGTGTTCCAAACAACCAGAAATTCCCGGAAGAAATCCTTTCTGGTTCTGGGATAAAAAGTACTTGTTTGTGATCATAAACCTCGACATTCTTGCTTGAAGTATAGAAAAGAAGATTTTGGATATAGTGTTTGTTAACGCAATAGGTCTTGTATCTTTAGGGTCAGTAACCTCAGGCTTTTTTGGTATAAGAACAAAAGCTGCTTCTCCGAACACAGTCGGTACTTGTTTGCTTGACCATATTCTACAGTAGATGTTATGTAAACACTTGCGAATGTGAGGACACTTTTTATATACAATGTAGGGTATGCCATCCGGACCTGGTGCTGACTTTACGCTTTTCTTCTTCACTTGCTCCTCAGTCTCTTCAATTTTAATTCTAACCAACTCGGCCACCACGTATATAATTGGTAATAATGGTATTGGTAATTTTACTTTTATTGTAATTATATTTCTGCATACTCACTTTAAAGCAATAAAAAAAACATGACACCAAGATAGGATATATATTTTTAGTTGATTTTTTGAATTTAATTTTACCCTCCAATTTGCTTTGGAACAGATTTTTATCTGACAGAAGCATTATTACACTTTTTGATTAATTCTCATAATCATTGTAGGTAGAGCTATTTTTGATACTTGAAACATCTAAAGACATTGCTATTTATTCTAAAGGTATTTTAGGTCACCCAGAATTTAATTTAACTCCCTACAAAGTTTAATTAAATTAGGTTTTTTTCTTCAATGTTATTGGCCACACACTTAAATAGTTCCACTCCTATCATTGGTTTTATATTTATTAGAATTTATTATGAAAGTAGTTAAAAAAAAAGCGGGCCCAGCCTAGTGGTGTGGTTCAGTCGCTGCGCAACTGATAACAAAGTTAAGCAATGACAACAAGACTGGTCCTGGAATGGGTGATCGTTTTATATAATGAGGCTATACCATAACTAACACCGCATCAAGTTTGCCACTTGTTAGGTGTTGCCTCTGAAATATCATCGGTGAAACGAGGATGGGTTAATCCCTCAGCTGGACCCTGAGGCTGTTTAAACGGTTTTTGGGAGTCAAAAAGGCTCTTTGGGATGGTATATTTATTTAGTTATATAATTATCAGAAATATTTTGTTACCTATAAATTCCAAATATATAATGATTGTTTCATAATAAGTTTTCTTTATTATGCCCATTTTAGAAAGTAGATGCAAAAAAACTTGAAAAGGCTGAAGCCAAATTGCAACAGAAACAAGCAAAAGCAAAGCAAGACCCCAAGGCTCCAGTGGCTGCTCCTGTATTACAAACTGCAACAGCTTCACAAGTTACCTCTAAAAAGGAAACTAAACTTGAAGCAAAGGGTATAAACAAGACTCAGGATATTAGAATTGAAAACTTTGATATTGCATATGGAGATAGGTAATTTTTATTTAATTTGTTATAAGTTGTGTCAAGCAAACAATTAAATCTTTTCTCTTTATAATATAGTATAGATACCACATAAAGCAATTTTGATGGTGTTTATTTATTAAAAAAAAAAAAACCCATACTACAAATTTACTGTTAAATAAAAACCTTGTAAAATTATTATAAATTTCAGGGTATTATTACAAGGTGCTGATATTATGTTATCATTTGGTAGAAGATATGGTTTAGTAGGACGAAACGGACTTGGTAAGACAACCCTATTGAGAATGATTTCATCGAAACAACTAAAAATACCTTCACATATATCTATTCTTCATGTGGAACAAGAAGTTGTTGGAGATGATACGGTAGCATTACAAAGTGTTCTGGAATGTGATACTGTAAGAGAAGATTTGCTTAGAAGAGAAAGAGAAATTACAGCAGCTATAAACAATGGGTATGTTTCTTAATTTTTTTGTAGGTGAAACTAGAAACCTAAACTATTTTATTTGAAACAACATTTAAATCCCTCAGTGACAGACACAAATGTTTCCTGTGTTCTATCAACTATGAGCTTAATACTTCTTGCCACACTTTTACTAGATATTTTGATTCTTACACTCCATCTGCAGTTTGGTGGAATAAATTGCCATTATTCGCTACTAGGTCATTTGTGTCGTATATATATTACCCATTTTATTGTCTACAGTGTATATGTATGTTTGTAAATATATATATATATAAGAATGTATATTTAAATAAAGAACCTAGTGCTCATGTGAGTACACAATTGAAAAGGTTATTTGGTTGATAATGACCTAAAGTAATTAAGGCTGATTTTGTACATAACTTTTGTATTCTATATAATAAAGTTTTTAAATAAAATAAATAAACTAAATGTGGTTTACAAATTGGTATTAAGCTCACCTATGTTCAATTTTGTGCAATAAAGAATTTTAAATAAATAAATATTATACCTAATTTTTATTAATAAATAAATATTATACTTAATTTTTATTAATAAATAAATATTATACCTAATTTTTATTAATAAATAAATATTATACCTAATTTTTATTAATAAATAAATATTATACCTAATTTTTATAAATAAATAATAAATACCACCACAGGGATTAACCCGTCCTCATTTCGCAGATGGTATTCGGAGCAACACCTAACAAGTGGCGAGCTTGTTGTGGTGTTTATAATGAAACACAAACAGGCCGGCCTTGTTGTCATCTGCTTAAACTTGTTATCAGTTACACAGTGACTTAACCACTATGCTGTGGCCGCTTTTTCTTAATTATTAATAACTATTTATTAATTTTTTTTAATTGAGGCTATTTCATCATAAACACCGCAACAAGCTCGCCACTTGTTAAGTGTTGCCTCCGAATACCATCGGCGAAATGAGGATGGGTTAATCCCTCCGCTGGGACCCTGAGGCCGTTTAAACGTTTCTCGGGAGCCAAATAGGCACCCGTGATGGTATTTATTTTATTTATTTATTTATTAATTTTGTATATTTTAACATTTTCAGGGAAAATAATCCGAATTTATCTCCAGAGCTAACAGAGATATATGCACAGCTAGAGAATATTGAATCAGACAAGGCACCAGCTAAGGCATCAATAATATTGAATGGTTTAGGATTTACCTCCGAAATGCAAAAGAAAACTACCAAAACCTTTTCTGGAGGATGGAGGATGAGACTGGCATTGGCTAGAGCTTTGTTTTCAAGGTAATTTTCCTTTAATAGTTATCTATAAATGTTAGTTCAGATGTCTGTATAATTTGACTTCATGGTGAAAACTGCTGAGCATCGTGGTTATAATTTTGATGGTCTGGGCAAACATATTTATACTAACTCAATAATTTAAAGTAATTAACTAATTAATTGCCTGTATAATTTTTGTTGTGATTATTTTGATTATTAAGAGAGATATAACACTCAATATCTGATTAAATTATGTGTTAATATTTAGTCATTAATAAAATATATATTTCTTTTGATATGTTAGTACATTCTTTATCTGTTATTATATTATTTACTATATAAATATGATAACATGACCAAGGTGCACTGTAACTCCACTGGGTACACTGAGGCAGTATGACTAGATTTAAGCATTCTATATTTATTGTACATTGTATGTACAATAAATATAGAATGTACACATTCTATGTACATTATATACATATTGTGTCTAATGTACAATAAATACAAACTAAGGTCACAAACTAAGCTCTAGGTTTCTAGTTAGTACACCATAAACAATGACACTAATGCACATTATACATACATACATATCATCATGGGTGCTTTATGGCACCCGAGACCGCCTAGACGGCCCCAGGGTACCCAGCAGAGGGGTTTTTTAATCCCACCTCATCGTAGCTGATGGTATGAGTACACCGAACAAGTGGCTAGCTCGTTGAGATGTTTTGAATAGACTCAATAACCCACCTATAAACAGTTTCACAGGGTGGTATAGTGAAACCGGGACTGACAGCTTAACATGCTCTCCGAGGCACTATAGTGGTATTGTCAAACAAATGTATATAATTTTTCTCATTGGTACACACCGGGATTCGAACCAGGGACCTTAGTGTTTTTAAGTCCAAGGTCTAACCAACTCGGCCACCACATATATTTTACATACATGCATGTTATGTTTTATAAATACCCAGACCATGCCAAACTACACAAAAACATACTAATGTAATTTTCAAAGGTGCAACCACTATTCTATGGAGGTGCTCAAAATATATATTTTTAATTATTTCAGACCAGATCTCCTACTTCTTGACGAGCCCACTAACATGTTGGACATAAAGGCTATAATTTGGCTGGAGAACTATTTACAGAACTGGCCCACTACCCTACTGGTTGTATCTCACGACAGAAACTTCCTTGACACTGTGCCTACTGACATCTTACACTTGCATTCGCAGAGGATTGATGTTTACAAGTAAGGATTTTGTTGTTTTACAGTTTATTGAATAGAATAGAACAATAATTTATTGCCAACTAGAATTACTCATACAAATAGTAAAATTTATTAAAAAATAAATTATATGTATCAGGTGTAATAAAACCTGAATATTATTACTTATTCCATTTTTTATCAATTTTTGTGATCTTTCAATCATATTTTTTTTTTTTTTAAATAACATAATAGGCTATTTGACTACATTAAAAATATACTATAAATTGTGGTCATCCTATCAGACAATGGCGTAAAAAAACATATTTCCCTTTATTTTAAACTAAATTATGTATATCTTTTGTAGATTACACGAAATAAAATACATAGGTTAATGATGTGCTCTTAAAATATGGTGTATTTAAGCTAGATAATAATAATAATATAAATTAAATTAATTAATATAATTCATTGAGTTCCTCTGGAGCCGCGCAGGTGCCGAGAACTGCAGCCGCATTACCTCTTTGAATTTTTAGCCCTTTGTGTTGGAAAAAGTAGGCTCTAGCACGTTGGTCATCTGATTTCTCTATTAACAATTTTCCCAATGATTGAGAAAATGCTAAAGCAACAGGTGACCAGGGGCCTAAAGTTTCCACCGCAAAGGCCAGAAATTCAAAGTGGTCTGCGAGCTGGGAATATTTACATTATTTCAAATTTTGTGATTTAAGAGCTGCGGTCCCAGAGGAAACAGAGGCGAGCTGTAAATTAGATGGAGTTAATGTATCCGTGCAGGTGGCGTGGATTTTATTATAACAAAAACATCTTTGATTAGTTGATGACTGGTGACGTCACACGCAAGTAAAACAAAACAATACACAGATTATAAATCATGTGGATGAATTAGAATAGAGTATAATATATAGGAGATTATTTAATCAGGGCTTGTTTGTTTACTTATGTGTGACGTCACACTTGACATAGTCTGCAAAACATCGTTTTTAGCGCCATTGTGGAAATTCCAACTTTAACTTTGATATTTAATAATAATAAAGTAGACATCCCGGAAATATCAATGTAGTGTGCATATTATGTAATGGAGAATCATATAAAACGGTTTCAAAAAGGAGTCAAATACCCTATTAATATTACATCTTACCAAAATTTGGACATTCACAACATTAATATAAATTTACAGAGGAAACTACGAACAATTCATAAAGACCAAGACGGACAAAATGAAGAACCAGCAGAGAGAGTATGAGGCTCAGCAACAACTGCGTCAGCATGTGCAGGTGTTTATAGACCGGTTCAGGTTCAATGCCAACCGAGCCGCCCTGGTACAGTCCAAGATTAAGATGCTGGAACGATTGTAAGTAATGCTATTATTATTCATTTATTTGTCATCATGCTCAGTCTTTGTGGGCTATCCAGGTAGATGTACAGTTGGCCAAGAAAGTGGTCTATCAAGTTTGACTATACTTCCCATGTCTAACAACATTACTAAGGTATAAGGTACAATAATTAATAATCAACAGCATTAACTGTCAAAATATTCTGCAAGGGAAAATCAAACTAAAAACAATAACTACTTTTATATTTTCCTACTTTTTTAAGAAATCAATGCAGTAGGCTCACGAACCCATAAACTAAAACCGAAACATGAACTTAGAATAAAAAAAATACTCATAAAAAAAATATAATTGATTAAATTAGATACAGCTTATGTGTGATGATAACTTTGCAGTATTATTTTAATTATAGGATTGTAAAATCTTTTAATAATATGTATAATTATTATATATACAGGGTTACAGGAAAAGTGCTAGATCCGTTCAGGGCGTGGAGTACCCATCAGTTCTGACTTATTTCTCTATGAAACATCCTACCCTAAATTTAACCCTTTTCGAGATTTTCGACTTTTAATTTTTTTATTGAAAATTGCCAATTTTTGGGCTACTAAAATTAATTTTGTTTATTTTGTGTGTCTTATTATTATTATTATTATTGCATTTTTACATGTGTAATAAAATGCTTTAGGACGTCAATCATTAAAATAGTGCATAAGTTAATTGAATAGGCCGTAGTAGACAAGTGAAAGTTAAGAAATTACAAAAATAAGTTTTTTTTTCTCTAAGGGATATCTAAAAAAAATATTCTGGCAGTTGTTCGGCAGATGTATTTTAAAATATCTACGTATCATAAGCTATCTAACGAGGTATTACAATCTAGAATTTGTATTACATTTCGTGGAAAAAAAGTAGTTGGGACGCTTCAGGTAGTAGTTCTAACGGACCCGCACCTATTGTTTTTCAAGTTAACGGTGCGTACCGTGCGAGCGAGACAAGTGATGATTTATGCAGGTGTAAGTGAAAGAAAAAATGTGTAGAGACTGATTAGGGCTGGGAATACAACACGCCCTGAACGGATCTAGCACGACTTTTTCTGTAACCCTGTATATATAATAATAAATAACCCTGTATATACATGGTGATGGTGACCATAAAAGGTTGCACTTTGGGCTAATATGAGGGTCGAAGTAATCAATTTTCCCCAAGGCAATTTTTTCATAGTTATAAAAATAAATTCCTTCTCCATACAAACTTTTCATTTGTGACACATGGTTCCATTGTAAAAGTTGTTTGATTTGATCAGTAGAGCCTTATATTAGCTTAAAGTTGAATGGTTGGACTTTAGTACAATTTACCCTGTATATTATTATAATATACACATAATTACTACTGTAACACATAAGTCCATAAAGGTCCTTTAACCATAAACCTATTTCCAGCGAAAATTTGGATCATTTCTTTTATTCCAGACAAGCTTCTTCAATAAACCCACCTTAAAACCATAGATATCTAAGATTTTTTATAATAGCCTAACAGTTATTTATTTATCCTTTTTTTAGACCAGAATTGAAACCCATAGACAAGGAAACACAAGTAGTGCTAAGGTTTCCAGAAACAGAGCCACTGTCTCCGCCCATTGTACAGATTATTGACGTTGCCTTCTACTATTCTAAAGATAAAGTTATTTTCCATAATCTCAATTTGGGTGCTACCTTAGACTCTAGGATATGTATTGTAAGTACCCCATTATTTACTTTTGTTTTATATTTTTGTATAATGAAGTGCACTAACTATTACTACCTATACTTATCAAACAAAACTATATACTATATGAGAGACTTAGATAACTGTACGTAGTAAAGGTGGCGAGTAATGAAAATTCGCATTCTTATAAACAGACTACTAGACACACGTTTTGATATATTTTTAGTGTACCTGCCTAATAATAACCATGGTAGGCGTGGATTTATTTACCCTTTGAGGTTCTTTGGAAGTATTAAAAACGTAAGGTCCGGATCCATGTTACTATTATTTAAGCAACCGAATGTGGCACAATAAGCTTTAGACCTCATTTTAGTTAATATTAAATATCGCGACGAGGCACGTGAGTATCATACAAACGCGCGACTCAGCCGGTGCGCGGCAGCCCACTGCGGCAGCCCTCAAAAATAAAACCCATCCGTGGGTACGGCCGGGTACTTGTAGCTTCATACCTAAATCGCGGAGTGGAACACCCCGCGATTTTATTTTATTTTTATTTATTTATTTTTATATATTCATTACTAGTGCGAAAGCTCATTTTGCATGAAGGCCGCAGAGTTCGCGATTACGAATGCAGTGTCTTTAAAAACACTTCAGTGTTTAGGTTTTATGCCATACCATGCTCTATACCAACTTGTGAAACTGTTTAATGGGTTATTGAGTCCATCCAAACACGGCGACGAGCTGTCCACTTGTTTGTTCTAGACTCAAAATACCATTGGCTATGACTATGTGGGAATAAACTCCACTTCAGGGTAGTCTGAGGCCTACTAAACAGTCTCGGGCGCGGTAAGACACCCGTAGCATACATATAATGTCTGAGAGTTATGCTTCTTTATATACGTGGGGTCTGAGTCGGTTAGACTTCAGACTTAAAAACACTTAGGTCCCTGGTTCAAACCTCGGAGAGTACGTTAAGCAGTCGGTCCCAGTTTCACTATACCATCATGTGAAACTTTTTATTGATGGGTTATTGAGTCTAACCAAACATCGCGACGAGCTAGCTACTTTTTCGGTGTTGACTCATACCATCGGCTACGACGAGGTGGGATTAGAAACCCTCACGTTGGATACCCTGAGGCCTTCTAGGCGGTCTCGGCTCCGTAAGGCAATCATGATATTTATTTATTTTATTTATCATTATTTAAAAATATCACAGAGAAACATTAAGATTTTTTAGGGTGAGAGTATATAAGTAAAGGAAATAACACAGTTGTATAAACCTATACAATGCTTCTGTCTAATTATTATATTATACAATGCCAGTGTCAAGTTTACACAAAAAGGAAAACCTTTCTTAAACTCGTCTTTATATTTCAGGTAGGTGACAATGGCGCTGGAAAATCAACTTTATTAAAGATAGTAATGGGTTTATTATCACCAATCAGCGGCCACTGCAGCATCCACCGAGGCCTTAGGATAGGATATTTCTCACAGCACCACGTAGACCAATTAGATATGTCACTTAACTCCGTAGAACTGTTTCAGAAAAACTTCCCAGGTTGGTTTTGTTGTTTTTTTATTTTTATTCGACCACTGCATGTGCATTTTATTATTCATAAAAAGGCATAATAGTATACTGAGGCCTTACAATTGATAATCGAATTGAAATACCCATCGAAAGCCAAATGTATGGGATTTGACGTTTCTCGTCGATCAGGCTCTACCCATAGAGTAAAATTCCTATTTTTATCGATCGATGCGGCGATTCGGTTGGCAATCGTGTTCTTTGGTTAGGCCCCAGTATTATATTACCTATTTGGTGTTGATTTTTAGTATGTATTAATAACTGAAAAGGCCTGAGCTCCAATATATATATATATATTAAAGTTTTATATATTTGAAGTTAGTGTTTGTAGATATTTAAATGAATATACCATATTATTCGACCTATCAGGAAGCCAAATCGACATACAGATCAACATGTCGATTGATAACAATGTATAAGAAAGTTAACTTGATCGACGAGAAACTTCAAATCCCATACATTTGATTTTCAATTGCGATCATACGACGCGTCGATCGGTATGTCGTTGTTGCTTCCGGGTAGGGCCCTAAACCTGCATACAAATCGGTCCAGTAGTTTTTAAATTAAAAACACCAACACAAATTCTAAAAATATTGTTCAAAAGTCCATTTTAATTTAAATATATTATTATTCAATGTTTAGATATTTTTTTAACAGCTTTATTAAAGTATCATATCATATTATACAAAACCCTGTGCCGCTTTTTTTTGTTATTATGTAGGACATTTCCTAAATAGCTGGTCAAAATGATTCTTTGATAAAATGTATATGTTTGTTTAGGTAAACCAATAGAAGAATACAGAAGACAATTAGGTGGTTTTGGAGTGAGTGGAGATTTGCCCTTACAGAACATTGGCAGTTTGTCGGGAGGACAGAAGTCTCGAGTGGCGTTCGCGTTTATGTGCATGTCGTACCCTAACTTCCTCATCCTCGACGAACCTACCAACCATCTGGACATAGAAACCATTGAGGCATTAGGAAAAGGCATTAATAAATACACTGTAAGTATTCTTATAAATGTTGGAGCCTATTGGCGTTGTATCTGGAGGTCGTGGGTTCGACTTCCACCCATGGCAAAAAATATATATTACATGTTTTTTCTGTACAGTTTGTCATGGTCTGGGTGTTTATAAAATATAATATGTATTATTTCGTTCTTTCCGGTACATACAGTACAAGCCTAGAGCTTAGTTTGTGACCAGAGCAATATGTGTAAATTTTCCTACTATTATATATAATAAAAGTATTGGTAGGTATCGTTTATTGTACACCATAGTAAACGCTTAGAGCTTGGTTTGTGATAAGTAGGCTATTACACCGTACAACGTTAAGCAAAACTTTAACCAAAATGACGTAGTTGTCTGTAAATTTTCAATGTCACCAGGTTTGCATTACGTCAAAATTTCATCATATTGATTAAAGTTAGCGTTGTGCGCGTAATCACCCCGCAGCGCAATATAATGTAAAAAGACTGATGTCCCTAATGCTTACTTGTAATATCCTAAAATAAACATAATATCAATGGCCAGCTATTTAAGGCAATTTTCATCAGAATTACACTTCTAAAAATTTTATATTCCAAAGAGAGTAGAGTTTCAAGAATTGCGGTTCTTGAAAACTCAAATAGAAAAAAGCTAATAGAGGGCTTCTGTGTATAATGTATATAGCAAGCAATGACAAAATTCGTGAGGGGTGACTGGAACCTGGTTGGCTCTGCGGTTGAGGACCTTGCCGCGATAGCGAGGTTCGTGGGTTCGAGTCCCACCCACCAAGATTTTTTTAATTGTATTTTTATCTTTAAAAATGTAATATAAGATTATCCTAATAACACATACATACATACATATCATCACGGGTGCCTTACGACGCCCAAGACCGCCTAGACGGCCCCAGGGTACCCAGCGGAGGGGTTTTAATCCCACCTCGTCGTGGCCGATGGTATGAGTCTACACCGAACAAGTGGCTAGATCGTCGCGATGTTTTGAATAGACTCAATAACCTATAACCAGTTTCACAAGTTGGTATAGTGAAACCGGGACCGACAGCTTAACGAGCTCTCCGAGGCACTATAGTGGCGTTGTCAAAGAAATGTACATTTTTTTTTTAATTAAAAACTCATTGGTACACACCGGGATTAGAACCAGGGACCTAAGTGTTTTTAAGTCGAAGGTCTAACCAACTCGGCCACCACGTATATTATCCTAATAAGGAATTTATAAAAATGCATAAATCAAATAAATAGACTATATTAAGGTGTTTGTCTTTAGGGAGGTGTGATCCTGGTATCTCACGACGAGCGACTAATACGCATGGTGTGCCACGAGCTGTGGGTGTGCGGCGGAGGCACCGTCACCAGCATAGAGGGCGGCTTCGACGAGTACCGCCGGATCGTGGAGAGAGAACTCGAGGCGGCCAACGAAAAGTAGCATTCTGTCTGCACTACTACTGTACCCCTAGTTTGAGAACTAAAAATGAGAGCGTGTGATTGGTTAAAATGTTAACGCAGTAGTAAAGTTAACGCGAAAGTAAATGTTAAAAAAACTCACACTAGAGCTACTGTACTACTAACATGTTTACTATGTAGAGTAAACTAACGCCCAGAGACTACCGAGTAGACACATCAAATTACCGATCGATTTTAGACTATTAAAAAAAAAGTATGGTTAGAGCTCGATCGACAAGAAACGTTAAATCACATATAGCAGTCATCTGTTAAACAACAATGTATTGATCTACCCCATTCATGGTCTGCTTACCACCAGGTAGATACAAACTCACATGCCGGGCTCCAGTAAAAAAAAAATCTGATTTCTTTCGATTGACAAATCGATCAGTATGTCGTTGTGGCTTTCCGGTAGGGCCCCAGTTTCTAAAACGATGATCGATATTATTCTGTGGTCAAGTTAGTTAACAAGACACATGATTGGTGAATGTAACGTCACGTAAATTTTTCACCAATCACTGATTAAAATTACGTAACTGGACAAGTTACGTAATTTTATTCATAGATTGATTTTACCAACGTTGATTTGACTAATCCTTTATTTTAATTTTGACATTTGCAATCAAGTTTCATATTTCGTAATAATAAATTTACACAAAATTAATGCCATACTTTGCTGTTGCAGGAAGTAGTCGCCTAATTTATAAATGTTAAAATCGACGCTATGTGTAAAATTATCCGAAAAGAATAATTTTACGAAAGCCTTGCGTTTATAGTATTGAGGTACAACATACCTACTTGTAATAAAGAAGACTTATAGATCATAAAAATGTTGAGCAAAAATAAAATATCTAATGTTAGTTCGTAATAGTACTAATTAACTCACAAATTTATTACAACTGGATGTGTCAAAAGTAATATAAATGGTTGGAAATAGTATAATACTTATAGTTTGCTAACCAGTCATCTAACAAATTACAAGTTGTCAATATTTTAGTTTTTTTTTTATTATAATAAATAAATAAAAAAAAAACAGAATTGTTAAAAAGTTAAAAAAATAACTGGACCTAAATTTTGTTTAAAAAGAAATCAATAAATTGTAGAGTATTTATATTTTTATTGGTCATATAATTATTATTAAATCTCGACATGTGACTCTACATCCACCTGGTAGTAATTTATAAGTCCAAGAAAGAAATTCAACCAGCCAATAATGAATTAAGAGTGTTGGTTGTCGCCACTATGCCAGCTTGAGATTCCAATAGAATCACAAAGTTGATACTTAATTATAATTGTATTGAAAAATTGCAGTGATTAGTTTAGTTACTTAAATTAAAATTTTCCAGTCTTTTTACTTAAATTATTGTTTTCTTTTCTATTAGTAACATTAAAGGACTGGATTTTAATGCTTCCCAAAACAATGTACCCGTAGCTTTAGTTTACCCACATGTCTAAATATGTTAGTATAATTGTTATGATAATTTGTTGTCATTGAGTCAGGCCTTTCAAATGTTTATCAAAATGTTCAAATCCATGTTACAAGGGTGACTAATGTTAATAGATTTTATAATATTTAATTATAGGTACACAATTATGTATTTAAAGTTATATATAAAAAAATATTATAAATTATTTTTACACAAGATTTGTTTAATTTCGATACAGTCTTGCCTTATAGTTTGACTTCTATAGCCCTAAAAAAACCGAAATAGTAGACTCCACCATCTGTTGATTCTGGCGTCAGTGGCACCTATTCATGGACTGCATAATCTTCATACGATCTCAGTGTTAAGCAGCACATAAAGCAGTTATACATAGAAATTGCTATTATAAAATAATAAAAATTTAGTGCGAATGTTTTAATGTTTTCTGTCCAGTTAACTACTATTGTAAAAATGTGCTTAATTGTATGTGGTTATTTGTCTAGTGGGTGTATTTATAGGGCTAGTTGTCACCTACGATGTAAGTATGAATATTGTAGAAGTGCCCCAAAATAGCCTATCAAAATTATAACAGAAGATAGCTGCCATTTAAATTAAAAAAAAAATTAAAGAACTATTAGAAAAAATAAATTCTTAAGAACTGAGAATACAATAGGATTCTTTGAGGGTAGCCCGAAGACTGTAGACGCGTGTGTCTATTACAGTTATCAAATTTAATTTTATTGAATATTATTGTGCAAAAGTGTACTAATTTTGTAGAATAAGCATTCGTATAGTAATATTAAGTGTGAGAAGTGTAGTATTTACGCAGTAATCTTGGTGTTTGTGCTATCTCAACGAATCCCTTTATCTTCAGTAAAATGGCGGTACCCATTTTACTGTTGATTATTTCTTCCTCCTTCACTTGACACTGGCATCACTATACTGTATGTTTGCATACGGTCATGTAGCCAATCCTAATTCTAACCTAGTCCTTTCCCTATTCCTTTCCATCCTATTGTCCCACTTTCACCGTACAATATTAAACAATTTTAATCTACCCACAACTGGTCATTGGCAAAATTATGCTTATATAAAGCGTGAAAGAAGGCCATTTAGGTAAAAGAAGAAGAAGAAGAGAATACAATATGGCGGACTGGTACACGTTTGACATTTCAAAAATTAAACAACACAAAAGGTTCCCACCCATGGCATATTAGTACTCTTTTCTGTACAGTTTGTCGTGGTCTGGGTAATAAAATAATATAAAATATAATATGTATTTTATATTTTTTCTGGTACACATAGTACCAAGCCTTTAGCTTCTGACCAGTGCAATATGTGTAAATTGTATGGTCCTATATATTATTATATATGTTCCATATGTCGATTTATCGACCGCCTCCGTGGTCCAGTGGTTGCGCCTCTGGCGTTATATACGGAGGTTGTGGGTTAGATTCCCACCAAAGACAAAATAATATAAGTAGGTACGTTTTAGTGCAGTTTACTTATGATCAGGGTTTTTATAAAATATGCATATCAATTTATTAAATTACGATTAATTTAAATTATTATCAGATGCTATTGCATTGAATACAAATTCAAATTGAAGTAAAGTAGTATATAAAATTGGTTTGAAATAAAAATCCCAACTATTATTAATATGAATTCTTTAATACTTTTTATTAAATAAACTTTTGCATACAATCCATACCATCATCAGTACTCTCTGCAAAATATCCATGGCATTTAAAATATATTAAACTTATAAAAATAAGAATATTTACAAATGAAATTCATAATATTAAAATACATACAACAAATACACTCTCATAAAAATAATGACTAAGTAAAAGAGCAGAGTCAGAACATAAAACTCAAATCATAAAATTGAATAAAGCCTAACACTAACAATATGGGGTTTATTCAGAAGTAGTTTATATACCGTAATCTATTGAAATATTTTGTGTGATCTTGTAAAAATAACTACGATGAAATTATGGCAATTTCTAGTATAAAACGATTCAACTTTAAGCATAACGCTAGCAGATCACATTATCTCCTTAACTAATGTCGGGTTGGCAATGACACATGGCGATACATCACTTACTTGCTCGCACGCAAGCGCGTTTACTATTCATTCCTTATTTTACTGGTGCTTTTTGCGTCTGGGTTTCGGTTTGTCCGTATTCCGTAACACCTCGGCGTACGATAACTCCAGTTTCCTGAGCTTGTGTATCTCCTGCGAGGCGGTGCTGTGCTTGATGTCCCACGAGCCAGTCTCCGCGTTCCACCCCTGGTAGATCTTACCGGACCGGCCGCTGGCGCTGGGCGTCGGAGAGTTTATACTTCTGTTGAAGAATTGCATCGTGCTTCCGTTCCACTCCGGCTCCGTAGGTTTCGTGAGCGGACTGGCTTCGATGGGCCGATAATCCCTCCTTTTTCTGTTCGAAGACTTCTGGTAAGTAATTCTTGGAGGTGAAGGGAATACAGGGGAGTCGGCACCCTGACGATCATGGCTGCCTTTTCTATTACGTCGCGACTTCTTTTTCGTTGCAGAAATGTATTCCAAAGGCTGACGTACCAATGGGGTTAAAACTCGTTCTTTGGATCTTTCATTTAAACTATCTTCCGCAGATTTGTTTTCTTTATTTTCAGATACTTCTTTCTTAACCTCAACAGCCGGTGGGGGCATTTTCTTATCTTCTTTATTTTCTGTTAGAGTGGGAGTTTCGTCGGGCATAGTGATGTCCGATACCGGTATGGATTGCTCGGACATGACCGACGAGAGCACGCTTTGGGTATCGTCAGTGAAATTTCCAGGGGGCTCTTCGTTGGCTGGGGTGACGGGCGGGACTTTTCCAGCTGCAGCGTCGTCCAGTAAAGGAAGTTGTTCGCCATCATCTTTATTTTCTGCCGCTTTTTTCAGGATAGTAAATATTTCTTTAAAAAGTTCTCTATATTCAGGCCTATTGCGGAAACGGCTGTCCATAGGACTGACATCATCGTAAATACTGAATACATAGTCCTCGCCGTCCGCGATCGTGCAGAGGAATGAGCCCGGGCGTTCTTTTTCTGTTTGTGTGGCCTTGTTACTGGTTTCGTCTGAGAAACCAGAGCTCGAGGTTTCGGCTTCCGAGAAATCTGGAGTCTGAATGCACTTCTTCCGGGAACTCGTTTCAATGCTTACTTTCTTAGTTGCTTTCTTATCTTTGCTTTGAGTTTCGTCACCGTGTCCGCTCTCTTCATCGGTATCTTTAATACTGAACTGACTGTAGTCCCCTGAGGTTTGTAGTTCATCTTGGAGTGACATGGGGCCGGAGGTGTTGAGGGCGGCCTTGGGCTTATCTTTCCTGATGTTCTTCACCTGGGACAATTGTACTTCGAGTAAAGCTTCATATTTCTGCACGAGCTCTCTGTAAGGGTTATCTTCCTTGTTGGCCCATATTCCTTGCAGAAGTTTTTCCTTGGCATTCTGAAGTGTTAATACAGTTAAGTTAATATTTTAGTAAATTAAGGGCCGATTCGACCAAAAGTGGGTATAACTTATACTGAGATTAGTAATGTCAAATCACATACAAATAATTATTCTGAGTATTAATAATTTAATCTACGAATAAATATTTGTATGGAATTTGACATTACTATACCCAGTATAAGTTATGCCTTCTTTTGGTCGAATCGGATGTAAGTGGAATAAATTGGTTTATGGCATGAATATAGTTAAATAGAAGTAAAGTTAAGGATGTGAATACATGAATCAAAGATTATTGAAGGTGGGAAGGTTACTAATTAATATAAAATGTTCGAAGTCAAAAATACACCCATTACTTAACATAATCGAAGGTGTGTTAAGTATTAAAATAAAAATTGGAAAAGTTAGTTAAAAAACTACTTAGATATTGATGTAATTTTGTATATTATGATTGGTGGGATGACCTTCACCGAGTCGTACAAGTCTTAGCCTAATATTGTCAGTAATGGACGTACCTTCGACTACATACGATATATCCAAAGAAAACTACTGCAAATGCGCTTCATAATGCATATGCAAAGCGTGATCAATAGCATCAGGGGCAGCTGGAAAAGCTTTGCTGCCTAGAAACGCGAAACATTCACAATGAGTGTATTTACTAAAGGAAACCTAAAACTCTATGTTTTATGTATGGGACACAATGGGACGTGAACAAATTGAGTGATGATAGAAAATCGAAGTATTTACAATATTGAACACAAAGAAATTACTAAACATGAAAGCTAACTAGGTAATATAAGGCACTAAAACATTTATATGTATGTATGTACAAACCAGTTAGTTGAAATAAACATTTACAAAAGAGTTTCGCTTTAAAGTTCTTAGTGAAAAAGCAGCTATTTAAGAAAACAAAACAGTTAAAAGGGAAGCTGCATAAATACCTGAGCTATACTTACGTCGAATTTGACAAGTTTGTTGGTGACGATGTCTTCTCGAGGACTTCCTTGCCCAGATGGACAGAGTATTAATGAACTGATAACACTTCTGTCGTCGTCGTCCCCATCCAAAATGGAAGACATGTCGTCTTGTTGAACCCCTCTTAGACATCGGATGCATAGTTGACCTTGTCTGTAATTTTATAATAGGTCTTATTATTATTGAATTATTATTATTGAATAATGGTCTGGCCTAGGTAATTTCCAATCAAATTTATAAGTGGACTATGTTTTCACAACGTCTAAAGAAAATATGTACTGAGAATTGATACTTAATATCTCATTCGAGATTTATAGACCAGGATACCACAATAAGAAGTTGGAAATAAAACCCCTCTGCTGGGTACCCTGAGGTTTTATAAGCGTTCTCACCCATGATAGATAGGATGCCCAATCGTCTTATAAACTCCTAATCTGGAGAGTTACCACAACAGTGGTTTTCGGTAATTTATTTTTTATTTTAGGCAGCTTAAAAACATGACATAATGGGCTTTGCATTCGACTTGAGTAACAGCCTATTTTACTTACACAGCCAGTGGAAGTGCGTTTGTATGGGCGTCAGGACGACTTAATAATGTAATATAAAATTTATTTACCGACAAGTTATAAAAATAGACTAAAGTTAAAAGAGACCATTATGTTTCATTTAATTTTGTTCTAAGTTACGATTAAAAATAATAGAGATAATTTTGGATTTTCCAAACACCTAAACATTTAATGCATCGTCTGTCATTTAATGATCACTTTTCTGAGGTCATGTATTTGCTTTAGGTACTATGTTAATTTGCTATTAATATCCCAGTATCTACATTGTGACATCATTTGGATTTATTTTATTGATGATAATAATAATTCTTTAATAAATTGTATCTTTATTATATTTTAAAAATGTATTGAAAAGTAAGTAGTCGTTTGTTGGGTAAGATTATGTTTATTATTTTATTGGAGTATGCTTAAATTACTGTTTATCAGTGGTGTTAAACTATTATATATTTATATTTACCTCACTTCCTCAAGTATAGAAAATTCTTCGTGCATCGACTTCGGCTCATCTTCCCTTTGATGCCAATTTCTTAACTGATCATGCAGTCTGTTATTTTCTTGGACCATAGAAGCAAGTTGTTCTTCTAACTCGGTCACCCTTCGTTGTTCTTGAGCAAAGGCCACCTTACTCGCTCTCAATTCATCACTTACTCTCAGCAAATCCTCATCTTCTTTTGTCAGTTCTGGAAGAGGTGCAGGTTTTAAGGGAGTGCTGGTAAGTTCTGGCTTTTTCGAGTTGGGAGTTTGCGGTTCTGCAGGTTTCTCCGATTTATCTTTGGGTTTCTCGCTTGCCTCTGTCTTGCGTTCTGCTCTTCTTCTTAAAATATCTAGTTGAGCATTGAGTTCGTCTACATTCTTTTGGAGTTCCTCACATTTGGTTTCAGAATTTTCAATGGTAGAACATAAACTGTAATATAAATACAATGCTATATTAGGTTACACTTGTAATTTAACGGCGCTTATCAAAGGTCGTTTGATTGATATTAAATAATAAATAGGTAATATCTACAGTTGTTATCTTAGAAATTTGTTTGAAAATAATACGCAATTACATTACGTAAATTTACGTACCTTTTAACGTGTTTCTTATCGGAAGCATTGTCGACGGCGAGCCTGTGGTTAGTTCTCTCTAAGTCTTGGATGCTCACTTCTAGCTGTTCGTATATTCTCAGTCTTGAATCGTTGACTTCTCGTAATGCAACAGTTTGCTTCGTTAAATACTGAAACGAGAAGTTTAAATTATTAGTATAATACTACAAAAGCAACGAAAATTTCGGATTAACCGATTTTACATTTCTAAACGGTCTCAGCAGTTATTTAGGCACTCTTGAATTGTGTGTAATACTAGTTGACCTGCGCAACTTTAACTATTTACGCATCGCACGCAACGGAAACTCTCAAAGGGAATAAATTTTCCCCGTTTTTACAACATGTTTAATTGATGCTCCGCTCCTATTGGTCGTAGCGTGATGTTATATAGCCTATAGCCTTCTTCGATAAATGGGCTATCCAACACTATACCAGTACCTAGTTCCTGAGATTAGCGCGTTCAACCAAACAATCTCTTCAGCTTTATAATATTAGTATAACATTATATGGCAAAAACATATTAGTACGTATTTCTGTACAGTTTGCGACTAAGCCAGTATATGCAAAGTCAATCCAATGCAGTATATGTCCTTTAAATCTATTAAGTATTATTATTTGCCATATGTGGGAATCGAACCCACAATACAAAATACTAAATCACGGCGGTCAATTCAGATGTTTGAGACTAAATAATTGTATTGCTTTTATATATTAAATAGCGTACTCACTTCAATTTCTTGTGTTTGATCTTCAATAATATTCTGGTGTTGGCGGAGGGCAGTTTCCAATTCTTTGTTTCTTTCCAACAAAGTTTTCCCTAATTCGGCTGCCAGCTGCAAATCTGGAATAATAAAAAAACGCTATTGAAGTAAAGATAATTTCTCTAATTACAAGTAGCTACGGATGAAGCAAACCAGGGATAATTGACCGTCTGCTATCCACTGGCGCAACACATTATTCTGCAATGAGTCAACACAAGACATCGCAACGCTTTCGGATCCTAACAACTAAATAATAACTATTACTCTTCAAACTAGTCTTATCTCACATGAGCACTGCAGAAAAGACGCGGCGTATTACGTTCTTAACCACATACCCGTGAAAGGTGAAATAACCTTGCGATACTGCGAATCAAGTGGAGAACAAAACGCTAAACTTAATAGCCCGGAATTGAGGTCAATGAAAATTTTTATTAAACAATTGATCGAAAGCATAAAAAATAACAATACAAGAAGCGATAAAGAAATCTGTGATAAAAATTCCATGGAATGTCTATAAAACTATATCATTAGAAAATAATGTAGATATACAATAAAACTATCAAAGTATAGATTTTATCTTAGAATCGTTAGTGATTTTTCGCTCCAAAAAGCAGGTATTCGGCGTAGATTCCTGAACGAACAGAGTCACCGCACGTACAACGATCATTGACTCTGCTAACCCACATCTCGTTAATGGGGTAATGTTTTGTAACCGCATTATTTCTGGTATTTCATAAGTTACACCATCGTTACTTTTTATATTCTTAATCATAGGCATGGTGAGATATATACGTTAATTTTAATAGAATAGTGGTGATGTGAAATAAAATAGACTGCATGTTGAATAATTGTAGATCAATTGATTAGTTTGATGTAACAACAAAAATATTTAGCTTTATAATATGCATATTATTTTATGTAGGTATACGCCAAAAGAAATTCCTGGCTTATAATCTGCTTGAAATTTTGATTTTGATCCATAGAAAATTGTGTACAGACTATTTAATATTATATTTATTTATACTTATGCCCGGTAATTCCAAGGGCATTTTTACCGGGATATTAAGTAGCCTAATATGTCATGTGGCGTAATAACCTGTGTGTAAAAAAACGATAGGTATATAAACTTTAACAACATTAGTATCTAGGTACTACCTATAGCAGTGGTTCCCAATTAGTTTTTCTACGTATCACTCCAAGAAAGACCTTAAACTCGCGTACCCCTTAAAAAAAATATCAGATATTTTAAATTTTTTATCATCAAAATACAGTTTTATTCTAATGACGGAGAACACCAGTTTGATAATGTGACAAATGTGAACGTTTTTCTTTGCTCACAACTCTGAAAAATCTTGTGGCATTTTCGTCAGCTCATGTCGTTATCGAGTTGAAGTCTGTGATGATGTTTAGTTTTTAAGTATGTCATTGCAGAAAATCCACTGTCTTGTCTTGTCTTGCAAAATGGCAGTAAATATTTTATTTCTGCTTCGCTGACACGATATATAGGGGTACTAGGGGTACGCCTACCACTAATTGGGAAACACTGCTCTATAGTATACGTCTTGTTAAAATATTACATTAGGTGATCATTTCTGAATAAGTTGGTATAAAAATAATAATTGTTAAATTGTATTTAATTATGAAAACTTAATAGTAACCGCCATAAAAAAAACTCCTGGTCAGTTTACTTCACGATTAGTTATGCGCCAGCGGAGCGATCAGGGAAATATTTTTCACGTCATCGCCGGAACATTATGGAGCGGTATTAACAAATCAAATTCATGCAAAAATAACTATAATAAGTAGGTATGCTTTCTTCCAAGACTTTCTCAGACGTCAGTTGGGTCGGTATCATTTCGTTCATAACTCAACAAAGAAAGGTATAATGGTGGAAAAGGTTATACAGTCAAGTCTTCTTGAACTCGAGGTGAAATTTTATCCGCATTACGAATAATAAGATGCTAACACTTCCTTTACCATAAAGCAAAATATTTTTACAGGGGCCTTATTTTATTGGATTTTAACTGCGTATCAAATTAAAATTGTAATTATAATAAAACGATATTGTCTCAAATATTGCCTTTGATATTCATCATTAATCATAAGGTCAATAAAAGACAATTACCTAATTTAAATTCAACAGTGTGATTTTTGTTTATAGTCTTGACAATAAATATTGAACCAATTGAAATGACACACCACAAACCTAGAGTAGTTTTAGAGATTTTCAACAAGGAAGCTTTCTTTGAATAATGATCAAAATAAAGTTCATATATCCATGACTTTATAATGTGCGACCGTCAACTAAAAATCACGGCAACATACATGGAGACAAACAACAGACATTAGGGAACAAAAAATAATTGGTAGATTTTTTAGAAAAAACGCTTCAGCGCAGATAATACCTACTACCTACGCGCACGGCGCGGGCGCAATGTTCAAGTCATATGGGAATTATACTTTGCTGTCCACTACACTTCCCACAGTACGAGTATTTTTAGTTGGTAAAAATACCTACGTCATTCATGAATGAACCGGTTTTATATAAATTTGTTAACTTCAGGAAGGCACAGAAGAGCATGAATGGCAAAACACTTATAAAGAAACGGTTTGAATACAATTGAATGACCTATGATGGCTTCTGTCGACATAAGTATCTATGTACCTAGAAGTAGGTACACATATATTCTATGACATTGAAATAATATTTTACCTACCTACACCAAACAAGTGGCTAGCTCGTCGCGATGTTAGAAAAGACTAAATAACCCATCTAAAGTGCTGTTGTCAAATAATGTTGGTACATATTTTTTCTAACAAAACAAAATAAAAAATTACCGGGGTCCTAAAAACTGTAGATACCTAGGTAGACATACAAACAATCATCAAATAGGTTTCTGCGTGTAACAGGTAGGTATAGTATTATAATATTGCTGTTATTCTATCTGTACCTATACTAGTAATGACATATGGATAACAAAAAAATAATCCCAAACAATCATTTCTAAAACTCATCTTCTCATGGTAATGAAATTTTTTTTTTGTTTGCAAATTGAAATAATTTAGATTTGTTATTTACATAGTCATCGTATGTTTATGTAGGTACTATTTAATAAGTATCCCTAAAAAAAACGATATTTGTAAATTTTGTATTTACCTATAAGTACCTAGTAGGTAGTAATTGACTTGTCTTGTACATACATGGCTAAATTAGCTAATTAACACAACAAAAAAAAAAAAAAACTACTTGGGTAATTTTGTTCTGAAAATGACCGCTTAATTGGTAAAATTAATCAGAATTATATAAACAAATCGAAGCAATATGTATATGACGACGTAACAGTTTCATATGTATAAACTAGAAGGATAAGAATAATTACGATAGATGACATGAAAATTAAAAAAAACATTGATTTTTGCACCCCTGCCTTCGTGAGAAGATTTAATTCAAGTTATTATTTCTGTCAACCGTACCTATAACCATTTCATTAGCTCTACCAAATCAATACGTTAGAAATGGAGGAAACAACAATAAAAACGCTTTTTTTTTAAATATGACAAATAAAGTTGAACCCAACATATCTAACGTAACGTTAATACGATAGAAAAAAACTCATGATAGAGTTCAAGTTTCCAAAATTTTATTAGGTACCTGCGACTAGACTACATATTAGGCAATAAATTACCTTTCTGTACACTGTACCTACTTTGTATTTTTAACTAATTGACTTGTACACACATGGCTATATTAGCTAATTAACACAACAAAAAACCAAACTACTTAGGTAATTTTGTTCTGAAAAAGATTTTGCAAATGACCGCTTAAGTAAATAGTAAGTAGTACTTAATTCTTACAAAGTTTGTAAAGTAAATAGTAGGTAATGATTATTTCTCTTTCATTTCGAAATCACCCAAGGCTAACATAATTATCTAAGTACAATAAAAAGCAGTTTATTATCATAGTTAAGATTTATCTTTTAATCTTAAAGATAAGAAATTAGGTAGGTTCAAGGATGATGTAAACAGTGCTACTATTAGATATTTAAATCCAGGCAATTTCAAACCTTAATGCACTGGAATATGGTAGGTTCAAAGGTTAGTGTCACTTGAGGTCATTACATACCTACGTGCAGTGACTACTAATCTTAAACTAACAAAATTATTATGATGGATGAAGATATTAACCTATATAATTTAGTCATTGTCTAGACAACAAGTAGTCTATGAAGTGAAATACCTAACTACTGTTACCTAGATAGGTAATTACAATTCGACAGCATAGCTAATTACGGAACATCGATGTTATCGCCTAAAATTAAAGTTTCCATCTATTTTCTGTCCAATCAATGGTCACGGCAAAACCCGAAGTTAAAACAAAAAACCTCTCACACAGATCTTGTTTAATAACAAAAAAAACTAACCTTCAGTTCCTTGCAGGCACTCTAGCTCCACCGTATAATCCCAAAGGTCCAAAGAGTTTAACCCATTCAGTTCCCAAGAGTTTATAGAATCGTGATCCTGTTCCTCGCCCATCGTTTTAAAACTTATTTAGACACTATGTATTAACATTATTAAAATGATTTCTAAGAATTTATGTTAAATTAAAAATATTTAGTATAAAATTCAAGTACACAACCGCGTCGACGGCACAAAACTGACTGTCTGAGGGCCGTACCGAGCCGCGGGGAATCGTCAATGCAATTATTATGGACTAAACAACAGCTACCGTACGATATCGCCTGCATACAATCTCATTTCTTTCGATTAGTCGCCGATATGAGAAGAAATTAACAAACTTATAATGAGATAAAAAACGACCAAGTAATAGAGAGAAAGTTTTTCTGTCTTGTGATGTTAGACATCAATCATAGCATACTTTTGAAGAGTACGTGGTCAAATACTGAATGGGCATGTGCTTTTGGCAATGAAGGAAGGCGAAGAATTTGCCTGGAGATTTCTCAGAGCTTTCGCGGTAATGTTTTTTTAAGCTGCAAGAAGCTCTATCAATGTCTTGTGAAAGCCACCTATAGTTTTTTAGACAGCAACTTAGAAGTTATATTTGTAAATAAATAAATATTAGAGTTATTTCGGGGCTATTATTTACCTGTACGCTACAATGCTGAATACTGAAAAAAAAAAAGAAATTGTAGGCGGCTTCATAATAGCATACGCATTGAAGAATATTTTATTCCCACCTCGTCGTCGCCGATGACAGTTTCACAAGTTGGTATAGTGAAACTGGGACCCGAATCAGTATAATAATAGTGGAGTTGTTACTCAAATGTTATTTTTTATAATAAATTCCTAGGTGCTCTTTGTTAGATACAAAGCGGGGAGGGGTTTGGTCTCGTGACGAGTTTTTTTTTTAAATCTAAACAATCATCTCACCATGTATATTCTTGAAAGATATCAACGATCTTTACCTACGTACGAATAAAACATAATATTATCTTTATAATCAAGTTCCAAAGGTTTAAAAATATACTCCTCCACAGCGATTTCAGGAATTAATGTTACACGAATTTCAGGTTGGAGAACAAGTTCTATTAATTATTAGTAGGTGATAGACAAATGATAGATATTATAGTTTGCATAGACGTAACACTGATAAAAATAAATGCAGCGACGCTTCAGCGGCTAACTCGCTGAAGCAAAGCTTGCAACAATCTATAAAGAACGGCTTAGCAACAATATTACGAGACAGAACATATCTCTAAATCGGCATTTTTAAATTAAAGTTTTTTACGACCAAACCCGGATTTTTTGCAGACATTATCCAAATGACTAATTATAATTTACGACGTGTAAATATGACACGATATTGCATTATTATCATTGAATTTAGTATGTTCAAAGTGTTTATTTTATGTATTTTATGTAATGTCGTATGGATGGATGAATATTTTAGTAGAAATTACTGTTTTTTTTTTGTTGGTATACGTATATTTATTGTTTCATACTTATATTAAGTAATTAGTCCGTTTTTTGCAAACATAAGATGGTTTCAGAGGCTCTACCATTAGTTACTGCTTCGTATTAACGTAATGTTAATACGTAAGTAACATCCAATAGAATCGCTTTATTTTTGAAATAAAGATATTGGTGGTGCTTTATGGTAGAGATTCTATAATATTTAGAGTTTAGGTTATCTTTTCAGGTTTCAAAGTAAGTTTATTTATAGAAAAGTAAAAGTTAAATAAAATATTAATTAATTTAATTAGGTACTTAATATATTAATATAAATAAATAAAACATTATTTACACAATAAATTTTTATATGTCGTATAAAAAATATGATTTATTTATTAATATTAATAGTTATAATAAATACCTAATTAAGATAAACAAAGAAATCATTAATACAAATATATATAAATATAAAATAATTAATTAATTCAGATACATAGAACCCCGTTGTAAACTAACGAGTTGTATTTTTTTTTTTATAGGCAACAATTTTTCAGTGCCTCGCCATTTTCAATATACCAACTTGTAAAATTGTTCATAGATGGATTATTGAGTTTATCCAAACACCACGACGAGTGGCCACTTGTCCGGTGTAGATTCAGAATACCATCGGCTACCTACTACCAGGTAAGAATTAAAATTCACCGCCGTAAGGCACCCGTGATGGTATATGGAAGTGAAAGTGGCAATACCTATTAACCTATAAAATGATTTTTTTTCAAATTTAAAGGACAAGAGCATATAAATAAAATTAATCGTGAAAACTGACGGACGCCGACTGTACCCATTGATGACCCACCCAGATAGCACGATCTGCAGCAATAGATCACAGCGGCTGACAAATTAAATAAAGCGCTGCAACTGTCCGTCCAGCGTAGGAGCCATAGACAACGGATAAGCTAGAAGGAACTTTAAGCGTAGTCGCAGTATGATAAATCAAGAGGTCCTACTATTTTTGCCATCGTATTAACTTTAATACGTGAGGAAAGCCAATAGGATCGCTTTATTTATGAAAATAGGAGTAATAAACTTTTCCTATTGGTAGAACCAAACGTATTAATATCTATGATGATAGCAAAAACTCAGTTTTTTTTTAATGCAACCAAAAATCCTTTACCTACTTCAATATTTCACTTAGGATTTAGTTTTATACAATAAAAACACATGTAGTAATCAAGGAAGGGACTTCTTTAGAGCGCGTTTGTTATTTTTATCCAAAATGCCATGTCGCTTACATCGTATACTGTCTCATTTGAATATCGAATAGTCAGCCAAAAAAATGTTTTTATGAAGCATTGACTATATTTCTACATATTTATATATGCAAAAAATATATGCGACCACTTGCGTAGACTAGTGGTTGCGTCTTTGACTTTGTATCAGGTCGTAGTTAGATTCCCACAAATAGTATTTAATTAGTATGTTTTTCAGCACTGTTTGTCATGGTCTGGGTATGTTTATAAAATTAAATATGTATTAACAACAACATATTATATATTTCTTAGCTCAAGTCTAGAGATAGTTTGTGACCAGGGCAATATGTATGTTATATCCATCATTTTATTATTTCACACGTAATCCTTCCAAAAATATATTTAAATAATGAGTGATTGAAAACCGCATCAAAATCCGCTGCGTAGTTTAGAAGATCTAAGCGTACAGACAAACGTACAACGCTTGTCTTTACACCTTTTAATACAAACAATTTGTTTTATACACCTTTTAATATAACATAAACTTGAGGCGTGACCTGAACGGCTAGATATGATTATGATAGCCTATCTACTCGTTCAGGTCTGTGGTGGAAGTAGAATTTTCCCAGCAGCTTACATAATTTCGGTTCATTGACACAGCACGGTTCATCTAATTCAGCCGGTCATAGTAATGCGGTACTGGTACCCACGCCATCATTACTGGCTACTAGACAATAACACATAACAATATTACAGATACGAATACAGACGTTTCCTTTTTGAATACATTTGTATACTGTATTAGTTCATTTTCTATAAGGGGAAGCTTTCTTTTGTTCACATACCTAATTGAATTGTTATGTCACCGCCTGGTTAGTACCTAACTGCATATTTTAAACGGCATTTAGAGCAATGTTGTTAAACAACAATATATTGATCGACTCTATTCATGGACTCTGTAGTTATCGTCAGATAAATACAAAAATACCTTTTTATAACCTCTAAATAAACTACCTGAAATAATTTCAATTAAAGATTGTATTGAGGTAAATTTAATTCCGGAGGTCAACATAGGTTATATTAATATCTTGAAATGACGTATAGCTGAGTTGCTTGAACATAATTTGGGTAAAGTCATAAAAATTATATTTCACCGATATGCAAATAAGTTATAGATCAAAGCGAACTCAAAACGATTAGTTTTAAAATTCTAACTAAAGTAAGAGTGATCTTGAATCTATCATTTATAAAATAAAACTAGATAGCGCAAAAAATAAATGTTATTACTTTTTCGTAGACGTAGGCTAGGCAAATTAATCGATATATTGCCTAGACTAAACTTGATTTATGTAAAATAATTTATGACTTTAATGAATTCTTGTTAATTAAGTAACGACCAATTTGATAAAACAGACCATAGTCTTAAAAATACTAAAATTTTAGGCCACGATTTTTCACGACACCACTAGTTTCTCAGATAACAATATTTGAAAGTTGTGACTATACAAACATCGCGACGTTTGCCATTTGTTCGGTGTAGACTCAGATGTTCTGAGTCAGAACATCATCGCCTACGACGTGGTGGAGGAATAAAACAGTACTGCTCTAGGTATCCATCCGCTGGGTACCAAGGAACGGTTTAGGCGGTCTTGGACGCCATAACGCACCTGTGTTGGTACACTTCTAATTTACATGTTTATGATTGATTAGTTAACATCTTCTACCATTATTTTTTAATATTTTATGATGGCGAATCATTGCTGTAATTTAAAAGTTTTATTGTGTATGTGTATTATGTATACCGCATGACATTTACTATCATACAAATATTAACTAAGTTAAGTAGGCATCTAAGAAATTACTATATCTTAAGTTGATGGACGTCTTGGTCTGCAGCAAAAGTTATTTTTCTATGTACAGACAGCAGTGCAATTTGTTGAAAGTCGAATCAATTTGTTTTAGAAAGTAGATTACGATATCGTCTTCTGCGAGCGGCTTTGTGCAATTTTTTTTTGTTCAATAAGTACCTACTTTTTAAAATAAAAATTGATCGTTTTAATAATATCTAAAGATATCTAGGCTATAAGGTATAGTGGGACGAATAAATAAATTGCTGACTAATAGCAAATATTAAATATAAAAAGCTTAAAATAAAATCCTGGGTTTGATCCATGATGATATTATTTTAAGCTTCGAGCTTTTAGTATTTTTTTTTAGAGGTTTTTGCCATACTCGTAACTGAAGTATTACTGAAAATGTCTTTATTTGTAACGACGAAGCCCAGCATCTAACTCGTTTATAGCCTTACAAAAATTAAGGTATTAGTAAAGTAAGTTTTAAGGCAAATTTAAATGGTTTATTTATTAGTGGTTGCGACCCCTGGATCCCTTAAAAGTGCAAAAAGGCGCCGTACCTAAAATTAGAACTTCTCACACTAGGGCTTAGTGTGAGTTTTCTAACTATTACTTTGCGTTTGAGTTAGCTAAAATTTGTATGGGAAATGGTTCAGCGCTCCAAGCGGAAATTTTAAGAATTAGAAATGCGTTCGTGTGATTGGTCAAAATGTTAACGCGGTAGTATAGTTAACGCGAAAGTAAACGTTAAAAAAACTCACACTAGGCCTACTGAAGTAAGTACCTATTCTCTCATAAAAATATGTCAGAAATGAGACAATTATTCTTATTATAGTATTATTATAAAGACTTGGTTAACAGCTAGAGTCAGTCAGCAATTGCCGAATGACTTCTATATCTAGGTTATGTATAATCAAAATTGGATATTGGCTGACAATGTATTGGACGACAATAGTCACGTATCTAAATTATGTCACTGAACAATGTAGGGCACAGATGTCTGGCCTATATGATTGTACCGACGACTGGCACCGAGCTTAATTCACTGTAATAAGCCCATGACACTTCCCCCTTTCGTGTGGAAATATCTTCGTCTGTATGGATTAGAAATTAAAAAAATAAGTATAATGAAACAAAGCTAAGAACCTAGAAGTTTTAAAGAATCCATCCATGGAATGTCCATCAGTCAAATTAATATGCATTTGACACTTTTTAGTCAGCCTAGAGACGTTCGCTGTCAACTGTCAATTTCCATACTTTTTGACAGAAGCCGATTCCATCATTGGCTTCTATGTAAGATTCCATCGATGGCAAGGAGTAGTTTATGTAGCGTGAGTTCGGTTTAGTTGCTCCTTTTATATCATTTTTTGACGCAAGGACAATAGTTTAATAATTCATTACGTATTTATTTTTGATATTAGATATCAGGAAAATTAAAAACTAGACTTTACACTTAAAATGAAAATTAAACTTTTCAACATTTGTCTGTGTACGTACATGTATGGGAGGAATGGCTTAGCCAAGCGCACACTTGGACCTTGTACATTTTTTTGACTATTCATAAAGGTTTAGATGAAATAAATATTTTTGACTTTTAAAAAATGTCTGAAATTGACTTTTGATAAACACAAATATATATAAGCTTTATTAATATAGGTTTATTATCAGCACATTCAGACTGTTGCACAGGAGGCCATAAAATATGTCGACGACCTCATATTTTGCTTCGAACACAATTTTATTGAATTCATAAATTTCATTATACTTACTACTTATTTTTTTACCTTGTAATTTGATTTTGACGACTCTTATTGAGGCGGTAATTAATTTTTTAATGCATTGTAGGTATAATATCAAAGTAATTTATAATGTAGGAAAAAGTTAGAGGGCTGCTGCCTAAATGATTTACTGACTGGTAAATAAACCGTCCTGCTGGGCATGAAATATCATTATTATACTGTTAATGTTGCCCAGTTGGAATTTCCCCAAGTCAAAGCCCGGGAGAATGACATTGGCATCTTCTGGAAGTATCTCATACCCCTAGCCTAGTAAGCCGGGTTTCCGGATCAGTCACCTCACTTGTGTGACATGTGCATACTGTATTATTTAATTCCACTTTTAATTCTACATGTTCTTGAGTCTATCTAAACATGTCGATGCGCTAGCTATTTGTTCAGCGTAGATACATTCGTACCATTCATACCATCGTCTACGACGAGGTGGGATTACAACCCCTCCGATGGGTACCCTGAGGTAGTCTAGGCGGTCTCGGGAGCTATTGAAAGACCCGTCTATTGAAAGACCCGTGACGGTGTTTTTTTAAAAAATATAATCCTGCTTTATTTTGTAAATACATTTCTGATCCAAAAATCCTTCCTAACTTTTAACTGTGACATTGGCAAAATTATATATATAAAATGCCATTAAAAAAAGTAACAAAATGGGATTGCAAAATTAAGTAAGTATGATTTAGTTTTTTTTTAATGTAAGTAGGTACCTACTTACATTATTATACAAAAAACGGGAAACAAACATTTGATAAAATTATAGAGTCGTGTTGAACAAAGGTCGAGGTTAAGTTCAAAGTAATCGCAAACAAGTTTAAAATGTAAGTAAATATTAATATTAAATCTTACCTATGTATCAAAACTAGATAGCATGTTATCTATAGTGATAATAACATAAGCATTCCGTTAGCACTTCCAACTTTTCCATCTTCTGTCCATGGCAGTTTTAAGCTCATCATAACCTTAACTTTTCCCTCCTTGGATAATGATGTGCGAAGCAGTACACTTTTGGAAATGATCATGCCAGGGATTTGATCTTCTATTATCTCCCTTATGCCAGTTGGGATATCCCCGTAACAAAACTTATTTTCAATAGACTCCTTTCTGATGCCTCAATAGTTGATAGGGTAAAAATGTTAGCTTCTTGTGAGAAAGAATATGCTGCTTGGCTTAAGACTTACGTCTCCAAAAACATTGGTACTCTTATTCATCAAAACTCCTTTAGAATTTGTGTAGGCCTTCGGATTGGGATTAAACTCTGTCAACTTCATGTCTGCATATGTGGCTCCTATGTGAAATCAAACGGACACCATGGTCTCGTTTACCAAAGGGGTGCAGGCCAAATACCAGAACTTGCATTAATAAATTCTATAATTAAAAGATCTTTGGTTTCGGCTGAAACTCCATGCCTGCTTGAGTCTCCAGGTATTAGTCGTTCAGACGGTAAGAGACCGGACGGGATGACCCTGGTGCCTTTGCCTTCGTGCCGTGTACGTGCGTTAATTTGTGATTCCACATGCGCAGACACTAAGGCGCCGTGGCTTCTCGCGCGGCTCGTAATGAATTACGAAAAAAAAACTTATTGCGTAACTTCTTTGAATATCTTCCATTTCCTGTGGAAACCTTGGGGCTGTGTAAAAGTTTGTCAAGTTAATTGGTAAACTCCTTTTTTTATAGAAAATTAGAAAATCCAAAGGGGTACCGCAGCAAGTATTTTGGGTAATATTGGAAATACGCCTAGATTGGAGGAGATTTACTTTTTATTATAATTTATTTTAAATTGTTTAATTTTAATTTTTTGAGTAAATAAATAACTTTTATATTTTATATTTAATCGTTAAAAATACTATAGAGTGAAACTAAACAAGACATAGCTTTAAGTACAATTTATATTCGGGATTAGTAAGCTTGAAATCTTAACCGCCTCATCTTATAGGTTTATCCGCTTATAGCTTTCAGGATATTCAACTTATTTACTAAAGCAGTCCACAAAATATTTTCAGATATAATGTAGAATATTGTATGGTTGATGGAAATTGATGATGTTATGGGTGATCATGTCCTACGTTAAAACCGAAACCATTATACTCTTAAAACATTTATTTCTATAATTATTAAAATGTGTTTAGTTACTAATCTATAAAAATATTTTCAAACTAAACTTATAAATGAAAAATAAATGAAAAAAATACTCGACAGTGAATTGACACCAGCCGGTATTTGACCTCGTTGTGGAAACTGATACATTCTAAGGTACATGTAGTAGGCATTGCTAGTCTTAATAAGTAGATACATTTATTTATACAGATTTTTCCTAAGTATCTATGTTCCTAAATAACATTAACACTGAAAACATAGTAATAAAGTTAAGGATTCTAGTAATTATCAAAAAATCTCTTGTTTAGTTTTTGTTTCCAAAGACGTTTATTGCAAAGGAAAAAGAACCACGACGGAGTAATAATAACTAAATAAGAGTGAATATTTAAAATATCGTATATTGACCGCCTAGATAAAATAGAAGAACTAGAAGTCTCTACTACGTTATATTTAAAATTATAAGCGTAATAGTTGGAACTTTAAGTAATTATTTTTGAATCTATGAGTAAACATTTGAAACTCCTTAAAACTGGTGTGCAAATTATAAAAGTAAATACGACCAAACTTATTGACGTCACAGATTTATAAACAAAACTAAAACTTGTTCAGGATGACGACAGGGATGAGGACTGTATCGATTTACAACCCCCATAAAAAGGGAGAGGGTTGCCACGCGATGGCGTATCCGAATAAGGGGTGCAAAATTGTAGGTAACTGCAAGTCAAAGTATGTTCTTTGTTTTTGAACGTTGTTACAAATTGATATAGAGTCTATTATTAAAACTTTGCATCGCATAATTAAAATGTATAATATTTAGTTTGGTAAGTTCTTTATAAGTAGGTACATTTTTTGTTTAAGCTGGCGTCAGTTGTATTTCTTTTCATGACTCATAGCCGGTGTTAATTTTTAAGCAATCGCGACAGCGTGTTAACAAACGACAATATTAAACATATCACAGAATATTTAATAGTACTACATATACAAGGTCTACTTCTGCCATTGATTTACGGTCATTCATTTCCTGTAGCAGTACAGCTATACCTACTGCAACTTCCGAATGTTCGCCTTCTATTTCCTCGAGTATCTTACTCACTATAATATCAAGCTCTATGATTTAAACCCAGCTATAATGAACCAGAAAGTGTTGGCGTAGATAATCAATAAACAGCCGACCGAAGAAATTACGTCTGTCTACATCAGTCTCGCTCACGTCTTCGGAGCTTTGGTCGAGGAATCCCGCCATCTCGTAATATCTAACATTATCCTGTACGAACTCACCATCGAGCATGCACCGCCGAGACGTCAAGTCTTCCTCGTCAAATTTACCGATTCCTTTGACTGCATCCTTAGTAGCACTCATGTTATTATTATCACAATTTTCTTAACACTTCACAGACTCACAGACACAGATTTATCACTCAATTAAAACTCGCATTTGTCATCATTCGTTGTGGACTCGTTTGGGGACTTGTACTTATGGCAAGGGAAGGTATGGGAACGCTTCCCTTTCCTGACGAACTGGTTTTGTGGATTGGTAGACGGGTTAACGCGGTAGCAGTGCGTGTGGAACTGGCAAATAATCGAGCGGTCGTCGTTCATCGGCCATTCAATGTCAGTATCGAACGGACAATTAATTATGCGACAGTGTGAAGAAGCGCCTTGTGTGTAGCGAATGTGACTGGCGAGCACATGCGCCCAATGTCAACGGCTAGGGCGCATGCGTGCGGCTTAATATCGACGCAAAATAACATGGCAACTACGAGAACATAGTTGAATATTTGAATTTATTTAGAAGATTATGATAATGAGATTTGATTATTTAGAGACGTCAAGAAATGTGATTATGGCCTTCTGAAATTTTGTAGATGTAGGTAAGATCTATCTACTAGATAGGTACCTATTCTATGTATTAAACAAAAAGCCTCATATTTTTATTATTTTTTATAATATGTAGGACATTTCAGAATAAGCTCTATCTAGCCTTGTATAATTATGTGTGCTAGAAACAACGACACTAATATTGTATATAAACCAAGGCAAACTATACGAAAAAACGTACATACTAACATTGTTATCATTCCTATTATATTACATCATATTAATTATATAAACATTTAACAGAAAGGTCTAATTAAAATACCAATTATTTCTACTTTTGTCAAGATAAAACAACCTTACTATGTCTAATTTTATCCACTGTGTGATTAAGATTATTGACTTGATAAATTTGGTAAGTATTAAACGCCTAATAAAAAGGCAAGAATTACAACAAAAACAGTTGGTTGTTTTGTATTCTTATCTAAATCTTTGTAATAGATAATAACATTAATTGGATAACTAATAACACATTTTTTAAGGTTACCTACCTAATAGTTGAGATATTTTTATAGATAGGTATCAGTGGAAGCGTTTAGAATGTCATGATAAGTTGCTGAGAAAGCTTAATTTTGAAAGTTTGAGCACAAGCCTAATAAAATCTGGTAAACTTTCAGAAATTCGGAAAACTACGAAAGGCCCGAGGTTTATTTAAATTTGCATATTCTATCAAACTATACGAAACACCAATATCTACTTGAGTTTTTTAGGTACATAAGTTCAAAAACTCCTTAAAATAACAATATTATAAAAAGTTCGCTTAAGTCGAGCTCTACACAACTATAACTTTGCTGCTATTTTAAAAGTTGCAGGCGTTCTACCTATTGCTTATCTACTTACCTATTAGTTTATCAGGCGCTCGTAGATCATTACATATATACATAAGTATTATTATTTACATGAGTATCTAATAATAACAATATATTTTTTTATAAACTTATTTTTAGATCTACGAAATAGTAAAAGTAATAACTCTGAATTCCTTAACGGGCAAAAGTACTTAATTGTTCTCTTTACTTGTTATATTTTTTTGTAATAATTATATTTAATTAGATTTCAACAAAAATATTAATACTCCACTTAAATCCGCTGAAACATCCACAATACCATACCTATAGTTGGGCACGGTAAAAGCACCTATAGTTTTTTTTTTGTTTAGAACTTTACCTAGTCACAGCTTTTTTTAGTGTAAATTATATTATACGGAATGTTAATTACGGATTAATTCGAAAAATTCATTCAATGCACCCGACTCATCTTCGTACACAAACTTAAAGGTTAGCTGATAGATAATGCCTAAGGCATTAAGTACGCCTTTGTACATAACTTTTGTTTACTGTGAAAAAAAGTGTTTATAAAATAAAATTCAAGTGGAGCTTTTCTGTATTTTTTTTGTATTTAAAGCATATGAAAATGTTTAAACATTAATTTGTAGGTAATCCACAAAAAATAATGAAATATGTATTAATATTGACAATAATGATGTATGGAATGACATCATAAATGATCTGTCTTCAACTTGTTTCTCCTGTCTGGTAATAGTCCAAGTAAACTTATGATATTGTGTTTTATTTATGAATGACATCAGATTTTGGCGCTTTTAAATATTTATTACATAAAAAAAACTTAGGTATTTCATTTAGATTGAAAAATCACGAACAATATCTAAAAAGCTAATCTAAAAAAATATTTATGAAAATATAAAAGCAGAAGTCTTTTTTTTTGTTTGAAAGCGCTCCAGAATTTCCAGTCAGATTTGAAAAAAATATTTTGTATTTGGTAGCACAATTATTAAGGGAGGTTAGACTATTTAACATAATCTACGACATTTATATTAAAAAGGTTAAAAAGCCAGAACGCTAAGCGAAAACAAAGTAAAAATCTTAATTCTCCAATTAGGGGGTGATGCTTTTTAATAGATATACTTTAAATCTGAACTCATAAAGATTTGCTAAAATAGGAGCTCTATTTGAAATGAAGGTACTTTAAGTACTTATTGTAGAGATTGTTCAACAATAGTTGGCCTCGAATATGTCCTTTAAGCATTGACAATTATCATTAATCATCTGATCCAATAACTCATTAACGATTTCTAGCAAATAACTCATTAACGATTTCTAATCAGAACTAATTAAATACAAAAATTTTAGACTAGATACCTAACTTAGCTAATGCTAATTAGATTTCTATGAAAATTAAAATTAGAGTAATTTTAGTTACTTATAAATTAATGTAATAGTTAGATACTCTAAAATCTGATAGGTCTTCTCTTTCCCCCCAACGGGAGAACTGTGACGAGATTGTGGTCTTCCTCTAAAATAATTTGAAAGCCCGGGATACCCTCCTGTTAATATAAAATGCAACTGTCTGTCTATCTGTTTGTTTGTGAGCTTTTAACTAGAGTACTACTTAACCGATTATCATGTTATTATAAATGCGCAGACATTTGCAAAGAAAATAAAGTACATACATTTAATTATTAGAATCATTGCGCAGTTACGCTAAGCAAAGTTTGCCAGAAGTTATAAACACTCGTAAGTGTAATCAATTCAATTTATTATAATTTAAGCTAAGCCACTCCATTCTACGATACGTCAGTTTTAATGTAGCGTGCTGTTATCTGATTTAATAAAATATTAAAAAGTGTAAGTAGCTCTCATTGCCTTATAACAAGAGCAAGATTATGTTATAAACTTAACAATTACATTTAAATTGCATAACAAAACGATCGAATTTGATAATTAATTGTTGAAACGAAAGTATCAGGTCATTTGTTGAATTACAACAAAGGTCTGTTCACAGGCCCACAACAATTGTAACATTATTTTTATTGCTTGTAAGCGAAAGCTCCTTGCGCAACTAAACGACGATTAAAATAATTAATGACTGTACCTAATGACCTTACATCAGAGGACACCTAAGATAGGTACTGAACCTAGTTAAAAAAAAAAAAAAAAACATAACAGGTGCCTAATTGGCTCCCGAGAACCGTTTAAACGGCCTAAGGGTACCCAGCGGAGGGATCAACCCGTCGTCATTTCGCCGATGGTAATCGGAGGCCGCGTGCTGGAGGACGCAGCAGAGGCAGGCCCCCCACAAAATGGACCGACGACCTGATAAAGGTCGTGGGAAGCCGATGGAAACAGGCAGCGCAGAACCGGTCGTTGTGGCGATCCTTGGGGGACCTATGTCCAGCAGTGGACGCGCGAAAGGCTGGCATGATGATGATGAATCGGAGGCAACACCTAACAAGTGGCGATAAAATAGCCTCGTTGTATAAAGCGGTCACTCATCCCAGGCCGGCCTTGTTGTCATCTATTTAATTAACAATGCAATGTAAACTCGACATTGTAGCTAGAAAATTATTTCCTTTTTAGAAAAAAATATTTTCTTTGGTGGGAGGTACGCCTTTATAACTCTACTAGGCCGACCGACCGGACACGTTACCACCGCCATACAGATGCAAAAACACTCAAGTGACCTAGTCATGTTTCGGTTTTAATTTTTGGGTTCACCGGTTTACCGGGGACTCCTGCATCGATTTATTGTCGAGGTGGTAGTCTCCTTTCTTGGTGCGGTTACGAAATGGGCGACTGATTTGACGATAAAGCAGCGAGGATATTAAAATAGTAATTAGTGTCGTATCTTTATCGCCGTCCATTTCGTAACCGCATCATTTAGTCGATACAGTAGGAGTGATCAATATTATTAAACAACAATGTATTGATCGACCCCATTCATGGACTTTGTAGGTCTTCTCACCATCGTACAAAGTCACATGCCGTGCTAGAATAAAATAAAATAAAATATTCTTCAGCCAATATAAGTATATAATTATATTGGCTTTAGAATATTTCTACTTAATCAAATTATAATACTTTCTATTTTACCAATAAATTTATAATAACAATTTGTAGGACAATTTACACATATTGCTCTGGTCATAAACTAAGCTCTAGGCTTGTACTATGTGTACCAGAAATGAACGATACTAATACATAATAAAAAGCTCGCGTTGCACTAAAAAAGCTAAGAATAATTATATTCTTAAAGTTGGATACTTAAATATTAGTCAGTACCTTAAATTCGATATTTTATACAAATACAAATAGTTTATTCAATAATCACAAATTATCAAACATATAAGGATCGCTGGTGCCTGAACTAGTACAGAGTACTGTATTTCAGACACCATCGCCCACCTTTGAGACACTATCATTAATTATTAACATGGAAAATAATAATAATAACAAAAATTAAAACAATAATAAATAAAAAAGAATACAAATGAACTTAAATAATAATAGCTACCTACTATTACTTTCACCTGAGAGGTACGTTACTTTTAACTAATAATATTTTATAATAAGTAAAAATATAGTAGATATTTTATAATAAGTAAAAATATAGTAGATATTTTATAACATGTCTTGATAATATAGTCACTTATTGTCCAGTGAATTGTATTGTAGTTTTTTTACTACACAGTCAACAAAATATTCATGCAAAAATCATGCAATTTTGGGAATAAATTATCTTTAAACCTAACATAATTGTTCTAAGAAGTTTTCTTAACTCGAACTGAGTTTTTTTTTTTTTTTTTCGGGCTGATTTTTCAATCATCAGACAAGTTATTTGACAGTTACTTGAAGTATATATGACGATCTGTCAAATTTATTTGTTCTCCATACAAGTTTACTGTTGAATAACTTTATCTAATGATTGAATATTTCTGTCGAAAACTTAAAGTATATAAAAGCTCTTAAAACTTGTCTATAACCTTTAGTAAAAATTATAATAAGAAGATAAACTGCCATTATCTAAAAAAGCGTTCACGCACTTAGAGTTCCGTACAGCAGAAGAAGAGAAAAAGGGGGAGAAAGGTATGATTAAAGAAATCAATTTATTATATCTCGATATACATTTGATATAGAAAGTTGATGTACTATTATGGATATTTAGTTTATTTTGGAATATACAGGGTGAATTTTAAAGGTTGAACTTTTAGGCTAATATGATGAGGCTCTAAATGATTTTATTTTCTTCCCCATACAAATTGGTAATTTTAACATTAGTATGTATGGAGTAGGCATTTTTGCGACACATGGTTCCATGGGAAAAGTTGTTCGATATGATTAGTAGAACCTCTTATTAGCCCAAAGTCCAACCTTTCAACTTTGTCAGCATGTCAAAAACGGTACAACCTTATTCGAAAAATGTGATGATTAATAATACGTACTAAATGTTTAAAATTTAAACTTTCTATATGGCGGCACTGAAAATTTCGGGAATCAAGGAAGTGACACAACATAACTATTTAAAAATGTATTTATTGCTTTTCGAAGTATTCTCTGCGAAATTTGACACATTTTTCCATACGATGGAACCAATCATTAAAGCAACCATTCCATTCGGAAGTTGGGGTCTCCAAAATGGCCGTTTTGTAGGCGTCCACAGCTTCTTCAGGTGATGAAAATCTCTGACCACGCAATTTATTCTTTATTTTAGGGAAAGTATAGAAATCATTAGGGCTTAGGTCGGGGCTGTATGGCGGATGGTCTAATAATTCTATGTTTTCTTGCTCCAAAAACTCTTTTGTTCTGTGCGCGGTGTGAGAACTCGCATTGTCGTGATGGAGGATGATGCGGCGATTGCAGTTCTCTTTACGGTGTTCAGAAACGACCTGTGGCAAACAACTGCTAGCATACCATTCTGCATTAACCGTTCTTTGTCCCCCAAGAGGAATAGTCGCAACATGGCCGGTTTTGGAGACAAACGTGGCCACCATTTTTTTTGCAACACTCCGTGAACGCATAATTTTTGTTGGCTTTAACTCATTTTCGAACACCCAAACTCGTGACTGATTTTTTGTTTCGGGTTCGTACGCGTATATCCAGGATTCGTCACCTGATACGATGTTGTATACAGCATTTGAGGATCCTGCGTGGAATCTTTCGAGAGTTCTGACGCACCAAGTAATGCGAGCCGCTTTTTGCTCTTCACAGAGCGAATGCGGTATCCATCGGGAAAACAACTTTTTTACACCTAATTGTTCATGCAAGATTATTTGTATTTGACTCATGCCAATATCTAAAGTTGCCTGAATTTCGCGGTATGTCACATGTCGATCTTCCACAATCAGCTTACGCACAGCATCAACGTTTTCTTGAGTGACTGCAGTTTTTGGACGACCTTTAAGGGGGTCATCACTGAGCTTGACACGTCCACGTTGAAATTCAGCAAACCAGTGATAAATTATGGTTTTGGATGGAGCTTCATCACCAAATGCAGAAAGCATCCGATCAACACACTGTTTTTGTGTTAAACCACTTCGAAAGTCATAATAAATCATCGCTCTTGAATTTTCTCGAGTCAATTCCATTTTCTCAACGACTAAACAAGTTTGACAAGTCCTTGTGACAAGACCAAGAATCTTTTTTTAAATAAATAAATGGTATTCGATTTTTAAAACCAAGGAGTTTTCAATTAAAAAGATTTTAATATGACAGGAACAGTGGAAATATTCCATTCCCGATATTTTCAGTGCCGACTACGTATTTCTAATGTTTATATATTATTATTATCGCCATATATTATTATCTCAATGATAATAATATATGGCGACCTAGCTAAATGTACACTTGAACCTTATACTGGATATTTTTTTGTCACGGTGATATTTTTTTTATATTGTGTTCTATGATGAAAATAATGAAACACGTATTTTTTCCTTTTAGTGTCCTATACAAAAACATAAAGATAAATAACTTAAAGTACAAAAAAGATCTACATATTACGTTAACTTTCATACTAAACTCACAAATTGTCTAATTTTAAGCATATAGACGTTTGTTCATATAATAATTTAATTTTTTTGAAGAAAAAAATACTTACCTTTTTTTTTTATTTAAAAAATGGGTTCTAAAAGTGATACTGGAGGCATCAAAAAAATATTATCATTGTTAAAAAAACACCCAGTATGTATTGCACTTTTCATAAATGCCTATAAAGTTTACATGAAATAAATATTTTTGCTTTGACTTAAAAAAAAATCTAAATAGATGGATAGTTACGATTTATATCTGATTAGTTCCCATCCTTAATAGATCGTAATAGATAAAGTTATTAGATAATCCTAAGCACGCAATGTTCTTATGTCGCCTACACCCATTGTTTGAATACTACATATTAATCTTAGAGTAATTGTTTTGCATGTCCCAGACAAGCTCCAAGAGGTATGTATAGATGCCAGATATCGGTTACTTCGTTACCTTTTGGACTGCAAAGTTATTTTAGAGTGCGCAACATTGTAATAATCTGATGGTAAAATTAAATCATTATTTTCTATTTAATTGAGGTCGTGGCAAAAAAATATTAGTCTATTTTTCTGTACAGATTCTCATGGTCTGGGTGTTTATAAAATATAATATTGATTATAGTATAATATTTAGTAACTGGTACACATTGAACAAGCCTAGTTTGTGGCCAGAACAACATGTGTGTAATGTCCTTCATATTAATATTATTATATCATAACAAGCACCCAAACTCATCCTCAAAGAGTTTCGAAGACTCTTGTTTTGATAACCACTGGTTTCTTTTGGTTATAATATTTTTGTAAACAAAATAAATATCGCACCCTTAATAATATTTATGATTTTTTGGCTTTCGCTGTAGAGACACTCGTTCCATGGAGTCGGGATGCAAAGTCTTTTTATAAAACTATAGCACCACTCCTTATCGACGCCACAGGTGACCCAAGAGCTGGCGCATACTTCAGACAAAAGATTAGCATTGCTGTTCAAAAAGGCAATGCCGTCAGCGTCTTGGGCAACCCTGCCGCATGACAAACTTGAGGATTATTTTTACTTAATTTAATTTAATTTTTTTATTTAATATTTTAATAGGTATTTTATTTGTATTATTATTAATGTTTTTTTAAGTTTTGTTGAATAAATACATATATAGAATTTTTGTCTATATAATTATATTTTGAAACCTAATATAAACATAAAATGTAACTATTAAAAAGAAAATCAAAAAATAATAAAAATTTCTTCCAGATCGCTGCCGACAGATAGTGTGCCCAATAGACTGGCTGATTATAATTTTTGGATATAAGAAGATCTATAACAATTCGAAATTTTGATGAAGTTTAAGGTTGAGGGGGACGAAAAATGGAAATAAACCAAAATTGAAACAAAACCTAAAAAGAGAAAACTATATAAATTATGGTAACGGTTTAATTCAGTTGTAAAATACGATTACTTACTGTTCCCAATAATATGATGAATCAAAATGAAATCAAATGCACTTAGAGCAAGCTTAAAAAGTAGTATCTTTATTGTGACCGATTTGAGAGAATCGATTCCCAACAAAGATGATATGCGGAAAAAATAGGGATTCTAGGTAAAATTACCCAAGTTAATAATTTAAAATTACCGGAAAATAAAAGGTTGTTGAGAACACACCGCGGGCCAATTTTGTTCATTTCTCGTTTTCTTTTACAATAGAATTATTGGGTACCTTAAACTATCTCGACCAACTCCTAAACTTCTGTAGAGCACTGACGTGCCCGCCAAACTATTTAATACGAGCATACGAATAGTTAATTCATTGTAATATATCTTACATACATAATCATGTAATAATACAATATCAAGTCGAACAAATATTTTGATCTCACAAACGAAATATATAATAAAACTCAACTTATGCAGTGAAAGTTGGTACAAGAGGAATTTCAGCAAAGTCTTTGCGTCGTCTTTTGAAAGATCTTGGTCTTCCGAGATCAGCCGTCGGAACTTATATGGAGCGTGTTTCCTAGATAGTATTTAGTTGAGTAGAGAGGGTAGTGAACACAGTTCAGGTGAGAGTTCAAAAGGCCTTTAAACCTACTTCGCGGTCTCAGGTCTGGGAACGCTGCAGTTCATTTCCCTGCCTTTCAACCACGCGATGGACCCGACGGCACCCGCACTGGAAAGCCACGGCTAGCTAAGAACATTGTCAACGGCATACTGCATCAGCTGATGATAATATAATACGAAAAATAAATAACCTGAATCTATTCCTATAGCTATATTTAAAAGGCCTCCATGTCCCAGCTATTTTTAGAACTAAAATACCTACTCGCCATATTCCCTCTCTGGATGATGAAAATATTTTTTGGATAAAACGACGGTAAGCTCGGACATCACAGGACGTTTCCTTAAGGAGAGAACCTAATTCACGAGCAAAATTTTAACCTGAATCTAAAGAAACAAGTTGCTCGTGCGTTGTCTATCGAATACAATTTCAATCATCTGTGTAGTTTTTTGCAGAGTCGCGTGCGATCTGCGTGAGATGAGAAAATGGTTATTGTTCCACTTTTGCGGTAAAGACGTCTTTCTTCGTGCCTGATAACGTTTGACTGCAAAATTATAGATCGGTGAATGTAAAAAATGATTCACTTGGCAGTCGGACAATAGACTAGGAATCGATTCAATATTTAATTGAATTATCCATATTAGTCTTGGAATAGGTAGAAATTGGAGAAAGACTATTATTACGGGTTACGTACTTATTTATTTACTAGTAAAGTTTCACTACTTTCACACTTATCAAAACAAAAAATTAAGTGCTAAAAATAAGGTTTTCCTTCTTTTCGTTTTAAAAATGTTCTGGTTTATTTTTAACAGGTACATTTATTTTTAGGTTTCCGTCCAAACTAATTATATTATTATTAGATTAGATACAGATTATTATTATACCTGTGTGTAAAATATCATACAAATCGGTAACAGTTTTGGGGTTACAACTTTCACTTTTATAATAATATTTTAGACATTAAAGATTTAAGATTAATGAATTAACGAGGATTTAATTTATTGGAGAATTTAGATGCATGTGAATTTAGATTATAGGTAATAAATAATTTTTCACGGCAATAGTTAACACAAATCAAAATAAATATTTGCATACAAGTAAATCAACTAAGATTTAATAATTGTATCGCGTGTAAAGTGCCAATAATAATAGACTACAAATATCGATCATCAGTAAATTATTTGCTAACTGTGAACCTGCATGCGACGCTAGTGCGAACGTGCGAACCTTCATTGTTCGCAAAACTATTCGCGACGCTACAATTGGCAATTATGTCATTATGACAACTTCTTCAACGAACTCGATCACGTATCGCGAGAATTTATGATACCTACCTAATCAACTTGCTGGATTCCAAGGCAATTGTAGTCGATGAAGCGGCAAGGTGCGTTTGTTTAATAACACTTGGCTTCGATAGATTCCTTCATAAATAGGTAGATATTGATCGAAGTGAACAATATTTTATAAGAAACTTTTTTAAGACCGTCTGTGTCATCATTATCATCTAAGGCCATCCATTGCTACAATTGCAGATGAACCTTAGCTGATCCAGTATCTATCTTCAGACTCGATAGCAATAAGGCCGTATTCGATACAATTCGATTACCTGAGTTCTGCAACAATTTTTCTGGATTTTAGGATTTGCTTTTGGATATGTTGTAGTTTTCTATACTCTTCCATGCAAACAAACATTTATCACAGAATACATAATAATACCTAATGGCAGTAATACTTTTATAATAGGTGAATGAATGCATAAAGAAGAATATATAAGTACATATTAAATAAATTTTGGTGAAATTAAGAGGAATGGATTAAACCTCATAAATTAACAATAATAAAAAAAAAAACTTAAAGAGCAGAAGATCTTTCAAAGAAATTAATGTAAAAGAAAGTATAAAAATGCAAAGGTATATTTTATATACCTTTGCATTTTTATATAATTTTCAATAAAAAAGGTAAGGCTTTTTAAGCTAAAATTAATCAATTTTAATTTGAAAATAATAGACAAGTTCTTAATTACAATGATACCAAAATAGATAATAATGTAATCGTTAAAACATATCTATTTACCTATGCAAATATTGACCCGAAAGTAACCAACCACGTGCAATTCAGTGAAATCAGTCTAATCGTTAGACTTTTAAGGTATATTTTATATTGCCGAATCATTGCAATTGCACTGAGAAGAGGCTAATTACTGCAAAGTTTATGTAAGTCGGTCAAACTAACAGTCGTAACGTGATCGAGTGGACATTCTTAATACTTAATCATTACCTTTGATAAACAAACATTGGGCACCGTTATGTCAATCAGGGAGACAAGATCTTGTGTCAGGAGCTACGTTTATGCAACGAATTAAAGAGCGTTCGTTGTTTAGTGGAATACTGATCTTATCATTAACGTAATTAAAAGGCTATGGGATTTAATTGATGATAACAATTACGTCTATGTATGTATAGTTAGTGTGGTTAAATGGGTTTTCGATAAAATCCAGATACCAATTTACTAGTAGGTAGGTAACCTACTAGTAAATTGGTAAAAAATAGTAAAATTACTTACCAAGCGATTATTATTTATAGCAGAAGTAAAAAAAATTTTTTTTTTCTCTACTGAATTAAAATGTCTAAGCATGAAACTTCTTGCAAGCTTTGCTATACTTAAATAATAAGTAATAATACACGATTATTTTGGTTTTATAAATCAAAACCAAAACCAAACCAGACATGTATCCTTTAATTGGTTATTTATAAGTTGAACTCAAAAATCTATATTTAATACTGAAATTTTATTATACCTATCCCGAATTATAGCAAAACCTGAAATTGAGGGCGTAAATATTGCATTACATTACTATATAAACTGTATAATGTATTGTATAATTAACGTTCTTATTTATAAAGCTTTCGTTATAGATATATTATCATTATTATATGTCATACATAAAGCTCTTACATAAGGCAATATGTCACTTATAGGATTTACACTCCAGCGCAGAGCACGCGGGCGGCGACAGGTGTGACGTAACGGCGCATATTTCAAGCGATATGTCTTTTGATACGTATACCGGATCGATATATACATATGAACATATAGACACTCGTTGAAATTTATTTAAACTTACAGTAAGTTGTATTTAAACCCATGCCAAAACATGGAACATGGAACACTTTATTTGCAAGAGAATGCCACTTAGACATTAATAAACCTAGCGAACCTTGTTTTTGTAATAGGTAATAGGTAGACCCCCAGTGATGACACTTTGTTGGGGTCTACTCGAGTATACCCCAAGGTATACCCACACACTTATATTTTCGACACTCCACTGTTGGAGTATGCATGGACCTTCCAAAAACTGCTGTGGTTTTTTTTTGCGATTTGACTAGGTATTTAATTGTACTTGTCTATACAGACATTGATTATTGGTCTTATCTGTTAGATTTTTTTTAAGTTGAAAATACAAATTATAAAAATTATTTCAGGGATCATTTTTCAATTTGTTTCTTTATTTATTTATAAAATAAAATAAAATGTGTTTCATTAACTACAACTAGAATTTGAATGTTAAACCGCTCTTTAAACTTTGGTTTATTTGGTACATAAATTATGAATAACATTTTTTTTATCATCACTGATGACAATGAATAAAGAGTAGTGATGACTGACTTTAACGAAGGAGTTTTGTTTCAATTTTATTTAATCGTCCATCGTCGAATTTTTTTTCGGTATTTTGTAGTAAATACATTTTACTTTTCTGGACTGATTCCTTTTCTATGGCAATTGAGTAAACGTATGAGGAAAACAAGGATTAAAAAAGTAGTAAGCATTAGAATTGATTATAAACTGGTCGTGTGATATTCGCAATAGAGAAAGCTTAGCTGTAATGATTTGAACTTATCGATGTTTGAAATAGTAAGGCAGGTTATATATATTTCCCACGGTTGCAGTTCGCCAATTAGATAAAAATTGCAAATCATTTAGTACATGACTAGTATGACTACTGAGCTAGCTGTGCCAATGTGCATGATTAAAAAGCCTGATTGTAGATTTTATTCTATAGAAAAAGTACTTGTTACTGCCGTCTGGAGCTTGCAATTTGTTTGGTAAAAATTTTTTTTTTTAAGCAGCAAGGATGTGAAATTTTGTGTATGGGCAATTCTCGCGCTTTCGACATTCATCTTGATTTGATATTTTTGAACGAAAAATTACATATTATGTCATTTCTCGTTCAAAAATATAGAAAGCGCGAAATTTCCCACCAGGTACATACATAAAATGTCACAACCTTGCTGCTTTAAAAAAATATGTTTTTATCGAATTGCCCACGTAGAAAACATTAATTAAAATTTTCAATTTTATTATTAAATTACCTACATAGACATGGGTTTTATTTTTATTATTTCCTGTATAGTAGACATTTTTTAAATATTTTTTATAGGAGCACAGCATATGACTTTGTACTACCTGATGTTAAGCAGACATACAAAGTTCATGAATGGGGTCGAAAATAAATTTATGTTTAACAATATGGATCGTTCCCTCTATGTTAGCCGACAATGATGCAGTTACAAAATTTAAAAAAAATCAGTGGCAAAATATAAATTAATAATTTGTTCCTAGTCTTGTTTAGGTTGGTGCGGTACAGGACTATTCACAGTTAAATCTCCACAGCCGAAGTCTTATTAACCAGTAACAGGTATAATAAGGATCTTAACACAACACCCAGCCTATCGATAGCCTCGATAAATTTTATGAATTCATAAACTTAATTTTATAGACAAATTATATCGACGCAACGTTGTCATATAATTACGAAGTATACATATTTTTATGGTCCAGTATTGGTGGCTGTCTTATTTATTGGAGCACGACATGTGACTTTGTATCTACCTGGTGGTGAGCAGACCTACAAAGTCCATGAATGGGGTCAATCAGTAATTGTTCTTAAACAATATTGATCGCTCCCACTATGCCGGCTGAATGATGCGATTACGAAATGGGGGGCGACAATGACAAATTACATTACGAGTATATTTTAATCTACTCGCTGCCTTATCTTCAATCCAACTACCCATTTCGTAACCACACCCTGAAAGGAGACTACCACCTCGACAATAAATCGATGCAGAAGTCTCCTGAAAATCGGTAATTTATTTATATATTATTATTAGATATTTTTTAGAGGCTTGCTGAATCCTCTTTATTAATCATGTTAGTCGGCTATTTCATCATAAACACCGCAACAAGCTCGCCACTTGTTAGGTGTTGCCTCTGAATACCATCGGCGAAATGAAGACAGGTTAATCCCTCCGCTGGGTACCCTGAGGCCGTTTAAAACGGTTCTCGGGAGCCAAATAGACACCCGTGATGGTATTTATTTATTTATTATTAAGTCGACTCGATTTAAGAATACCTAACCATGCCCTTTTTGTAGTATACTATACCTAAATCGGATGAGTATTACTTGGATACTCCATCTTGATAAACACGTATCCGAGTCTCACCAGTCATAGTCAGCTCTTTTTTTGTATTTATTTGGTGGCATAACTTAAATGTTCTATTATTTAAAAAAATATACCATCACGAGTGCCTATTTGTCACCCAAGAACCGTTTAAACGGCCTCAGCACCCGTAGCACGGCCAAGCCAAGACAAGATATAAAGTCGTGAGCGGATGTCAAACAAAACTACTTTTTTATATCAGCCAATCAGGTGCAACTTTGCAGCGCTCTGATTAGTTGATATTAAAAAATAGTTACTTTTGACATTGGTTCGCGACTTTATATCTTGTCTTGGCTTGGCCGTGCTAGGGGTGCTGGGTACCTAGTGGACGGTTTAATACGGATGTTCTATAAGTAATGTAATTTAATATGAAATTAATAAAGAAATTGCAAATTAGAAAACCAGTAGCGGCACACCACACCCTGTCTAGGAATCTAATACGGGAAACGGACTCTCAACTGCAATCAGTTTCTGCAATTAAATTAAATACCTGCACATACTCTCGCACTCATTAATTTGTTTGCGACACCTAATTAATAGTTATCTGCAATTACTGCTAATGTTTTACTGAATGGTTTCAATAAAATCCTAAGAAGGATGTATTCTGTAGCTATGGTTTCCATCAATTTCACTTTGACTGGTTTTGATCGCCAATACTAATGTAAGCCCATCACCAGTTCTCAGAACACTACTGTATCTATTTGTTGTAGAGATGCTAGTCACCTTTCAGGGTCTAGCACCTAGGTCTATACTAAAATTTAATTTATCTGTTTACGACTATGGAATTACTGTGGATTGATCAGTTTTCAGAACAGAATTTCTTGACGAGACATGTCGTCATGTGAAACGAGCGGTTGGCAGGTCGACTGAAACCCAAATTAAAAATAAACCTTACTTGACACAGGCCATGGTCTCTGTATCATCAAGAATTTACATGATTTATATGCACTTCTGACATATCTGTTAATCAAATTGTTTTATTCTAGATCCTTTTAGATCTATTTTCAAATGTTTAAAAAACTTGATACTGTCAAAAAGTTCAATAGTCTGTACATATAATTAAACATAGATACATATGTTTTTGACAGTAGGTATAGTACTTTTAGCTCCAATATATCAAAAAGTTTATCTAACTTTTAAGAGGAGCGTCTGATCAAAGATTTCACATGCAGTCACAACATTTTGGTCTTACCCTGATAGATTTTTGAAGGCGTTATAAATATGATCGATATCTGGGCTCGTACGTTTTTCGTTATATAGTTATTATTTATTAGTTAGTTTGGTATAGGAAAATATATCAACCCCTGAAATCTGAAATAAATCAAGTCTTAGTGCGTTTTTGATAACGTTCACTTTCGAGTTAACTATAGATACTACTGTAGCCCTAGTGTGAGTTTTTTTTACATTTACTTTCGAGTTAACTATACTACTGCGTTAACATTTTGACCAATCCCACGTACGCATTTTTAGTTCTCAAAATTTCCGCTTGGAGCGCTGAACTATTTCCCATACAAATTTTAGTTAACTCAAACGCAAAGTAATAGTTTGAAAACTCACATGTACCCAGCCCCCCCCCCCCCTAAAGTGTGAGGAAATGACGCTTTTCTTGGGCTATTGATGTAACTTTGTTTAAAAATAAAATTGTAGGTACCTCAAGTAACTACATATTAATTTTACTTCCGTTAAACCTTTGATATTTGAACTTTTCTATAAGTGCTTATTATAAAATACCATGATAAAATAATAAATAAGTAGTTATTAAATATTGAAAATTACTATGTCTAAACTAAATCACATGATTTATAATACCGTAAACGTGAAAGCGAACGTGATTTAAACATGCATGCCAGTAACGATGCATATTAAAAATATCTTTCACTTTTATATTAATTATAGTATTTCTTGAAAAAAATATGCTGTTTAAAAAAAAACTTGAAATCCACACCCGCAGAGCATATTTTCTTATTTAAGACACACATCTATTCTGTATAAGTATGGTTAGGTATTTTTAAATGACCCAGATATATTTTTTTCCAACTTCAGTGGTTATTGAGGTAGGTACTTCCCACAGGTACTTCCTAAAATCCAAAATTCCTATGGCAGATATCATTATGGCAGTGATACGATGGACAACCATGGTCAATATGTTTATTTACCTTAGCAATAAATGTAACTATTAAAATATCAAATAATTTATATATATCAAACAAGTTTTCCCATGGAACCATATGTAGCAAATGAAAAAAATGTTTGGCTTCCCTATACAAATTGGTCATTTTAACATTACTAGTTTGTAAGAAGAATGCATTTTTTTTTTCATTTGCGACACATGGTTACATGGGAAAAGTTGTTCGATTTGATCAGCAAACCTCATATTAGCCAAAGCACATCCTTTCAAAGTTACCCTGTATAAAGCAAGACGAATAAGTTATATTATGCTTAAGGGATAAGAAATAGACTCCAAGGAAACGTTCCCAGAGAAAGGTCAAACTAAGCAAAGTGGAGTAACCGTAGGGCGTGATACTGCTGAGGAAGGAAAGTAAAACAAATGAATAGGAAATTGAATTAAACTACAAGTAAACTGCAGCAGAGCGCACGGAATTTCATTATAAAGTGACAGAATGCGCAAGAATAATAGAATTCTAAATTTAAAATGAAAGAAGACTTATTTTTTGTGCCTATATATATATATATTATGAGTATATACATGGTGGCCGAGTTGGTTAGACCTTGGACTTAAAACACTTGGGTCCCTAATTCGAATCCCGGTGTGTACCAATGAGTTTTTAATTAAAAAAAATATGTACATAAATGTTTGACAACACCACTATAGTGCCTCGGAGAGCACGTTAAGCTGTCGGTCCCGGTTTCACTATACCAACTTGTGAAACTCTTTATAGATGGGTTACTGAGTCTATTCAAAACATCGCGACGAGCTAGCCACTTGTTCGGTGTAGACTCATACCATCGGCTACGACTAGGTGGAATTAAAACCCCTTCGCTGGGTACCCTGGGGCCGTCTAGGCGGTCTCGGGCGCCGTAAGGCACCCACCCGTGAAGATAAGTATGTATGTATGTAGTATATTTTAATATCCTTGCTGCTTTATTGTCAGTTCAGTTGCCCGTTTCGTAACTCCACCCTAAAAGAAGACTACTATCTCGGCAATAAAACGATGCAGTTATCTCCTGAAAACCAGTGAACCCAGAGACTAAAACCGAAACATGACTAGGTCACTTGAAGGTGTTTGCATCTGTAATATACAAAACAAATATACACAAATCTTAAACCTCTTTAACTTGTCTGACCAGACTGTATGTACTCGTGTATGCAAGAAGCAGGGAAACCAAAGAGCTTTGTTTATTTAAATTATTTAAGAAAAATGGTCAAAAGAAAGCTGTAACTTTACTTATTTCTAAACTATTATTATATATTTATCTATATCCTAAGTCAGGTGAACGTTTTCGAAAAGAATTGGGATTTTTGATATCCAAGAAACGAAAAATAATATGATTACCGATTAGGTACCTAAAAAAAGAAGGTTTTTGGCTTGTAGGGTTTTTTTAGTTCTATCTTGTCAACCAACTCGGTATCTAAGTTTGAAAAAACCTTTGGTACCTCTGCTAATAATACCTCTACTTCTCTACTATTCATTCTTAATAACCTTTTATTTTTAAATAACAATAACATTAAAACACTAAGACAAAAAATAAAATTAACCTAAATTATAATTAATTAATATAAAATATATACAAAAGAACTATAAAAGATAAAATATTGCGTCCATCCCCGACAAAACACGTGCCGAGTACGGATGCGGCTGCATTCCCTCTTTGTATTGCCAGACTGACATTCTGAGATTTTTTTTTATTTTTATTTACTAAGCCATTTTTATATGGGACACTGTATAGATTTTTTTAAACACAACATAATCAGCACTATAATTGTATAGGCTTAATCTGAGGTTAAAACTTTTATGCCTGATTATTGAAAACGCGCACGTTTACTTAGCACATTTTTTATGAGTTTTATGAACATTGGCGCTCTCTATAGATATACTAGTGCTTTGTTTTGTGCACTTGTACCTATAGTAATCTGCAGTCGGTGTCTGCGCCATGAATCAAGTACGAGGCGAAGGAAGAGAATGCATTGATAACACCGCGTGCCCATTGTTACAAATATCATCAAATTTTATTAAAATTTCTCGGACCCAATATTTGTTATTTCCAGTTAAAGTTATTTTTTTTGTCAAATAATGCTATCCGTATGACGTCATTAGATAGAAATCAAACAAAAATCATATACGGTTTTCTCCTCATAGGAACTGCAGAAAAAATGTCTCCTCGTATTTTCACGGCTGCGCGGCTCAGAAACACGCAAGGCTATTCGAAAACCAATGAACTGAAACATAGTAGGTCTACTGAAAATTGTACTGGACAGTTACTATGGTCTATGACTCTCTCTGATGACTGAATTATTAGAATAAATTTGCAAGCTTTAAAGCTTTTACTATTTTGCTTTTTATGTACAGCTTAAAATGTCGCTACAATACAACGTCAGTAATGTAAAGTTAATAAATAATAGTACCTTTATTATGAACACGTAAAGAAAATACACGTATTATCTAATGGAAACAAGCCCTAAGGTCCGATCCCGCTGCGCCCGCGCATTTGCTTTTCTATTCGCGACTACGATATCTGTCCCAAAGACGACAAGAACAAGATAAATCAGTGCATTCGAAAGGTAAGCAATTTGTAATGTTGTTCTCTAAGCTGGAGTAGAAAGCTTTATGATTTGTGTTCTCGCTTTATTATGAGGAGTTGTGTTGTTTGTAGGTGGACGTATGTAGATGAAGCCCAATAGGTTTGATAATTCATCTGGTTCGGACAGATATTAAGTGGTTAGTTTCGTACGTGTAGGCGGAAGTTACACAATTGTCACTAAGTAATAGTAAGTGCGACAAATGACAATAGATAAACTGTATACCGCCTTCGTGGTCTAAATGGTTACGGGCGGCGGCGGCATTATGTCCGTAGGTCGTGGGTTCGATTGTTATAAAAAATATAATATGTATGTATAAGTATCGTTGTTTCTGGCTGGTACACATAGTAGAAGCCTAGAGCTTATTGTGTGTGAAATGTCCTGCTCTTAATAGAAAATTATCTACTGTGGAGTTCTTTTTTTTTTCGGACATACGACCCTAATCCTAATCTTTCTAGTATAACAAAGTACTCTTTGTCCTAATCTTCAATTTTATTTTCCAGTGACTAGTACTAAAATAACATATTGTTACATTTTTTCGGATGTCGGTATAAATATACCCTGTTCTGTGAATAGTAATAAATGTGACAATACTAGAGTACTGACATCGATCGACCTATAAATAAAAAATATAAATATTCGCAATTAAAAACGTATCACTTCTTTAAAGTCGTTTGGGGGCTTTCCGCGACCCAATCCAATCCTCTCGCGACCGGAATTTGGGTCGCGACCTGAGATTGAAAATCGATCCTCTAGGCTGTACCAGAAACAACAATATAATACATATTTTATTTGATAAACACCCAGGCCATGACAAACTATACAGAAAAACATACTAATACTTTTTTGCCATGGGAGGGAATCTAATTCACCACCTCCGGATACAACGCCAAAGGCACTACGGCAGACTACGGAGGCGATCAAATCAAATATTTTGGAAACGACCAATTAAGTATAACAAAATCGTAGGTAATTGTAGAAAGTGACAGTTGTGTAGATCTAACTGCAAGCCATGGAGACGTAGGCCCTCGACACCGGCGGGTTCTGTGGGAAACTTTCCCTGGTGAGGAAGGTACTTGGCATGTATTCAGAAAACCGTTTAGTCTTGGGTGTTCACTAGGTCAAGAGAAACCTGTGGAAAGGAGGAAATGACGCTAGGATTAGCACTCCTATGTCATCTATCGTACTGGCTATCATATAGATACATAGATCTGCAATTTATGTATTACGAAATAATCTTGGTACGATTTGTGTTCAGAGATATAGCAGTTAAAAGAATTTTATATTTTTGCTATGCGCCCCGATAGGTAAATTAAATTAAGTAGGTACCTACATTTTTTATAGGTATATCTATAGTAGTAGATATTTTTAATTCAGAAAAACCAAACAGTAAAAATGACATTAAATATCTTGATATGTAGGTACATATCAGGACATTTTTTCATTGCAATTTTACTTTTATAAATACAATAGGTATAAGATTATCCTAATAATGAATTTATAAAAATTATTACAAAAGTAGAAAAAAAAAAGATTTTTTTTACAGGTTTACTGCTCTGAGGGAATATTTCCTCCGCGTCCTACAGCAGTGGCGTGATTGCGCTATTATGAGATGTGACTTGTATTTACCATGGATGGCTCCACGGTTAAGTACCTTGCCGCGATAGCAAAGAATGTGGGTTCGAGTCCTACCCACCAGGAAAATATTCATTGCAATTTCACCTTTATACTTACAATATGTAGGTAATATTAGATAAAATAATACCCGTAATACTTTCTCCCAAGCCCCAAGTATCCATAAGTATCTAGATACCTCACCCTAGGAAAGGTTATCGGCACTTACATGTCGAACATACCGACCGATAAGGAGTGCCTAGTTAATATTAATACAAGAACATTTTGAACAAGTTGCAGTAATTTATTATACCCGTTATGTTGCACGTACTTAGATATTATTACCTACTGAAGTATTTTATGAAATTAACGGTGGGCTGGTCTCGGATAGGTTATACTTTATGATCCATTTCTTACTTTATTGTTTTATAGCTACAAACTAGGATTTCCTGTAATGAACAGATTGTAGGTAAGAAATAAGCCTAGGTAAGAAATAAGCCTAGGAAAGAATAATTGTAATAATATTTTATTATTTGCCAGAATATGGTACAGAAGAATGGTGTTACAATTATTATCTAATGATCATCATATTCTACCTTATTAAAAGGTATGCAAAATATTAATAAACAATTATTAGATGATCACAAAATTACAAAAGCCCCACAGGTGAACAAACGCCGTAGTTTACCATCACTATATATTACAAATATTTTTTTGTTATTAATGTTTGTTTAAAATTAAGAAACTACATGTAAACAAAAATCAAAATAAACTTAAAGATTTAATAGAGGTTTATAACTTCAGGCGTTGCTTTGCGGATGTTCAAGCATTTATATAAAAAACTTATAAAAATTTTCACATGTTGGTATTGTAAAACTGAGATCCGTAGTTTTTTAACACCAAAAAATCATTGTACACAACGGGATTTGAAATCGTTACCTTAAATAAAATTGAGTATTTTAAAGTTTACGGTCTAACAAAATATCAACCATATAAAAAATAATTACTAGATAGTTCTGATTTGCCGTAAGTACTGCTCTCAGAGGCATTCAAAGTACGTAGGTACGTGCGAGTGTACTAAAGTTTATCTGAACTTTAAATCCTAACCCAAACAATTACGTACGTGATATTATTATTTTACCGAAAGAAAGAAATGCGACACTAAATAGCACATAAGATAAACCGAAAGAAGATTAACATACCTAGCAAAGAAAATCATAATAATATGTTATTAAGTCATACATACATACATATCATCACGGGTGCCTTACGGCGCCCGAGACCGCCTAGACAGCCCCAGGGTACCCAGCGGAGGGGTTTTAATCCCACCTCGTCGTAGCCGATGGTATGAGTCTACACCGAACAAGTGGCTAGCTCGTCGCGATGTTTTGAATAGACTCAATAACCCATCTATAAACAGTTTCACAAGTTGGTATAGTGAAACCGGGACCGACAGCTTAACGTGATCTCCGAGGCACTATAGTGGTGTTGTCAAACAAATGTACATATTTTTTTAAATTAAAAACTCATTGGTACACACCGGGATTCGAACCAGGGATCTAAGTGTTTTTAAGTCCAAGGTCTAACCAACTCGGCCACCACGTATATTATTAACACAAATTATTATATATAGGTATATTATTAACAAAAATAGGTTATGTAATTATCTGTTTTATAACTAAAGAAAGAACTTATAGTAATATATTTTTATAAATCTTTTATAATGTGATTTGTTGAATAACAAAAAATAGATAATGTGTATAAATACCCTCTTATCATAAAAACAAAGTGTTTTAAAACAAAATAAATGAGATCAAGTCACCTATTTATATTTTAATTATATTTTTAGCAGGATCTTGTAACCGTTGAACTTGGGTTTAACGATTAGAAGACTCCTGCTTCGATTTCTTGTTAAGGTGATAGTCTCCTTTCAGTACGCTGTTACGCTTGATTTGACGATAAAGCAAATTCGTCTTTCTCGCCGCCTATTTCGTAACCGAATTGGTGAAAGAGATCAATGCTGATGTAATAATCGCCCTCATTCATGGACTTTGTAGCTTTGCTTACCGTGATGCATTTGTAGCTAGAGTCTGGCTATGTTGAATGTTGACCCCAAGGAATATATCCCTATCGCGTTCTTTCTCATAAACAAAGTTAAAAGACAGAAAGAAAAATACATACTCTTTGTGTCAGCATTCGATGGACTAGATACAAATGCATGGAATCACAGTGCATGCTATAATAAAAATAAAACAAGGTAAAAAAATAAGTTTAGACGATAAAAACTTTTTTTTTAAGAAACAAACGAAACTTTAATTTTTAACTAAGGATTTAAAACAAATGAAATTATACAAATGCATGGAATCACAGTGCATGCTATAATAAAAATAAAACAAGGTAAAAAAATAGTTTAGACAAAAAAACTTTTTTTTTTAAGAAACAAACGAAACTTTAATTTTTAACTAAGGATTTAAAACAAATGAAATTCCACCATATTATTTATGCACGTTCACACCAAATAAAACTGTTGAATGGACAATAGTCGCCATGACATCAGACGTTGTAAAATGGAAATCTTTGTTTAACTAACAACTAGTTGTAAACAAACAGTTCTACCTACTACCTATTGCTCAACCAAGTCTTAAAATATCTATGCGATGAGTACAATATACCTTAACTACAGTAAGAAGCTTACATGAAACATAAATCATAAATTGAAATGAAAGAAGTTCTGGTAAGAAAATTGTTTTTAAAAAAGGAACACGTAGGCGGAACCTTGAAGTCAGAAATAGCTAAGAATGTAAAGAAGATCGGCGCAGGTGCCCGGTCAATGAAGCCATGATTGCCTCATATGGTATTGATGCAAGACGCGGCACCTCCCGCTTTCTTGCAGGTGACTGAACATATAATTATAATTCAACTAGCTTGGTTGTAATATAAAACTATGTTCTAGATTGTAGATTGTATCTTTATAGAGTTACTTAAATTACCTACGAGTTTGTATTGTATTGTTCTGAATTACTTATTATTAGAAATCACATTTTAAATTTCTTTTTATGATTTTATTATAAAAATGAATATAATTTATGATTTGAAATAGAATAAGCAGATATGTCATTAGAAAACACTAGTTGACACGCGCAAATTCGTTTGCGTTGCTTTAACCGTTTACGTAGCACACGCAAAGGAAGCTCTCAAAAGGAACAAATTTTCTCCGTTTTCCCAACATTTTTCATTGATGCTCCACTCCTGTTGGTCGTAGCATCATGTTAGCCTATAGCCTCAATCGATAAATGGGCTATCCAACACTAAAATAATTTTCAAATTCTCATCAGTAGATCCAGAGATTACCCCATACAACCTCACAAACTTTACCTCTTTATAATATAAATAGTATAGATTTTTGTAAATAAATTTTACCAAGGTTCGACGATGCCTTTGAAAACAAAACTCTTAAAAAAAATACATTTTCATTTAAAGGAAATGCTCCTAGCTTATTAGGCACTATCATGCCATCTTTTTATAAATTAGTTTTTATCATATGTAAACAAATAAGTAATAAATAAGAAGATATACATACCTACACATTGTTTATTTATTTATACGTATTCTAATCTAACTTTGAAATAGAAACCATAAATCCGATGGCTAGCAACGATCATATAATTTACGTATTATGTTGAATGTGTCAATAAAATTTAATTGTAAAGCGTAAGCTTGGTGTAATTACACTAAACAACAAACGAAACCATATACTTACTTAATATTATCTTGTTATTCTATCTTACCACAAAGATTCAACAAGACCAATCATAAAAATACCACGACCACATAGTTGCTGTTATGGGTTACCTGAAACAAAATATAAGACAACGTTAGATTAATGTAAACCGCAAAAAGTAATTGACATATTATTTGAAAAATGACTAAGGAAACTTCGAGCTTTCCGTGTACATTTGTTACCTTTCAAAGATTGGCTAGATTATTCTTTTTCCCTTTCAAAAACTAAGACCACAATGGTCTCGTGAGGCAGTAAATCTCTCGTGTGTCGATTTGAGATCTGTTTGACTTATGGCTAAGCAGGAATCGCTGTTAGTTTCCAGACAACTTTCATCTCCTTATGGGGATTTAATCAGTCGGTAATATAGATAATGATGTTAATGTCTGTTAGCCAATACCTAAGTATGAGTCTTTACTTGATACTTCACGTATTTGTATGAAAATAGAAGGTTATCCTATTTAACTATATAGTACTTACAATACTATTTGGATTACCTCATGTAAAATAGTTTTCATTATTTAAAGTCTGTCAAATTACGAAACTTTTACATATATAAGTATTTATTTAAATTTAATCGTGTTTATAGCAACACCTAGATATATTTTTCTTTCTTATATATTAGGCATTTTATAATAATAATCTCGAGGAAGGCGAGTATTTTCGCGTTATGAAGATTTTTTTTTTGCCTAAAAGAAATTCCGATCCTCAGATTTTTCGCTCTTTAAGATTTTTACCTAATGTTAATATTAAATATTTGTATTGATTTTAAATGGGACGAAAAAATGTGAATTTAAAATTTGGGTGTTATATATACTTAGGTATATTGTTTTATATTGATCATGTTATAACATCTATGAATTTTCAGCCTTTGCGGTTGAAACTTTTGGAGCTTGAGCTCCTGATGCTAAACCTCTCGAAACAATAATTTCATTCCCTCTCTGTAATAAATATAGCGACAGGCTGGCTCACCATTTTTTTGTACAGAGGGTCAGCATATGGCTCTTCAGCGCGGAAACGCCGCCATGACATTGGCACGCACGTGTCATGCCGCTTATGGTAGGGACCTACTTTTCTAACTCCTTTTATGTTACTTCCTACCCTTTTTAGTTATATTTATTTTTAATATTTTTTTTTCTTTTTACCTTTTATATATTTTTTCTTATTTTTTTTTAAACATATTATAATATATAGATAATATAATATGTTGGAGTTTGATTAATTTATTTGATATATTTCCCTATAATAATAATATGTAGGACAATTTACACAAATTGCTATGGTCACAAACTAAGCTTTAGGCTTGTACTATGTGTACCAGAAACAATGAAATAATACATATTATATTTTATAAACACCCAGACATTGACAAACTGTACAGAAAAACGTACTAATATTTATTTGCCATGAGTGGGAATCGAACCCACGACCTCCTGATTTAACGCCAAAGGCGCAACCACTAGTCTACGAAGGCTGTCAAATATTTAATGCTATAATTTAATTGTTGTCATATATTTTAATTTCAAGTTTTTTTATTTGATCAATAACGAGAACTAACATATCGACAATAGAAAAAAAATAAAGCATCCAACGTAATAACCGTTCAGTTGTAATTTCATTTAGCATTGTTCGAACAATTGCTTTAGTAATTCACCGAGAAAAGTGAAATTTCTCGGGTTGATTGGTTAACCGAATATCTATGGGATTAGATACATTCAAAGCTTCAGTTAGATAAGGCAAAAACTGCTAATTAAATGAGTAATAACGGATGCCTCACAATTTAACTTATTATCTTGCATTTTAAACGTAAAACGTTTCTTTGGGTACCGATACTAATAACCTCTCACTTATACTGTTACTACCGGTAGATATTTCGATACTTTTGTTTACGAGGAATTACTAAAATTTCTCCTAACTAAAGTAATACCTGTGGCCTGTGGTAATACTTAAAAGTTTCTAGGAACCGCCCGACAGTCATTAGTCCACAAATTATTTTAAAAATAAGATTTACTAAGGCTATATTAAAATAATTTCAAACTTTCAAGCAAACATTAAACTCCTTCCCTGTCCTGCCTACTCCGTTAACAAGCGAAAAAGTAAATGGCATAATTGATTGCATTGATAAGAAATATCTTAACAAAATTATCTCAACCATTATGCAATTTTGAACAGCACCCATAACAAACTACGCGGAACCGTAAATACCGTCAGTTACCACCTGTTCAGACTAACAAAGTCTTTGTTGTCGATCCAAATTCACTTTCGGTAAACGTAACTAGTTAACATTTACGAAAATCGACGGCGAATCGTGACGGCGAGCCGAGAGATAACGCGGCTTCCTTGCCAGCATCACGCAAACACCTACAGCTTTAAGTTCATCTCGCTTCATCCATCAGGTAAACCTTATGCAATAATGCTGGTTAAACATGTTGCATTACTTTACTTAATAGCTGTTTAATATCACCTGTGTTCACAATGCTTTTTTTAAGCACGTAGGTATATTATTATAACTTTGGATTGGAGTTAACTTATAAACAAAAACTAATTACTTATAACAAATATATTTCTTCTAAATCGCTACCAGAATAAGGTTTTCTTAGGTGGAAGGAAAGCCTCCATAACTCTGCTAGACTCTATAACTCCGACCTGACTCGTTACATACAGACGCAAAAACCGTTAAGTCATATCTCGGTTTTAGTCTGTGGGTTCACTAGGTTACCGGGGACTACTGCATCGATTTATTGTCGAGGTGGTAGTCTCCTTTCTTGGTGCGGTTACGAAATGTCCGATTGATTTGATGATAAAACAGCGAGGATATAATATATTCAAAATAGACTCGTAATGCAAATACGTCTTAGTAGCCGCCCATTTCGTAACCTCATCATTTAACCTACATAGTGGGAGCGATATCATTACATTGAATTTGATACATTGTATTAATCGACCCTATTCATGGACTTTGTATGTCTGCTTACCACTAGCCAGGTAGATAAAAAGTCACATGCTATGCTCCAAAATAAAATAAAATAAATTACATCTCACCCCTAGATTGTAACGAGCCCGGTCGGTCGGCCTAGAAGAGTTACAGAGGCCTTCCTACCACCTAAATTGAAACTAAATAATACCTACATGTGATCCGTCTGTGAAGGTGAAGGAAGACAAAAGATGGTGTTTGTTTTATCATTATTCTATAGGATTCCTTATTGTGTTTTGTAATCTCTCTTTAATTTAGTTGGCATGTTGGTACTCGCTCGTGAGAGAAAACATGGGAAACTACTCCCGGCTGGTAATAATGTGATGTGACCTCATATCTTGATGTCTAGAAATTCACGATCATTTCTATGATTATTTCATAAAAAAATGTTCACATATTTTTACCTAGGTAGTAAACATATTATTACGGCTATATAATTAATAAACAAATATACCATCACGGGTGCCTTTTTGGCTCCTGAGAGATACCCAGCGGAGATTAACCCATCCTCATTTCGCCGATGTATTCGGAGGCAATGAGGCAATATCTAATAAGTGCCGAGCTTCTTGCGGTGTGTATGATGATATAGCCTCGTTGTATAAAGCGGTCACCCATCATAGGTTCAGCCTTGTTGTCGTCTGCTTAACCTTGTTATCAGTTGCTGGGGCTGCTTTTTATAATATAACTAATAGGGGAAATTTAAAGTCAAAAAAATATTATTTAGTGACACAAAACATAAGGTGGGATGAGTAGCTGAAAATCTATGGTGGAAGAAATCAGAAGGCACAAGGAAGGTGTTTTGTGAAAAACACAATACCTATACTAGCAGTACCTATTGAATTGACCCTTTGAATTTTCATTATAAAATTTTGGAGTTCAATTAAAATGCTCTAATTAGTTTTATTATTTTTTACCGGTATGTGTCTTCGTATGTACCTGATGGTAAGAATATCTACAATATCCATGAATGGGATCAATCAACAGCATGGATTGCTCCCACTATGCCGGCTTAATGATGTGGTTACGAAATGGGCGGCGGCAAAGACGATTTGTTTACTTTAGTAGTACCAGTCTACTTCTCTGTTTTATCGTCAAATTAACTGCCCGTAACAGCACCCTGAGTCGCCTGAAAAGTGGTGAAGTCAGAATAGGTCAAACAAGAATAGGTCAGTCCGGTTTTTCAGTTGAAAATACTCTTACCACCTAACGAGTTTAATTAAATTGTAGGTTTCGAACTATTTTTATGAGAGGACACATGATTGTGACTTTATACCAATCTGCTTACTGATAATCAAGTGAAGACTATGAATGATCTACCAGTATAGTATAATACACCTATTCTTATATTGAAAAAGCTTCCTTGTAATGTACTTATACTAATATTTACATACAAACTTTCAAATAACAAGTGTTTTAATACTTAAAAATAGAACAAAATTTTGTTTTCTCAGGTGCTCGTGGCTCGTATCAATGTCGCAACAAAATAACGTTCTTCGTTCTTTGTTTATATGTCCTATTTTTTTCATTTACAATTTTATTATATTAGATACTATACTATATTATTTCTTGATTGAATATAATACTATACTATATTATTTATTTCTTGGCCTCGTCGCATGGCGCGAATTTTTGCCAGTATCTTGTGTGTAGAAGAATAAAATTATTGTATTAGTAGTAAAAAAGAGGGATAACAGGATGGAAAGTAATCGGGATAGGACAAGGGTAGAAAAAGGAATGACCGTATGTAAGTATACGGTATAGTCTTGCCAATATCAAGTGAAGGAGGAAAAAGAATCTACAGTAAAATGGGTACCGCCATTTTACTGAAGATTGTGGGATTATTTGAGATAGCACAGTATTCCCAGCACTCCTTAAGTGGGGCCTCCCTACCGTACTGTCTGCACTCACAGACATATTTACTGCATGTCTAGCCCATAGATACGTACCAGAACAATGGAGAGAGGTGAAAGTAGTCTTCTTACCAAAACCCGGGAAGAGCGACTACACACAAGCGAAATCCTTCAGACCTATAAGCCTGACCTCCTTGCTACTGAAAACTATGGAAAGGCTTTGCGATAAACACCTCAGAGAGACGATCCTGACTAAAATGCCGCTGCACCCCTTCCAGCATGCATATACAACAGGAAAATCAACAGAATCAGCACTACACCATGTAGTAGGTAAGATTGAAACAACCCTAACAAACAAGGAATCGACATTAGGAACCTTTATAGACATTGAAGGGGCCTTCGACAAAACTTCCTTTTTCAGCATAGCATCAGCTCTAACTAACTACAAAGTAGAACCCACTATCATAGGATGGATAGAGAATATGCTGAAACAACGAGCGGTACAGCTCACTGTTGACAGTACGACCAGAGGAATAGCGGCAAAAGGCTGTCCGCAGGGAGGGGTCCTGTCCCCCCTTCTGTGGAACCTCGTGGTGGACGGTTTAATCAGGAATCTGAATAACCAAGGGTACTATACGGTGGGCTACGCTGATGACTTAGTGATTCTAGTAAGCGGAGCATTTGAGAACATATTATGTGAAACAATGCAGAACGCTTTAGGAATCATAGAAAACTGGTGCGAAACAAATGGACTAAATGTAAATCCAAACAAAACAGAACTCATTCTCTTTACCAACAAAAGGAAACTGAGAAGCATGAAGCTGCCTAAACTATTTAATACCGAACTTACTCTAGCCACAGATGTCAAGTACCTGGGAGTAACGCTAGACAGCAAATTAAACTGGAGTAAGCACCTTGAAAACAAACTGAAGACTGCCTGTACCACAATGTGGCAATGCAGAAGACTTCTAGGAAAAACATGGGGGCTTAAACCCAAGATTACCTTGTGGCTATATACCACAGTAATAAGACCTAAGATCACTTACGGAGCTATAGTGTGGTGGCCCAGAACCACCCACAGTGACAGCTAACTTACAAAGTCTCCAAAGATTTGCCTGTTTGGCAACAACGGGATGTATGAAAACTACACCGACAGCAGCCATCGAAACCTTCTTAAACTTAACGCCATTACACCTACATGTCCAATATGAGGCTGCTGTCGCCACCATAAGACTAAAGGCCTCGGGTCAATGGAAACCGGATCTACAAGCAAGGCATACTCAGTCACTTAACGAACACATTGAAAAGCAACCACTCATAAACGCTGTGAATGACAGATGTCCACGCGTACATATATTTGAGAAACAATACCTAATAAACACACAGGAAGAGCCAGCTGACAAATCCGGTCTACATGAGGTCAGGATTTACACAGATGGGTCAAAAACCAAAAACGGGACAGGAGCAGGGGTTTTCTCTTTTGACCTGAACATCAACATCTCAATGGCACTAGGAGCACATGCCTCCATCTTTCAAACAGAGTGCATAGCCATAATAGAGGCAACCGCGGCAGTGGGCGCTAGAAAGATAGAACAATATGGAATTCGTATACTGTCAGATAGCGCGGCTGTACTACTCGCATTGAAAAACCGACAGGTGAACTCAAGTCTAATAAAACAATATCACTACGCACTGGAGACCATAGCAAGCAAAAACAGGGTCACTCTCCAGTGGATAAAAGGACACAGTAACTCGCTTGGAAACGACGCAGCGGACGAACTGGCGAAAAGAGGTTCGGCTACAATTCCGGTGGGGCCCGAACCGTATGTACCTATCTCTTTTAAGCAGCTAGGAAGTTGGCTGCGGGATAACATCCACAACCATCATTGTAAGTATTGGGCCAATTTACAAAACTGCAGACAGGCGTGAGAGGCGGTAGACAAACCAGGCCCGCGTCTAGCTCGAAACCTGCTCAATCTCAACAGAGGTAACCTGCGGATGGTGGTGGGTACTCTAACCGGACATTTTCCATTAAACAAACACCTTACCCTTCTAGGTATCACCAACAGTCCTCTATGTAGAGGATGCATGGAAACAGAAGAAACACCCACCCACGTGCTGCTTCATTGCACCGGGGTGACATCGCAACGGGCGGAAATCCTCGGAACACCGAGGTCGCTCCTCGAGGCCTGTAGGAGTCCAGGACTTCTTGCTGCCTTCTGGAAGGAGCTGGGCTGGCTGGAGTAGCCGGCCGTTTACATCACGCAAAAAGGCCTAACCTGCCGGCCAATTGCGGAAAAGTGGACCCGCCATGAAGATGAGAAGATGAAGAGATAGCACAAACACCGAGATCACTGCGTAAATGCTACACTTTTCACACTTAATAATACTATATGAATGCTTATTCTACAAAAATAGTACATTTTTGCATAATAATATTCTATAAATTTAAATATGATAACTGTAGCAGAAACACGCGTCTACAGTCTTCGGGCTACCCTCAAAGAATCTATATTAGATAGATAATAGATAACTACGACTGGTTCTGCTTATCAACATGGAAAAAAAACATCAAACACGTTTGACTTCAATTCCTAAAAATACGAATAAGATTACTATTTGAATTGAAGGCGCGATAGTACCAAGGTTGGTACTATCGCGCCTTCCGATACCCGAGAACGCCTAGGCTCTACACCAGCGGTCGTCACACTTTTCCGGCCAAGGGCCACATAGGACAATGTGGGTATCACTGTCGGGCCGCACACTAAGGGTGTTATCCACTTATATACCTATTATGTTCGTTTTTTTGTAGCACGGCATATTACTTTGTATCCACCTGATGGTAAGCAGATATACAAAATCCATGAATGGGGTCCATTAATACATGGTTGTTTAATAGCATTGATCGCTCCCACTATGATTAATATATTTGCCGATTAATGATGCGGTTACGAAACCGGCAATGACAAACAAATTTGCATTACGAGTCTATTTAATAGCCTCGCTGCTTTTTCGTAAAATTATCTCGATGCAATAGCCTCCATAAATATCGATGCAATAGCCTCCAAAAAACCTATGAACTCACAGACTAAAAACCGAAATATATGATTAGATCACTTGTCGGTTTGTGGTAATGAAATCAATCGGTCGGTCTAACGTAGTCATAGAGACCTTCCTCGCACCTAAAAAAACACTTAGTCGGCTGGAGCCATATCAGATGAATACGGTGCGTTAAGATTTGTTGAGGTTTGGCCAGAAAATCGTTCACAACAAAATCCTTGTGAGATGGCGCGTTATCTTAGTAAAAAATCCATGACTTTTCTTTCTACAAATCGGTCTTTTTCTACAAATTTTGTCTCTGAAACGCCACGTAACGCTGTGAACATCGTCGTCACTTTTAATTGAATTCGACAATGCATTTTTCGGTTTAGGCACAGTCAGACATCCTTGTTCCGAGTTCACTGGCTTACATGTAAAATTCTTAAACCTATGTATTTTCACCAGTTGTGTTTTATGAATGTGGGCTTGGAATTAGTTTGTTCTATCAAAGTTTTATAGCAAAAATATATCGCGATTATATTTTTGCAGAAAATTCATTCTCGTTTCATGCCCAAAATTGTTTAAAATGGGACAAATTGATTCGTGAGACTCAGAAATTTTAAAGGCTATCTCTTTCAGACTTAACAACCATTTTCACTCACCGTGGTTGTTTTAACGATGTTAAGTTCAGATTAAGCCTTATTGGATGGACGACCATATGGTCGAGCATCAAAGGCTTGTTCAATATTGAAGCAAACCTTCCAATACATCGCGAATGGTTTTCAATCAATTCGATTGACTATAAGACTTACGAGTATGTAACAATTTCAGCGCTTCAGCACAAAAAAATCGAATTGTAATGCACATGGCAATTTAATCAGTCTGTTCAAATTTTAGTCCATTGTAAAAATCGCATTGTACCGACAAAAAAGTATTTGTCGTGCCAACAAAAAAAATTTCGACATGAACGCTTTTTAAATTATACCGTCTTCACAGAATGTGTACCTATAGTTTATATTGTACGTTTTTCAATATAAATTATTTAAGTAATGGAAAATCATCAATGTTTAGTGGCAAATGTAACAAAAATATTAGCCAACCGACGGCGGTCTCTGTTTATTCCATTATTAAATCTCGCACCGGTGCCTATTTAGTACTAATACACAAATAACTTTGTACACAAAATCTGTTTTAGTAGGTGGTTGATTATTGAAGTTATTTGCTTTGTCGCGGGCCGCACAAATATCGACAGCGGGCCGCATGCGGCCCAGCTTGCCGCAGTCTTTGGATCGTTTGGATAGACTCAATAACCCATCTATAAACAGTTTCACAAGTTGATACAGTGCAGCTGGGAACGACAGCTCCTCGAAGCTTTTAATTACAAACTTATTAGTACACACCGGGAATCTAAAAATTGTATAAGTACACCTATAGTGTTTTTAAATATAATGTATTTCGTCAAACTTTTTTTTTTTCAGTTAAATGAAGCTATGACGAAATACAATAATATATTGTAGTTTTTGTAAAGTATTTTATTTAAACATATTTATTTTTTACAAATGGCAATTACTATTAAATTATTACTAAATTAAATTTTAATGAATAAAAACAATAAAATTATAATATTTGTTATTACCATAGGTAACGCATTTAGATGTTTATTAAATAAATAGTACCTACCTATAGAATAAAAATATGCTAGTGAAAGGAAATAAAATTGTACACCTACCTATCTATTTACTTAACATATAAAGGAAAAAAAACTTTCAATAAATTATGTGTTGTAACCATAAATATAGATATTTATTATTTTGTAATATCAGAATATTTTTTTATAAACTCTATCATTTATAAATGATAGGTAAAGTATGTTTATATAATTTTATGTTAGACCAGGTAATAATATATATGATGTTTTATATAAAATAGAAACTTTAAGTATGATGTTATAATGCAACATAATATGTACACACATGTCTAATAGTTATTATTTACTATAGGTCTATAGGGTTGCCCAACGCCTCGTTTAAGGTACGCTGACAATCCCGTATATATAGGGACTGACAGCGTATTTAACCAAGCATTGTGTCCCTTTATTGCTACTTATCCCGTGCCTGTCCGGTTTTTATACCATTCTAACGAGCGGTTGATTTGACAATAAGACAGCAACCTGTAATGTAAATACATACCCATTTCGTAACCGCATCGTTTAGCCGGCATAGTGGGAGCGATTAATATTGTTAAACAACATTGTATTGTTCGACCCCATTCATGGTGTTTGTAGGTCTACTTACCATCAAGTAGATACAAACTCAAATGCTGTGCTCCAAAAAAAAAATCCGGCAAAATATGGAATGGCCGTTTAATAAATTACCAAAATACCTACTGCAATAGTGAGTTTAATTGCTACCCGCCATACAAACCAAAACAAAAATAATTATAACCAATCAATGTGTTACATGTTCAGACATTTCATTCGATAGGCGATTTTAGGCCTAAAGTCACTTCTGTAATCTTACTTTCAGGCATTTAGGCGTTATATAGCTAAACTATAGTTAATGTTATAAAATAGTTAAATTGAAACGTTCCTAAATCCTACATCCGATTCTATTCTAATAATTACGCAAAACAACTTTGGACGGTAAAAACAATCAAATAGGTGCACTTATACTATTTTATGTTTTATTTATTCTATCAATACATCTACGCTATAATTACCTATTTCTACAACGAACGGATATTAGTAGTAGGTGCTATGAGGTAAGGTATAATTTAATATGCGCTTATTTACTAGGCTTTATTAGAGTACCTATTAAAACATAGCAAAAAATATTCTAAACTGGAGAATAAAAAATATAACTATAATATAGAAAACTAAAAATGTAATACTTCAAGACATTTTTAGATAGTGTAATATTTACTATCGATAAGGTTTATTTATTTTACATTCACACCTCTACAGTAGAACCTCTAAGGCTGAGTTGCACCAAAGTGTAACTATTAAAGTTAAAAATTACGTCCAATGTAGGTACATTCGACGCCATTTTTAACTTTAATCGTTTCAATTACTTTAACTGACTCTTTGGTGCAACTGGAGCTAACCATTGCATTATAAGTGTGAATGAGTGATACCATAACAAGATTGAGATCAACAATAATTTTAACCAAGGTTTTAAGCAAGTTATCCCACGCTGCCAGCCTACTAAAGGGCCTCTAATGAAATAACATCTGACAATGACTGCCTTCGTGGTATAGTGGTTATCGATGACGTTGATCTTAGGTTCGATTCCCACTTAGAAAAACAAAATTAGTATGTTTTTATTTAACCATTCTAAATATTATTGGTTTAGTATCGTTGTTTCTGGTATTCAGCCTAGAGCTTATTTTGTAAGGCAATATGTGTGAAATGTCCTAAAAAAAGTTAGATGTCATAGAAAGAATTCTCGCGCCAAAAAGTGGTTGAGACTAAACAAAATATGCTAAATATTAGTTAACCTATTGTCAACATAAATTTCTAAGTTATATAAGTTTTATTTATTAATATAAATAGAATTCACCCTAAAATTATTTAAAAATAATTTTAGGGTGTCTTAAATCTGAGATTGCGAATGCACTGCAGCGTCTCGTCCAAAGGAATTCTTTCGTGAAACGAACTTTAAATACTAATTGGTGGTCGAGTTGGTTAGATGTCGGTCCTTACACTTGGACTTAAAAACACTTTGGTCCCTGGTTCAAACGCCGGTGTGTACCAATGAGTTTGTACATTTGTTTAATAACTCCACTATAGTTCCTCGAAGAGCACGTTAAGATGTCGGTCCCAGTTTCACTATACCAACTTGTGAAACTGTTTATAGATGGGATATTGAATCTATCAAAATAGCGGCGAGCTAGCCACTTGTTCGGTGTGGACTTATACCATCGGCTACGACGAGGTGGGATTAAAAATCCCTCCGATGGGCCGTCTAGGACGCCGTAAGGCACTCGTGATGATATTTATTTATTTAAGTATTAAAGTTGACGGACATTTTCGAAACATGTTCTAAAAGTTTTGACCGCCTCCGTATAGACTAGTGGTTGCGCATTTGGCGTTGTATCCGGGTGCCGTGGGTATGACTGCCACCCATGGCAAAAATATATTAGTACGTTTATCTGTACAGTTTGTCATGACCTGGGTGTTTATAAAAATATATTACATTTTTTTTTAAAGATAAATTGCAATGAAAAAAATCCTTGTGGGCGGGACTTGAATCCATGAACCTCGCTTTCGCGGCAAGGCGCTCAACTGCTGAGCCAACCGGGTTCCACTCACCCTTCACGAATTTTATGATTGCTTGTTATCTACTTATACAGTCCACAAGAATTTTTTTCAATGCATTTTATCTTTAAAAAAAAAATATATAGATTATCCTGATAAAGAATTCATAAAAATATATAATATATTATATCGTTGTTTCTGGTAAACATAGTAAGCCTAAAGCTTTATTTGTGACCAGAGCAATATGTGTACATATGTCATCCTACATATTAAAAAAAAACTGGCCAAAACAAAAGGGTATTAACTAAGTGACAGAATCCAGTCAGCCAAATCTAGGTCATTTAAGACAAATATATTAGCATAAGATAGTCAAGGACCCGTCGGGTTGTTTGCCTTAAACCTTGCTCATACAGAATGTGTTGTGTAAAGAAGTATCTATTGTTTACAACACGACTTTGATAAACCTGCGAACATTTGCTGTAATGGCTGTTTCAATTGATTTTGGACAACACACGTAAACATTCTTAGTTTGTCTTTCATCTCATAATCAATGTCTGTTTCATTCTCAAGTATATGTAACGGCATGGTTTATAAAAAAGATGTTAAAGAAATATGTTGAGAACCTAATTTTTTAAGCAAACGTGTACCAAGATAAGGTTTCCAACTTTTTAATAGTATTATAGGTTTTCTTACAAAGGTTGCATAAATTTTATATGATGAACGAGTGATAAGAGATAAACGAGAGAGAACCATTATATACCATTGATACTTTTAAATTCATAACAAATTCTAATAACCCTTGCACGAAGTCGCTGGTAATGCAAGTCATGATGAAATGAGTGTTACATTTCAATGTCATCTGTAGAAACAACTTAACAGTATTCGATAAAAGTATGTCAGCATAATAATACCACGCTCATTTATCAATATTAAGAATGCATAAAAAATGTTATGATGGTAGGTTCTTAACGCTTTTAACTAAAGTAAATAATCATTCAAGAGTAAAGTAGGTAATCATAAATAAAATATTAATCAAAAACATGTTTATTATAACATTTATGTTCCATAACTCATTGCAATTAATACATCAAAACTTTCTACCTGCTCATCGCTAAATAAACAAATGAACAGAACAGTTTGACAGACGGCTTAAATTACATGTTATAGTTCATTTAATACCCGAGTAATTAATACCTTAAACAACTATCTTTTTAATAGTACGTTTGTTAAAAGTTACTAAACTCGAATTTAAAAAAAAACACAAAGCATGATATTGTTAGTTAAGTTTTATAACGTTACATAAAAGCCTTACAATGGACGCGCTGTGGACTTCGATAAATGCAATTTTACGCATATCAGTTGTGTTGGTTAAGTTTTATTCGATTACAGCAAAAGGTCACATGTAATGGAGTTACAACATAAAGGAATATAATAATAAGTACAAGAATCTGATACACCGAACACCATGGGAGGTAAAACCAGCCAATCAAAACTATCAATAGATACATCAATAAATAAGATGAGTTTAAAAGGAATGCTTTTGTCTAAGCAGAGGCTTAGTACTACAGTACCTTATATGAAAGTAGTAACCTACAACCAAGCCAAGAAACATTTTTCCACATTGACCTAATTAATCTTAAAGTAACACAACAAACAAACAATTGACGAAGGAAATCAACCGCACATTAGACCATTAAAGTCGCTTACCTAGAAAATGTTCTAGCTCATTCAACAAACGGAAATGTGGTATCACCAATGAAACACGAAGAAACTAACCCAGCAAAAGAGACCGGAAATTTATTGGCGACTGTAAAGCGTGATACGTCTGGTTGCAAGATCATTAAGGACAATGCAGGTGATTAGAAGACTTCAGCGTATTTACATGTTGGTGATGACGAATTAGGGTCATGTGAGCTAGGCAAAATGGAAGCTACAATAGTCATTATAGAATTTTGCTAAATTCTGCCATGTAGCAAATCTATACTTAACGTAGGTAGTAATACGATTTTGATTGGTATTAAATTATTTTTTATAATAGTGTTAACAGCTCAAATTATGTTCTAATCTAGAAATGTTATAATAACAATCATTGTCGGCCACAACAAACAATTGTGGGAACATTATTTTAAGAATAGAAGCCAGTCGGATATTAAGCAACTTGTGAATTAAGTCATCTGACATAATACTAGTCTTGTTAAATAAAAACATTACGATTAAAGATTTATCTTGATTAATGTAATACCTTATTTATTAATATACTAAGCATTAAGCAAAATATAAATTGTGAGATAAAGCTAATTTGGTCTATTGTAATAAAAAGGCAACCCTTTCATACTAATGATATAATGTGTAGTGTGTATGTGACTCAATATTTGAAAGTAGCATCACTTTCTTTCACCTATGTAGTTTCGAGTTGAATATTTCTTTACTTATCTAAAATATTTGTTACATGTCTAACTAACGTTCCGATTTTAGAGTAACGGAGAAAGCTTTCTTCCTTAAAAGCGTTTTATGTGTTAGTAGGCTATTATGTATTTATGTGTGTGACAGGTGTTTAAAATCGGATGTCTTAAGCAGCATCAACTAAAACGTTCGAAATGCGTATCTGACTCAGACGTTAAGTTAAACGACCGGAACATCTTCATTCTTTGCCATTAATGTAGTTTTTACCAGTCGTCTACTTTCTTGCTGTTTAATCCGCCTAATTAAATTTATTTTAAAGTTTTTTTTTTTATTTAATTATGTAATTGCTTTTTTGACATAATTTATTTAAAAATAGAAGTAGTTAAAAATATTATAGGTAGGTAGGTACCTAAAGTTTTTTATATACGTGGTGGCCGAGTTGGTTAGACCTTAGACATAAAAACACTTAGGTCTCTGGTTCGAACCCCGATGTATACCAATGAGTTTTTAATCTAAAAAAAAAAATACAACATTGTTTAACAACACCACTATATTGCCTCGGTTAAGCTGTCGGTCCCAGTTTGACTATACCAACTTGTGAAATTGTAGATGGGTTATTGAGTCTATCCAAACATCACGACGAGCTAGCCATTTGTTCGGTGTAGACTCATACCATCGGCTACGAGGTTGAATTAATAAAACCCCTCCGCCGGGTACCCTGAGGCCGTCTAGGCAGTCTTAGGCGCCGAAATGTACCCGTGTTGATATTTTTTTTTTTTAAGTATTTTAATAGTAGGTTTTACCATCGAATTTTAATAAATTCCTCTATTCCCAAAATCTCCCGCAAAAAATATACCACGAAGGATTTTTAGGGAATTTAAAAACTGATACAATATAGATAATAAAAAGTTTAATTTAATTACAAATAAAAACTGTTCCGATTTATCTGACTGTGTGAACTATGTTCCACAATGCGTAATTCCTAAGATCACACAGCGATTCTTTAGTTAGACTTATAATTAATGTTTTTACTATGAGATATTAAGTTAATGTTTGTGAGAAAATTGTATTAGCAGCATTATGACATTCTTAAATGAATTCAGCTACTAAAGAGTAGTAATAAACAAATGGGCAGATTTCATATCTTTGAAAACATGGAAGAAAATAAATTATTTACCAATACGTGTAAATCTAAAAGTGTACTTGATTGAGTAACGATATATAATAAGTGTTATTGATGGGCCCAGCATTTAAAATATAAGTGCCATTACTGATGTGTTTAATAACATAGAAATTTATTGCTTCTCCACTTTGATCGTTCATCCATTTCCTTATCGTAAAACAAAATGGAAACTAATAAATTTAAAAGGGGATATAAAATGTAATTACTAAAATAAAATATAATGTTTCCATTCCTATTAAAGTATCTATTGTAAATTATATTTTGTAGTTTTTAATATGTATTAAAACATTTCCAAGAGCTATTTTACAAATATTTTTCTATTCCATTCAAATTTTAAATAATAATAACAGATAAAGGTCCTTGTAATCTCCTTCGCATGTATTGGAATGTGGTTTGTTGAAATTAGTTGTCGTTTTGTGAGATAAACATGACAACATTCTAGCAAAATATGACTGCACAAATACAGTTTTAAATTTTATATCAACAACACTAGGTTTAATTTTGCACAAACACCTTTCGAAGTTTTACGTGCCAGTACCAGTTTAGCAGTTATAATATGGCCCTAACTCCTGCGTACATCCTGCCTTGGGTCCCCACTCGTCTGGCCATTGACATCTACGCCATCATGACCACATAGCACTTTTATCTTTATGTGTTTTGCTTAGAACAAAAACCTGATGCTACCGAGGTTTCATGTTTCCTTGCATCCCATGGGAGAGAGTTTTGTCACTGTAACCACATGATATTCGATACTGTATTATTTCATTCAGAAGACAAAACAAGTGCTGCCAGAATTGTTACAGACAATGAGAATTAAGTTGAATAGATCTGACATTTAAATTCAATTTTATATGCTAATTCATTGTTGGAAATAATGAAGTAATAGATATAAGAGATAAAACTAAAACAGAATTGAATAAAGACGTGGTGTGTGGCGCAGCAGGTGACAACATTGCAAAATAAAAACGAGATTGTGCGTTTGTAAATATTAAAACTTGTTTGAAAAGATTCGTCCAAATTAAGATTAAATAGTGGTGAAATAATGAATATGAAATTTTATTCTAAGTAACAATTTAATTATAGATCCCTTATGACGCCGGAGACCGCCTAGCTAGGCCTTAGCTAGATGTGGTCTCAGGGTATGGTTTTATTCCCTCTTAGATATTCCATCGTAGGGCCGCTGATATTTTGAGTTTGCACCGAAAAGGTAGCAAGCTCGTTAATTAATATCTTTATATAATTATTTCATAAGGCCATTATTTAGTAATTTTGATATTATCTCGTTTTGACGTTTATACTAAGTGCAAAGGGTTGGACCGCAGATTTCTTCGGGTCTTTCGGACTTTTATATTTCTGTCGTTTTCAGAACATTACGTACCAAATAAGTAACGTAATCCAATACTGATTTACTTTGAGTAATATTTTACCTTTCGAAAATTGCATCACCGTTATAGACTAGTAAATGTCAACATGTAAAAATAACTGACTAAATTTTAGCTTCGTATTTAATTATTATATTGATAACAAGTGTTTATCCAACTGGAAGCGTGACGGTTGTGGGTCGATAGAATTACTGATCTCGAAGATCCAGATAAATGTTAAGTGAATTTATTTTTCCAGTTTCCGAATGCACTGTATTATCATTAAATTATGTTTCTAGCACACTTCATTTAAATTGATGCATTGACACAGCTATAGCAAATTAATCCATACTAACCGTTGCATAAATAATAAAAATATTAAAAATAATAGACGATTTTGCCCTGCAAACTAAGCTATGGGAACAAAACTAAGTCATATATTTATTTATAGGATTTTATAAATATACTTGATAATATTATTAATTATGTCACTGTGCAACTGATAACCAGGTTGAGCAGATAACAATAAGGCCGGACCTGGGATGGGTGACCACTTTATACAACGAGGCTATACCGTCATAAACAACGCAACAAGCTCGCCACTTGTTAGGTGTTGTCTCCGAATACCATCGGCGAAATGAGGTCGGGTTAATCCCTCCGCTGGGTACCCCCAAAGCCGTTAAAAAAAACGGTTCTTGGGAGCTGAAAGGCACTCGTGCGTGATGGTATTTATTATAAGAAAATTAATTTATATGAAAGCTCAGATAACTATTGAACCAAATGAAACGCACAAAAGGTAAATTAAAAGCGTTTCAGCCACTGGGAGTAAAGGAATTCGAAAAATATTTATATTATTTTCGACCACCCTAATATATCAATATTGATCCATTAAATTTAATAAAGTCAAAACAACTAGAAATTAACAAAAATGTTCCTAAAAATAGTAATAGATTTTTCATAGAAAAAAAAAAAACCTAACCTCGTTTAGAAGTTAAACTTTGTTTGTTTTTTTTTTTTCAGAATTATAGTTTTGTTTTTGGTACAGAAGTGTTTCAAAAGCTATTTGTAGGTATCTATAATAATAATATTTAGTAACGGTCATTCCATTTGGCATCCAAGATATATACATAGTAGGTAGGCCAACTATTTCTTGTTTGGTCAACCGCATCTTATTAAAATTCAATCTGTATGTTTAGTCAGGTACTATTAACCTCCATACCTATACTATACTATAAAATATTGTATGTTTTATGTTGTCCCACTGGACTGGTTGACTACAAAATGTAGGTATTATATTATTAAGTCAACGGTTTTTAAAGTTACCTACACTTGAAAAACCGCTGACTTTAAAATACCAAGTTCTGTGTTTTATTTGTATACTAGCTTTTGACCGCAGCTTCGTAAGCTTTTTTTTAATAAGTTTAAAATTTAAAAAATCAATTATTCAATATTAATTCGATATACAAATAAACCCGAGTTCCTAAAAATAATAATAGATGAAAGAATTTTGGTAAGTTACTGAAAAAAAAAACTGTAAATACCTACTGCTATTTTTTTAAACATTTCACTGTTCAAAGTAATTTTTCGTTCCATATCGAGTCAAAAATAATAAACAAACTGTCCGCAACAATAAACAACTTGGTAAAAATTATAACAAAGAAATATACCTAATATTAAAATAGTTTCGAAGTAAGCAAAGTTACATTTTTCTTTTGATATCTCACAGAATATATTTTCCTCAACTTTTTATTAGAGTTTGTGACACTGTAATTCACCTAAACTTAATTAAAAGAAAATTTTTACTTTTACCTTTTGGAACACATCTGGGTTAAGTAAGATCTAAAACGGTTCCAAATTTCAAATAAGTAAATTGGATCATTAAACCTGACTGTAATGATTCCTTTATTATTTTTTTCCGAAACCTTAATTAATTATAGCTGTAGTGTACAAAATCCATAATTAATAAATACAATAACCATTTCATAACGCCGATTATTGCAGGGTCACTATGGACACGGCATTGTTCCGAGAATAAAAAATGTAATCGTGTGAACAAGTATGAACAAATACATTTTATTAATTTTTAATAATAGATTATTTATTTATTACGCTCGCGATTGTATTTGAATAAGAAATTAAATTGGTAGGTGGCGAATTTTAATATGATAATAAAACTATTTCGGTATTATGTAAATACATATTAATACTAAAAACGTTAGGTAATATTTAAATAACTAAATAATAAATAGCATCACCTCGCCTCGTCGTAGCTGGTGGTATGAGTATATGCCGAACAAGTGGCTAGCTCGTCGCGATGTTTGGTAAGACCCAATAACCCATATATATAAACAGTTTCACAAGTTGGTATAGTGAAACTGACAGCATAGCGTGCTTTCTGAGGCGCTATAGTGGTGTTGTTATACAAATGTACAGTTTAGATTAAAAAGTCACACTGTACTGGTACACACCAGGGGTTGAATCAGGGACCTAAGTGTTTTTAATTCTGAGGCCTAACGAACTCGGCCACCACGTATATTTTAATAACTACCTTGTTTTTTCTATTCCGTGATAACTACTTACAATAAAAGTGGACATATATATTTTACCATAATATATGTATGCATTTTTATAAATCCCTAGGAAAATCTTATATTAAATTTTTAAAGATAAAAATGCAATGAAAAAAAATCCTGGTGGGTGGGACTCGAACCCACGAACCTCGCTATCGCGGCAAGGCGCTCAACCGCTGAGCCAACCAGGTTCCAGTCACCCCTCACGAATTTTGTCATTGCTTGTTATCTACTTATACACAGACGCCCTCCTTTCTTCTTTTTTTTCATAATATATGCCCACTTTACTATACAGCTACATAAAGTTTATCTAAGATTATAAATAAATATTTATCTACGGTCTACAAAACCTGTAAATTCTTCATAAATTAATAAAAATACCATAAAAGATGCTTATATACGGGGCCCGAGACCACCAGACTGTTTTATTCCTATCTCATCGTAACCGATAGCATTTTGAGTCGATACCAAACCAATGGCCAGCTCGATGCAGATTCATAAATGCTTAAAAAATAGTACAACCTTTCTTTATTATGAAAAAAATTATATTATAAAAAAAACATATTTCAAGCTGTCTACGATTTCATTATTAACAAAGAAAATTTAATAAAAAGCCTACAATATAATATAACTTTATTAAATTATCGAATCGCTTTTTTTTACAGCATCAACAAAAAATCTCTGCTCGGAGGATAGTATAAACTTCGGAAAGCGTGACTGCACCGTGACAACAAATAGAATAAATATTGCGCAGAAGCACAAATACAGAAAAAATAATGTACCTACGTAACTCGACATCAAGGTCGTTGGCACTCTATCACATTCGTTTACTTTCACATTTTTTAAATCTCAAAACAAAAATTAATAAAAAAATTAACTTATTAGGTAAGTACCTACATATATATTAACTAGGTTTCTCAACTTTCAAGTGCGAAGCGCTTTTCGTTACTAGGTATATAATTAATTTTCATGATTTTTTTTTATAACGAATAAAAAAAAGATTATTAGGTACATAAGTATATTTTAACTAGACTTTTTTTTTACTTCGAACCAACTTTGTAGACCGAAGCACCTTTCGTTACTAAATATCTTATTTTGGTGAAATTTCATATATTCCCTGTTGGTACCTTCTTGGGCATTTAGATTGAAAATAATAACAATGAATCCCTACATAAACAGTATCGAGGACTTACGTGTAGGGGAAAAGTTATATATATATATATATTATTATATTTGTCCTACTACATATTAAAAAAATATATAATAATATTATTATTATTTCGGTAAACAATAAAGATTATAATAAAAGTTTTAAATTGGATGAACTGTATGCATTGTGGATCTCCTCAATGTTTTTTATTGGAACACAGCATGTGACTTTGTATCTACCTGGTGGTAGGTTGCTTACTATCAGGTAGATACAAAGTCCATGAGTGGATCGATTAATACATTGATCGCTTCCACTAGCCGGCAAAATGATCCGGTTACGAAGTGGGCGAAGAAAAAGACGATTTTGCATTACGAATCTAATTAATAATTATAGTCGCTACTTTATTGTCAAATCAACTGCCCGTCTTGTAACCGCACCGTGAAAGGAGACTAGCACCTCGATAAGAAAACAATGCTGTAGTCTCCTTAAAAACCGGTGAACCCAAAGTCTAAAACCGAAACATTATTAGGTCACTTGAGGATTTTTTTCATTTGTATGTAAAAACCGTCGGCCGATCAGTCGGCCTATTAAAGCTATAAAGACCTTCCTTTCTCCCACATAGAAAATCTGATATGAGCAGTTAGTCAATCTGAGCTGAACTCTGTATTTATATAATTTTACTTTAAATAGAAGTCCGGTGCACTCGAATTTTACATGAATTTGTTCGCTGCATACTCGATTCATTGATTGACTATTGTTTAATAACGAACGAATACTCAAATTATCTATGAATCTATATCTAATTTATTATTCAAAATAACGAGAACAAATATTTCTTAAGTACATTTTAGTGTTCCGACATGTGTTTTTTCAGGAAGGTACCTACGGATAAAAACGAATTCTTCAGCGAAGAAAATATTATTTCAATACACTAAATACTTTTTAACTAGAATTAATATTCTTAACCCTAAACAACTATAATAATTTAAGTTTTTTTTTCAAGACAAGATTTTTTCTTGTCAAAACTTTTTTTTCACCATATCTACCTATACTAATATTATATATCTGAAAAGAATGTTTGTTTGTTTGGTTGAACGCGCAAATCTCAGGTTCCAATTGAAACATTATTATTATTTTTTTAGAGTTGGACAGCCCATTTATCAAGGAAGGCATCACGCTACAACCAATAGGATCGGAGCACGAATGAAAAATGTTGCAAAAACGGAGAAAAAATATTCCTTTTGGGAGCTTCCGTGGCGTGCGCTGCGTAAACGGTTAAAGTTTTGCAGACGAAGTTGCGCGGGTCAGTAGGTAGGTATTATGAACAATATTTGTCTTGACCAAAAGGATATTGTTTAGATCCAAGAATTTATTTATCCGTGTAGGTTACCGTGAATGTGCATAAAATATTTCTATATTCTTATTTCGTCGCTTAAATGAAACAAAAGTCTCACGGATTATGAGAAAAGTTAGTATAAAACCAAACAAAAGGTAGGATAGGTAGTTCCTATAATTTTAAACTAACCGGTCACACACATTAGACCCTCTATAAATTTGGTAAAGTAAACAAACGAATTTAAAATTCAAGTCTTTGGTATTTACCGAAAACTACTCATTGATATTTGTAGGACATCTAAGTATGTTGACTACGAACACTGCATACATAAATGAAATAAGCACCACACACTGTTACAATTAACGGTTTTAAAATTTAAATGTCACCTAAAATAATTGCTGTGACACCTTTGTCCCACCAAATAAAACCTGTCACGAAGAGTTAAAATGCCATATGATTGTGGTTGCATTTAGTGTGAAAAGCGCGTTATTTATCTGTGGGTTAGCAATTAATTTAATTAACCCACAGGTAAAGGTTAATTACATTAAAAGTACAATGTATTAACAATTTTATCAGATATGCTTCATGAAATAATAACATTCACTACTTGCTAGCTTGCTATCATACGTAAACTTAATAAAAAGAGAAATAAAAAATCATAGTGGGAGTGATTAATAATGTAAAATAACAATGTATTGATCGACCTCATTTATAAATGCTTTAAGCCTGCTTACCACCGGGTAGATAAAGTCACATGCCTTGCTCCAAAAATTAAAAAAAAAAACAGCTTGCAAGAATTTTCTTTCTTTGAGTTTTCATTTTAGAATTTCTCTGTTTCAATTCTTTAAGTTTAAAATAGGTACTGTATAAATTCGAATTTAAGAACAATTAATTTTCAAATATAAATTCGTTAACCATATATGCTATTTTAAAACAATTATAAAATATCCCATTATAATGTAAAGATTTATCAAAGAAATCAAACTAACATGCAGTGCTCCTCAAAAAACCTCAAAGGTTAACAAAACTCTGAAAATATAATTATTTACTTACCTGAAAAAAATCTAATAGAATTTTTATAATCTAATTTACTCTTTGCAGTTGCACCTAGCTATGGAAACGTCAAGTCGTTAGTTAATTATTTTATATTGTACATAAAAATATAAGTGGTCAATATTAAATTTATGATTAGGACGTAGACGAAAATGTAGGTTACCCTTATTACGGTTGAACGAAATACCTGTATACCTACAGGTAGTTCGTTTATTATTATAATGAATTCTATCAATATGTATTTCTTTTAAAAACTCTTTATAAATTATATTAATATATCTTAACAATAAACTAACCTGAGGCAGTCCAGCATTCAGGGCACTCCTGGCACAAAGTGGACCAGTCGACCGACAAGTCCTGGAAACTCGCCATCGCACCTGCTAATAGATCCTGTCACAATCCTACATTCCCTTGATTGTCTTCACAGTTTCACACACACATCACAGTTTAGATAATAGTAAGAATAGCGATTAGATTGTTAGTAAATTAAAAGCACTTAAGTTTAAAATGAAACTGTCAAATTAGAAATAGTTGTGTGATGAATTAGCGTTAGTTTAAACAGAAAGGAATGTGGACGCGCACGCGCATATACGGTCGGTGTAGAACTGCGCCGGCGCACCCGAGCTCGGGATGCAGACAGAACCAGTTCCTCACTAACAGAGCGTTCACTCCGTGGACTCACTTTTTCGTTTTCATTGAACCGTTAACGTCTTTTTTCCTTCCCAGACGTTTTGACCTGTCCACAAATCTTATCTTTGTAGGTACGTCTAGGTATCTGCACCAAAAAAAAATAAGACTACCTACATCTGTAATTACTGCGATATCATCATCATCAGTTTTAATTGCAAATTATTGCCAGTTCTTCTCTGTCATGATGACTGAATATTTTTTAATAAGATCTTATTCAGTGATAGTTTAACTTTGTATGGGATAATAAGAACTAGGTAGGTATCTTATTAATGGAACTCAACAAGATGAACATCAATAAGTAAAAGTATGTGTTATTTATCAATCAGCACTAGATATTTATCCATTTAATCATCAGAGTAGAACACGTACTTCTACAAATACCGACATGTATTTATAAAGAAATGTTCCAATAATCACGGTACATACATTACCGAGAATTTCCGACAAATAGAATGTCAAATATTTTCATTATTAATTTGATCGCGGATTCAAATGCAACTCACGTTGAGAGGCCGTTACACCGACCTTATGCAAGCCCACGCATACCCAAGTGCAGAACGCGGTGTTAGATTCTTGGGACAGTTATTATGACTCGGGTCGGGTCAGGACAAAACATAGATCTGCGCATGCGCCGAATTAATTGCATACTATACTCGCACTGACTACGTAATTGATCTACCCACACCTCGTCAATTGACATTGTGGCCTGATATCCGAAACTTCATAATATTCAAGCATTTTAAAATATAGTAGTCCACTGTTACTTGGCAAATTGCAAAAGAAAAATTTGGTCGCTAAAAATGTTTTTTAAACAAAACATCCGAAGGTGTGAATTTAAATACTTATCCAAAATAATTAAATAACCGTATTTTAAATCTAGAGAAGGAATTAAAATTCCATCCTTAATTAATCGTATAGTTTTATGGAGTCATGAAGCTTATGCTGCGAAAAATCCATCTTTGTAAATAATCTACAACGCATTGGGCTGATGTGAATATAGCACACTGAAATAGGTAACAATAAATTGTATTTATCCAGGTAACTTTATATTTAAGGCTTCGTTATTAAAGGCGTTCCTTTATCTATTGTTATAGATAAAGGAAGGCTCGTCTGATAAAACTTCGGAAAAGTATGTGTAATACCAATATAAAGTAATCTATAAGAACAAGTTTCACTGCTATCACCCAGGCCTGTCAGATAAAACTTCGGAAAAAGTGTGTGTAATGCCAATACAAAGTATAATAGAAGGCTTTCGCTTTTTAGGATTCCTTCCATTACTTAAAGAAAAAGGGAGACTTGATATCTCGAAAACCGTTTCGAGGTAGAAAGTTGAAATTTGGAATAGTGGTAGAACTTAAACAATCTAAGAGGGAAAAGGGAATATATATATATATATTAAATAAAGGGAATATATATATAGTATCTCAGTCATTGTCAGTAACCATTTAAGATAGAAAATTGGAATTTCTGTAGGCATTATATATAGATCATACTATTATTTTAAGACTTATTTGTCTTATCCTCGACTGTCAAACCACGTCAAATTTTCGGTCGATATAGGAGTATCTTATACAGTAAGTACCTATATAACAGGTATGTATAAAAGAAAGTGTAGGTATTAGGTAATCTAAAATGTACACACCCGTAAAATTACCTCCGAATATACTCGTAGTATAATACTATATTCGGAGGTAATTTTGGCGAAATCGCATAGAAGTCACTTAGCGCGTTAATGCTAAATAACACTTACTTGCACGCTATTCTAGTAATTTTCTTCTATAGCTTGATTGATGGATGATCTTTGAATAAAGGTCACAGCTTTTTGTTCTCAGTTAATTTATTATTTATATAGGACTATTACTTACTATGCCCCTTAAACATAATTTAATAATGGTCTTGAAAGATAAATGGTTATATTCATTATGTACTTAAATTATATATTAATTAGGTAAATTATTTTGTTTTTGTGTGAAAAGACTAACCTTTTATGAACCATGTTTTATTAGTTTAATTTGTCTTTGCAACAATTTTTGAAACGGAGATTTTTAATAGTGAGACAATGTTCTTAGCTATCCATGGCTTCACGGTGTGGGTGCCGGGTCCATCCTGTGGTTGGAAGGCAGGGGAATGAACTGCAGCGTTCCCGGACTTGAGACCGCGAAGTAGGTTTAAAGGCCTTTTGAACTCTCACCTGCACTGTCTTCACTACCCTCTCTACTCAATCAAATTCTATATGATCCTGTTAGCACCATCTTGTAAACACGCTCCAAAAACAGTTCCGACGGCTGATCTTGGAAGGCCAAGATCCTTCAATAGACGATGTTGAAAGACCTTGCTGGAATTCCTCTTGCACCAACTTCCACTGCATAAAGTTGATTTTTAAATCCGTTTCTAGTAATTTCGTTTGTGGATCAAAATATTTGTTCGACTTGATGTTGTGGTCCTATTTTTATTAAAATAACGGATTTTAAATTAGATAATCATAAGTGGGTGGCAACTTTTTCTCGGAAACGAATTTCCCTGACTTTTCCAACTTTTTAAGATTTCCACTTTTTAAGATTTTTTCCTGACCTTAATGGGCTTTGAAAAGAAAGTTTATTTCCTCCCAAAAATAATATATATGTATATTTTTCTCTATACAAATCGCATTTTAATTTATTGAATAAATACTGTCTTTTGAAAAAAAAAAAAAAACTTTTTTTTGCATTTTTTAAAAGACTTAAAATTCAAATAAAATGCGATTTGTAGTGATACAAATTTTACCTGTTTTCTTAACCATAAATCTTAAGCTTAAAATTACATGAAGCTATTTTTGCTCGCTTTTAAATTAAAAGTTTATTACATTAGACATTACATATTAAATTTAAATTAAACGTAGTTTTAAACTTAAATCGCGGCGCTTAGTTTTTCAGTCGTTTATAGTTGGAAATTGTGTGCTTATTATTTCCCTTGACTTTTTTTACGAGCTTAGGTTATGTTAATAAAACAAAGTGGGGAAAAGATTGGAAAGCTTGATTTTAAAAATAAATTACATATTGTCATTTTTTTTTATTTTTTTTTTTTCTCTTTTTTAAAGGGCTTTTGTCATTTATATGACCATGTCAGCCCATCATTTTTTTAAAACATGACTTAAAAAAATATTGAACCATACATAACAAAATTTCTACTTTATATCTCTATATCTCTAATGATAAATGAGATACCATTTTTTTTTTTCTAAAACCAAACTTCTCGGAGCTTTCTTTTTGTTCCAAAAAGACAAAGGCTGTTGCACCAAAATTACTTAATGTAATTTTATCGATTAAAGTTAAAAATGGCGTCAATAGATCCATTGTCTTTCGAACTGCAAAATAAAATTGGTACATTCAATTACAGAGAAGTCTTTTTGGTGCCTCTCAGCCTAAGAGTTGTAGTAACTCTAAATTTTAGCTTTCTACCTCAATTGGTTTTCGAATTATTGATACATACAGACAGCTGATTGATCCCAAATTGGTTCCGTTTATTATATAAAGAACGAAACAAATTTTAAATTTTGGAATGTCAAGAGGGGGTTTAGTATAAAATTAAATCCATGTTTGTGGGTTTGCAACTCTTATCCCGCGACCGCCATCTACAAGATGGTCGCGGGTAAGGGCTGGAAATGGTTTTTACGCTAGGCAAACTATAGGAATTTTGTAAATACAATGTTTTTTTGTAAATTAAAATCTCTATAACTTATATAAAGTGACCTAGTCATGTTTCGGTTTTAGTCTGTGGGTTTACCGGTTTCCAGGTATTGCATCGATTCCTTATCGAGGTGGTAGTCTCCTTTTAGAGTGCGGTTACGAAATGGCGATTAATTTGACCATAAAGCAACGAAACTACTATAGTATATCGTAATGCAAATTCGTCTTTGCCCTCGCCCATTTCGTAACTGCATCATTTAGCCGGCATAGTTGGAGCGACAATGCTATTAAACAATGTATTGATCGACCCCATTCATGGATTTGTAGGCATGCTTACCACCAGGTAGATACAAAGTCAGTAATAAAAAATAATAAAACTTTGGTCCGACTTGCCTCTAGTATCGTTTTTAAATAAATACCCAAAAGGCAGCCGTCTCAGCTAAGTAAGCATGTGAAAGGCAATTGGTCAATGAATGAAGTCAGTATGTTTTTTAATAATTTATAAAGCAAGGAAGTGTTCAAAACAAGAGCAGTGGCCTGTCCTTCAGAGTTACAAAATATATCATTTGTTTATTACTTCTCAGTTTCTCGTGTATTGTGATGAAATTAAATGTTAATTAAAGAAGTGGATGTTTGAATTGCATTGATAAGTTCTTGCAAATAAACGACATAAAAGTTGCGTTTTCTATATATATTTGCGTGTGATCCAATATATAAATCACTTTGTATCTACCTGATTGTAAGCAGGCTTACAAAGTCCATGAATTGATTGATCATTACATTGTTGTCGGCTAAATGATACGGTTACGAAATGGGCGTCGACAAAGTCGAATTTGCTAATTTTGCTGATTTATTTATTGGTTTTATATGAGGTATTTGTTGTATGTAGATGGCAAAAGAAACGGGTCGACTTTCATTAAAAAAAAATATGAAGATGATTATGAAACCGGTAGGCGGACAGTACATTGTGACTGTAAACACCACTGAATGACATATTTTTTTCCGGTTATTTTGATTAAAAACCAAACTACTGAACCAATTTTTTTTATATAGGACTTAAAAGGATATCCTTTCGAATAAAAAAAAAATTGCCAAATCGGTTTATGAGCGACGGAGTTCTAAGGTGACAAACATAAAAAAAAATACAACCGAAATTAATAACCTAACCTGCTCCTTTTTTAAATCGGTTAATAAGTAGGTTGACAGCAAATACATGGTAACTTTGGGAGGTTGTATTGGATAGTATTAAATAAAAATATTATAAATTCTCTTACAATAAAATGTATTAGATAATATTAAAAACAAACTTTACGGTATTCAACTTTTTCCCACAGACAAAAATCCTGAAGTGTTGGAGAAGTATTTGGCGTTGGCTTCGTTCACCCGGTTCTCTGCTGCTTGAGGGTTCACGATTTCCAAACCCTGGAACAAATCATTATATCATCACATTTTCACATCAATTTGCATAGTTCAGCCACCTCCCGCACTCTCTCATATTATGAGAGAGTGCGGGAGGTGGCTCTCATATATATGTATCTAGTTTGCTTCAATTATAATTGAAGCAAACTAGATACATATACATATATAGATAGGTTTAACATTTTTTTTATTTTAAGGAGCACGGTATGTGAGTTATCAACCTGATGGTAAGCAAACCAACAAAGTTCATGAATGGGATCGCAGATAAATGTTATGGTTACAAAATGGGCGGCGACAAAGACAAATTTGCATTAAGAGTCTGTTTTAACATCATTGCTGCTTGTTGAATCAACTGTCTCGTAACCGTATTCTGAAAGGAGACTAACACTTTGACAAGATATCGATGCACCAGTTTCCTGAAACCGGAGAAACCACAGACTTAAACCGAAACATGACTAGGTCACTTGACGGTTTTTTGCATCTCTATGGGCGGTGGTAACTAATTAACCAAACCTAAGTAATTTATCACTTGAAGAATCCGAAAGATATAAGGTTTAAGAACAATAGTGATAAAATATGACACCATATTAACCATTATAATAACATTTCTTTTTCATTTGCGATACATGGTTCCATGGGTAAAGTTGTTCGATTTGATCAGTAGAGCCTCATATTAGGCCAAAGTCTCCATATAGCATCTATTGCACCGTGATTTTGGCACATAAATTAATTTCATATAATGGTCAGAGGGGGGCGAAGAGTGTCCATTCTATACCTAGAGGTATTATTATATTCTGTGGTTGACCATTATAATTCTCGACAAGAGTATGAACAGTACGATCATACATACTCTTTTTATCTATAGATTTACAGCCTGGATTTCACGTTAAATGAGTTTCCATGTAACCAGCAGCTAGCTGGTAACGTGCGTTATCATTAATAATTTTATAGCTGCTGTATTCCCTGCGATTATGGCATTAAATTATAAAACCTATAGCATTTTTACACCAAGGAATAATATAATTTAAATATAGCCTGAACTGCCTATGGCCATAATTTACTCTATGCAGAAACATTCGATAGCTAAATGGGTGTTTGCTCTTTTATTCTATATCAATACGAGAGGGAAAAACAAAGGTGTAACTAGCCTTTATTTATTAGTATATTCTTTCATCGATGTGTGATTTGAAAGAAGATATAGTGAGAAGGATTAAGAAACGAATGTTACGGTGGTTTGGACACATTGAGAGGATGAATGAAAAGAGTCTAACGTAAGAGATTTATAAATCAGAGGTGAATGACAGGCTAAGGTAGGGACTACCCAGATGAATGTTCCATGACCAAATCTTGAACATTCTCAAAAAAGCTGGTATCCGCAGTGCCCAATAAACGTAGAGCTTATATAAAGAGAGTTGTGGATGTGAACGAAGCGAGAGTTATGCCAGGATCGTTGTAGGTGGCGCTTCCTTGTCTCTGTCTATTCCCAGAGGAAAATCATAGTAAAATCTGGCTGACAAAATTCGGATGTAATAAGATTTAAAGCTAAAACTAAGCCGATAAACTCTCTCTAAGGTCCTTAGAGAGAATCCAGGAGTGGGCTGCAATAGGCCAATCATGAAGGCAATATAGTCTTTATTAAGAACATTAAGTAATACATTACTACTATACATAATAAAATAAGGACATAACATTATGAACCCATCGCTTAATCACGCCAACAAAGCTAATGAACCGTGGCATTACCCAGCCGGCGCTAAATGCCGCCAGCAATAATGCCGGAGTACCGGTGCAAGCGGTCAAGGGGCGGGCCCTTAGATAATAGCCCTTATCTATGGCACGGCATTAAAGACGCTCGGCGCATTAACGCTACCGGTACCTAACTGTTTCTGGGCTCACAAATTCTTGGAGCTATTATTTTCTAGAGTTGATTTGTACGAAATGTGGTTGGTCCTCAAGAAATAGTAAGTTGAGAGAATGATGTCTATTAAAATAACATATAAAATATATTTCATATATAGGATATAGTCGCGTATTATCCTGGTCACAAACTAAGCTCTAGTAGTCTATCATCACGGGTGCCTTACGGTGCCCTAGACCGCTTAGACGGCCCCAGGGCACCCAGTGGAGGGGTTTTAATCCCACCTCGTCGTAGCCGATGGTATGAGTCTACACCGAACAAGTGGCTAGCTCGTCGCGATGTTTTGAATAGACTCAATAACCCATCTATAAACAGTTTCACAAGTTGGTATAGTGAAACCGGGACCGACAGCTTAACGTGCTCTCCGAGGCACTATAGTGGTGTTGTCAAACAAATATACATTTTTTTTTTATTAAAAACTCATTGGTACACACCGGGATTCGAACCAGGGACCTAAGTGTTTTTAAGTCCAAGGTCTAACCAACTAGGCCACCACGTATATAAGAAATATTATTTATATATATATATATATATACATCCCGATACATTTTTGGCGTCCTTTCCAACTCCATTATTATGACGTCCACCATTTCTAGTGGATTTATTTTGATTTTGTTAATGAATATTGGCGTATATTTAGAGTACTAATTCAGTGGTATTAATATTATTTCGCAATATTGTGTTTTTTATTATATACATTTTTATCTAACATACATACAATTTTTAAGCCTTTTAAACCCCATTTCATTTCATGGTCATTTTGGCTTCCACGTATATTACATGTATATTTGAATATATTTTTACATTTTAGTGGCGTCTATCATAAAATCAGTTTAAGCGAGGTCCCATGTATATTGTTTATTCGCTAAATATTTTAAACACATTCACATTAGAGCTCCATTTAGTTTGAATACAATTTGAATTCACTGAATATTATAGCAGGTATATTTTGTGTTTGGGCGTCTAGCTAGACGCATAAAATATAAAAATATCGGTTCTATTCCGATAGACCTATAGTTTTATTTGGTTGGCTTTAATAATGCCGCCATCTTGAATAAACAAATTCTTCATATTTGATTATGTGTGAGTATTGGAATTTAAACTCTATATTCAAGGGAATAAAACTGATATTTCCATTTGGGGTAAATTACAAGCTATGATCGTCTTGATAGTTCGTAATTTACCCCCTGGTAAGTCAAACTACTGACATACGAGTAATGCCACAGAAGAAATAATAGTTTATGCGAACATCAGTCTAATGTTTAGTCAGCAATTCGACGACAAGTGTGGGAGTTGGTAAAGTTTTGATAATAGTTTATATTGCATATAAACTTCCATAATGTGAGTAATAAAAATAAAGAAAAAATAATCATTTATTAAAATCAATTTAATATAATGCAAAACAGTCACACAATACTAGGACACTTTATAAATTAATTTATTTAATAGAAAAATTGTACATTACAGAATTATCTAACTAATACCTCAGCAAACAGTGTATGGCCGCGCACGCGCAGGTACCTATCTGGTACAAACAGATAATTGTTGTAATATAGTAGGTATGTAACTTTTCCCCCTTAATATATCTAAAATATATAACACTAAAGCCTTATTACGACGAACTGCTAACGAATTAAAGTTGAGCATACCCAATAGAAACAAAGTAGGATACATAAATGGATAGTATCCATAAGTCTTATTATACAAACATCTTAAGAACATTTTCTGCGCCTTTTCTACCATAAGGGTGTATGTACCTACCCTCGGATTCCATAAAATGGAGTTGAACTCCAATATGCTCCGGACATTTGAGTTGTACAACACTACCAGGGTTCCAGGATCAGAAAAGTCTCGTGTTTGCCTCATTACCCATCCTAAGTTCTTTCTAGCTGTTGCACACATTTTGATGTGGTCGATTATATGAGTGTGGAATGTTAAATCACTGCTGAACAGAACTCCGAGATCCCGGACCGTATCCAAAATGCGCGTAAGCTGGGCTTTCTCAAGCGTATAAAGGTAACCGATACGACTTTGGGATCGAGAAAAAGTCATAATTGAACATTTTTCTATGTTCAGATCAAGACAGTTCTCGATACTCCATTGGTGTATCTGAAGTATACACTGCTGGAACCGCTCACAATCCTGCTGAGTTTATACGGAAGTTGCCAGCTTCACATCATCAGCAAAAAGAAGGACGAGACATTCCTTGGGTATCACCTGTACAATATCATTAATGAAAATAAGGAACTCCAATATCTAAGTAGGTACATTATATAAAAAAATATTCAATAATAAAAAGTAAAATAAAAAACTATCCAGTATAATTAAACAAAAAAATACAAATAAAAAGTATCACAATAAAAAACGCTTAAAAAATAAAGACTTCTTGTTATAAAAAAAGTTACGTATGAAACGTAAATACAATTAAAATTGTTCAATAATAAAAAAAAATGTTCACAATTAAAAAGCAAAGACAAAAACGCTTATAATACTAGGGATTCTTTGACTCAGGAAATATAAAGAACAAAATAGGTAGAAGATACTACCTATCTTTATTCTATCTTTTTATGATTCAGATGAATCAGCATAGGCAAATTGTAATTTGTTAAAACCCCAATCACGGCCAGGTTTATGAATGTGGAGGAAGTGATAGTATCTTGTCAGAGCCGTAGAAAATGGCGTTTTAACTATCTCTGCCTACCTTCCAAAGGTTAAAAGAAAAAAGTTTAAAGGTTAGAAGAAGTTGTTGTAGTAATTATTTTATGAACTAAAAATGGTATGGAAGCTCTTCCGAAGAATGAACCTAAAATTATATGTGGCTTGGAAATCAAGAATTTAATATTTAAATAGTTGTTTTAAAAGAATTAAAAATTTAAGAGATGGTAGGAAATTGAACAACATTATTATTAAGTACTTTGCTGGTGATGCTATTTTATTGTAGAATTCATCAAGAACACTGAAGAAACTTTGTCGGTAATGAATGAAATAGGTAGGAAGAAAGGATTACAAATAAATATACAGAAGGCTAAATTAATGGTATTTGAAATATGCGAGAATGCAACTGAATGTAAAATTTATGTGGAATGAATGTTGAACAAATGAGTTTTTATATCTGGGAAGTATTGTACAAGACACAGTAAGATAGAGATGTATGGATAGAGATAGTGAATGCGAGAAATAAGGTAAATGGTCCATTTAATGATATTATGCGCAATAGCATTATTTCCCTAACAGCCAGGAAAATTGGTCAAAATAGTTTTCTGCTCCCGAGACTTAAGTATGGATGTGATACATGCAATGAAAGTTGTGTATTGAGAGAAAGAAGTAGAACGGAAATCTTTCAATATTTGATGTTGTATCAAATATTGAAAGAAGTATGTCATGGTGGTTCGGTCATGTTGAACGTATAGATGCTGAATGAAGAACTAAACAAATATAAAATGTTAAAATACAGAATAATAGTTAATATAAGCGGTAAATAAATTTTAGTCCACAAAAATATTCATAAAACCAACTAACTTGCCTTCTTAATTAGAACTAACATACTGTTTACAATTAATTACCTTTAAGCATCATACATACATACTATCATTTTAATTAATTCTAAAACAGTTTATTAGTTTTAATTAAGAAGGCAAGTTCCTGCGATGATCACTGCAGTAGAACTGAAATTTACTTACTGCTTAAATTATTGGTATAATTTTACTTTATGACATCGGAAGATTTATTAAGTAATTATTTTGACTTTATTATACCTATTGATACATCTTTTAGAATGAAGTCGGAAGATTTATTAAGTAATTATTTTGACTTTATTATACCTATTGATACATTATTTAGAATGAAGTCGGAAGATTTATTAAGTAATTATTTCGACTTTATTATACCTATTGATACATCTTTTAGAATGAAGTCGAATAATCAATAAATATTCTGATGTCATATTGTAAATATTTACCAAATTAATAAATCATTGTTGTGCTGTGAAGCCAATTAATTAGTATTTCAGTTATTTAAATCGGATAGGTAAGTATTTTTTATATTCATACAGCCACACTAAAACATAAAAAATTCAAATATTTTTACTTTTTAATATTAGTTTAGATAGTTCAGACCCGTGGTCGTCAAACTGCGGTCATACAACTCACTATAAGGGCCGGTTGCATCCAAGTGTCTGTTAACGTAATGTAATGATTAAAATAAAAAATGGCATCGAATGTACCAGCTGTCATTCGAACTGCACAATAAATTTGGTACATTCGTCGCAATTTTTTAATTTAATCATTACATTAACAAAGAGTTCATTTTGATGCGACATAGGCTAAGCCTTTAAATCGTATTACTACTTACGAATGCAAGTAAAGAAATAATAATTCTACCCTACTATGCAAGCGTTCGATTAAGTTATTAATTTGGCTTAAAATCCCACCAAATGTTTGTTTGGCATATTTATTTATTTATTTATTTTATTTATTTATTACATTTCAGGTAAACTTACGGCTAACAAATTTATAGTTAGTTATAGTATTTTAATATAAGGCCATTAATAAGTTTACACATATAAATGTAACGTAATGCATAATAATAGTCTTATACCAAACAAAAATATAAACAAAAACAAAAATAATACAAAGAAAATAACAAATAACAATAATGAAGTTCAAACAAAATTACCAATTATACCTAAAACTAAAAAATTCTCTCACAGAATGATCCGGCTAGGGTTTTTCGCGCAAAAGACGGCTTCGTACAGAATAGGTCTAAATCAGAACTATTACTATTAAAGAAACTGCACGTCCTCCAAATATATGCATTTTGCCTAAAATTTGTATAAGCAATAGGCAGATGGAAGATGGCAGAACTCCTAGTTCTCAAGCCAGTGGTCCTTAAGTTTAATTGACTAATAAATTCAGAGGAATCCACCTTACCGCGGAATACATCAATAAGGTAGGTTACATCTGCAATATTTCGCCTAATTGTCAAAGGCAGAAAGTGATGTTTAATACACTTTTGCTCATAAGTTAAGTTCCTTTGAACAGTTCTAAAACATAAATATCGCATGAATCTTTTTTAAATATTCTCTACACGTGTTCTGTGTACCTCATATCTGGGATTCCATATTTGTGATGCGTACTCCAAGAGGCTACGAACATACGAACAATATAAAATTTTGATGGTATTGACGTTTTTAAAATTTGAAGACATTCTTAAAACAAAGCCCAGAGCCTTTGATGCTTTGGTTACAACGCTATCAATGTGACTGTCAAAAAGTAATTTAGAGTCATGTACGACACCAAGGTCTTTAACCTCCGAAATACGTGAGAGCTCCCTTCCTTTCAAATAATACCTTGAACAAGTTGGCGACCTCCTGCGAGTAAACGAAATACAGATGCATTTGGAAACATTTAGATCTAGTCTATTAAGCTGGCAGTATTCATCTAATCGCAAGAGATCCGCCTGTAGATTAAAGGTGTCTATATCAGCTGTTATTGGTTTTAAAATTTTCATGTCATCAGCAAATAATAACACCTTAGAATAGCGGAAACATGAATCAATATCCTGAACGAATATTATAAATAATAGGGGGCCCAGTATAGATCCCTGCGGTACTCTCGAAGGAATATGCGTCCAAGATGACATGTATCCGCCAAGAGCCACGGCTTGAGATCGATTCTCAACGTAAGACGTAAACCATCGATAAAGACTACCATGGATACCAGAATTACTTAATTTCCAAAGGAGGATATTGTGGTCTATGCGATCAAATGCCTTACTATAATCTGTATATATAGCATCCACCTGACCACCCCTTTCCATGTGATTAACAATATATTCATTGGAAAGAATAAGATTCGAAACCGTGGATCTGCCATTCAGAAATCCATGTTGGTTCGGACTAAAAGATGATTTTAATGCAGCGTAAGTTTGAACATATACAATTCTTTCCAATGCCTTTGCAAATATGCAGAGTTTAGAGATAGGCCGATAGTTTGAAACATCATTCTTTTGACCTTTTTTAAATATGGGTGTTACGAAAGCAGATTTCCATATATTAGGTACAATTCCTTCATTGATGGATCTATGAAATAACAGGGCTTGCAATGGAAATTGCAAACTCCGGGCACAGGCTATAACAAATACTGGAGAGATATGATCAGGACCCGCAGACTTATATATTATTTCATAATAAAATTAAACAGGCCACGGGCGAAGCCATGATTTAGTATAAAAATAAAGTCATCGTCAATATCACCTATTATATCTAAACAATCATATCGACACCAATATTTTTTTTCAAACTCCAACACCACCCCTGCCTACTCCCACGACAAATTTATTCTTATTCTATACATTCCACAATAAAAATTATACGCAGTTGTTTTATCCAATTTGCTTGGCCGGCAAACAAAAATAAAATTTATATTAATTTTACAAAAAAAAAATATAATCACCCTAACTATTATTGATAAATTACTAAATTAAAATCGATGGAATTACTTTTTGAGATTAGAATGATCATACACAGAGTTGTTGGTAGAGAGAGAAGAAAATAAAATCTAGCCGTAATCACGCGAGCGCGAGCGACAACCCGAGCAGTGGCCAAGTTCGTTGACCGCGGGCAGAGACACGGCGAGTAGTGAGACTAGTTATTTGTCCAACGAGTGAGAGTGGGATGTAAGATGTAATGGTGTGATCTTTACTTCTGACTTTTATGAGCTCGAGCACTGCTCGGGTGCCCGAGCTCGTAAAAGACTGAAGACCCGACTCGATGCGACGAGCACTCAGCAGTAAGACTGGTTACTTTTTTATTAAGTAGGTAAGATTGAGATGCAAAATTTATTGTTTGGTGTGATAACTGTGGTGTTTAGGGTTTCCACTGTAATGTGTATTAATATAATGTGTGTCTAATGTTCGCCTAGGTCGCCCTCTTATAAATATCATAATAAGTATCATAATTCATAACTCACCCCTTTCAATCCTATTCTCTACATCCACTAGTCACGACAAAATAAACAATTAAAAAAAAAAATATAAGATCGTCTTATAAGTAGGTGTAATTTCAACTATTATGGTTGATGATATTAATTTGCAGCAAGGTAATACATAAATTATAAAGTTACTTACCTTTCTTAAAAACGAGATTCAGTATCCGTTGGCTTCGAGTACTCGTTGTAAATTCAATACGTTATGGACGTCCGAACGCCACGAATACGTCTGCATGAAATGACGGACAATACAAGGCCATCGGCCGGAAGCCATTAGATGCCAGAATTAAATTGCAATATACTTTGCGGATGATATACACAGAGCAGCGCCTCTGGCGGTACTTCGCCGAACTTTTGATACCCAAAATCAGTTAAAACCGAGTAAATTTTGCTTCCACCTTATTTTTGACAGGGGGCAGGACTGAGGTGTGGGGGCACGTTCCCGGTCTTAGGCTATTTGACGTCCGTATACGGACGTCAAATATCGGTGGATGCCAGATTAAATGCAAATTTAAAGCATGTCGGACGCCAAATGTATAGCGAGATGTATATATATATATATATATATATATATATATATATATATATATATATATATATATATATATATATATATATATTATATATATATAATATATATATATAATAAAGATAATAAAGCTAGAGTTTGTTTGAGGAAGATTGTAGACTAGAGGAACTATATAAGATCACGCTACGCTAACGTCCCTTAGGAGCCCAGAAAAGTCAGAAATAACGCAAAAACAAGCAATAATCCTCTAATTCCCCTTATGAGTAGGAATCGTGCCCAGGGACTTCAGATACAACACAAACGGAGCAACTTCTAGATCCAGATTATGTAGGGTATCTTAAAATTATAATTGTTTCACAAACAAGGAGTTACTATAATGGCGTTCAAAGGACTCAAATTCAGTGAACTGCCTTTCCCGTACTTTGACACGAACCGAAATAAAAATGCGTGAATTTAATAATTTGCGATTTCTCGTAAGTACTTAAGAACTAAAAAAAATAGTGGTCAGTCTAGTTATTCAGAAATTTGTATTTTGTCGAAACGAATAGGAGCTGTACAAAGTTTCCTACGAATACATTTAACCAAATCTGATAAAAATACCAAATTACATTTACAGCTCCGTACACTTACCACTTGGTTACCTTACGAAGTTGTTCAACGGACTCCATGGAAAGGGACTGACAATGAAACTACGACTGGTTTCCAAATTGGGATGCCGGCGTTTGTCTAGCATGTTTACGAATATACATTTGTACATACAACGTTCACTTTAGCAACGGTAACCGTGTGAATTACGATTGGATTAAACACAGTTACTGTTACACTGTTAAACAGGATTTATGAACGAATATCTGACTGCAATAAGAACCAGTAACTTAAGGACGCTGCATTCGTAATCGCGAACTCCGCGTTCTCCATACAAAATGAAAGCTCATTTTCTATGCTCAGTGTCAGTCAGTCGGTTATTGTATTTATTAATCTTTCTGTGTTGGGGAGTTTTTTTTTCTATTATAAACTTTTTTAATATTATAATATAAAAATATTTACTAGCCTTGACAGAATACATAAAAATAATAATTAAACTGCAACTAACAGTCAAGTTGTAATATTGGAAGTACGTTTGTATGGGCGTTGCAGATTCCGTACAATTATTATATAACTTTAAAGGAATGTTTGTTAACAAATTTTCAAGACAAACATTCGATGGCATAGTGCAGCACAAATGTGGTATGTAATTTTATTGATGAAAATGAGTTAAGTACCGCCACGACTTGTATTGAATATGAAATTTACTGAGTACGAATGTGGTAAGTGTTGGATTAATTGATGAGATATAAAGTAATATATAATTCATTATTACAAACATGAAAATTTCAGCAAGCCAAGTACGAGCTTTCAAATGTGTCATGTAAATTGGTCGATGTACCAACCCACTGAAAGATTTGGTGATTCGTTAACACACATCCTCTCTCATTCACTCTCACACCTAGACATTATACTCAAAGACTATTGACTATTACTATTATTAAGGCTAGTTAAAATTGTATTACATAATTTAATTCTGCATGTATTAATTCGGTATTTAAATAACTTGGTGTAATCTTGTAATGTAATAATAAAGGAATAAGCACTGATGCCTGAGGCACAAGTTTCTACCTAATTCAGGCACAACCGCTTAATAAAAAAAATGTAAAATGTTTTTTCTGAATAAAAGTTATTATTATGATTATATCTGTCACACTATGTGGAATACTCTACCTGCTTGTGTCTCCTTCATCCTATAACCTTGAGTTAATAGGCATCTTATGCCGGCATAATGGATGAAACCAGCATTTACAATTCAATTATAAATGCTGGTTGTATTCATTCTTGGACTTGCATACTGCTTTCTATCAGGTGGATGTTAGGTCACGTACCGCGCTTTCATAAAAAAAAGTTTTTTACAGATACCACATCTGTGCAATATGCCATCGTTATTATTGTATTAGTATAATGTATAGAATGCATAATTAAAACGTAATGTTTAAAATAATTGGCAAGAAATAACCAGAAAAATTGTCTTATTTTTCTGGTAAAACTTTGTAATTTTATTTTACTTGTCTAAAAGTAATAAAATTGTTGAGAAAAAGATTTTTTTGGGCCCTAAAAAAAGTACGATTTAGCTAATCATATACATGCCCTAAAATATAATATATTACTAGGAACAGTAAGATAACAAATAACCATAACTTAGCAAGTGGAAGGTAATGCGAGTCCATTAGAGCAATGAAAACATTTCTGCTGGATCCATGTTTACGTGGATACGGATCGACATAATGATACGGTTACCGATCGGTCAAATCACGGCCCTCGGGTCCTAAGCACATATGTAATTTAATTCATAATAAATAAATGCAAAAATGTTACCATGCTTTAAATCGAAATAAAAACGTAAAATTGCTTGTGTTGTCTAATTTTTAAATGGTACTTTTTGTAAAATTGCATGCCAGAAATGGTGTTGTGTTGTAAAACATTTTACTGCAATAAAATATTTCTGTTCTATTCTATAATATTATTATAACATCACGCTACGACCAATAGGAGCGGAGAATCAATGAAAAATGTTGGGAAAACGGGGAAATTTGTTCCTTTGAGAGCTTCCGTTCCGCTGCGCAGGCGAAGTTGCGCGGGTCAGCTAATATATATTCAATAACCCTTGACTTATCATCACATAATGATGATTTAGAACAAAATTTAAATCTTAAAAGTTCTTCTCCGATCTGAACGAAGTTAATCTGATACATATTGGACGCTTATACTCACGCATGCATTGCCGATCAAATTATTCCAGATCATAAATAAGATTTCACATCGATTCCGTCAGTTTTAGATTTCTTAAATAGATGTCGTAAACGTGACAAAATTTACAGCTACACGTGGCTAGACGTGTCTGATAGATCTTTGACAGAATTCCAGTTTGGTAAGAAAACGACTTTGGTTACACGAGTTGTCTATTGGTTACACGAGGTTGAACACGGTTAACAGGTTGGCTACTTTTTTTCGGATACGAATTTCCCTGACTTTTCCAGTCCCTTTTTTTTTATTTTCCCGGTTTTCTTTTTGAAAAGAATAGAAAAATGTCAATAATATATTATTTGGAAAAAGAAATGTATTTTAGATAAAAAATATTAGAAAATAGAAACAATTATTTTTAGAAATATTTTCGGAAAATATAGAGCAACAAAATATATTTTACATTCTTAAAAAAATAAGCATATTTAGAGCTTAGATGGAATCGCCCCGCTTAGGTTGCCAGTCATTTACAGTAGCAAGTTGTGTGTGTACTTTAAATATTTTCCTTGACCTTCTAGCGTTTTGCCTGACATTTCCCTGGATTCTTTGACTTTTCCCGGTTTTTCAGAAGTGGCCAGTAGTAATTATCAAACTACGACTATATCAAGGCATAAGATTCCCCCTACAAGTATAATATAGTGATTGGCAGATGTTTTCGGAGGTCTTGGTTCGATTCCCTCTATAGCAAAACAATATTAGTACGTTTTCTGTACAGTTTGCCTTGGAGTATTTATAAAATATCTGTCTGTACCTATTACTATCGTTGTTTCAGGTACACATAGCCCAAACCTTAAGCTTAGTTTGTGGCAAGGGCAACATGTAAAATGTCCTAAAAAAACAGGTATTCCTCAAAAAGGAAGTCTTTTATATAGTACGTCGCACTTCGGTCACCTGATTTATTTATTAGTAAATGGCTATTATAACATTTTCTCAATTAATAGGAAGAATTTACATCAGATTACCAAAGGCCCAAGTCTCCAAAAATTAAGTTTCTTAAATAATCTCTGGTGTCTATTCTACCTCTTGAGATCTCAAAAATATATTTGCAAAATGTTCAAGTGTGCTTAGGGCTTCGCAGCAGCTCAAGGGTAAGATAGTGACGTGCGATATCGTTTTACGGCAACCTATCCTATAATAGCCCTAATCATATATCATATCTAGATCTTCTATAATATAGCATATTACTTAACGTCTTCTTCAGCGTATATAAATCCTTTTTGATAATATATTAATACAATGACCGAAAAAAATCATTCATCCATATTCTAATCATCACGGGTGCCTTACGGCGCCCGAAACCGCCTAAACGGCCCCAGGGTACCCTGCGGAGGGGTTTTAATCCCACCTCGTCGTAGCCGTTGGTATGAGTCTACATCGAACAAGAGGCTAGCTCGTCGCGATGTTTTGAATAGACTCAATAACCCATCTATAAACAGTTTCACAAGTTGGTATAGTGAAACCGGGACCGACAGCTTAACGTGCTCTGCGAGGCACTATAGTGGTGTTGTCAAACAAATGTACTTTTTTTTATTTATTTAAAAACTCATTGGTACACACCGGGTTTCGAACCAGGGACCTAAGTGTTTATAAGTCCAAGGTCTAACCGACTCGGCCACCATGTATATAAAAAATATTATTTTAATTCTGCGACAAACAGTAGTAGTAATACTGGAACTGCAAAACCTCATTTTGTATGGAGAACGCAGACTTTGCGTTTACGAATGCAGTGTCCTTAACAAAACTAATTAATGATCTGCAAAAATGCGGGCAAAAACAAACGTCAAAGTAATAATTTTATGTATAACTTATATACATTGCAGAATCATGAATAGTTTAAAAGAGACCCAAGAGCAAAATTGCTGACAATTTACAACGACCTATGCCGAGTGTAAAGACAGTTATTTGCTGTTACAAATGTATCTAATATATCTCATACCTATACTTACTACAGTTACAACGGTTACGAGAATTGTAATAATCTGCGGCGTTAATATAATACTAGGTCTAGCCTTATAAGTAACAAGCAAGCAGTTATAATAGAGTCGGAAGTGGTTTCAGTTAAAACCATTTTCCTTGCCGATTATCAATAATATCGTCTTTTAGTCCACTACTAGATCCGACCCTCAAGGTTTTCAAAAGTCATTTGACTCTAAGCAACAAATTTCTTCCCGCCAATCTTCGCCATCAGGGTCGTCAGCAGTAACTTGGAATCCCGGTATTTTAGGTTACCGGTATCAATATACCCCATTAATACTGTTTTACGAGTAACATATTGGTATCACAAAATCAGTATAATAATGGTATTAGCATGTTTAAATGTAGTAAATGGGAGGAAGGCCTCTCATTCTCTAGGCCGACCGTCGGTCTCGTCACCACCGCCCGTACAAACGCAAAAACCTCAAGTGGAAAGCCTAGTCATGTTTCGGTTTTAGTCTGTGGGTTTAACGGTTTTCGGGGGATTACTGTATTAATTTCTTTATCGAGGTGGTAATCTCCTCTTTACAAAGTGCGTGTCTCTTCGACCTCATCGTTGCTTTCCATCAGGCAAGATTAAATCAAACGCGAACTCTATTTATTATAAATAAATAAAAAAACGTAACGCAGCTGGCTACATCGTTGCAGGAACCGATACCGGATACAGGATTCCGGTTCTAAAAAGATACCGATATAGAATCAACAAAATTGATACCAATATTATTCCGGTATTTTACGTACCAAATGCAAGCTTTAGGCATCCTACATTACACCTAGGCGTATTCTTAACTTCAAGACTTCTACTCAAGGTTTTTCATTGTACGGCAGACATGACTTAGTTATAAATTTTAGATCTATGTCATTGATACTGCTTCTCTTGCCGATTACCTACTATTTATTTTATATGAATTAAATTTAGAAATAAATTCCTTGCATTTCTTATTTATGTCACAAGAACTAACCTCTAGACTTATAGGTACTATGTGTACCAGAAACTACTATACATAAATATTCTATTCTATAACCATTCAGACCATGACAAACTATACAGAGAACATATTAATATTGTTTTATCATGAGTGGGAATTGAACCCACAACGTCACTAGACTGCGGAGGTGGTCAAATTAATAGAGAAAACTTGGACGCCCAAATAATTAAATTAATTAAATGTAAAAAGAACATACCTGCAAAGGTGTAAAAGCGACAGAAGAAGCAGTTCCAGAAACTTGTTTGCGTATAGTGGTGGCGCCTCCCCACTGTTGGTTCTGCTTCTGGAGGTTCCTCTGCAGGGTCTTGCTGATGCGGACTTTGGTCTTCTCGTCCACTTGCGGCAGACGCACTCGGCCCGTGCTAGACTTGCCAATGGACCCGCGAGTGTAGCCTAGGTCTTCTTGGTATGCGTCGTCTTCTATCTGTTGTAAGATTTTTTTGTTTAAGTATGCTTTTTTTTATTCTAGCACGGCATGTGACTCTATCTACCTGATGGTAATCATACCTACAAATTCCGTTATCGGGATCGGTCTTTATATTGTTGTTTAACAACATTGATCGCTCTCACTATATCGGCTCAATGATGCAGTTACGAAATGACGGGGACAAAGACGAATTTGTTTTACGAGTCTGTTTTAATATTCTCACGCTGCCGTTTCGTAACCACATACTGAAAGGAGACTACCACCTCGACAGAAATCGATGCAGTAGTCTCTAATCACACACATTCCTTTATTTTAATAAGTATTGTTATGATTTTTTTGAATTTCCTTCAATGCCTCTATTTGCACGATTTGAATAAAATAATAATAAAAATGTTTTCAGCGTTTGAAAATGTTTATTGTATAAATATAATATTGTTTTGTAAATAAAAATAAATATTGGTTACTATAGTTGTATCGGACGTCAAGAGCGGGGCTATCTAACACAAGTATTGTCATACTTAGCAGGTGGTCCCAACAATATATATATATATACATGGTGACTTTGAAAGAATGTACTTTAGGCTAATATAAGGTTCTGCTGATCAAATCAAAAAACTTTTCCCATGGGGACCAATTTGTATGGGGAAGCCAAAATTTTCTTTCATTTGCGACACATGGTTTCATGGGAAAAGTTGTTCCATTTGTTCAGCAGAACCTCATATTAGCCCAAAGTACATCCTTTCAAATTCACCCTGTATATATATATATAAATTTTTAACGATAATTATCATTTTTTCGTTTCATTTTTTTCATTTTCAACTAACGCTTAACATGGTTAAGGCGATTAAATAAAGCTTTTCTACCAATATTCGTAGACAAGACGGCAGACGACCACGAGTCGGTTCCAGTCTATTTGCGTGGTGGGCATTGGTTAAAAAACTACACCGCTGCTTATGGACTTGGGGCGATTTGAAATTCAACATCTGCGGCGTTGCGGACCGTGACGTCATACGTAAGTAGGTCTGTAGTCAGGTGGGTGAACATTTTTTTTTTAAATAAAAATGTAGAACATTTCTAACATATTGCCCTGGTCACAAACTAAGCTCTAGGCTTATACTATGTACCCGATATCAATGCATTTTATATTTTATAAACACCCAGCGGCCAAATTATGTTTTTATAACGGAAACGTTAGCTTGTCACATTAACGAAATCCTTTATCAATGACATAAAACAATCAGCAATAACAATAACTAAAAAAGGCATATAAATACGTTATTCCCTTTGTATTACAAGTACTTTGACAGTTTTTAACATTCCGTGTGGTGACAAAATGTCCTAAAAAAAAAATCGTTATTTTGACAATCTAACGTTACATTTAAAAGAAACAGAATATGGCTACTAAACTGGTTATTGCAAATTTGACAAAAAATCGTAGTACTGAAATTATTTTGCCATGATGAGATCGAACTTAGAGCGCGAAATCTTCCCGAGTTAACTACGTGGCTTTACCCAGTAGGACAAAAATACAGCTTCCCAATTGCAAATCCCATGAAGAAATAAATTATATTTTTAAATCATTAACAGAATCTCAATGGAATCAGGCGTCACTCCCTATTAGATACGGTGGCATCGGAATCCGCAGAGTTTCGGATGTCTGTTTACCTGCCTTTATTGCTTCTTGTTATGGAGTCTCAGAGCTAGTCACTACTATTTTACCCGACTTAGGTGCAACCTCTGAGATTCCATATCTACTCGAATCCGTGGAGGCTTTTAGATCGACGTCTGAAATTCTGCCGGAGATCCAGTTGTCTTCACAGCGTCAATGGGACACAATAAATATTAAAAATAATTTAAACAACCTTTTGGCAACATTTTTAGGATCCGATTTAGCTCGTCTTAAAGCCTCTATAACACCTGAGTCTGGGTTATGGCTGGATGCACTCCCTTCTCCTTCACTGGGTACATTTCTAGATGACCAGTCGTTAAGAATAGCTATGGCATTACGGTTAGGCGCGAACATCTGCCAACCTCACCAATGTGAATGCGGAGTGCAAGTCTTAACGAACGGCCATCATGGATTAAGTTGCAGTAGAAGTGCTGGGAGATTGCCTCGACACCATAACCTTAATGACATTGTTCGCCGTGCTCTGACTTCAGCAAACGTCCCCTGTATTATTGAGCCCCGTGGGTTAAGTAGAATAGATGGAAAACGCCCAGATGGGTTAACGCTTGTACCGTGGCAGAGAGGGCGAAGCCTTATCTGGGACGTCACTTGTGTTGATACATTTGCGGCATCACATCTTCAAGCCTGGGTAGGCTCAGCAGGGGCGGCTGCTGAGGCCGCAGCCAAGGCGAAACATACAAAATATCAAAATTTAAAATCTGATTATTTATTTGTTCCATTTGCTGTGGAGACAACTGGGGTTTGGGGCTCTGAAGCCAAGGAATTCAGCAAAAAGCTATGTGCTCTTCTAAATGAGATCACTGGAGATTCCCGGTCCGGATATTTCTTTAAACAAAGGATATCACTGGCAGTACAAAGAGGTAATGCTGCCAGTGTTATGGGTATCTTCAGGCAACAAAAAACCTACTTTTTTGTACTAAAAGGCAAAATATAGCAAGTTATTATTATAATTATATTGTGTTTTATTTATGTATCTTTGCCAGCCTCCGTAGACTAGTGGCTGCGCCTTTGGCGTTGTATCCGGAGGTCGTGGGTTCGATTCCCATGGCAAAAAAAATATTAATACGTTTTTTCTGTAGTTTGTCATGGTCTGGGTGTTTATAAAATATAATATGCATTATATCGTTGCTTCTGGTACACATAGTACAAGCCTAGAGCTTAGTTCGTGACCACAGCGATATGTGTAATTTAAAAAAAAAATCTAATTGGATTACCTATGAAAAAATCATATACTTGTACTATATAAGTGCAATGCATAAGCCTATATTAACATAAAAGTAATTTGCATTTTTAATTTCCATAAATAAATAAGAACGGTTTCCTGGCTACGGCCCGACAACGTGTGGGATTCCTTGAAGAACGGTCCGTACGATGGCTAACGATACATGATTATAATTTATGGTGCATTGGGCACGCGCTAACTGCCTCAGCTCATCTCCAACAATTATCTTATCATTACGGCTGTTCTCCTTTTGAAATTCCGTGAAACCACCACTTTTTATTGTAATCTCATTGATTAACATTTAATAAAGTGTATCTATTACTTAAAACTATGTTTGTTTTTTTTTTATACATTTTTAGCGATGCTTTAGCGTTCAAGCAGTAGTTAACTAAATAATATTCAGATGATTTGTAACTGGTAATATTACTGATTCATGCAGTCTTAAAAATGACATATTTTAGAAAAATAACCATTTTGTACTGATACTCCCATTCAAGGACCTTTGAAATTATAGTATTATTTAAGGTAATTTCAAAGAATTACACGCCTGCTCCAATAATAGGATTAGTTGTTTTTTAGACTCATAATGCAAATTTATCTTTGACGCCGCCGATTTCGTAACTGCATCATAGTGGAAAGATCAATAATATTAAACAAGAATGACCTCAATTATATTAACGATTGACCTAATTCATGGACTTTGTAGAGCTGCTTAACCCAAGGTTGATACAAAGTCACATATGCCATGCTCCAATAAAAAATTATTTCTAAAAACTTAACCTTTAAATTTTTGTTAATACTCACATCAGCAAAGTTGAGCCTGTTGGCGTTTTTCCTGAACTCGGTCATGGCATACCGTTCCTTCATCTTGCGCACGCGCTTGCCCCCGCGCTTCTTGCGACTCTGCTCAATCGGCTTCGGAAGAGGCTTTACAAATTTCACTGGTGGAGGTTCCTAGAATATATAAGTTAATCATAAAATTGAGAAAGACTGACCATTTGTCATGTTGGCATTTTTGTGGTGAAGTAAGATTATTAATGTTTCTGTACTTAATGGAACATAGACTACCCCTTTAGAAGGATTACAGTCGTGAGGACATATATATGTGTGGGGTGTCGCCTCCCCCTGCCCCAGCAACAGGGTCAACCCTAGCCGTCTCTCGGCCCCACCGAACAACAGAGGTCGACTGCCAAGTAGTTAGCTACAAGATAAATAAAATTGGTACATTCGAGGCTATTTTTAACTTTAACCGTAACAATTACAGGGAGTTAATTTTGGTACTATCCGGCCTAAGGGATCCATTTTCGTAACTATTAGTAACCATCCTGATATATAATATATATAATTTTAAAAAACATTTTCTACCAGTTTCTAAAATGATGTTAAAAAATATTCTATGATAAAATTATACAAGGCACATGATTGGTGTAATGCCACATCACATGAAATTCCCACGAATCACTTGTTTAATTACGTAATCTTAATTATAGAACAATTTGATTTTGATTAGAACGGTGTTCTAGCAACTAGTTAGCAAGCAAGTTACCTGTAATTTATCCAATTTCTTTTCGATTTCTTCTCTGAGCTGCTTTCCTATCTGTCCTTCTGTGCTCTGATGACAAGCATCAACTCGGGATGCTAAGGTCAACTTGGTGGACACTAACTTTGCCGCCTTGTATCTTAACTCCTAGAACAATACATTTTATGAAATTTACATAGGATGAATAAAAGGTGGAGGTCACCTTATAATTATAAGGATACCTGAGTTAAGTTAATAATTGGTAAGTTGGCTTTTATTCACAACAACATGATACAGATCTAGAAATTATTTGTGAAGCTGTGAAGTCTCAGCATTGCTAAAGCCAGAAAAGGAGGGAAAACTTAAGAAAACTCAAAGTGGTTTACTTTCTCAATCTTGGACAAAGCACCAGACTGGAAAATATTCATAGATACATTTAAAATACATTACAAAGTTGCTTGAAAAAAGTAATACTTATAGAACTCACAGTTTCAAACAAACATTCCTAAGGACCACAACATCAAGAATCCATGGATAGTTGATAGAATATTGTCTCTCTCACAACCAATGTTGATATTACAGAATTGTTTTAGTTAATTATATATAAATTAAATTTAATATATGTAGCTATGTGCGTGTACATATGTGTTTGTGTACCTATTTGTGTGTATGTATCTGCGTGTCTGTTTATTAGTAGTAGGTTTTTATAAGTTTGTATTGCCTTTGTTTGTGTGATATATAAATATGAAAGTGGTAAATAGTAATATTTTATTTATAATTAGTTAATTTTTTCCTGACAAAAACTGTGGACTTTAGTTAGCTTATATAGGGTAAAATACAAATATTTACCGGCATTCTACTTATGAATTCAAACAACTTTTACTATGAAATAAAAATCATTCAGTACCTACATACTAAAAATCTAAATTAAAAATCATGAAACTGGTTTTTTTTTTTGTGGTCTGATATAGATACTCCAGGGTAAAGTTTTCGATATTCCCACGGGAACAAAGTGGCGGGCATAAAGACAGTTAAATATACAATATTATAAATTTCACAGTCTTATTTGTTAATTAATAACATATTTGTACTTCTTTGAGAATTAACTCCCACTATACCAGTGTTCATGTTATTCACCACTTTCTATCAATACCTATATAATTATCTATATATATCAATACATTGTGTATAACATGTGTGGCAAGTTTACTTCATGCCTTGCATTAAGATTCAAACTGGTTTTAAATATATGTAGAACTTTTTGTCAACCAATATCCGTATACAATGTTATTTTTTTGTTTTATTATAATTACAACACTTGATATACTTACAGGTGGTGTATCTTGTACAATTTGTGAGAAATAAATATATCCAGTATGAGGCAGGGAGGCAGCTTGTGAGAAACCTGATAAGGTTTTTTTTTGTTGACCGAGGGTCTGTACATTACAGGCAGGCATTTTTGATAATTTTGATAATCCACCTGCTATACCAAGAATTTTTGCTGCTGTTGATGCTCCTAAAAATTATTTATATTGTTAGAGTAATTAGTTAATTAAAATTTATAATTAACTGTAGGACATCTTAGACATACTATTTTGGGCCAAATACTAATACACTATTATTTTATCTATTTTATGTGTACTGAAAACAAATACAGAAATTAATGACTATTATATTATGTTCTTGATGCTCAATAAAGCCCTTTTATTTCTGGTAAGATATGCTTACTTACCAACAATGGCAGTTATGTTTGGTGCAATAAAAGTCATTCTACTTTCAACATATTCATAAATACTTGTTTTGAAATGATTTAGTTCACTAGCCATATCACATGCATCTCTTATTTCATTTAATTCTTCTTCAGTCAATGGTTTTCTGAAACAAAATAAGGAGCGAAATTACACAATAGTTTATTTTTTAATTATCTTTTTTAAATGTTTTCAGTTGGGAAATTCTAACTTATAAAAAGAAAACTAATTAGTTAAATAATACTTATACTTATACCAAAATTAAGTAACATAATTTTACTGTACCTATTTTAGTGTATTTTTTCAGTGTCCGTAACTAGGTAGCAGTTTCATAGCCAACAACTCTGGAGAACCATACTTTAACAGTAAAGTTTCAGATCTCAGGGGTTGTAGTAATTAAATAATAATACTTTTTTAGTCAAATGACTTTTGTAGAAAAAACTATTTATACTATTATAAAAAAATATGACTAACCCCTGTGTAGTAGAAGCAGTAACAGAGACAATCATAATAGTTGCTTGAGTTAAGAATCCTTGCAATATCTCATTATGTTTCACTTGGTCCAGATCATTTCCCAATTCCTTAACAGAGCGAATGTATTCTTGTGGAGTAACAATCAAAGATTCTAGCTCTGGAAATCTTTTCTGGTACTTGTCACGAACAAATCTGTGGATAATAGCTGAAAAATAGAATTTGTAGCTATTTTATACCTACCTACAATATGTCACACATAGGTATATCTAAAAATCTGCCTACTGCTGAACAGTCTTATAGTAGAGCATTGCCAAGGAACATTAAAAAAGTTGTTTCTACTCAAATACTGACACTATATAATATTATAACACTGAATTTCCTTATTCATATTTTAAAGTTAAGTATGAAAATACTATAGACTAAGATAATGTGTTTTAAGAGGGGCCTAATTCTACCAAATGAATTAACTGGGCCTCATTACTCTTTTAATTAACTTCAATAAAATTGTACTAAAATGTTAATAGAATCATACTTTTTTTGACAGTTTTCTACGGGCAATTGGTTAGCAGAATACAAAATGGGTCAAATTGAGCTATTATGATTCTATTACAGTGTGATTATGACGCAATTGGTTTAAATTACATTTAAGAGAATCAAGGCTCTGGATACTTATTTGATTAACAACTATATACTTTGATAAAGTAAAAAATATTAATTTACCAAACGAAATATGTCAAATTTGATTTTGTAATGAAATTGATTTTATGTTAATAAATTAACATACCAAACAAATTATGAATAAAATATTGTTAAAGATCTGTAGCCCAATTTAATGTACCAAAAAAAAGTTGTAATATTCTGTAAAGGTAGAAAAAATAATATCCAAATTTTCAATATCAAAGTGATTATTATAATATTTTAATAGCGGGTATTAAATGCAGTACATTGCAGCATGAAATAAAAATGTTTATTTGATTTAAAATGTTATACTAACCAATTTCTCCATCAATTTCTGCTGCTACATTATTTGCCTCCACAATCAACTGGTATTCCGGATCAGATTCCATTAAACCAGTAACATCTAGCTTGTTCCTATTATTTCCTGCATTCAGCTCAATTTGCTCGACAACCTTAAAATAATACTTAATATAAACAAAGATTTCACAAAATTCACTTCATCTATCGATAATTTATCTAAATACCTAGGTGTATTATTCTCTATTTCTATATGATCATAAAGCAGTGGGAACTAAAAACACTAAGAGATGGGCCAATTCAGAGTTAAGTTGTTTTTATGATGATCTTACCAGAGTAATCTGGTAAGATGGGCGAAGGCAACAGATAAGACATGTACATTGTGCGGTGTTGCTGTAGGGACTGCCAGACATATACTTGCTGGGTGCAAAACTCTACTTGAAAAAGGTCATTATTCGCACCGACATGATAAAGTTCTAGAAATTATTTGTGAAGCTGTAAGTCTCAGTATTGCTAGAGCCAGAAAAGGATTAACAACAAATGAAAGACTGACTACTTTTGTAAAGGAGGGACAACTCAATCCTGGACAAAGCACAAGACTGGAAAATATTCATGGATACATTCAAAATACATTACAAGATTCCAGACGAACTAGCCGTTTCAGCCTATAGACCAGACATACTGGTGCTTGAAGAAAGTAATACTTATAGAACTCACCGTTCCATGGGAAACAAACATACCTAAGGACCACAACATCAAGTCAAATAAATATTTTGATCTCACAAACGAAATTACTAGAAACGGATTTAAAACTCAACTTTATGCAGTGGAAGTTGGTGCAAGAGGAATTCCAGCACCCGTAGCACGGCCAAGCCAAGACAAGATATAAAGTCGCGAGCGGATGTCAAACAAAACATTTTTTTTATATCAGCCAATCAGGTGCAATTTTGCAGCGCTCTGATTGGTTGATATTAAAAAATAGTTACTTTTGACATTGGTTCGCGACTTTATATCTTGTCTTGGCTTGGCCGTGCTAGGGGTGCAGCAAAGTCTTTGCACTGTCTATTAAAGTATCTTGGCTTTCCGAGAACAGCCGTCGGATCTTTTATGGAGCGCGTTTCCAGGATGGCACTAACAGGATCATATAGTATTTGGATAAGTAGAGAGGGTAGTGAACACAGTGCAGGTGAGAGTTCAAAAGGCCTTTAAACCTACTTCGCAGTCTCAAGTCCGGGAATGCTGCAATTCATTCCCCTGCCTTTTAACCATGTGATGGATCCGGCACCCGCACTGTGAATCCATGGTTTGCTAAGAACATTGTCTCATACCTATCAACACATAATTAATCAGAGATAGGTAGGTACACTCAATGGCAAAGATCCAATGCAATGACCCTTAATACAAAGGCTTAGAGTGCATGGGGGTACACCATTACCTTGCAGTTGACTGTACCTAATGAAAATTATTATAACATAAATATAACTTTAATATTGAGAATAATAATCAAGTTAACAATAATCTAGGTTCGAGTTGACTTAACTTAAACTTAACTCAGTTTAAAAAATCTAGTTACCCATCTCTTAATGCACTATTATTATAAATAAGCATGAATTTCACAACTATTATTTAATAGTAAATTTGCATCATATTTTGACATAGCCATGTCATTACATAGATTATGGGAAAAAAAACTTACATTTTTTAGCCTATCTGAATCTCTAAGTTTTGCCAATTCTCGTATAGAAACATTTTTTAAATCTTCTTCTATCGGTATTACGCTTTTTGGAACTGCAAAATCGTTGGCAACAACATCCATAGGTTGGTTTTCCACCAGAGAATCCAAATCACCGTCATCATTTTCTTCCAAATCAGCTAATAATTCGTCGGCTAGAGACATTTTAAATAAATTTTATGATTGTATTAAAAAAATAATTACAAAAACAGCGAGCGGTCGGTTTTTTATTTATTTATTTCTTTTTTTTTTTTTTTTTATAATTTATTAAGGCTTTGGAATCAAAGTCCATAAGCCTAAAAGACATTACAAATTACAATCATTTTTTTACACAAACATTTCAAACTAAGTAACTAAGGAATTTAAACAATAATCTGAATAAAAGGAAAATAAAACAATAAAATAATAATACAATAACAATAAAATTACAATCTATGTCACCTAATATCTAACTAAAAAAAGCACTTATAGCAAACCAACCTAATACCTACATAAAATAATTTTTATACAAATTTAAGAAAACACTATAATAATAAGGAAAAAATCCTTTAAAAAAAAAAACACAATAAAATTAAATTACTTCATAAAAGTTTAAAACAAATTCATATATGACACTGTACAATTCTTTAAATTTAAGTAAGTTGACAACTGAAGTAGGAATTGACTTATTGTTTAAAATATCAGAGCATGAAGCAACGAATAAAAGGCGTTGTAATGAAAATTTTGGACATGAAAAGAATAAATGATCTAAATCACAAAAATCAGATGAACAATATTTACAACGAGGACTATTAACTAATTTTAATCTAAAAAGATGGGATTGAAACTTACAATGTCCAATTCTTAGTCTAGATATTGTGGTTATATAATGTCTATTATAAAATGTTGTGCCATGTTCAAACCAAGATTTAGTACTAGGTGAATGAACTATGTTTTCCAGCCATTTTCCTTTAATTTTTCTTGTGGTGTTTAAATATGTATTCCATCGTTGTATCATATTATCTCTAAGAAATGGAATTACATCAGTATACGGAACTTTATATTTACATGTCTCTGAATTTGAAGACTTAGCTAAGGTATCAGCTATTTCATTTCCGGATATACCATTGTGTCCCGGAATCCAACAAAATTCTAAAACTATACCTTTACTTAAGATTAATTTAATCATATGTCTAAGTTTATAAATTAGATAATTAACATTAGCTTTAATAGATTTATTAAACAACGCTTGTAAAGCACTCATTGAATCTGACAGAATAATAACTTTGTTATAGTTTTTATTATTTATATGTTCAACAGCATACATTATAGCTAAAACTTCAGCAGAAAAGATAGAAAATGATTGGTGACAAGTGAAGCTTTTACCATATTTGATGCCTGAGTCATAAAAGGCAAAGCCTGTTCTTTCTGTAGTTTTAGAACCATCAGTATAAATTTTGTTATATTCCGATTTAGTACTTAAAAAACACAGTACGTCCTGTGCACATTTAAATTTAAAAAGAATAACAGAGATGTCCATTATTGTGCTATGAAAATCGAAATCAAAACAAGGCAAAGCATGGGACCAATAAATTTCATCTTGAAATCTATAATTTAAATAAGCAATTGAGTTACTTATGGAATTATAAAGAGTTAAAGGTAAAATATTATAATTAGGAATTTCAAAGTATTTTAAATATCTGTGCGTAATAGGATTATCACGGGTAACTAGTTTGAGGCAATACTTGTCTATTAAAAAGCTTCTCCTAATAAAGAGTGGAGCAACACCAGCTTCGATTTCTAGGGAATTTATAGGTGAAGATGACATAGCACCAGTAATTATTCGTAAGGCTTTGTTTTGAAGTACATCTTTTTACGAAGTAAATGATCTTTTGCATCAATATAAAACATACATCCGTAATCAAAATGACTACGGATAGTCGCAATATAAATTATTTTTAATACTTTGGGATCTGAACCCCACCTAACACCTGGTGGGCGATTCTCGCGCTTTCGAGATTCATCTCGGTTCGAGATTTTTAAACGAAAAATGACTAAATATGTAATTTTTCGTTCAATATTTGTATAATTATTATTTATTAATTAATATTTATTATTTATATCGTTTAATGTTTGATATTTTTAAACGAAAAATGGCATATTTAGTCATTTTTCGTTTAAAAATCTCGAATCGAGATGAATCTCGAAAGCGCGAGAATCGCCCACCAGTTAACGATCTTAATATGTTCATACTAAGTTCAGATTTTTTTGTTATGTAATCTATATGAGGTTTCCAGGTTAATTTAAAATCTAACATTATTCCTACATATTTAATACAAACTTTGGGTGGTATACGGTTGTGGTTGTAAATTATATTAGGTTCATATGTGATATTTTTTGAGAAAAGGATGGTTGAAGATTTATTTGTATTTACATCAAGCTTTAGTTTATTTTTCATGTGAGCATGCAGAAGTATTAAATAATTATTCATCATTATTTCACCTTCTTTGATATCAACGCAATGAATATAAAGAACTAGGTCATCGGCATAAAATAAATAATTTAAAGAAATAGGGAGACTATTCATTAAATCTACTAAACATAAAATAAAAAGTAAAGGTGAGATAACAGAACCTTGAGGTGTACCTTTATATGTTGACTTAGGGCCGTGTAACTCATTGCCAATTTTTACAAATATTTTACGGTCATTTAAAAAGTTGAATAACCACGAGAGAACTTGTCCTGGAATGCCTAATTTATACAAGCTTTTTATTAAATAAACATGATCGATATTGTCAAATGCACCAGTTATGTCCAAAAAAACAGCCAGAGTATGTTTTCCGATTTTAAAATTATTTTTTATATCGCCTATTAAACAACTTAAGTTATCTATAGTACTTTTTCCTTTTCTAAATCCAAATTGACTGTTAGGGATAAGCGATTTATTTTCGATAAACCATTCCAATCTATTTTTTACCATTGTTTCAAAGCATTTAGATAAACAAGAAATTAATGAAATTGGTCTATACGATTCTACATCGTTAACATCTTTGTAAGGTTTTAAAAGTGGAACTGTAAATTGAATTTTCCACGTTGGCGGTATATAATTCTGTAACCATATTTGATTATAAATATCTAAAAGTGTGCTAAGTATAGAAGGAGGTAGATTTTTAATTACAGCGTAGGGAATATAATCTGGTCCTGGAGCAGTATTTCTTTTATACTGTAAAGCCGCTTTTAATTCGTGGATTTGAAATGATTTACATAACCAGTTGTTATCGATATTAATATAATTCTTAAAATATTTCATTAAAGTGGAAAAGTCCCTATTAGTACAATCATTTACAGTTATTTTATTAAGAAAGTTTAAAGCATTTTTAGGATTTGAAAAAAAGAATGTATTATGTGATTTAGGTAGTTTAGAAAACTTAAATTTTCTTATATGATCCCAAATTAATTTTGATGGGGTATTTCGATTAAAACTTGAACATAAATTAGACCAACTTAAACGTTTTTCTTCCAATAATATTTTCTTTTTTTTTCCATCTAATTTTTTATATAAAATGTAATTTTCTAGAGAGGGGCAATTTTTATATAAATTCAAAGCAATTTTGGCATGCATCACTGCATTTTTACATGTGTCATTCCACCAAATCATGTTTTTATATTTTTTGATGTTGCAACATTTATTTTTTGAAGGGAAAGTCAATAATACGCTTTTGAGGTTATTAACAAAGTTGTTATAATTTGTTTCTGGGTTGGTTTCCAAATTAAAAGTGGAGAATATCTGCTCACATGTATCACCAAATTGAGACCAGTTAATTTTTTTAAAATTAATTTTACTGATTAGGTAGTCGGAGGAGTTTAAAACCGTATTAATGAATTGTCTGCTATCAGTTGAATTGTTTGTGTTATTGTAACATACAGATATAGTGATAGGGAAATGATTACTACTAAGAAGGTCATCGTGAACAGAGAAAATACAATTTGAGCTAATGTGGGATGAAGCAAAAACTAAGTCGAGAACATTGCCCTGTTGACCGAAAGGAGCAAAAGTAGTGTTTGAATGGTCATTTAAACATACAATGTTTTGATTGTCTAAGAATGAGTGGATACTGTTACCTCTACAGTTATTAGTTCGACTGCCCCAAGAAAGATGATGAGCATTAAAGTCACCAATAATTAAAAAATTACTTGAAGATATTTTTTTTAAGGAATCTTTTAAATATTTTAAGAGGAACTTACCATTTGGTGATGGAGGACAATATGTACATAAGATTTCTAATGTAAAAGAGCCAATTTGAATGGAGAACAAAATATTCTGAAAGTGATATATAGAGTTAGTGTCAATAACATTAAACTTATACTTTTGTTTAATAGCAACTGCTATTCCACCATGAGGTCTATCTGAATATTTATTAATAATAGTGTAACCTGGAATATTAAACTTTTTTGCTTCACTTAACCATGTTTCATTTAATAATATAATATCAATTTCCAAAGCACAATCATGGACATAGTTTTTAAGTTGATCCAGTTTGTTTATTATACTACGGCAGTTCCAGTGAAGGAGGTTTAATTGTTCAACACCCACTGTACTAGCCATTAGGGGAAGTAAGGTTGGTGATGAGCAATTCTTTAATTGTCTTACTCTGGATAGGATCAGATTTATTTTTTGAGTTTGATGTATTTTTAACTATGTGTAAAACTGTTTTAATTATTGAATTAAGTACTACATCAGATTTCAAAACATCGGTGATTAAGGTTCTATTAGCAGGTCTTAATGGAAGTTTAGGGAATACCTCGTCGTTAATCTTGGGTGGTGAATAGGAAGAAGGAATAGAAGGGACTGGACGTGTTGCCGCTGCTGCATAGGAGATCTTGCTTTTTACTTTATTACGGATTTCATTTATTTTTGTTGCCTTTACCGGACAAGCTGAAGAAATGGCTATGTGAGGGCCATCACAATTACAACATTTAATTTCCTCCTTATTCATGCATTCTTTGAAAAAATGACTTCCTGAGCATACTGAACATATTTGGTTACTTTTACAGGAACCTCTACCATGACCAAATTTATAGCACTTGTAGCACTGAAGTATAGGTTTAATAAATTCTTGTACGTCAAACCAGATCTGATCATAAGTGGCATGATCTGGGCGAGATGATGATAAAAATGTAAGGAGAACCGTTGGAGTAGGAACAAAGTTACCATCAAAATTTTTTCTCATAAACCTCTTGACACCTATGATTTCTTTATCAGCCTTTAAATTTGTTAACAAATCCTCCTCGGACAACTCTAGTGGAGTTTTAATGATACCTTGAATTTCTAATTTATCATATGGAATTCTTATTAACCATCCTTGTTTATCATGTAATTTTTTATTTAAAATAAATTTATTGCAGTCTTCTATATTATTAAAGAAAATTTTTGCTAGAGCCGGGCCCACTGGTTTTATAAATTTTATGCCAAATACTGTTTTCAGGGTGTTGTTAATTTTTAATATAGATAATTTAGATTCTGAGTCTGTTAAAGATAGTAAAACTGGATATTCGGTACATTCTTCAGTATAAATATGATTATAAGTTTTGAATAAACCTCTATTATTTCTTGAAAATTTTGCTGCCATTTTAGTTGGTGGTAAATCTGCGGAAATTAAATCATTGGAACCACGCCTTTTAAGTGAACTTGACTTTCCATCACTAAATTCATCCATGAAAATTATAAAAAGCGGAAAATATGACTATTTCTGTAACAATAACTAATTATTTCAATTTAATTTGTAACTTTACAACTAGCCAATTCAACGTTCCCTTTATTTATTTCTTCTTCTTTCTTTTTTTTTTTTTTTTTTTTAATGGCGTTTATATATAAAATAGTTAACGCCCAATTAGTTTAAGGCCCTAACAGACTTCCAACGCAAGGACCATATTATCCACAGTTTAAATATATATATATATCATCACGGGTGCCTTACGGTGCCCGAGACCGCCTAGACGGCACCAGGGTACCCAGCGGAGGGGTTTTAATCCTACCTCGTTGTAGCCGATGGTATGAGTCTACACCGAAAAAAGTGGCTAGCTCGTCGCGATGTTTTGGATAGACTCAATAACCCATCTATAAACAGTTTCACAAGTTGGTATAGTGAAACCGGGACCGACAGCTTAACGTGCTCTCCGAGGCACTATAGTGGTGTTGTCAAACAAATGTACATAATTTTTTTAATTAAAAACTCATTGGTACATACCGGGATTCGAACCAGGGACCTAAGCGTTTTTAAGCCCAAGGTCTAACCAACTAGGCCACCACGTATATAATTAAATATAATTATATATTTATATTAAATATAATTATAAAAAAAATGTAAATAATTAATTGAAACATAAATTAGAATAAACAAGACATCTGATTTATAAAATATTATTTAATAAACCTAAGTAATAATGTAAGTCAAATATCTATTTTATTTACATTTTAAAAATCTAAAATTACTTCCAATACAGGAATAGACCAACTATATAATATAAGTGAAATTGATGTAGGAAGAGGTATTTTATTAGAAACTAATGAACTGTATATTAATGTATGATCAAAACGATTACATGCTAATATAGTATGATTAGCAAACCACATTCACATAAAGCAGTATTCATAACATGAATTTTATTAAGATGAAATGGCAAGCAGTTATGATTAAATCTTAAACGTGATATTATCGATGATTTACGTCTATTAAAGTTAAATTTCGAAAACCATGGTTTAAGTGGAATGGTTGGTTGAATTTTAAAGTAATAACCACCTCGACTTTTTGCACTATTTGTCCAATGTCTTGTCCAGCTTTTTTGTAAAAAAGATTTACCTAAATTAATTAAATCTGAAGAATGATTTTTAAACAATTTTTTATCTCCATTAACTACTGCCTGCTTGGCAGCTTCATGTGCAATTTCATTTCCTAAAATTGTGAATGTCCAGGAATCCATGCCAAAACTATTTCTATATTATTTATTTTGATTTATATAGCAAATCTTTTAATTTAAATAATAAATTATTTTTACAGGATTTAAATGGGTTAGAGGCACATAAATCGAGACTACTCTTAGAATCAGTAAATATAATTGAATAATTAAAATTTTCAGTTCTAATATATTCAACAGCTTCAATAATAGCTGATAGTTCACCTGTAAAAACAGAAGTCTCAGGGGGAGACTTGAACCTCAAAATCTTATTAAAATATTGATGAAAAACTCTATAACCAACACAACCTTGACTAAATAATTTTGAAGCATCCGTATAAATATAATTCCAATTTATCCAACTATTTTCAATAATTGACTTAAAGTAATATTTTGTAGTAAAATCTCCTTTCGAAACACCAAAATATAATATAATATTTGGCTTAAATAAAGCTATTTCAAATGACTCGCATTCAAAAAGTGGTAATGATTGTGAATGTATTGTTGGATCCTTTAAAGATAAAAATCTATTAAAACTATTAACAATACATATTTTTTCTTTTTCTTTCCAATAGTCATTATTATTAACTTGATCTGATAATTTTTGTAATAATGAAAACATTGGATGGTCTGAATAGCCAACTATTTTGAAAATAAATTTATCCGATAAATATTACCGTCGTAAATTTAAAGGAGATCGTTACACGCAACTTGTAGAGCATTAGTTGGCGTGGATTTCATTGCTCCAGCAATTATACGTAAAGCCTTATATTGTAATTTGTCTAGTTTATTCCAGCCAATTTTATCTGCAGGATTTAAAAGAAAAGTGCCATAATCAAGTCTACTCCTAATTATCGCATTATAAATAAGTATTAAATAGTATGGATTAGAACCCCACCAAACACCAACTAAACATTTAAATTTTTTTTTTTTTTTCACATTTAGTAATAAGATATTCAAAATGCCTTTTACCAGTCATTTTTTCATCTAGGTAAATACCCAAAAATTTTACAAATTTATTAATTGGAATTTTTATATTTTTATATAACATTTCAATATTAGGAATTTTATTTTTTCTTCAGAATATAACTATTATACTTTTAGTTGGAGATAATTGCAAACCATTATTTTGAAGCCATGAACTTAAGATATCTAAATTAGATTGTAAATTTTTACTAGATGTTAAAATTTCTTTACCAATACAAAAGGATGTCATCGGCATACATTAAAATTTTACACGTATCATTTAAATTATATCCAATATCGTGACTATATATATTAAAAAATAGAGGACTAAGTACCGAACCCTGTGGAATTCCCCTATATATATAACGATTTTTATTTCTTTGAAATTATTTCTAACGACTATAGTCCGTTCAGACATTATATTATGCGAAAAAATGGCTAACTTACTTGGTATACCAAATTTTTTTTTTTTTAATAATATAGGTAATTGATCATATGCTGAAGTTATATCTAAAAAGGCACCCACAACAGATTTATTTTCACTAAAAGAATATCTTATATCTGTAATAAAAGTAACCAGACTGTCAATTGTTCCTATACCTTTCCGAAAACCAAATTGCTTATCCGAGAAACCATCTGTATGTTCAATGTGCCACTCTATACGGTTTTTAATTAAATGTTCTATAAGTTTTAAACAAACAGAAGACAGTGCTATTGGACGATAAGATGTAGCCTCATCAGCACTATTATTTGGTTTTAAAAAAGCTAGTATAATTTGGGTTTTCCATGGATTGGGTATAATACAAAATTTAAACATAATGTTAATTAAACTCAAAAAATATTCATGAACTATTCTATGTGCTTTTGTAATAAATGAATATGTAATTCCATCTATTCCTGGAGCAGAATCTTTAACAGATTTTAATACTATTTCTAATTCTACAAAAGAGAAAGGAACTACTAAGGAATTTTGTATGTTACATTGATCATTTAATAAAAAGGGTAATGGTATTTCATTAATATTTGGTACATATGATGTAGAAATATTATCTACAAACTTTTCAAAAATTTCTTCAGATGGAAAATTCGAAATAGATTCTTGATTAAAGGAATTTTTAAATTTACGAATATTTTTCCATACTAATGATGAGGGTAAATTTGGTGAAATAGATTCACAAAAAACCTTCCAACCATCCCTTTTCTTATCACGAAGAACTTTTCGTGACTTTGTATGCTTAGCAAATTTTATAATTGTTATAATTTTCATTAGACATATCGCTGTTATATATTTTTTCCGCTTTTTTTTTTACTTTTATAGCATTTGAGCACTCGCTATCCCACCAAGTAGGAGACATAATTTTCTTACTAAACCGGTTTTTGATAAGGGAATGTTTGATCAGCACAAGATATTATGGCGTCTGTAAACATTTCAGCACATAAATTCATATTTTGAAAAGTTACAATAGGGAAATCTTTAATTTTAGTTTTTAATAATTTATTATAGTTAGACCAATGATCTTGTTGAATTTCTTTTAAATTGTACTTTAAAAGAGGTTCAAAATGATCATGATTTATATTAGAAGAGATTAACGATTTAATGCAAGTAGAGTAATGGTCACTCCCATGTGTATAATGCAAAACACTCCAAGATAGTGATGGAACTAAATCTGGAGTACATAAAGTAATGTCCACTGCACTTTTATTTTCATTAGGTCTATGTAAACGAGTATATTACATAGACCTAATGAAAATGTATATTTAATATACATAAAGATAAATTATCAACAATATCGAGTAAATGATCGCCAAAACAATCACTAATATCACAACCCCAAACATTACTATGGCAATTAAAATCACCCATTATTATTATATAAGGCCTCTTAATGTTTTTAAAAATATTGTACAATTTATTTAAAATATTTATAAAAGGACTAAAAAATACACTACATTATTACATTTAATTGAAACAATTTGGAAATCTTCATTGCGATTAAATTGTAAAGTTTCAAAACCCAGGCTACTTCGAACCATGACCATAGATCCACCATAACCATCGAATCTATCATCACGGATACAATTGTAACCTTGTATATTAAATTTTTTATCAGGCCTAAGCCACGACTCGTCTATTGCTATAATAGATGGAGAATATTTATTTATTAAAAATATTAATTCTGTTTTAGCTCTCGTCACACTCCGACAATTCCATTGTAGACAATCCATGATTTATTTGAAGAAATTTAGTAAGAATATTAGCAACGTTGGACGGTTTAGTTGTATTAGAACCAGAAAATTTTGAAATCAAAGAGAATAAACTATTGATAAAATCTTCTAAAGACATATGATCTTCCTTGTCAGAAGATGTTTTGGTAAGTGCACAACCGTTTTCCGGTGTAGGCATAGAAAAATCGTCAATAATTTTTTTAAGAGTTGAAATGTCATAACCTTTATCTAATGATTTATGCGTCTTTGGTTTTAATGTTACTGTGTTTCTATAACTAATGTTGTTATTTTTTGCATAATTAAAATTTGAATCATTTTTAAATTACTATTATTTACATTACTAATATTTGATTAAAGAACTTCTGCAAATGATTTTTTAATTAACAGGAGGATGTAAATGGCATGCCTCCATTTAAGAAATATAATTTTGGGCCATTGAAATTTTAATGTTTTTTTGTCTAATGTATTCCGGGCAAATATTGTTTGTCGCAAAATGGTCTCCATTACATAAAATACAATGCGCATTATCTTCAATTACATTACATGTTTCATTAGTATGTTCTTGACCACATTTAAAACATCTAGGTTTTGATCGACAATTTTTTTTAGTGTGTCCGAATCGACAACAGTTAGATAACACTGTATCGTCGGATATTTATAGACATCAACATTAAAACTTGTATAGTATAAATATACATAGTCAGGTAAAATTTGTCCTTCAAAAGTTACAACTACTGTTTGAGACGGGAGCCAAAATGATTCACCATTTGAAATAGATTTATATTTTAGTCTTCTCGCTTTTACTACACTAGTTGTATTACAATTGGGAATGACTAAATCTTTCACTATATCAGCTTCTTCAATATCGGATGTAACACGAAATTACTCCTAACCTAGTTATACAGAACGATGGTATAAACGCTTCAAATGAATTTTCCAATAATAGTTCGTTGTCAATAAATAAATTAGCATTTTGAATATTATTAAAAAATATTTTTATTCTATTTTTACCTATTCTTTTTAATGAGCCAATGCCAATAACCGATTTATCCTTTAAAAATTTACCGAGCATTACCGGTTTTAATATTAATCCACTAGAAATATTTTCATCTATAGAAATTTTTTGGACATGAATAACGAATGGACCAGTATCTTTATCATTATAATATTTTCGATGAGTTGTTCCACTATCAAGCGTTTGTTGAAAATAGTAACTATTAGGTGTACTTTTATTATTTGAATGCTGTGATAATGGTAACTGATCCATAACAGATGGTGAAATATTGGGGGATGTTTGGCCTAAAGGTATCTGTGAAGAAGTATTTGATGTTGGGTTATCCCTATTTAAATTTGTTGCACAATCGCTATATGAAACAATACTGCTAAACGAATCGGAATGTGATCTAGAAGATCCACTATTATTGCTATTCTCGTTTTTGCGTTTTTTACATTTAGATTCCTTAATTTTTTTATTATCGTCATTGGGTTTTAAGTAATCATTACTAGGAATAGTAATGAATTCGGCAGAAGATTGTCGCGACGTTGCGCGAAATGTAGCGAGCACCAAGCTTAAAGGAATTTGTCGTTTGTCTATGACACGTTAGTGAAGATACAACAATGGATGACCGCCTTGTTTGCGACTCTTCTTCTAGAGTCCGGTGGGAGTGTCGCGACGTTACGCGAAATGTTGCGAGTACCAAGCTTAAAGGAATTTGTCTTTTGTCTATGACACGTTGGTGAGTCTTTTAACACTCTGTAGCACATATACTGTGGAAATTGGTTGCCATCTATTTTCTTTCATTTCGAGTTATGACTTCGCCGGCACATGTGGTCTTATGTTAAATTCTTACTTCTTCGCCTGGACGGACGAGAGGGCGTCAGGATCAATGCGCAGTGAAAGCTAAGTACCTTTAGGGGCTAATTAAGTATCTGTAAAGGCGCATTATGTACAGTAACATACTAACCAAGCACATTACCTGACGAGCATTTTACACTTAATATTTAGTGGATAGACTGTTAAGTCATTAGCGGGTCTGTTAATATTATGGTACGGGAGGACCGCTAAAGGACCATAAAGACCGCGGACACCTCACTTGTAGTGGCATAGGATAAAGTGGATCATCTCGACATACCCAACCCGGGATCGTACGAGACACTGTCCTTCACTCATCGATTAACTTAGTCGATGAGCAGGATTATGTTTCTGACGGTGGCTTGGGAGACCGCCCCACATGCACACATCGCGACCTAAGGAACGCGCTCCCGCGCGCTATATACACATAGCTATATGTCTATATGCATGCTCACGCAGGGGGCGCGTCGCGACAGAGATGTACATCTGTCTAATGATGGCAAATCTAAAGATGGCAATGAAAGAGGATTATCAAAAAAAATGTCAGGTGGTTTCGGTGGATGAAAATCGCTCATGATGGAGTGAAATTATATCAAAATATTCAAACCAAAATGTCTTGCTATTCAATTCTGAACAAAAACTAGTAGTCAATAACTATTAACAATTAAATTGAATTATTTTAATCCTGAAACGTTGGATTCAATTCCTAAACGTCAAAAGGAACGAATTATCATCATTCTTCTTCTTTTACCTAAATGGCATTCTACGCCACAGACGATATAGAGGTCTACGCTTTAAATGGCTTTAAACATAATTTTGCCAATTTATTTATTTATTATAGCTTGGAAACAAGTCCAACAGGGGCTTTATTCCGAGTTTTGACACGTTCACCGTCGCGCATTTTGCGTAAAGTACGGGTATTGAAATGTAAGTTCTATCCTGTTAATTATAAAGTTGAAATTCCAATGCTCCATACATGTTTAAACTTGCGAAGAATTCGTGTATTTCAAGATGGCGGCATTATAATAGCCAACCTAATACATACTATATAACGATTGGAATAGAGCTTATATTTCCATATTTATTTTAACAAGCACTGAATGTAAGTCTATCGACCAATCGTCGCTATATTTTTATTCTGTTGATGCGATAAAAGGACAAAGGGCATACTATACGGCCTTTTCTTTTTCTTTCAAAATAATATGAAATCTCTCTTTATTTTGTTAAATCTCAATCCAGATAAGCAAATATAATATTTTTTTTATGTATAAAGCATTTTTTTTTCTGCATAATGTGGACAAATATACAGAAAAGGCAAAAGAATTAGCACGTTACAAAAGTTGTCAGAACTTTTTTTTCCCAACTTCTAAAATTATTTTGAATACTGGAAAATAATGCTTAAATTATAATATGCTAAGCTTTTACGGTTGGGTCCAGAAAGGGCATTGTCCTTTATCCTTTTTGACCTTCCATCTATTATTTTTATTAACCCATTTGAAGCTATCGTCCTTTTAAACTTTTGAGGGTTGTAAGTTGCAAAAACTTGGCTGAATGGCTCATACCATTGCCTTTCACACAAGGCTAAAAAAACATCATCAGAAAAAAACGAATTAAAAAAATAATCTGTGCTCTGAGGGAGAGAAAGAAGAGTTGCGCTTACTGAATTTGTGCTAAATTAATTCTAAATTTTGTTATTGTACATCTTAGATTTGTTGTACACTACCAAATAATAAGTAAAATGACGCTGAATCCTCAATACGAAGAAATTGGCAAGGGCTTTGTGCAGCAATATTATAGCATGTTTGACGAAGCGGCCAAACGTCCACTTTTGGCTAGCATGTACAACGTGAGTCACCTTCATTGTTATACTTACTAGTTTTCCAAAAAAGTATTTGAAAGTCTATATTTTTCGTTACCTATATTTCTTAAAATAATTGGTAAATCAACAAAATAAAAAATTGTAGGTTATAACCTAAATTTTATGGGTACCGTCTATGAATCATCACCATATCCGTAGTATCTTCGTAAATAACCAGTCCATTTGGGAAGTAAAATTTGAGCTATATGGTAAATTTTAGATACCTATAATTTATTTATGATCAAATCTTAAGATGAATAAATAACCTATAAATGACATTTAGAGGCTGTTTAAATAAAAGTTCGCCCATTTTTCAACATTGATGGCAAAATTTTCCCTATCTAAGAAATGTAATTTTTATTATAAAGATTTCATGGTAAATTATAGCACAAGTTCATGGCCTAGTCTATTAACACCTAATTTAAAATGGCCCCTCAATGTATTTGAATGGAGACAGCTAAGGGCCCGTTTGTTTTGGGAATGAAATATGTTCACAATGATCATAATGATATTGTGCAAACTTGCGTTTTTTTTTTTGGTTAATTTCAATCACAATGCCACAATAGGGAATATGCATATTTTTTTATTATTTCATTAATTGATAGAGTAATTACATTAGACCCTAAAAACAAATATTAAACATTTTTTTAAAGGGTAAAACACAAAAATAAAAGGGTTTAAAATTTACCTGCCACTACCGCAGTAAAAAACGGTACATCACTAGCCGCCATTTTGTGACATCATTTGTGCTCAAAAGGCATATTAGTTTAATGTTATTCAAATGTTATTGCACCTCAAAAGTTAGTCAAAAGGTTTGTTTATCACAAATTATCGTAATAAAGGACAATAAATACCCCAGAAAACAAGAAACTGTAGACTACAGAACACACGTTGACATTTGTTTTTGCACGAATGACGTCACATGCAGGGTTTGCTAATGTCGGAGCGTTTAGAAATGCGTTCCGTTTCTACAAAAAAATATATTTTTAAAATCGTATTTATAAAAAAAATAGCAAATCAAAATAAAATAGATTACTGTAAATATGTTCAAAGACATAAAAGGAACATTATATATTAAAATAATAATAATTGACGTTACATGCATATTCCCTATTACCACTATAGAGAGACCATGCAAATCATTCATTATATTTGCATTCTTAGCAAACCATGGATTCACCGTGCGGGTGCCGGGTCCATCGCGTGATTGAAAGGCAGGGGAATGAACTTCAGCGTTCCCGGACTTGAGACCGCGAAGTAGGTTTAAAGGCCTTTTGAACTCTCACCTGCACTGTGTTCACTACCCTCTCTACTCAACCAAATATTATATGATCCTGTTAGCGCCATCCTGGAAACACGCTCCATAAAAGTTCCGACGGCTGTTCTCGGAATTGAACGCATTGTTATCACGAATTTGTCAACTGTCACTTGTCAAGTAAAATATAGGTTAAATCGTCCAATCCACTAATTTTATATGCGAAATCATTCTAAAATCATTTCGATTTAAAATACAATAAATTTGATCCTAAAAATATAAGACGGCAGCGACGTTTAAAACAACAATAACTGTCACAACCACAGATGTCAAAATATGTTCACAACGCCTCACCTATCGACTGATGTCATTGTGATCAGTTCACGGTAGCATTCTGGGCCAAAAAAACGGCCATTGTGGCAGATCACTACGCCACTTTTGCCGCGGAAATCTCAAAATAAACTCATAAATAAACATTGTGATCGTTGTGAAAATGTTTCTGTCCCAAAACGAACGCAAGCTAAATGGCACTAGAAAATTAAGAATTGTAGTTGTAGATTATCAATATTGAATTTGTAAAATCAATTTAGAATAAGTTCCAAAATACCTGTGCAATATTTCAGGGAACAGAAAAAGAAGGAATATACACAAATTACATGTCTCTGTATCTTTCTTTTTCCCCAGAGTTTTATTATTATCCTGTTTTGGAACATAACCCTACACAATGAGTGTGAATGGTGTACATGGTTCGCTAATCCTTTGGAAAAAAAACAACTCAAAGTAATTTTATATAAACTAAATTAAATTTTAATTACTAGGTATGAACCTTGTCAAGTTATGCGAAAACCATTCACACTCACATTCATAGATTCATTCATTTACATTTGTTCCAGCCTAGAGTCTGTAGATAATTTTAGTCAACCTAAAAACTGAGGTTGTTATAAAAACAATTTGTATTTTTCAGAATGAGCTGTCATTTATGACTTTTGAAGGTGTACAAATACAAGGAGCTCCGAAAATTATGGAAAAAATTGCAGTAAGTATTTTATATTCAATATATAGGTAGTGTTTTATATAATATTATTAGATTATAAAGCTGAAGAGTTTGTATGTTTGGTTGAATGCTTTATCGCAGGAACTACTCGTTTGAATTGAAAAAATATTTTATTGTTGGATAGCCCATTTATCAAGGAAACATAACATGCTACAACTAATAGAAGATATAGACAACTACTAGAGAAATAGAAGGCTACATAACATGCTACAACTAATAGGAGCTGAGTAACAATGAAAAATTAAAAAAAAACGGGGAAAAATTAATCCTTTTGAGAGTGTACACAAATATAATATTAGATATATTAATATAATATACTAATTTAAGTATTAAGATAAAGTTTTAATAAAAAAAACTTCTGAGCCAACCACAAGGTCACCCCTCACAAAATAGTAAGTATGTGTAATATTATTATGTTTTATTGCAGGCATTAGGATTTCAGAAAATCAACAGAATGATTACTGCCATAGACTCACAGCCGATGTTTGATGGAGGCGTTATAATTAATGTTTTGGGGAGGTTGCAAGTATGTATTAAACTTTCTGTTTAATTAAAACTTTTTTAAAAAGATTTAGCAGGTGGCATAAAGATCAGGGGCGTTGCAACCGCCGTATCTGACGTATCAATTATACCGGGCCACAGTGGCCCCCAATGTGCATTTTTTTTTATTATTTCAGAAATGACAAATAAAAAAAAAGCATTTTTTTTTTCACCCGCGTAAGCGTGCATTCAAAAGTTGGCAACACCCAACATCGGTTATCGCTGGCTGCGTGATTTCCCCATTTAAGTCATTTACTTCAACGGGGGAATTAAAACTGATTAAATTAAAAAATACCTAAGAACTTCGATTGGACATGAACGCCTGTCAGACCTGTCACTATTGTTCATAGAGGCAGAAACTATAGAAAAACAAAAGTCATTACCAGCTATAAAAGTTTTAATGATCAGTTTGCCGAAAAAACGGCAAGGAGAGTAGGTATATTTAAAATAAAAATATTTCTTTTAATTTTATGCAAAAAAAAAAAAATTTTGTGAGATATCTTTACACTTCCTAAGGGCCCCCTAACAAATTTTTATACGGGGCCCCGCCAAGGCACGCTACGCCACTGATAAAGATGCACATTATTTTAAATAATTCATATTGATTTTTCTTTTATTAGACTGATGATGATCCAGCACACACATACAGACATTTGTATTGAAACCAATAGGAATTTCTTTTTACTTAGAACATGATATATTTAATCTGGGTTTACATGATCATGATTTAGCAAGTGGCATAAAGATGATATTTTCAATGGATAAATATTATATATTGTTTTTTTTAAATAAGAATTTCTTTTTACTTAGAACATGATATATTTAGTCTGGGTTTACATGATCATGATTTAGCAAGTGGCATGAAGATGATATTTTCAATGGATAAATATTATATATTGTTTTTTTCTTCTATTAGACTGATGATGATCCAGCACACACTTATATACAGACATTTGTATTGAAACCAATGGGAATGTCTTTTTATCTAGAACATGATATATTCCGGCTGGCTTTACATGATCTTTAAGGATAACCGTAAGACAATGTTGGTGTGTCCCCATAACTGATTTTATACTAATACTTTAGTAAATAAACAAATATTTTGCAGTTTGACACTTTCAAGCAATGCTTAAAATTAAGCACTTACTAAACTAAACCTGGCATCAGTTTGAAATGTATGGATTATAGAATATCACAATACTTATGCTGAGTTGCACCAAAGTTAAAAATTGCATAGACTGTACAAGCTGTCATTCGATTTTTTAAATAAAACTGATACATGACTTTCAGATTTTTAACTTTAATTGTTAAAATTACTTTAACAGGCACATTGGTGCAATCAACCCTTAGATTTCAATGTTTGTTTTCCAACAATAAATTGTGACCCTGTAACATTCATAATGTATGATTGATTAATGCATTGACAATTATTTTCCCTGGACCTTCCACATTAATGACCAGTATAAAACTCATTTTATTTTGATTATATAGTGGACAGGTAGATACCATGACAATGTTGATAATTAACATTCAATATAATAAAGTTATTAATGTGTTTGACCCTTTGACTCATTAGAAGTTCTAATTTAGAAAAAAACTTACTCCCAAGTGTATAATGAGAATGTAGGTTTTTAAAGTGATTAACATTTTAGATTATATGTAGTATCTATATCATGTATAACAATACTAACAATAATACTTATTTTATGATTTCCAGTGTGATGATGATCCCCCACACATGTACATGCAGACATTTGTTTTGAAACCATTGGACAGCGCCTTCTTCGTACAACATGATATTTTCCGTCTCGGCATCCATGACTCAGCTTAAGCAAACTAGCATTATATCATGATTTTGAATACTTTGCAAAATACTGCAGAATTATTTGTAAGGATTAAAAAAACATTAATTTATGTATTTTTTGTCTTGTCATTACAAATATAATTTGTCATGTTTATAAAGTTAAGAAATTTTATAGATGGTGTTTTAACTACATCAATTACATAAAATTTTCATAGTTAACTTGTTTTAAAGTTTACTATGTCTAGTCTTGCGTAAGAACAAATTTTTAGTAATATGTGATATTCTTACAAAAAATTAAGCAGTGTTTTGCATTAATACATTGATTTTTGTTAACTTTTTTTATATTCAAGTATCTTCATTGCTTTTATTAAAACTGAAAATGTATGCTTTCAGTGCATAGAAATATCACCTTAAAAATCCTTGTGAACTTTGTAATAAAAAAGTAAATGCATTGCATAAAGTGGTTTTCTTTATTTTTGGTTTATTTTAAAAAAAGCCTATTGTGTAAAATGTACTTCAAATGTATTTAACAAATTAAAGATTCAATTAGTAAAAATCAAGAGTTGGTCATCAGAATGCTTAAAATCTAATGAATAAGTAATCAGTGGAGTTGAATGTTTTATCTTACAACCACTGTACTAAAACCATACTTTGTTGCACATTGCATACAAAGTAGTAGTTACATTAATTTTCGTCAACATTGATAAGTGCAGTGCTCACGTATGTGCAATAATAATAATATGTAAGACATTTCACACATATTGCAATGGTAACAAAACTAAGCTAAAGTCTGGCCGCAAACATTCTGTTTCCTGATCAGGAATTCAGATTCGGAAATCTGAAGAGTCTGCTTACATACAAAATGTTCAATATTCCGATTGGAAAAAAGTAAGAGCATGTGCGCTTTTTTGAACATTTTGTATGTAAGCAGAGCATTCAAGTTTCCGAATCAGAATTCCTAATCAGGAAACCGAACGTTTGCGGCCAGCCTAAGGCTTGTATTTTTTTTTTGGATCTCTACTTTTGGCAGCATATCCCTGATATGGTAAGTACATTATTCAATCCAATCCATGAATAGACAACACCAGTATCACTGATGTTGGTGATGATGCCTAATATATTGTCTTAAGCAGCGCTTTATTCACTCTGCTTGAAGAACCCGTGAATATAAAGTAAAGACACTCGCTGGCAACACAATTCCTTTTTTTTTATATTATCATCACGGGTGCCTTACGGCGTCGAGACCGCCTAAATCCGTGGTCGTCAAACAGCGGCCCGCGGGCCGCATGCGGCCCGCGACAAAGCAAATAATTTAAATAGTCAACCACATATTATAACAGATTTTGCAAACAAATTGTTTTGAAGAGATACACGCTTACTCTATAAAAAGGAGACTACCACCTCAACAAGAAATCGATGCAGTAGCGCCAAATAGCCACCGAGCGTTAATAAAACAAAGACCATGGTCGGTTTGACTAACATTTTTGTTACGTTTTGCCACTAATCATTGATGGTTTGTACATAATTTATGTTTCAAAACGCGCAATAAAAACTATACATTCTGTCAAGAAAGTACTGAGATTCATTCATTAAAAATACTTCACGTCGAAATTATTTTTGTCGCTAGGTGCATTCTCAGCCTTATTACAATAAATAAAGATTTCGAATGATTTGTCTTAAATTGTGCAGAAGCACGGAAATTTTGACATAATTCTTACGGTTAATCGAATTTATCAAATACACATATGAGTGATACAGACAGGGCCCTAAAAACCGGTCGCGATGGTGGTAGATTGTTTGCTTCAATATGGTCGTCCATCAAAGTTTTTAACTGGGGCTCTACCATGGGTTTGCGCATTGTAGAAACGTAACGTAATCATTTACCAAAAACCAATAGGATCGCTTTATTCAATCCTGTTACCAAAAATAAAGCGGCCGCTGCTTGACGACCACGGATCTAGGCGGTCTCGACGAATTAATTTGTGCGATTTTAAACTATTTGTAGCATGAAATGTGTGCCGAAAGACTTGAATTTTCTGAAAAACCTTAATCGCGAAAAATAGCTAAAGACTTGATAAAAGAAATTAAACTCCAACCCCACATTTATAAAACGTTTTGTAAAAGGTTAGGTGTAACTACATGGGTTCACGAGTTATACACGTGAACACCTGAGGCCAGGGGCCTATTTCATAAACGTGACAATTGTAATTTACCGTGACAATTTATAATACATTGCTTGATTTTGTTGGTTCTAAATAAATAATTCCAACTAAACCAAGCAATGTATTATAAATTGTCATGGTATATTAAAATTGTCACGTTTATGAAATAGGCCCCAGGTGGGCAATACTCGCGCTTTCGGCATTCATCTCGATTCGATATGATAACGAAAAATGACATAATATGTCAAAATTATTTTACGTTCAAAAATTTCATGAATGTCGAAAGCGCAAGAATTGCCCATCTGACCATAGAACACGATCGATAAAAATGTATAGGAATTTAACTCTATGAGTAGACCGACGAGAAACGTCAAATCCCATACATTTGGCTTTCGATGGGTATTTCGATTCGATTATCGATTGGTCTTTCTTTGGTAAGGCTCCAAATTTGACGAAAGAAAAGTAACGGATCTTCCATGACGATAACGCGCCATCTCACAAGGCTATTGTAAAAGAAACAAATCTCAAAAAATAAATATAATTAAAACACAACAAATCTTATTTTAATAAAATAGTAATACACTTCTAGTCCGTGATTTCAGCCGATAGATAAAAATAAAATAGAATTATTAAAATACTTATTTTTAAACGGATTTTTTGTACTTGCCGTGTAAATGCAAGTACAAAAAATCCGTTTAAAAATAAGTATTTTAATAATTTATTATTTAATAGGAAAGAATTTACTTACTAAAATTTTTTTTTTTGTATCTACCTAATGGTAAATATTTTTTATAAAGCATATAATAAGTTACCGAATTAATTAGCCGGCAAATATACTTAATATTATAATAGGTCAAATATACGTAATATATAATGATAATCAATGCTGTTAAACAAAAATGTAATGATCGACCCCATTCATGGATTTTATAGATCTGTTTACCATCAGGTAGATACAAAGATAGATGCGCCGTGCTAGAAAAAAAAACGAACTGAATAGGTATTATAAGTGGACAACACCCTAAGTGTGCCGCCCGACAGTAATTTGGTGAAAATACTTGGGTACATTTAGGTAGTATAAGTGGACAATAATCTTAGTGTGCGGCCCGACAGTAATACCCATGGTCCTATGTCGCCCTTGGCAAGAAAAGTGTGACGACCACTGGCCTAGATGGTCTCATGGGGTTTAATCGTCGTAGCCGATGGTATCTACTTGGTGGTGACTGGTGAGCAGACCTACAAAGTCCCTGAATGGGGTCGATCAATAACTGTTCTTAAACAAAATTGATCGCTCCCACTATGCCGGCTAAATTATGCTATTACGAAATGAATGGCGACAAATTGCATTACGAGTAGTTACCTATATTTTAATATACTCGCTGCCTTATCGTCAATTCAACCCATTTCGTAAACGCATCCTGAAATGAGACTACCACCCCGACTAGAAATCGATGCAGTAATCTTCTAAACACCGGTGAACCCACAGACTAAAACCGAAACATGACTAGGTCACTTGACGGTTTTTGCATCTGTATGGGCGGTGGTAACGATCGGCCTAACGAAGAGATCTTCCTCCCACCTAAACCATTCTGTCATAGCAAAAAAAAAAGGGTTATAAATGAGCATAGTTTATTCGTTTAGCCGACCAGCGGCCGACACGACACGTGGCCTCGCCTGATTTTTCTCTAAGGCCCAGATTTTTTTTTTATTATTTTGATTTATAAAAAAAAAATCTAACCCATTTATGCATGAAGGTAAAAACCGTGCCCGTCCGCGCGCGGGGCGCGTATTTTTAGCTTCATGCATTTATGTATTATATCATTGTTTCTGGTACACATAGTACAAGCCTAGAGCTTAGTTTGTGACCATAGCATTTGTGTAAATAGTCCTACATAAAAAAAAATTGTAGAATTACTTACCTACCATCTGGAAGATACAAAGTCACATGTCGTGTTCCAATAAAAAAAACTACATAATCGATTAAAATGTATGCTGATTTTAATTGCTCCAACAGAGTTGGCCACAAACTAAGCTCTAGGTTTGTACTATTTAAACCCGAAAGCATATTATACTTATTTTAAGTACACCCGAAACGTGGCAATCTAGTAACACCTAGGTACTGTAACCACTAGTATTTGGAACGCAACCATGGTACTGGCTGGAGAGGGCTGCCCATATTATTCTTTAATTAATTTCCTATTTTTAAATAATTTGAAGGTCCACGGACATGTGAAGGGAGACAAAAGAAGTAGAAGATTATTCGTTCGAGTTAGGTTGGATAAAGCAAATACCTACAGTAATTTAATAGTACATTACTGCCGCGGTCTATATTGACTACTTTGCTGGTCGCGCTGATGATGGCCGACAGCGCAGCTCCAGGCCGACACAGCGCGGTCAACGTGCAGCACTTGATGGACGAGCCGAGACCGTAGGTCGAGGCCTTTACAGCGAGGACAGCAAGGGCTGCCTGCAATGATGGCCAAGCTGGAAGGTCTAGAGCTTAGCTAGGCTAGCTTGTATAGTGCTTTACTCAAAAATGCAAGTACCTAATCTAAATAAAACCAGCAAGTAATTTAAATAAAAACGTTGAAACGTCAAAATAGCGGCCGGCAATGTTTTGCCGGCCTATTGGAGAGACTAGCAAAACTTTACCGGCCGCTCCTTGAAACAGAACGTCAAGGTCGACTTTGCTCAAACAAGGTTGCCAAAATAATGACCACATTACATGCATTTTTGAGTAAATATAATAAACTAACGATAACTATAAGATATTGGATGCTACTCAATAAAACAAGTCCAAAAATAATAAATTTTTAATTTATTTCCATATAGTTAGGTAGGTAATGTAACAGTCACAAAAACGACTATTACAGTACCTACTAATATTGTTGTGCAATGGCCCATGAGTGGGTCTCACTCACGGCGCCAACGGTGTGGTGTACCCAACTAGACTACGGAGTTGGTCCCATAGTGAAAGTTATTCCTAATTATTACTAAAACACCCGTAGATTAGGGGTCTCTAGACTGAGCTTTGCCAAAAGTTGTTTTTCAGGCTGATAAAGGATGGGCCTCTAAATATGATGCAAAAGATGTATCAAATATATATAACAAAGAAAAATTGAGATTAAAAGATTTGTAGATGGTTTGTCAAATGCTTAAACATGATAGAAGAAGTAAATGCCACCAGTGGTGGAGATTGGGATATAAATCGGTGGCGTGTGGGAACGATCGGTCGATATGCTATCAACAATTTTATATAGATACCACCTAAATACTTAATCACAACTTCCAAACATCAAAAAAAAAAGTTTTTAAGAACCCTGATCGCGAAGTGTGCGTGCTTTACGAAATGAGCTTTCGCCCTTTCTGCAGTAGTTCTTCCACTGTTTGTAGCAGAATTAAAATACCTACGTATATTTTTCTCGGTCATTGAAATGAATTATTAATATTTCGGCTGTGGATTTTTTTTTAATCCATAAAAAATCATTTTAATATTTTTAATAAAATACAAAGGATTTATTACATCTGTAATATTTTTCACGTACAATTACTAATATAAAAAATTAATCTGCGACTAACAGCCAAGTTGTAATATTAGAAGTGTGTATGGGCGTTAACACGACTGGAGAGCCCTTAATTGCTTAGACGACTTACACCTTGGGTGCGACTTCGTTTGCTCAGGAAAGATTGTAAGTTTAATCAGTACAATCGGGTAAGAAATCAAACATCTCCCTAGATGCGTTTTCTGGTTTTTGCTCAGTAGAATTTATCCAACTTTGTTGGGAAAGGAATAGGTAAAACTTTTAATTTTGTTGAGGATATAGCTAATCAATAAGGCAATCGGCGCACACCTGTTTTCTGCTTATTTTCAGTTGCCTAATTAAAGACTATAAAATGATGATGTACATATCACCTTATGTGCCAATCGAGTAGATCTAGTTTCACATGCTATATTTTTTGGCTATTGTAACTACATAACGTTAATACGTGAACCACAAATAAATAAATACCATCACGGGTCATTTGGCTCCCGAGAACCATTTAAACGGCCTCAGCGGAGGGATTAACCCGTCCTCATTTCGCCGATGGTATTCGGAAGCAACACCTAACAAGTGGCGAGCTTTTTGCGGTGTTTATTGTGAAATAGCCTCGTTGTATACAGCGGTCACCCATCCCAGGCCGGCCTTGTTGTCACCTGCTTAACCTTGTTATCAGTTGCGCAGTGACTTAACCACTAGGCTGGGGCCGCTTTTTGGACCACAAATGGGATCGATTATTTTCAAAAACAGGACATATAGGGGAGAGAAGGTTAATTGAGAACGGCGTCAAATTGGGAACACCTTAATATATCGTAGTTACCTCCCTCCTACCACTTCCCTTCATGCGCCATCCGCATGCTCTAATCGAGACTCAGATGCCATTAAAACGACACCGTGTAGGTAATTTCAATACCTGAACATTTACAATGAAAGTCGTAAAAGTGTTATTTTAGCCACTTTAAAGTTTTCATATTTTGAAAATGGTTACTGTAGCAGTAAAACAAATCTTCTAAAAAGAGAAGATTTGTATGTTTGTATTTTTATTATAAATTAGTACTCTGGGGCTTAGCATAACCACATCGATATAGTTTGACAGTCGATAAAATGAAGTTTATGAATGAACATTCATAAAATCGACATGCATCGATTTGTCGAGCCTATCAATGCTGTGTTAGGACCCTTAATAATGCATAAAAAAATATTTTTATACGATATTACATTATATAGGCTATATTAGGCTTGGAAATAATTATTAAAAAAATAGAACACTTAGGGCTGGTTCAACCAATAGGGCATACTTATACTGGGCATAGTAACGTTAAATTTCATACCAATATTTATACATAGATTAAATTATTAAAACTCAGAATAATTATTTGAATGTGTTTTGGAATTACTAATCTTTCAGTTTACATTGTTGTGTTTACACGTCACAGTCCTACGCACAGATTAAATAGATTACTACGTATTGAATTTAACTCTTTCATATTACACTTTCATCCGCCGAACACAAAATATTGTTTTCAGCAAAAAAAAAAAATTTATTGGTATATTTTCGAAATAAGTTCAGTATAATTCAGTATTTTTGTAAAATATAATCTGGTCACACTGAATCTTGGTATAAGTTATACCAAGATTAGTAAGTACATCTTTTGGTCGAATCGGCCCTTATAAGAATCTTGGTATAAGTTATACCAAGATTAGTAAGTACCTCTTTTGGTCGAATCGGCCCTTATAAGAATCTTGGTATAAGTTATACCAAGATTAGTAAGTACCTCTTTTGGTCGAATCGGCCCCTATAAGAATCTTGGTATAAGTTATACCAAGATTAGTAAGTACCTCTTTTGTTCGAATCTGCCCTTATAAGAATATATTTAATACTAGGTTACATGAATATCCTGGCTACAATGTACCTGCACATAGCAGGCTGGACTATTGACGACTGTTCACAGGAAGTAAATATATTTTAGATTTTAAATGTCTGAATGGTTTTACAACCTAATTAGGCAGGTATTATAGAAATAAAACACAATTTAGATGCTAAGACAATGTTTAGTAATAAATAGTCAAAAAAATAACAAAAGGGACCACTGAAAACAGGTACATATTAACAATCTCAGAATTTAAGACTGTTCATCTCCTTACCCTTAGGTTAAGGAGCCTCTTAACTTTTCACATTTCAGTAGCATCAGTTTTTCTGTCACAGATGATACAGAACACTATGATAAAGTATATTATTGAATACAGCGCCTCTTGTGGTGAAATAGCGAACTAAAGCGCCGAATGCATTTTTGACAAACCGCTATTAGTGGTGATAGTTGACCAAATTAGTCGCTAAAACAATTCCGATAAAATTACTGACCCAATGTAGAACCGTTTAGGAAGATCAGCGATTGAATCTAAAAAAAAAGTTCTACTAAACGACAGGAGGTCAAATTATCTTATGTGACAGAAAAACTAATAAGAAAGCTACTGCTTTAGGCGTCAATAATATGACAATAAAGTGACTTGTCAACATATTCAGTTGACAAGTCACTTATTGTCATATTATTGACGCCCGTGCGACATATTCCTTCTTCGTAACTCGTGAAGTGAATGACTAGTTGTATATTTTGTCACAATATATTATCATAAAAGGGTAAACAATATTTTTTTTAATAAAATAATTCAGTAATCAAAAAATATTGATTACATTTTATGTGTAATATATCGAAACATATATTAGATGTAATGCTTTTGCAGGTTCAAACCATCGAATACATCTCCCTAAATGTAGTTTTATATTTTCTAATGTAGATTTCAATTTAAATTGGTGAAAAGTGGTCAGCCATATAACTGTCATTATTAATAATTAACAATTTTAATATAATATTTTATAACAAAGTTGTAATACTTTTTCCTTATTTTATGTTCTTGTCACTTTGTATATATCATGTTTGTTGACAATTTAACAATTATTGGTTAGAGTATATTAACTCTATTTAAGTAGTTTGTTTTATGTACTTATTAAAAAAAAAGGCAATTCTGCATCACTAACCTTAAACGAAACATCAACTGAAAACTTACTAAACTTTAATTAAATCTAAAGGACTTATAATTTCAAACACTTACAAACACTTTCACGTCTCGAACTACAATTTAAGAAAAATCCTTAGACAATACATCCTATCAATAAAAAAGGCATTCAGTTGATGTCTAGTTAATAATTTTAAAAATGTAAAAAATATTGAAAAATCTACTGGGTCATAAGAAACATCTTATACAACGGGCTTTACAAGATGTTATACTCATAAATATTATCAACTTTCACAATATGAACAACCCTGTGGGAGCAAAGAAATTAGTTTTGTAAACATATAATTGTTTTTGTTTGCTTTTTTGGAGTTGGTCTTATAATGAAAATTGTTCATATTCATCAGTGGGCTACAGAGTTTAGGCTAGTGTGAGTTTTTTTAACATTTACTTGTACGTTAACATTTTGACCAATCACACGCACGCATTTTTAGTTCTCAAAATTTCCGCTTGGAGCGCTGAACTATTTCCCATACAAATTTTAGTTAACTCAAACGCAAAGTAATAGTTAGAAAACTCACACTAGGGGTACAGTAGAAAACCAGTGAAGTGTTGTATATAGGGTTTTTTTTTACAACTTGTATAGTTATTATTACAATAGGGAAATTAAACATTTAGGTTTAGTTTTTTGATTGTTGAGGACTACTAAGCAGAGATCAAAATTATACATGGCAAGACCAAAAAGGTCACTTGAAGACAGGAAAAATTTGTACGTTTAGCCTCTGGTTGTGTTTGCTGTTCTGCTAAATGCTGTATTTAATTTTGTTCTGGTAGCGACTAATAAATCGTAGTATAAAAATGTTAAGCTAATAACTCCATGTCTTATAATATAGTTTATGGTATCATTTGCAAACACAAAAAATAAACTTATAAGGGGTTGTTTATACATTACTTAAGTCTATTCCACGACAACTGATAGTGACGTCATCGCGTCTAAACGTACTCCGTTATACACAAGAATATAAAAATCGTTTTGATGTCGCTAATTGTCTATAGTAAACAATGTAAAATGTAATTTAAATGAACAAAGCGACATTCTGTAGTACAGGTCGGCGTAGAGTCATGCGTAGTATTGCATTATATACTAAAATCTGCTGAAACACTATCAGATCTCGTGGAATACAGTATGTAGATGATGAATAAAATTGTTTGTTACAAGATCAATTTTACAATAAGGGTGACAACTGGCAACAATATCTTGCAAAAAGTTGGGAACATAGAGGACTATTAATATTGTATTAACAACTTACATTATACATTTTAAATATGTTAATGTTCATTAAGAAATAAATGATTTATGATTTTCAACAAAAAAAAAAAATATGATTTTTGATTAAACATTTAGTAAATAAACTAATTAGAAGTCGTTTTATTAAACTCTTAGAAATGGACGATTAGCTTAAAAGATTCAGACAACGCAATAATACTTAATGGCGCATTTTTGGGCATTGTCATAGCATCTGAATTTAACAAAACGAATGAAGAATAAAGCATTTTAACAGAACAGCAAAAACAAATAGATAATTCTAACACACCCCACACTTGACAATCTTTTTTATTATAATTTTAAATAATAACTTTAAAATATTATTTGTTTTTATATATACTTATTAAGTACTTAGTTGATGATAATATCAATTTTATATTAATATTTGATTCATTGGTTCTATACTATTTTATTGGATATGGGTTTTCGCGTATTTCGGCCATGAATTATAGATTAGTTACCACCAATGACGTTTCATTGATACATTTTTTTATGGAAATAAACCCTTTTAAACATGTGGGTGTAATGATTCATCACAATCAAATATAAAAACTGAATGGTTCTCTTTAATCTTTTTGTCTTAAATGCTGATAATTTCTTAAAAATAATTCGTTTCAACATGTAGGTATAAATAAATCAGGGGCGTAGCTACCGACGTATCTGCCGTATCAATTATACGGGGCCTCCAACGTGCGTAAGCAAAAATTAATAAAAACTTCCCAATTTTAATTTATTTTAGAAATGACAAAAAGCAAATTCTTTTTTCCCGAGTAAAGCGTGCGTTCAAAAGTTGGCAACAACCTACATCAGTACTATCGCGGGCTGCCGGATTCCCCGTTTAAGTCATTTACTTCAACGTGGGAATTAATACTGATAAAAAATTACCTAAGAACTTCGATGGGACATGAACGCCTGTCAGACACTATTGTCCATAGAGGAAGAAACTTTAGAAAAACTAAAGACATCATCAGCTATAAATGATTTAATAAATCAGTTTGTCGAAAAAAAGGCAAGCAGAGTGTATATTTAATTTGAATTGTTTGTAAAAAAAATGGAAAAAGTGACAGATTAGAGTTAATTATGATGAATAAATACTTATTTCTTTTAGTTTTATGCAAACATTTTTTTTTCTTTTGTGAGAAATCTTTACCCTTCCTAAGGGGCCCCAAACAAATTTTTATACGGGGCCCCGCCAAGGCACGCTACGCCACTGAAATATATCTAAGTATTTGGCGTAATGCTGCTGTATTATTGATTTTTTTGCGGTTTACAAATACCTAGATCTAGTCTGGTGTGAGTTTTCTAACTATTACTTAACTAAAATTTGTATGGAAAATAGTTCAGCGCTCCAAGCGCGCGGAAATTTTAAGAACTAAAAATGCGAGCGTGTCATAATTAGAGCGGTAGAAATTAACGCAGAAGTAAATGAATAAAAATCTCGCACTGGGCTACACAGTGAAAAAAGTAATTTGTGTGAATATTAAAATATTAAAGCCTAATTTTATGACAATCAATTAAATCTTGCAAGGTATTATTTTCATTCAAGACTGTGATTCTTCTTCTTCTTAAGAAAACGGTAAAGGCTCCACAGTCTAGAAGTAGGTATTAGTGCCAGTGTCATGTAGTACACAAACAATCCATGGCTTTTAAAATGAGTCAGAAAAGGCTATGATTATAGCACAAAGTTTTTAAGAGTTAACTATACTACTACGTTAATATTTTCACCAATCACACACTCGCATTATTAGTTCTCAAAATTTTCGCTTGGGGCGCTGAACCATTTCCCATACAAATTTTATTTAACTCTAACAGAAAGTAATAGTTAGAAAACTCTCTAGGGCCACAGGAGGGCCATTTTAACTTTAATCATTACAACTACTTTAACGGACACTTTGGTGCAACTCAGCCTTAGTTATATTATTTCACATAACTTATAATTCCCGTTAGAATTTACTGTGATTTTTTGTAGTTTCTATAGAGCTAAGTTGACTTAAACATTATATTTTTTCGTAGACAACATTTTGTAGTATTTATGTAATGATTTGTAGAAATAGACATTCTATTTTTTTTTTCATAAGTTATATTTAGGCTTCATATTTCTCTGTATTCAGGTTAGACGAAACAAATATATTTTCAGTGTTTTAATCTACACAGTTTGAAGTTTAAAATAACACAGTTCAACCATATACGTTACATTAAAGTATTTGACGAGGTCCATCCCTTATACAAAAAAAATATATTTCCCATAGTTTATTTTTCAGATTGTCAGTCATAAGTGAGGTGTGTTAGTAAGTAAGTAGTCAGTGTGTTTACCCTTTCTTCGTGCGAGTGACGCCGCGCAGAGAGCGCATCGCCATCGCCCTGTTGAAGTGCCGCGGCTGAGACTTGAGATCTTCTCGCTCGTGGTTTCTGTCTATCGTCGACATTATCACCAGAAGTACACCCATCACCTTCAATATCTATATATTATTACACGACATCGAAAATTTTCCATATTTATTTATTATAAAAGTATAGGAATTAAACTTATTCAATTAGAAAGCCTATTCTTTCTACGCATGCCCATTAGAGTACCTAGCTCAACAAGTGGCAAATCGACGCGGTGTTTATAGAGGCTCAATAACTTTTTTTCTTTAATAGAACACGGGTTGAAGGTTTGCATCTTCCTCATAGTAAGCAACCTATAAAGTCCATGAATGGGCCCGATCAATGCATTGTTATTTAAGATCATTGATCACTCCAACTATGTTGGCTACATAATGCGGTTGCAAAATGGGCGACGTTAAAGGCGATTTTTTATTATGAGTCTAATTATATCCTAGCTGCATAATCGTTAAATCATCCGCTCGTCTCGTAACCACAATCTAGGACTACAACCTCAACAAGAAATAAATACAATAGTCTTCCGATAACTGGTCAACCTAAAACAGAAGACTAAAACCGAAATTTGACTAGGTCACTTAATGGTTTTTGCATCTGTATGGGCGTGGTGATTGTGAAACAGGTCGGTTGGTCTAGCTAAGTTATAGGGGCATTCTTTCCACCTAAAAATACCGTACAACAAGTTAGTACCTATATGTAAAACGGGGATAGTATGGCCTAATGTGTTCTCTGTCGAAAAAAAGATGATGTTGTCAAACAAATGTAGATACTTGTATATATAGCTCCATTTAGAAATGTTTTGCCTAACCAGGTTTAGGCTAAACCTGGTTAGGCAAATAAAAATATGTTTTGTCACTTTTGTTCCATGTCAATATGACAGGGACACTAACTAACCTTAGAGTCGAAATTTTTAATCGTTAGGTAAAATTATTTAACTGATAACTTGCATGAGAAATAGATTTGTCATTTGTTTATACAAGTTTAACACAAAGCGTTTCTGGATAGAGCAGATAGTTTTTATATTTAACTAGAACTGAGTAATTGAAATCAAACTGCAGTAAACATGGAAAAAACATTTTGGTTGTTCTATTTGTTGTCTAACAAATAGTAACGTTTTTTTTTATTTAAGCACGGCACATGACTTTCTATCTACCTGGTGGTGAGCATACCTACAAAGTCGTTGAATGGGGTCAATCAATAATTGTTCTTAAACAATATTGATTGTTTCCACTATGCCGACTAAATGATGGGGTTACAAAATGGGCGGCGACAAAGACGAATTGCATTACGAGTATATTTTAAAATACTGGCTGTCTTATCGTCAGTTCCACCACCTATTTCGTAACCGCACCTTAAAAGGAGATTACCGCCTTGACAAAAAATCGATGCAGTAATCTACTGAAATTCGGTGAACCCACAAATTAAAACCGAAACAGGAATACGAGACTAGACTGGACTGGTTGGTCGGCCTAACGAAGTTATAGAGACCTATCTAAAAACTATAGTTGTACTTACCAAACAAATAATAATTAGTATGGTGTATATGTGTATGGAGGCTTCTGGTATGTTCTCAATGTCTCTGAGGGCCGTCAGCGCAGGCTCAAAGTCTGGTCTCAGGTCCAACGAGTGCTTTAAGTGAACTGCGGCCTCCTGCAAATATATTAAGGGCCAGATTATTAGTCGTTGCAAAATTTATTATTCTTAATATCCTGTTTGGCAGCCCAAAGCAATGGAAAAGTTTGGCGCGTGCAAAGTAACGACTATTAATCCTGACATTATGTCAATAAATACTTGTTTCAGTGACATAGGTATTTATTATAATATTCAAATTGCAGTTGCACATATGTTACTACAATGTTTAATACTCCAAATTTTACGCCAATTTTAAAAAAGCTATTCAACAAAAAAAATCTACTTTAATATTTTTTTTACAGTACTTTTTAAGTGATGGGTGTACAAAAAAAATGGTAGACAGACATATAGGAATTCTAAAAATATAGATTGTTGTTCTATAGCCTATTTATAGGCCATCACTATTGTTATATTAAATCAAATCAATGTAATTTTTTTTTTCATTTACATTTTATTTTTTATGAATGGATATAGAAAATATTGCTCTGATTTGTATTTAAAAAATTGGCACCAATTATTAGACAAATCTGCACTTGTATTACAAACATCTGGCAATTTGTTTTTACAATAATGCAATTACCTGATAATGGCCATAAGCCTTGAAGATCTCCCCAAGAGTGAAGTACTGTTGCCAAGCACTGCGATCTGGAGGCTGCACCTCTAAAGACCGCCGCGTTAGGTATATGGCATCATCTAGATATTGTAGCGTGAACAGTACACGCGCTAGATTTAGTAACACCTGAAAGTATTTAACAATAACTATAATAAAAAATAAACAATGCAGTCAAAAAATTGGACTAGGGCACATTAAAATTAAGAGTTGATATATTTTTTTATAATTTAAATACTACAAGATATGTAGTAAAATTTATAATAATATGTAGGACAATTTTATTTACACATATTGCTCTGGTCACATACTAAGCTCTAGGCTTGTACTATGTGTATCAGAAACAATGATATAATACATATTATAATTTATAAACACCCAGAGTAGTGGGGACCATTCTTACGACCTCCGGATACAACGGCGCAACCACTACTCTATGGAGGTGGTCTCTTTTAGTATATAGATATTTAAAAAATATATACCTATTTTGTTAAAATATGATGATTGGTGTTTGTCTATTGATCCAATGAAGATAAATATAAACACCTTTTTTTATTTTATATTACTAAAGTTCTGACGAAAATAAAAAAAATATAGTCATATTTTTTATTTCGAAAATATAGCCTATAATAAGAAACTAATTTCGTTTATTTTTACAATAGTCAACTGGTTTTTGAGATATTAATATTTAAAATCTAAAATGATGATTGCGTGACGTCACAAGCACGCTATCACAGATTAAGTAGAGTTCTACATACACACAGACTAAAAGATGTTGAAAACAAACTATTGGATAAATGTGGTGCGATATGAACCTTTAATAAAGAATGCATAATATAATATATTATAAAGACGTATCACAAAAATTAAAGATTAATATTGTCAAACATGAATATCTTAAAATTGACAAAAACGAAGTTAGGTTCTTATTTTACCCTATACTTTCGAAATCAAAAATAAAAATTACTTTATTTATTTTTCTCAGAAGCCCATTAAATTAATAACTTACTTCTGCATTATATGGAGATACAGCAAGTGCCCTTCTGAAGCACTCTATAGAGAGTCTTGTATCTCCTTTTATTCTCCAATAGTTGCCAATTTGATTATATAATTGAACAGATTTTGGCTTTTCTCTTTTGGCCTTTTTAAGTCTTCTTTCCAATGCATTTATGTCAAATTCTGTTACCAAACCACTATTCTTTAGATTTTTCTTTTTGCTAAATATAAGTGAAACCTGATAATAATGATACAATTAATTAATCAATTTATATTTTTCATTACTGTCATTATTTATTAACTTCAGGAAGCAGTAATCAACAATGTTATTATCTCATTAAATTAAATGTTATATGTTTGGCAATTATAATGTGTCTATTTCGTCATATGCAGTAGTGGAATGTCTTTAAAAAAGAACAATAGGCAGCATAGTAGTTACACTAATATAATTAAGTGCTAACATCTTTATTTAATAAAGCCACCAATTATCATTTCCTTTTTCAAACAACAAAAAATGACCCAACAATGTTATTATTATTTTGAGTCTTAATGCTACAAGTAAATCTGAGAAATATATTTACTTATAACATATTTTTTTATTTACAACAAGTATTGTAATTAAATAATTATTCTCTCTCTCTATATTCTATATATACTATTTACAATTTATATATATGAATTCCATAACAAAACATATATTTTTAAAGAATGCTTTTATTACTAATATGAATGCCTAGATTTTTAACATCTTTGAAATAACAGCCTTTTTTTAAATATTACGTTAACTGATAAATAATAAAAAATGAGGATTCATAGGACCTGTCAATATTAACTAAATAATTTATTTTTGTATTGAAACTTTCTGTTTTGTTTTTTTATTATTTAGAGTTTCTCAAAAGAAAACAGAAAGTTTCAATACATAAATAAATTATTTATATTACACATTTAAGATAGAAAGTTAAAATATTGAATATTTGTATGTATATTTCCACATTTTATTAAATTTTTGGAGCTTTAAGTTTGCCTACGATAATAACATAGTTTTGTTAATATTATATAAATTTTTAATTAAATTAATTTTGGAACCAAGAAAATAAAAAGTTTCAGTATTTCCAAAAGTAACATAATTTACCTGTGGCTCTGGAACATTAGGATGTCTGTTCCTTCTGGCAACCCCTACCAGATTGTCATAATATGTAAAGTTTACTGATTTTCCACAGTCTAAATATTCATCATCAAAGTCTCCGCTTATTTCTACAGAATCATAAGCATTTTCTAAATTATTCCTAAAACATTTTTTATTTTAAATTTATGAAAAGTTGTAATTTTCTGTATAGAGCTGGACAAAATGCACATCAAATAGTATTTTAATTACTTAAAACAACATATATATTTTTTTTAAAGATAATATGCAATGAAAAAATTCCTGGTGGCAGGTCTCAAACCTTCTTTTCACGGCAAGGCACTCAACCACTGAGCCAACCGGGTTCCAGTCACCCCTCACTAGGGATGTTCCGATCCGATCTTTTAGAAAATCAGATCGAGAGCATGTTGTTTCAACCATTACAAGTAACTTTTTTTATACTTGTATATTGGCAATATTCTTTAAAATTACTCCTTATATATATAGAATTGTTACTTAGTTATTTGATCCGGATCAATTTCCTGAATATCGTATTGACGGTGTGTGATCCAATCCAAAGATTGGATAGAGGCATTATGATCCGATACGATCCTTAAAATCGGATCGACGAACAGGATCGTGCATCCCCACCCCTCACAAATTTTGTCATTGCTTGTTACCTACTTAAAAACAACATGTAAATAAAAGACCGTATTTTAGTACCATTAAAATGCAAAGTGAAAATGCATTAACTTAAAAAATTTTTTGGTTTACTTATATTATATTTAATGTTTTTTTTTATTATGGACAAGCATTTGTTGACCTATCTTTGCATATCATATCACAAAAAACGAATCCAACTTCCAAATTGTTCCCATTAATAAAATTTTCCTTTCAGTTCTGGACATAACATCAGTCCATTCACTTTGGACCCTATAGAATTTCTTGTATTTATGTACCATCACAGGTGCCTTATGGTGCCACGAAATTATCTACACTTAAACAACAAAAACAAACTTTGACAGACACAGAAATATAATAAAAAATATAAAGACACCCTTACACCAAAAAAACAATGTAGGACCCGTCATTTCTGAGATATAGAACAAAAACCATATATGCCCACATAACATAAAATGCATATTTAAAAATACTGTATTGACTAGATGTTAACAGACATCTGAGGATATTATTTTTAACACTATTCCATTTTGTAACTTTACTCAAACATGTAAAAAATTACCAAGTGCTTATATGATTTTACCTACATAGGTTTTAAGGTCTTGTGTAAACAATTCCAAGGTGTTTACCTGTGTTGTTCATACTCTTGACAGTCAGTACAAAACATGTCAAATCCATGTTTTGTCCATGTATTAGCATAATATACTGTAGATGTTATTATATCAAATATAGGATCGTCATCAGATATTCTGTGTTTATCATATCCATCCTGAAAGTTATAAGCATATTAGATTTACTTCTATGAAAGTTTGTATTAAGTCCTCATCTATACTCTAATAAAACAATGTTACTGGCAGAGCGTTTATTTTGGTAATAGTTTTTTATTCCTGATTATTAGTGCTTACAAACCTTCACTGTTCCATCAACAATGACTCCTTCTTCCACATTAACTCTCCAAACTGTAGATGTTCGTGAATTTATCACGATAATTTGGAAAGAAAATATATATAGCGCCAAACAAGACAAATATGGTGCGTCCCACATTTTGGCTTAGTATCTCCTCATGAATACATGAAGAACAATTTCAACAGCATTAAGACTTTGCAATCGCATGAAATTATTAAAAATATCTTGAAAATTTCTTGTGATTTTTTACTCACGATTTGACAGCAAATAATACATATTTTTTTAATTTCTGGTTCTTCGTCGAAGAACGGGCAAAGCCGCAAAAAACTTATTGTCCATTCAGCTCAGCTCCTATTATTATTATTTTTTTTAATTCCGCAAAGAAAGAATATAGAAGGAAAATTTTGACCATTCCGCCTCGTCTTCTTCATTCCTTTTTTATATGATAATCTACATTTAACCGTTTTTGGAATCAGCTAACCACCTAGTCTTAGGTTTAAAGAATCTTTATTTCCAAAAGAACATTACATTCACTTAACATGGAAATTACAACAAAATTTAATTATGCAATATATTCAAGAGTAGCCTATCCCTGAAAATAAAAATCAAATAAAAAAATTACATAAAGCAGAATAGGTAAATTAAATCTAAATGAGGAGTTTTCCAGTAGTTATTATTTAACGCGACAGATGGCGTTTAGTCGCTATCAAAATCAAATCAAATACAAAATCTGTCAAATCAGATAGTGGTAACATATAAAATACCTTTATACGAATAATTTATAAAATTTACTTAACATAGTTTAGAATATATTTATTATTTAAATCTTTATTGCATACAAAATACAAAGGCGGACTTAATGCCGCTTGGCATTCTCTACCAGTCAAACCTTCGGGACAGTAAAAGCAGTTAATAAGTGAGGTAGATGCAATACAGTATCTGAGTATATAAACCAGTGAATATTATATAAAATACTTACAATCTATTATACACTACTTAAATATATCTTATATATATATATATATATACATACATAAACTACATTTACACAATACTACCAACTACTAAATGAGAAAGGAGAAGTAACAAAGTGGAAAGGAATAGATTAATGAATGATAAATAAAAACTACCTATGAATTTAAATAGTAATCATATACTCTTTTTTTAAATATGACTCTATTTGGTGATTGTCTTATTTTGACTGGTAAATTATTCCAAAGTCTTGCAGCGACAACTGCAAACGATTTATAAACAAAGGTGGTATGATGGGAGGGAAAGGCAAGGGTTGTATTAAAAGTAGATCGAAGGGTTTTGTCGTGATGCGAGCCAAGATAAGTGAATCTGTTTTTAAGATATTCGGGTGTAGCAGATTCGTTCAAAACAGAGTACAAAACACAGAGAACTCTGCAGTTTCTCCGGCTTCGTATTTTTAACCATTTAAGGGCCGATTTCTTGATGGATAGTTTACGTTACTATAGTTAAAAATGGCGGGTGTTCTATGAGATTTTTGTCAAAACATATTTCAAATTCATATAAAAGACGCCATAACTATGACAGTTATGGCGTATTTAACAATTAGTCGAGATGACTATCCATCAAGAAACAGGGCCTAAGTTTATCACGAATAGGCGTAACGTGGTCATATTTGCGAAGGCAAAAAATGAATTTGATGCATGCGTTGAGTAGACGTTCCATTTTATTAAGCAAACTTTCCGAAAGGTCCACACAACACACGTCACCATAATCCAGTAAGGGAAGCAGCAGAGCCTGTACGAGCAAAATTTTAGCTTTTAATGGCAAAAAGTGCTTTAATTTGTTTAGGGAGTGCAGTGAAGAAAAGATTTTGCGACTAGTGTTGGTGATTTGCGCTCCCCATGTAAGGCAAGAATCAATGTGTAAACCAAGATTCTTAACCTCACTGCAGAACTCAATCGGCTCATTGTTATACCGAACAAAGTCAAGCTTACTCATATCAACTTTGGACAGTAGCCTGGAACTCCCAATTATAATGGATTGACATTTGTTCGGGTTAACAACAACACCAAAGCGGGTCGACCAAGATAATATATTAGAAAGATCTGAATTCAGCCAAGCTATTGCACTATTAATTGTGTTAATATCGGTCTGCACATAGATCTGCAAGTCATCGGCGTATAGGTGATAGTGGCAATGAAATGATGTTGTGATTTCATTAATGAATAATGAGAACAGTAATGGTGAAAGAATGCCTCCCTGGGGGATGCCCGTATTCATCTCACACCAGTCCGACGATGTTCCATCAATGCGAACCTGTTGTTGACGACCATGCAAATAATCCGAAAACCACACAAGAGCCTCCGATGAGATCCCAAGACGAGACAACAAAGCAATCAGCAAATCTCGATCTACTGTGTTAAATGCATTTGTGAAATCTATTAGTACTAGAATCGTAACTTTAGTTTCATCCATGCCGTTTCTGATATCTTCAGTTACTTTAAGTAAAGCTGAAGTTGTGCTATGACCAGGACGGAAGCCAGATTGAAAGGAATTTAGAAGTTTATTGACATGAAGAAAAGGTGACAGTTGCTTATTAACTACAGACTCCAAGACCTTTGATAATAATGGCAGAACGGAAATGGGTCTATAGTGCGTAAGAAGAGTTGGAGTGGAGATTTTAGGAAGAGGTATTATAAAAGCTTTACGCCATAAAGATGGAAACTGGCCAGAAGTTAGAGAAAAATTTATGATCCGCTTAATAAATGGTAAGAGTAAATCAAGGATTGTAATGATCATAACACGGCCGATTGAATCACATTCAATTGCTTTCGAAGTTATAGAATTAATCGTCTTAAGGATTACATCGTCAGACACCTCTACGAGTGCAAATGGCTCAATATCGGGCTTTGCCATCTCCATTATATCAGCTAAAGTTTTTGTTTTTGTAATGACATCCAGGGTAGGAGCTGATGAAAAATGAACATTAAGCTGATCAGTTGTTACAGAGCCGAGTGAAACTTGGCTCTGAGTACGTCCTAACCCAAAGGTTTTAAGGAATTTCCAGGTATCAGCGGGAGATTTATTGTGGAGGCTATCATAAAAATGTCGGCGCTTAGCTGTTCTAACTAGTTGATTACATCGATTTCTTGCAGCTCTATATGCAGCCAAACTATCATCACAGCGATGTCGTCTGTACTTGCGATACACATAATCCCGCTTCCTCATTGCCATACGTATTTTATCATCAATCCAGGGTGCAGGGAGACGTTTAGCTTTCGTAGGGCGTATAGGAGCATGAGAGTCGTACAACTTTATGACTTCTCGATTAAATATCTCAACCATTTGATCAATGTGCTCCGCATTATTGAAACAGCTCCAGTCAACCCGGCTAGCATCACGACGAAGATCCGCAATATTAATACGGCAAAAATGGCGCATGAAAATTGTGGGTGGACGAAATTTAGGAGGTTTAGACTTATAACAAGCATAAATAAGATCGTGATGGGAGAAAGCAGAGGCATGGAGCTGACCATGACAAAAGATAATATCGGGCGAGAAGTAAACATCAAATCAAGAAGAGTATCAGAAGAAGCAAGGTGATGAGTAGGATCAGTAGGCAGAATAAATAGATTAGCACCAGTAATAATCTATACTAATCTATACTAATATCTATACTAATCTATACTAATATTATAAAGAGGAAAGATTTGTATTTTTGTATGTTTGTAATGAATAAACTCAAAAACTACTGGACCGATTGCAATAATTTTTTCACCATTAGAAAGCTGCATTATTCAGAAGTAACATAGGCTATATAATATCACGCTAGGTCCTATAGTTGTGGAGCAGTAACCAAAAATGTTTTAAAAACGGGGGAAAAGTATCGTTTCTGAGGCCTTCCGTGGCGTGCGCTGAGCCGCCTGAAGCCGGGACGGGCCGCTAGTATTTAATAATTTGGAGGCACGAGACTTTGTGGAAGGGTTATTATCTAAGAGGCAGGTGTTAAAGTCTCCCATAATTAGATTATGCGAATAATTCACCACGATCTCATCAATCATACTCTCAAAATCCAAGAAATAGTTTAAGGAAGGTAGACAGTAAACAACTCCAACTAGAATGCTCGCATCGTGAAAACTGACTTCGATGAATAGATATTCGCAAGATGCAGAGTACACTGAAGGTGAGCGGCAAACCATTTTGTAAGAGAGATCGGCACGTAGATAGATTGCTACTCCACCTCCACCGCGCCCAGTGCGATCATTGCGAATAAGAACATAGCCTGGAAGCCCATAAGATGTTGATGCAAGTGACGGTTTGAGCCAGCTTTCAGAAATAAGAATAGCATCAATGATTTCAGGAGAAGAAAAGGTCGTGAGAAGATCCGTGTAGTGTGCGGGCACACTTTGTGCGTTAATGTGACATATGTTAAAGTTGTTTTTATGGCCATTTAATTTTTCCCTCAACAAGACATCCAAATCCGCTTCGTCGGCATCAAAATATTCACTAGAAGTGTCACTGCTTAGAGTCGAATGAAAAGAGACATCACTATTTTCTGACATAATGTAGTAAGTAATAATATATAGTATACAATTATTATAATAAATAAATAATACTTAGATAAAAATATAATTAATAAGTTGATTATAAATAAAATAAATCTGCATGTCCTGCCGGCCTAATAGGTTTACATAAAAACTTCTAGAAATACATGCTATATTAGTACAACAAAATACTGAAATAAAGTTAACAATAAGAAAAATACAATATTATATAGGAAACAGTAAATTATAAACAATTAGAATTTAACATTGGGAAACACAAAAAATAAAAAAAAAGCCAAAAATTTTAAAAAATCTGCCAAAAAGATTTTATTAGTCTGTGAACATTTCTTATTAAAAAAAGAAATATGTATATAAATTTTATTGTATTTATTCAGCATTACCTACCTACTAGTTTCAAATTCTAAAATCTTTCCCTTGTACATTAATAATAATTGTTTAATAATATTAATATGTATATGCTGCTACTTGGGGAAACCAGCTATTAAGTACCTAGGGAGTAGAGGTGGGTCGTTACGTGATTTCATTGTAACGTAACGGCTACGTTTCTTTTTGTTAATCACCCGTTATGTAACTATTTATAGTTATTATTAAAAAATCTAATTATAAGCAAAAAAAAAAAAAAATAAAAAAAAAAAAAAAAAAAAAAAAAAAAAAAATCAAGAAGCGTAGTGCCTCGAAAATCATTTTAATTTTATGTACCTACTTTACTCTCAAATAAGTCTCTAAACAATCATTGTTTTAAATTATTTTCTTACTTACCCCGTGTACCAATAATTTTTTAATATAAAAACTTATTCACTATAACAGCAGTCAGAAAAATTATCTACATTGTACAATTATTTCTTTAACAAATTTTCTTTATTTAAAATTTTCTATCTATTTTAATTTTTTAATAGCGACATGATTCTATTCTATGTAAATAACTTAACAACCACAGAACGCCATTCCATCCCCGCTTCTGCACTTCATTTTTTTTTATATCATATTTTTATTATGATTTTTACATGTGTTTTTATTTTAATCAATTTTTCTCTTTAACATCCAAAAGACAGCTAAAGTTTTATTGACCACAAAATACTTATATTCTGCATTATTTAATTTATTAGCGCCATCTCTCTGTAGTAGTTGTTATAAATTGGTTTACTTAGTTCATTATATCACCGCTTTGCGCTATGTCGCTGCTCGCCGACATTCCACAACTTGGGATTTAAACGGACGGAACAAATGTACCTATCTATATGGATATCACTTTGAAACGCTTGAAACGGTAGTAACTTGTAACGATGGAAACTCTTGTAACGTGGTGGTTATTGTTACTTCACGTGATTGTGATATTTAGTGATTTTTGTTATAGTAGTTTTTTCGTGATTGGTTGCACATTCGTTCTAAGGTTTTTTGACGTTGTGTTTTTTTTTGAGTTATTGTTGCTATCTTCGTTTTAGTTTCTTTTTCTTGTATCGGTTTTTAAAATATCGTCGTTGCACTCCGACGAGGTGGTTAATGATGTTCACGCTATTGCTGTGATTGGTTGCGGTACGTTCCGTGACGCATTCTTTCTAGGTTTTTTGTAGTTGTATTTAAAAATTATCTTGTTTTAGTTTTTATTTTGTTTTTTTTTAATAAAAGTATTAAATTTTTGTTTTGATAATAACTCTTATATCCACATGGCTTATATTTTGATTTTGGACTCATAGTTATGGTATTGGTGTAATCTGGCGATATGTCATGTCAAAACGTTTTTTTATTATAACTTATTAACCCCTGGCCCTAGACCCAAAGTGTTTGTACTTAAACGATAGGTATCGATGATATCTAGCCAATGAAAGTAATTTCAGCTTTGTTAACGGATTTTCGACCTTATTGACAATTGTATTTTGTTGGTAGAATTCGATGGTATGCCATCTAATAAGTCGAATGAAATTTTAAAAAAGGTACTCGATCAATGTCATTAAGGTCGAAAATGTTTTTTCAATTTATCTCGTCAACCGTCGGTCGTAAGCCTATCGTGTTTGTACTCTAATAAAAGGAAATAATGAGATCTAACCCTTTTAATACTCAAAAATCAATATTATGTTTTTTGTTCTTAATTACGTTTTTTAAATTAAATAGTTATTACAAATATAATAACCGTTATTAGTTATTTAAGAAATATCGACTTTACTGTAACTATCTACGTTACGTAACGCTCACCTCTACTAGGGAGATTTTACAGTTAATAAAGTTAGTTGTGTGTGTTGTTGAAACAAGAACTTGACAGAACAATTTGGCAGTGGAACAATACTAACGCCTAGCAGTCCTTTTAGGCCGCTCCCTAGCAAGTAGTTCACCCGGCAGTTGTACTGGCATTGTTGTTTTCTTCATTGTCAGAGCTGTAAGATCCGTTTGTTGAAAAATTTTGCGCAACAATCTGACAACTTTATCACAACAATACCATCCTGAGTCCAGCAGTTGTGAATACCAAACATGCTGTGCAATCTTCGAACAAAAAATATGGAAACAAATTTCTACAAGGAGAATAATGTAGTTCGGGCTTTTCGTAATAGATGTCTCTGATCTTTTTTTAAACTTGCCAGATTATAAAACAATATACAGTGACATTACTAATTAAAAAAATAACAAATCAGTTTCCGGATCCTGCCGAATCCGTCGTTCGGCCGTTCGGTGAACTTCGGACGACTTCGGTCAACTTCGGTGATTATTGTTGTGCGCTTGAGTGCTTGAGTCTGTAACTCTGTAGATATATTATTTTAAATTACGTACTATATATATTATTTTAATTTACGTCTAGTATTCTTAATTCGTCTGTGTTTGGTGTTCGTATACTAGTGTATTGTGTGTATAGTCGAGTCGAGATTTTCTCCTCCGTATTCACTGCTTTAAAAACAAATTTTTAGAGTTAAGTGAGGTTATTGTTGTTGAAATCATGCCAAATAAATCAAAATGTTGTTGCGTGGTTGGTTGCAAAAGTTGCTGTAGACTGTATCATTAACAGCACGGTAAATTTATTTTTAAAAAACTATTGTAAAAATATAAATAACATATGTAATAATATATAAAGGCAAATTGAAGACGAAAACGATTATGTCCAAACTTTAGCCAAAAATCATTTTAATAAATCGAGAAAAAAGTATTTGTTTATTTTATTTTCTCTTCAACAGACTTAGTGCCTTTTTATAGTTACCTATAATTATATATATATTATGAAACTTACAAATATAAGTTTCATAAAAAAAAACATTTAAGCTGATTTGTACCAGCCTGTTAATGTAATGTAACGATTAAAATTAAAAATGACGTCGAATGCTACGTTAATGCTAATTGACATCGACTTGCAAAATAAATTTGGTACTTTCGACGCCATTTTTAATCGCTACATTACATTTACCGCGTTCTGTGCTTAGCATCGCTGCCACGGATCGCTGGTTTTTTTAGCCAAGGTCGTTTCACCGCGCGGAAATGTTAGCAATTCAAGTTACCATCAATCGTTCCGTGAACAGAAATTTTAACACGAAAAAAAAGTAGCCGTGCTAACTACTTTTTGACAGTTGTTTGTTTACATGTGAATATCTATCTACAAATTGGAATTTAATTAATTATTTTATATATTCATATCTGTTTTAGTTTTAAAAGTTCGATTAAACCTAAAAAATAAATATCGTGTTACTAAATTCAGCTTTGGTATGTTTAGTTTGAGGTTGTTAATTAAATTAATATTGTGATATTATAAAATTATTGTATTTAAATAATAGTTAATTAAAAAATATTGATTTATTATATAATGATAAGGTAGAAATATTTTTAATTTCAATTATTTAATTAAAAATAGTGCTTCTTGTCAAAAAGTGGCATCAAAAATCAACACCGATCGTTTCCGAGCTGCATTTTAGCATCGCTAAAAAAAATGACATGGCTGTGTTGAAACGGGCGGTCGCGCTGGTTTTTGAAGTCAGCACGAGAAACTGCCCGCGTTAGCTTTTGGAACGCAAGGATTATCAAACTGGTACCACTCAGCCTAAAGATCTATATATATATGTGTATATATATACGTATATAAATAGTTGACCACCAGCGCCATCTATTGAAGCATGGTCTAAACATTTCGATTTTTTTTCTGTTGTTCGGGCTAAAAATAAAAGATGTCGCTGCTGTTTCGTTACTCAAAAAAACCCTTGAGTTATCACTCTATTTCTAGTATAACAAAGTACTCTTTGATACCAAATACCCTGCGGGCATCTGTGAACAATACCTGCCGAGTCCTTGTCAGATATTCAGCGCAGCTATGAGGACTCCCCTTAAACTTTGTTTTACTCTTCCAGATCTCATTTCGGAGCTTATAGTCTGAAAACCGTACCACTATTGAACGCGTCACAGACTCCTGGTACTGTCCAAGCCGGTAGCAAGAGCGAAAACATTGAGGGCCAACATCATTTAAATCAAGTCTATCTGTTAAAAAGGTGCTGACGACTTTATATACACTAATATCCAGGGGCATTATTCCGAGTTTGCAACCGCTAAAGACGACAAGACGTTGCGTAAACTATAAATATTGAAATATAAGTTCTATTACAATGGATATATAGTCTGTATTAGGTTGGCTATAATAATGCCGCCATCTTGAAATACGCGAATTCTTCGCAAGTTTGAATATCTGATGAGCATTGGAATTTCAACTCTATATTTAATTGTATAGAACTTATATTTCAATATTTATAGTTTACGCAAAATGCGCGACGGTGAACGTTTCAAAACTCGGAATAAAGCCCCTGTAGTCACATTCTGTTTCTTATAACGTGAGCGTTAGATTGTCAAAATAACGAATTCCGTTATAAGCGCTCTCCCCTCCAATCAGCGGAGGTTAAATAACTATTCTGATTGGAAGAGTTATTATGTTGTTTTGACAATCTAACGATCACGTTATAAGAAACAGAATGTGGCCGCTGAGCACTTTGCCTTATGGCACCAACTTAAGTAATATTTTTTCTTTTAAATATCATCATTTAAGTAATTAAATTTTGATTTCTTGGTCTTTTAACGAAGTTTTTCTTGACAGGGTATCTACTAAAGGTTATAGAGTGCAAAAATATAGAGTAAGTAGATACATACAAAAGTGACAAAATATGGTAAAAAATCTATGAAAAAATATAACACGTCTTGCAATACTAAAATTTAGTTTTAAGTCAAAGAGAATTTACCTTGCGGTCCGATTCACGCCAAAATCGATGTCAGCGCTGTCATCACCGGTCCGATTGGGCGTAAGCGCGCTAACGATAGATGATTTGACATAGATAGTGACGTCATTACAGACGCCATACTGGACTTACAGTGATTTTGCATGTGGATGAAATCGCTGTGAGCGCTGTCAGGATGATATTTATCTAGAAACATGGTTTCAAGGAAAGTAATAAAATTCCTTAAATAATTATTAAGTAGATAGTTAAAAGTGTTGTGTTCTCATTTATTTTAATATTAATGTAAACAAATATACAAAATACATTAAAATTCATTATTTTTTTATGGCGTTTTATTTGACATTTAAACAGAGTGAGAGGAGCATATGTTTTAGTTGCAAGATAGAGGGAGATACAAGTGATGTTCTTGTGAACGCGCTTAATCACTGGTCCGATTCATTATCACGCTAATAGTGCCGTGAGTGGTCTCATCGCGCTTTTTGAATCGGACCGGTGATTATGAACGTCAGCGCTGACAGCGGTGTAATCTCCATTCGGACCGTGAGGTTAGAGTCTATATGAAAATATAGACTACAGAAACAGCCTTTTTTGACAGTTTATGTGGATATCTCTCCTGCGGCCACATTCTGTTTCATATAACGTGATCGTTAGATTGTCAAAATAACGATTTCCGCTATTAGCGCGCTCTCCAATCAGAGTAGTTTTTTAACCTTCGCTGATTGGAGGAGAGCACTCTAATAACGGAATTTGTTATTTTGACAATCTAACGCTCACGTTAAAAGAAACAGAATGTGGCCGCTGGGGCCTTATTCGGAGTTTGCAACCGCTAAAGACGACAAGACGTTACGTAAACTATAAATATTGAAATATAAGTTCTATTTCAATGGATAGATAGTCGTAATTAGGTTGGCTATAATAATGCCGCCATCTTGAAATAAGAGAATTCTTCGCAAGTTTGAACATCTAATGAGCATTGGAATTTCAACTATATATTTAATAGGATAGAACTTATATTTCAATATTTATAGTTTACGCAAAATGCGCGACGGTGAACGTGTCAAAACTCGGAATAAAGCCCCTGCTGCCATCTAGTGAAATATTTTGGAACCGTCTAAAAGAAAACTCCTCATTAGTCTTACATTAGTCGGTTATGTAGCGTGCGTTCGGTTGTTAGTTTTTTTTAATATTTTTTATTAATTAATCTATAATGGTTATACAGGGTGTTTGGAAGGGAGCTGTACATACGCCTAAGGTAGAAAATAGGGATAGTCTGCTACCTACCCCCGCCCAATATATTGCCTCAAGGTTTTTTTTTAATTTATTTTTATTTTTTATTTGACTTTTATGTGATTTTTTTAATAAAACTACCTGTAGCTCAAAATCTATCCATGGGACCGGTCTGCTAATGGTCTTGTTTTAATCGTTAGAGTCTTATGTTCGGATTAATAGTCATGGCTAAGCACTGGCTTAAGTCGTGCTCACGAAAGTAATACTCAAACGATGCTTAGCCGAGCAACCACTTCGCACTATAATAGTCGAGTAAATATACGCAGCTAAGCCAAGCAACGCCTCAAGCGAATGCTCGCTGAAATATGTATATTACTTGGAATCCTGGTGCAAAAAACCTCAAAGTATTGAGAAATTACATTTCCATGGAGATAGGTAACCCTCTACTGTTGAAGTTTTATAATATAAAATGTTTAATTTGCACTGAAAACAGAAGAAATCATAGATTTTGTATTAATAAATTATGAAATACACACAAGAAATAAAAGAAAACTTGAAGAATAGGGAACAATATTTTTAAAACGACAAAAAATTTCATAATTACATAATCAACAGGAACTTAAAAAATAACAGTCTAACATGAAGAATCTAACGCTGAGCATGACTTAAGTAAAGGAATATCGAGACTAATGCTTAGCCGAGCAATGGCTCAAGCTTTAGCCTGAGCCACCGCTCGGAGCACCGACTATTATAGAAACAACTGTCACTTTGATAGTTCTAAGCAATGGCTCGTGCTAAGCACTGGCTTAGCAACAACTATTAATCCGGACATTAGAGTCCTGCAAAAAAATATTTTACACCAGAAAATTGTGGAGAAGAAAAGTTATGGGGCCTGAAGTACCGTAGTAAAGTAAAGAAATAATTTTAAGGGCAACTTTCTATGGGGTTTAAAAAAAAACTAACAGGGTTGGAGTTCTTCTGATTTTTTTAAAACATCCTCAGTCCATGCCCTTTATAACGATATGCTAAAAGTGTAATTATCACTTTAAGTTTTAAAGTTATTAATTAATTTCCGCAACTAGGGCACTTTAAGCAAAAATTTCCCAGTTGTTACCCAAAGAAAATACGCGATGCGATTGATGTCACATGAAATATATTAGTATAAAGAGCATCTTGAACCGGTGTTTACAGCGTATACTAAATACGTAAGCTCAAATTTGGACCGTGGGGATAGTCTTAAATGATTGGCAAACTTCGCTCCATGTCGGTTTCATTCGGGTTTTGAATTAGAGTTGGAGAGAATTGATTCGAGTTAAGCCCAACTCGAGTTAACTCGATTAGTTACTCGAATATCACTATTCATTATTATCTGTGGGCTCTGTGGCACTGATAAAAATAAATAGTCTGTTGTTATTGCACCTCGACTTGTTTGGTTTAGGTACGCGTTTATTTATTTAATATAGGTATCTCGTATTGTCTAAATTAAATTATGTATTGACTATCTATTGAGCAAAATGAAGAAAGAAAGGCCAGAACCCGATGGCCCAAATGCTAAAAAAATTAAGAAGGAAAGAACTGCCGATAACTGTCGCCCGTTTAAATTATAAGTATCCCTTTTTGATTTTAAAGTGCTTTGTTTATTGGTATTTTCGTCGTATATTTATTATAAAATATTTAATTACAGCTCATCAAATATTAAGTTTGACTGGCATTAGTTTCGAGCGTGAAAGTATAATTGTGAGTATACAGATCTTTGTTTTTTTTGGTTTCTCATTATTTTCTACAGTAAATTCCTTAATTGTAGGTCTATTAATTATATCAACCAATCATCCCATATGGTTTTATGTAATTTATTAAAGAAGATGTATATGAAATATAAAAAATCTATAAAATTATACCTATTTTATAGGTGAAAGGTAGTAAAAGCTTATAATTATATTCATATTCAGTGCTTGTCAAAATGCAACATTAGTAGTTTTAGAAGCTCAACAATATTGCTAAAAAAGTTTTTATTTCTAACAACTATTTAGTAAAGTTTATGATGTTGCTGAGATTTTAGCCATATCATATACCTATAATTATTTATAATAAAATTGTTATACCTAGTAACTTAAAAAAATATATTGTAGGTACAAAGTGTATAATGCTAAATTTTGAAGAAATCTATGTTTATTACATGGATTTCTTCAAAATTTAGCATTATCATATCTAGGTTTTGACTGAAAGTTTCTGTGTAGTTATACAAAATATTAACCATGGAGGTCTGTCTGGAAGGAAGCAGTAAAGATTGGACTAGTTAAAATGTTTAGTTTTTATAGATGAAAGAAAAACTGTTTTTTTAATTATTATTTTTAAGTAAAGTCAGTCAAATAATATTTTACAAATTCAATTCAATTAGAGCTATTAAATTTACTACCTGTATAGTATTTTATTATTATTGATTAGTTCAAAGACAAGATGATATGTTCCCAAATGCAAAGTCAAGCCTGATATTTTGCAACAACTTGGTCAGTGATATAATAATAATTTATGCTATTCAGTGAATAATTTTATCATCTTCAAATTGTCTATAGGGTTTTGTGGAATTGACAATTGTTCCATTGAAAGATAATCTTCGCTTCATAAGATTGAATGTAAAACAGTGTCGCATCTACAGAGTATGTTTAAATGACCAATATGAAGCAAATTTTCAATACTGTGACCCCTTTTTGGACATCTGCCAGAGTGACCCCAATACGTAAGTTATAATATGTTTGTTTTTATGTGAAATACATCCCAAAGGATCACAAAATCAAGTTACCCATCAATAATAAGTTGGTCACAAACAGTTCATGGATTCAAAAATAGACTGGACAATCCGCAAAACTATTAGTGAAAGAGTGGTGATACTCATGTATTAACCATTACCTGCCGGTGTATCATTCAATAATATTAATACAAATTGAAATTACTTATATGAAAAATTGTTATAAAATAAGTAAATTTGTAGCTTACTATAGACTATTTTTAAAACTTTTGGTTTAGAATTCTTAATATTTTTTTACCGAATACCATCGGCGAAATGAGGATGGGTTTAATCCCCCTGCTGGGACCCTGAGGCCGTTTAAATGGTTCTCGGGAGCCAAATGGGCACCAGTGGTGGTATTTATTTTATTTAATATTTTTTTAATTGATCCTATTCATATATATATTGATAGAGCAGTAGGTGTAAATTGTCCTACATATTATTATTATTTGTGATTTATGACCATTTCAAATTTTAAGCAAATAGGACCAGTTCTTGTGATATTTGAAGCTGAAAGACAGACATAATGTTCCCATATGGCTTTCTTTTTTGATTATTTTGGTTAAGGCCACTAGAAAAACTGCTTTTGATCAATTTATTACTTTTCAAAGTGGTTCCTTAGTTTAGATTTTTCTTGCACCATTTAAAATACACTCTTAATTTGACAGGCGGTCTTTGGAGGCATTTTCTCATTACCACCTGTTAGCAGCACAGAAAATAGATCCTGATCATAATTCTGGAGAACTTCACATTCAGGTGCCAGATGAAGCAGCACATTTAGTGGGAGAAGGAAGAGGTCTAAGAATTGGTATTGAGTTCTCCCTGGAATCACCTGTGGGTGGAATACATTTTGTTTTACCTGAAGGTGAAGGGACTTTGGTGGATGTAAGTATTTTTTTGGGTTATGGTAAAAACCATGTTATAGTTAGAAAAAAATATCTCTAACATCTGTTAACATAGAAGTAGGTGAACAAAGTAAAGCTACTGGTTGAAGAAATACCATAAGTAAACCAAGATTTTAATATTATTATTTTAAAATAGGTAACCTGCGGCCATCTAGACCGTCTTGGTTACTGTAAGGCACTGGTGATAGTACATATACATATATAAATTATCTGAGTCATTCCTAAATAATTAATTAATTAATCTTTTTTGACCCCTTTTTTAATAGGCTTTTTTTGTATTTCAGAGGTCAGCCCATATGTACACATATGGACATTCTGCTCGACTATGGTTTCCATGTGTTGATAGTTTTGCAGAACCCTGCACATGGAAGCTTGAGTTCACAGTAGATGAATGTTTGACAGCAATATCCTGTGGGGAGTTAGTTGATATGGTCTATACCCCTGATCATAGAAGAAAAACTTTCCATTATGTAGTTAATACACCGGCTTGTGCACCTAATATTGCTTTGGCAATTGGGTATGTTTTTTAATATCATGTTTATTTAATCTTATTATTTCATTTGGTTATATATATATTTTAATGTATTTTTTTAGTGCCTTCGAAAGTTTTGTAGATCCATTTATGAATGAAGTGACACATTATTGTTTGCCTCATCTGATGCAAATTCTAAAAAACACTGTCCGTTACTTGCATGAGGCTTTTGAATTTTATGAGGAAACCTTGTCGACAAGATACCCATACCAAGGCTATAAACAAGTGTTTGTTGATGAGGTATGTTATACTTTTTAATATTTAAACTAAGTGATTTAAAGGCGGTAGGTCTCTAGATCTTAGGCTGACTGGTGCTTATGAAAAGCACCAGTCATGTTTTAGTATTAGTTTGTACATTTACCCATCAAGAGAAGACTGCTTGCAGTAAATAAATGGTTGGATTACTACGATAAACCAACAATTCAAAGTCTCATATTGCTAAATCATCACAAATTTTGTAACTGTGGTCTTTTCTAAATATAATAATATTAATATAAAGGACATTACACACATTGTCCTGATCACAAACTAAGCTCTAGGCTTGTACTATATGTACCAGAAACAACAATACTAATATATATTATATTTTATATACACCGAGACCATGACAAACTGAACAGAAAAACTTTTTTTTTGTTTTATGAGTGGAAATCAAACCTCCGGATACAACTTCAAAAAAGGCACAACCACTAATCCACATGGTAAAAGCAATTACTATTTTCAAATTTAATAGTATATATAATAATAATAATAATAATAATAATATGTAGGATAATTTACACATATTGCTCTGGTCACAAACTAAGAACTAGGCTTGTACTATGTGTACCAGAAACAATAATATAATACATATCATACTTTATAAACACCCAGACCATGACAAACTGTACAGAAAAACGCACTAATATTTTTTTATTTGCCATGGGTGGGAATCTAACCCAAGACCTCCGGATTTAACGCCAAAGGCGAAACCACTAGTCTATCGAGGCTGTCGAATATTGAGTAATAGTTTATTATTAATATTTACAGACTGAAATTGAAGCATCAGCCTACACCACAATGTCTATCATGAGTACTCATCTTCTCCACTCCATAGCCATAATTGACCAAACCTATATAAGTAGAAAAGCTATGGCCCAAGCGGTGGCTGAACAATTTTTTGGATGCTTTATAACCATGCAGAATTGGTCAGATCTATGGTTAGCTAAAGGCATTCCAGCTTATCTAGGAGGGCTGTATGCTAAGAAATGTTTTGGCAATAATGAATATAGGTATTCAATACAACAGGAGTTGAAGGAAGTAAGTTTTTAATTTATTCTTTAGTCTATTAGCAAGAGTCGTTGACCTCTGAACTTGGTTACCTATAGCGCGACGACGACGGCACATAGAACTATGGTCACCAATCTATACTAATATTATAAAGCTTGTTTATTTGGTTGAACGCACTAATCTCAGGTACTACTGGTTCGAATTGAAAAATCTTTTAAGTTTGGATGGCCCATTTATCGAGGAAGGCTATAAACACACAATACATTGTGTGATGTTGTAAAAACGGGGAACATTTATTCCTTATTAGAGCTTCCGTTGCATGCGCTGTGTAAATATGGCGTCGATAATTTCGAGCATGCAAATAAGATATATATTTTTGCTTGATGACTGAGATTTACTTCTATATAAAATAATAAATTTTTCGTAATAGGTTATGGCATATGAAGAGCAATATGGCGGCATTGTGCTGGACCCCTGGCAACCACCTACCAGCGGCGGTAGGCCGGAATCAAAGGATAATTTCTACTTTTCTATGAGGAATGTACACACAATGTCACCCAAATATATTGAGGTATATTTTCTCTATTTCTAGTTCTAATTATTATAACCCATTAACAAACGCAAAACTATTTAGAAAACAGTGCTGAATACAGGAGGATGACCCAAGAGGCTATAATAATCCCCTCCCTATCTAAATTCACCTGAAAAAAATAACTTAATAGATTATAGAGCTCTAGATGAGTTTGGCTTTCAGCTTTGTAACATTCCCACATAACATTTTTTTAGTATGTAACAGTCCTGAAAAAAAAAACATTCCTAAATGCATGGATCCATACAGATGCAAAAACCGTCAAGTGACCTAGTCATATTTCGATTTTAGTCTGTGGGTTGATTGGTTTTCTTGTTGAGGTGGTAGTTTAGTTTAAGGGTGCGAAATGAGCATTTAAAGTGACAACAGCGAAGCTATTAAATAGACTCGTATGTAAATTCGTCTTTGCCGATTGCGTAAACGTACCATTAAGCCGGCAAAGTGGGGGCGATTAATACTGTTAATAAATGTATTGATCAACCCCATTCATGTAATTTGTAGGCCTGCTCACCACCAGGTAGATACAAAGTCACATGCCGCGCTCCGGTAATAACCTGCCTTTCTCTTGCCTGAAAACCTGACTTTACAGAATTTGCATTTGTCCAATCCAATCGTGACTAATAGCTTTCTATTAATAACATGGAATATAATAAATAAATAAAATTGTCACGCCCTTTTCCCACGGGGATAGGCAGAAACAAGGGAGCGCCACCTACAACGATCCTGGCATAACTCTCTCGCTTCCTTCACATCTACCACACTCTTCATACAAGCTCTACGTGGTTGTGGGCACTACGAATCCCAGCTTTTTTGAGAATGTCCCCGATTTGGTCAAGGAACATTCTTCTGGGTCGACCCCGCCTTATTCTTTCATTCACCTCTGATTCATAACTCTTTTTCGTCAGTCTCTTTTCATTCATCCTCTCAATGTGCCCAAATCACCGTAGCATTCCTTTCTCAATCCTTGTCACTACATCTTCTTTCAAATCACACATTTCACGCACAACTGTATTCTTCACTCTATCCGCAATTGTTACTTCACAAGCACTCCTTAATGACCGCATTTCTACGGCATTAATCCTACTTTCATGCTTCTTCTGCCATACCCAGCATTCACTTCCATACATTAATGTAGGAAAAAGCACCGCTTTGTGAACAGCCATCCGAGACTTTTTAGACATAATTTGGCTGCTCATTATGCTGTGTAAGGCACCATTCACTACATTACCCTTTTGCACTCGACTTTCAATATCTTCCACACACTTACCATCTTTTGTAAACACACTTCCCAAGTAAACAAATTGTTTAACTTGTACCACTTTCTTACTATCTATCATTATCTCACATTCTGTCATGTCATCCTCTCTCTCCAAAACCAAAACTTTGGTTTTGTCCACATTCACTTTCATGCCTTTCCTTTCTAATTCTCCGTTCATAATATTAACCATTTGTTGTAACTCATATGCCGATGATGCAAGGATGACTTGATCATCGGCATATAAGAGACATTTGATTACCATCTCATTCATTCTCACACCGCAATCTCTTTCACGCAACTCTTTCAGACAGCCGTCCATGAAGAGATTAAAGACCCACGGTGACGCCACACCCTTGTCTGACACCTCTACAGATGTCAAACCGTTCGGATAACCGTTCGGTCCCGTTAATTCGAACACATGCACTGGAATCCTTATAAAGAGATTTCAGTGCACGGATCATTTTGCTCCCCAATCCAAACATCGACAGTTGCTTCCATAACTCTTCTCTACTCACACGATCATAAGCCTTCTCAAGGTCTAGAAAAGCGCAATACACTTTTTGGTGTTTGGCTAGCATCTTTTCACTGACGCATCTTAAAAAGAAGACTTGATCCATGCATCCCATGCCTTTCCTAAATCCGGCTTGCACATCCCATATTTTCTTATCAGTTTCATTCATCACTCTTTCAATCAAAGCCTTTGCATACAACTTGCCCACAATGCTGAGAAGGCTGATGCCGCGGTAATTCTTGGGTTCCTGCTGCGATCCCTTTCTTTTATAAAGCGGGACTAGAACTGCCTTGCGCCAGTCTTCTGGCACACGACCGGCCTCCCAGCACTTTTTAAACAGGAGATGCAACCAGGAAGCGACCAGATATGCACCGCCCCTCAGCATTTCGACCGTTATCCTATCACAACCAGCTGCTTTTCCAACTTTCATTCGTTTTAATGCATTCATAATTTCATCCATGCTCAAATCTCTTTCATTCTCATTACTTTTACTCAATGTAGAAGACACATCTATACACTCAGGTATTTGATGGTCATCTCCCACAAACAAATTCTCAAAGTATTCTTTCCACCGCCCTAACACTCTTTTCTTCCGTTAACAAGTCCCCATTCTTATAACATGGAATAATAGCAACTTTTTTGTACAAACATTATATAAATATACCATCACGGGTGCCTATTTGGCTTCCTAGAACCGTTTAAACGGCCTCAGGGTACCCAGCGGAGGGATTAACCCGTTCTCATTTCGCCGATGGTTTTCGGAGGCAACACCTAACAGGTGGCGATCTTCACGGAAAAAAAGGAATTCTTCGATTAAACCATTCAAGGATATATTGTTTCATATATGGTGGAAACAATTATATTCTTAAATTAAGTAAAATTTGCCTTGGGTTAAGAACATTTACTTTAGTCAAAAATAATATTTACTTAATACAAGACATTTTTTTGATTCAAGCATATATTGTTTCCGCCATATATGAAACAATATATATTTAATACAAGAATTTCTTTTTTTCCGTGTTGTTGCGGTGTGAATATATATATGATGAAATAGCCTCGCTGTATAAAGCGGTCACTCATCCTGGTCCGGCCTTATTGTCATCTGCTTAACCTGTACAAACATTATTTTCTCTTTATTAATATTTTTTTTTTGTTGTAAACATAGATAATGAAGAAGAAATCTCATCTAGTACTCAGGATGTTAGAACAGAGGATAGGGCAAGAACTTCTGCTCCAAGTGTTCAACAAACAATTGTCTCTAGCAACAAATGCTGCTAACACCAAGATCGGAAGTGGTCTATGGGGACACTTACTCTTGTCCACAAATCTCTTTGTAAAGTCAATTTTCACGGTGACCGGCAAAGAAATGGCGGTATTCGTCGATCAGTGGGTTAGGACTGCTGGACACGCCAAGTTTCAACTTACTTCAGTTTTTAATAGAAAACGGTAAGTCTTTACTAATTACAAGTGTTAGTAGAATCTTGAAAGTAAGAATTATATACGGAAGTGGCCTAAAGCCTAAAATAGTATCGAACGAATTGTCAAATATATTCGTTGTATTCTGATTTCATGGGCGTTGATAGGTTATAATTTTTGTTCTCATTTTTTGTTGTGTATTGCCGGCGGCCATCTTCTGTTTTTATGGTCGGTAATGCGATTTTAAGCCTTAGGGGTCTTCCAATTATATACCTTATAATTATGGTTAGTATTTTTTTATACTCATTTATTGGCTTTACCTTATTATTTTTATTCAAAATATTCCTTCCTTCATTTCCGAACTGCATAACAAAATTCCCTAGCCACAGTTTTGCTTATAACATTTTTTATAAGCTGTTTTCCGGAGACAACTGCATTGATTTATTGTCGAAGTGGTAGTGTCCTTTCATGATGCGGTTACGAACCAGACGATTGATTTGACGATAAAGCGGCGAGGATATTAAAATAGACTCGTAATGCAAATACGTCTTTGTCGTCGCCCACCTCGTAACCACATCATTTATCCGGCATACGCCTGTTCATATGTAGATTGATGCTTAATAGGTTAAATTGGAATTTGCAGTAACACCGTAGAACTAGAAATCCGCCAGGACTCTGTTCACGAGCGAGGCATCCGCAAGTACGTCGGACCTCTCATAGTACAGCTGCAGGAGCTGGACGGTACCTTCAAGCACACTCTGCAGATAGAAAACATCGTGGTGAAGGCAGACATCACGTGCCATTCCAAAAGCAGACGTAATAAGAAGAAGAAGATTCCACTTTGCACTGGAGAAGAAGTTGATATGGATTTATCTGCTATGGAGTGAGTATTATTTGGTAATAAAAATTATCTTATTCGAAATTCTAAAATAACTAAAATCACAAGTACAATAACATTTACCTATTATATTAATTTAGTATCCATTTTAAGTTTAATCTGTGTATATATATATTTTATATACACACTGTTATTTATTTAATTTTACTGCATGGTAGATATTTAGAATACCACCCATTTTATATTTAATACAATACTTAATATAATGTTATGATTCGTCATACAAACTTGGGAAAGAGTTCACCCTTCCACTAAAAAACATTAAGTGCTATGCTTTTCTTTTAAATGAAGCTTGGAAATTCCTCTTCACGACATACTTTGAAAAAGTTTGAATTGTCTTTCTGATTTGAAACACAGTAATCATGTTCCATTCGACTCATCAATAACAGTCTTATGGCCATCATTCAAAAACTTATTCGAATCCTTGAAGAACACTTTAGTTACAATAGCTTTGTCCCTTTTAAGTATATTCGTTTTTGTTGCTAAAAAAAGAGACTTACTATAACTAAAGTGTTGTTTAAGGCTAAGTTATTTTATGAATACCGTTGTTACTGTTCGTCTTCAGTGACTCGCCAGTGTTATGGATACGCATGGACCCGGAAATGTCTCTTCTCCGAGCCACCAACATCACCCAGCCTGACTACCAGTGGCAGTACCAGCTGCGGCATGAGCGAGACGTCACAGCACAGAGCGAAGCTATAGAGGCGCTACATAACTTCCCCGCTGCGGCTACTAGAAAGGCCTTGACTGATACCATAGAGAATGAACAAACTTTTTATAGAATACGGTGTAAAGCTGCCAATTGTTTGACAAAGGTAAGATTTTAGTTTGCGTCACAGGGAATAAAAGCAATTCAACAATTTAGATCACATTATAAAAATACCTCAAAGATATATATTATTAAATACAAGATATTTATGTTTGACTTAAAAAAAAAGTTATAGCATAAAGTTTCCATAATAGAAAATAATTGCAAAGTTACCACCATTTTTATAGATATTTCTTACTACTTTAATATACAGCTTATTATAAAGTCATTTTTTTACGTATAAGTTTAATATAGTACCTACATGGTCTAGTTTTTGTATAATTACAAATAATTTGAAAGTTATAGCAAGAAAATTGTTTTTTTCCAAGATTTCCGAGCGATTTGTGTTTCCTTACATGGATTGTAAAAAGGCATCTTTTATTTACAGTTTGATTTGCCTTTATAATCCCTCTTAGCTTGTTGGGCTATGGTGGTTTCTGGTATATATTAGTAGCCAAGTAAATTTATATAAAGTATTGTATGTAAAATTTTTATTATCATTATTCTAGGTAGCAAATGCAATGATAAGTACGTGGGCGGGGCCTCCCGCTATGCTGACGATATTCCGCAAGATGTTCGGCTCGTGTTCCGCGCCGCATATCATCAAACAAAATAACTTTGACAACCTGCAACATTATTTTCTTCAAAAGACTATCCCTGTGGCTATGGCTGGTATGTTTATTCAGGCTATATATATTATCATTTCCCAGGCTTCTTTCTGGAAAACTAGTCTGTAGATCAGGATAATTTTGGTTCTGTCTTTTATAAAAATAAGTTTAATAACACGAGTTTTGATGAATAATTTATTCATGGAGCTAAAACTGTAAACCTTTTTTTTTAGAATCATCAAAGTTAATCATAAAACATAAGTAAATGAAAAGAGATAATAATTATAAGTAAATAAAAAATGAGGATTAAATATATTTAGTATTTTTTTATTTTTAGTAAATAAAATAAAAATATTACATAGGAAATTCAATTATAATAATTTATTTAGATAAATAAACAATAGAATTTTATTGTCATTATCATAGAAAAAGGGTTCACTTTTAGCCACTCGTTTCTCATTTGAACTTCACTATTTTTTTCTTTCGTGTAGGGTTTAACTGCTCTCTTTTAGTAAAACCTTGACTTCATCATAGTACTTACGTTCCAGGTCTACGCAACATGCACGGGATCTGTCCCCCCGAGGTGGTTCGGTTTTTGTTGGACCTGTTCAAGTACAATGACAACTCCAAGAACCATTACTCAGACAACTACTACAAGGCAGCGCTAGTAGACGCTCTTACCGCTACCATCACTCCTGTAATCTCTGTGCTGCAGACTGTAAGATATCATGTATTATAACTTGTAATAGTTATTCATTACTTGAGTCGATATGGTAAATGAGATCAATACGAAATAACACCTTAATTTACTTCATTAAAAAAAATGGCATAAATATAAATGAATATCATAAAGTGTGAAAAATCATTTCAAGTGTCTAAGGTGTGTGTAAATAATTTCATTTTTTAGTATCAATGTTGCTTCAAATAGTTGATTCCCCTATGGTTGCTTGAGAAACATATTCAGGCCCTCTTAAAATACTTAAAATTAAATCGGAGAACACGTTAAGCTGTCGGTCCCGGTTTCACTATACCAACTGGTTAAACTGTTTAAACTGTTTAAAGATGGTGGAGTCTATTTAAACAATCGCGACGAGCTAGCCACTTGTTCGAAGTGGACTCATACCATCGGCTACGACGAGGTGGGATTAAAACCCCTCCGCTGGGTACCCTGGGGCCGTCTAGGCGGTCTCGGGCGCCGTGAGGCACCCGTGATGATATGTATGTATGTTTTATTAGTAAAAGCTTTGAAAGACTTTTTGTGATTTATAAGAAACCATTATTTCTTATACCAGGATTTTATTTTTACCTATAGATATTATATAAAACATACCCAATCATTTAAGTAGCTAATATGATGACAAAAAGTAAATAACATCTTTTTTTTTCTTTAATATTATATAATAATTTTATTTTAATTAATCCAATAAAATAATATAAATTCATACAACACTTTTCTCTATCTGGTGTATTTAAAAACTATTCCTAAGACACTCTTAAGACCCAAACACCCTGCCTGTATATCTGCATTGTACTCATATGTCCTTCCCAGGTTCTCAAACTATCTCTATATGTATAATATTAGCATGGAAATTTTAGTATAGCAAACACTAAATTAAGAAAAGCCTCTCCAAAAATTATTGTTAATTTTTTTCAGCATTCTAATTAAAAAATGATATTCTAGGGTGCACCAATAACCGTGGACTCTCTATCGGCGGATACAAAGTTAGTCCTAGAAGAGATAACTCGCGTCCTGAACCTGGAGAAGGTGTTGCCGTGCTACAAGCACAGCATCACGACGAGCTGTCTGCGCGCCATCCGCCGGCTGCAGCAGTGCGGACACCTGCCCAGCACTCCCACCATATTCAGGGCCTATGCGCAGTATGGGCAGTACATCGGTGAGTCATATATGTGGTAGACCTTACAGGTAACAAAAGGGGCCTCATTCCAAGATTTCAACCTCTAAACACGACAAAATGTTCCGTAAACAATATAGATATTGAAATATAAGTTCTATTCTGTTAATTATAGAGTTAAAATTCCAATGCTCCAATCATGTTCAAACTTGCGAAGAATTCGTGTATTTCAAAATGGCGGCATTGTTATGGCCAACCTAATACAGAACCTCTGCAATAGAACTTATATTTCAACATTTATAGTTTACGCAACGTCTTGTCGTGTTTAGTTGTTGCAAACTTGGAATTAGGCCTCAGGAGAAGTCTAGAAGGAGTAGGAGTGGAGTTGGCATGGTGCTGCTACATATGCTGTCAATAAACAATCTCAGCGGAATCCCGCCATATACATACAAAATAGAAACAAAACAATTTAATCTAGGTAGATGGAGTTGATATGTCGCTACTACATATGCTGCGACTTTACAATTTTAACGCAACGCTGCGAGGTACATTGATCGTTAATGCCAGTGCATCTAGTTCGGGTCCTTAACTCAAAATACGGTCCCATCCGGAAGAAAGCATGAAACTTGGCACGAATTTACCTTTCATATATGTGCTTCATTATCAATATGGAAACACGCTGAAAAAATATTCCTCCCTCTCCCCATTCTGGTTTTCTTCATTTTCTACAAAGGTAGGACCGACGAGTTTACTTTTCAAGGACCAAATCATCGTCGATAAATTACCTACAAAACGATATTAAATTTATAGTGCTAAGTCTAATATATTTATTACTACAGTCGTCAACATATTATCAAAATATAAAAATAGGTACATTTTTTTCGTTCTTGTTCCATTATAGGAAAATGACAAGAGTTGTCTTAAAACGGACTGAAGAGGTTAAATACCTTATACTTTCAGATATGACACCTAATAAGTAGTTTTTGTTTTTACAATATAGTAGCTTAACGCGCCTTTCGAAGCTGACATTTATTGGTTTAATTACCGGGATTCAAAAAAGTTAAGACGAATATACATTATTATTTAACTTTAAAATAAACATTCAACAGATGTGAGGCTAGCAGCCTTCGAATGTCTAGTAGACTTCGTCCGAGTGGACGGCAAGCCCGAGGACCTGAGTTCTCTGCTCAGTACTGTGGAGAGCGACCCCGACCCCGCAGTGAGGCACGGACTGGCACGCCTGATGGTCGCCATGCCGCCGTTCGAGAAGGCACAGCGACACAGACTGGACACTGAAGCCGTTGTACACAGGTATCTTATGTCACATAATAGCTAATGTCCTGTGGCCTTAGTGCGAGTTTTTTTTAACATTCTCTTCACTGTAAGTGAGCACTCTTCACCAATCAGATTAGCTTATTTTGACAGGCTTAGAAAATTAAGCGATCCTATTCGTGGAGAGTATAGTCACTTAACGCAGTGAGAACGTCACAAACACACTAGGGCCACAAACACACTAGGGCCTCCTGGTAAACACAAGCCTGAGTTCAGTTAAACGCGCTTTTGTCTATTCGGAATAGTTCAACCAATAGGATCGCTTTATTTTTTAAATAAACATCTCTTATCGGTTAATCCCTATCTATAGTTACTAGCGACTATAATAAAAACTTATTATAAAGCTAGAGTGTATTTTTAACGTTTACTATCCATCCATCTAACGTATACTATTACTTTAACCTTTAAACCAATAAATTAAACCAGTAAGCTTATTTCGATAGTCCAACAAAATAAAGCCATCCCATTGGGGTGGTTAACGATAAACGAGGTAGTAAAATTGAAAAACCCACTCTGCACAGTGTATGGAGCGAACCGTCTTTAATAGGAAATATTCAATCTCAAAACGGTTTATTTTTTTCCAAAATAGTGATTTGGGGTGAAAGGGTTGACTTGGAACACTTGACAGTACCATTTTAACTCTTTAGAAAATTAACTCATTGGTATTAATCTCACCTGGGTTTGAACCAAGGACCTAAAAACTAGTATTTTTAAGTTAAACCAAATATGCCATCATGCCATATAAAGTTAATTAATTTTATTATAATAATTGAGTTATGGGGTGATTTTTAAATCAAATACTTATTTTACAGCCTTATTTCTATTTATTTATTAAAAATTCTATATTGCACTAAAAGGTTTGTACAAAGGCAAGCTTAATGCCTCAGGTATTATCTACAAGCTAACCTTTAGGAAATAAACATTGTAATATAGGGTGCACAAAGTAATGTAAATAAAAATCAAAATACATAAACTATAACAGTTATAGATATAAGTACCTACATGCTCATATATAAAACTACATAAAATACATAAATAAAATAGTAAAATTAATACATAAATATTCGTATATGTTTAAACCTAACCTGAATTGTGATAATGAGAAATGAGTAAATTCTTAAAAATGGATATTAATTTGTATTTACATTTCAGATTATGGGGTAACATGAACTCCTCTTTATCCAACGACGCCCGTCTACGTTGTGACCTCGTAGATCTGTACTACATCCTGTACGGTGTGAAGCGACCTCACTGCGTGCCCGTACCGGAAATACAGGCCATGCTCAAGCAGATGCAGAACAAGGAAAAAGAACGAATAGAAAGAGACAAACTGTCTCTGACGGCGAGCAAGGATGTGGAAATGAAACCCGTTATCAAACAGGAGGTTATAGATGTGAGTTCGAAAAAAAGTAATTGGATTTAGGATGTAGCAGAGTGGAATTAATATGTTTCAGGAGATTAGCCCGTTAATATAAGGGTACAAAATAATGATAAGTTGAATGTCATTAATAACTTAAAACAATATTAAAAATTATCACTGCCATTAATATTCTTTGACAATTACTTTATAAAAAAAAAGTATAAAATGTATTTAAAGGAACAACTCATTAAGTTTAAGTTGTTCATTTAAATACATTTTAGGCTTATTTTTCTTTATTTATAAATTACACTTAAGGACACTGCGTTCGCAATCGCGAGCTTTATATAAAATGAGCTACCACACTTCCAGTATTACATGACTACTGTTTGTCGCAGAATTAAAATAACATTTTTGTCGGTCATGGTATTAATTAATATTTTTGTGTTGGGTGTTTTTTTTTTATTTTTTCCAAATCATAAAAAAACTTTTTTAATATTATAATATTAAAAAAGTTATAATATTAAAGTTAATATTTATTACCCACAACAAAAAGTTTTTTTGCGTAAAATTACCGCAATAAAAATAATAATTGAACTCGACTAACAACCAAGTTGTAATATTGGAAGTACGTTTGCGTGGGCGTCAAGACGACTGCAGAGCCCTTAAGTATTTCTTGCCTGTTTTAGAAAAAGAGTAAAAGTATCTTATGTGATATTTTTTTTAAACTAGTGAATTAGGACTACTGCATCTATAAATATATATTTTTCTAGGTAAGCTACGATATGGGTTCCGGCTTAGAGTCCGAGCTAGTAGGCAAGCAATCTCCGGTGTTGGACGTGGAGGGTACGTCCCCCCCCACTATGCCGGCGTCTGGCATCATCAAGCAGGAAGACATTAAGACTGAACCAGCTTCTATGCTCACCGATATACCTATGAAGGTCTTCAGTGTAAGTTCTTGCCTTGTATCTAAGGTACCGGCTTTTAATATTAACGTATGAACTACTACAGCGCGTTATAGGTACTTCACTTCTACAGTTATAACTTTTAGGTTACCATAACTAAGCCAAGTTTGCTAACGTACCCGAATTTATAAAAAAAACTTTATAATAAAGGTAAAATAACTCAATGGACTGTATAAAAGATCTTTTATTTACTGCACGGCATGTGACTTTGTATCCACCTGGTGGTAAGTAGACATGCAGAATCCAAGCATTCAACGGTTAACAGCATTGTTAAACAACAATCTACACATTGTTGTTTAACAGCATTGGTGATTCTCACTATGCGTTGATGCGGGTACGTAATGGGCGGCGGCAAAGGCGAATTTGCATTACGAGTATATTTTAGTATCTTCGCGGCTACAAATTAACTGCCCATTTCGTTGTCGCGCTCTAAAAGGAGACTACCATCTCGACCATAAATCGATGAAATAGTCTCCTGAAAATCGGTGAACCCACATCGATTTGTAAACAATATCTACAATAAACTATATAATAGATCTGAGATGGTGAGGAAATTTTATTTTCCATTAAAGTTCACATGTTTTCAATAAAAAAAATATGACTTTATTTCTTTTGCTCGAAAAACGTCTCATATTATATTATATTTCAGGATGACACGAAAAGAGAATTTAACTCTGATAACGCAGTCGCTCTGCCGGGAATCCCCGGAACCTCTGGGCCGATCGGGTTCGAGCCCAGCATGTTTGGACACGGCAGCGACGACATGGGAGCACATAAGGTTTGTTAATTTGCTTAAAAAACGTCGATTCTCTGGCCGAGATGTTTCAAATCTTCATAAGTTGCCTATGAAAAGCAGAACATAAAATATGATAGGTAATAAAAGTTTTTAGGTTAGATAGCCCAGCGGCCACATTCAGCAGGGGCCTTATTTCGAGTTTGCAACCGCTAAACACTACAAGACGTTGCGTAAACTATAAATATTGAAATATAAGTTCTACACTGTTCATTATAGAGTTGAAAGCCTAATGCCCCGCACATGTTCAAACTTGCGAAAAATTCGTGGATTTAAAGATGGCCGCATTATTATAGCCAACCTAATATAGATTATATAACCATTGGTATAGAACTTATATTTCCTTATTTATAGTTTACGCAACGTCTTGTCGTGTTGAGCGGTTGCAAACTCGGAATAAGGCCCCTGACCTATTACGCCGTGAAACTTTAAGCTAAACTTTATCCAAAATGACGTTACGTCATCAATTGATCATACCGAATAAAGTTTAGCTTCACAACGCTAATCATATTTAGTTTCTTATAACGTAAATGATAGATTGTCAAAATAACGATTTTCGTTATAAGTGCGCTCTCTCCCAATCAGTACCCCTAGTGTAAGTTTTCTAACTATACTTTGGGTTTAAGTTAACTAAAATTAGCAGGGGAAATAGTTCAGCTCTCCAAGCGGAAATTTTGAGAACTGAAAATGCGAGCGTGTGATTGGTCAAAATGTTAATGCAGTAGTATAGTTAACGCGAAGGTAAATGTTAAAAAAACTCACACTAGGGCTTCAGAGCTGTTTTTAACGATCTCTGAGGAGAGCGCGCTAATAATGGAAATCGTTATTTTGACAATTTAACACTTACGTTATAGGATACAGAATGTGGCCACAGAGTCGTACCATCAACTCTATTTATTTAAGTCGTTATTGCATAAAATACAAAGGCGGACTGTTTCCAATAAAAAATATGATTTATAATAGTCAAACTTGAAATCAAGTATTACTGTTTAGTAAACAGGAAGTCACATGAAATACCGATTGACGCGTCGACCGATCGAAACCGAAAATTAAATGTATGTTATTTGACGTTTCTCGTTAATCGAGTTTTACCCATAATACATTTTTATCAGCAACGCGTCGATCGGTCTGGTACTGGGCACCTTGAACCCAGCAGAAGAATTTTATTCCCCAATTCCCCTCGTTAATAGTTTTTAATCAAAATTTGACCTTAAATTCAAAGGCATTTTGTGCATGACTGTTTACTTTACTTAACTATTAATATATTTTTACTAACTGTCCTGATTCATAATCTCTTGTTTAACAGGCAAAGAAGAAGAAGAAAGAAAAGAAGAAGCACAAACATAAACACAAGCACAAGCACAGCAAAGATAAATCTGGCAAAGAAAAAGATCGACACAAAGACAAGATGGCGCCCATGTTGGGTCAAGTCGACCAATTTAGGGTCAAAGAAGAAACCAGAGAGACTTTTAGCTCATTCTCTTCTAGCCAAAGTCCTTCTGAAGATCCGAGAATGGATACCTCGGCTCCCCCGGGACTAAACTTTTAGTTAATCCTTTAGAAATTTAAAAGGTTAAAGATTTAAAGAATGGCGGTGATGGTGGGCGGGGTCGACCAATTCAGAAATAAATGATAGTAAACTTTTAGTTAGTACAATAAAAATAAAGTAAAAGATTGACACAAATACAAGATGGCGGTGATCAGTTCAGAGTCGAAAATGGTGAAAGAGATTTATAGCTTAATCTACTTAGTTAAGCCAAATTCCTTTCGAAGACACTTTAGCTTCTCAGGGATTGAACTGTTATATAAAATATACAAATAATAGAAAAAATGGCGGCCTGGTGGGAGAAATCACAAGTACAAAGCGGAATCAGAAATCAGGGTTCATTACAAGCGGTCTTCAGTGTAAAGTTTTTATGTATAAACCCTTTATTTATAAAAACTTCATTTAAAACGGTGTTTCGTCTCTTTCTTACCAATGAAAATCATCTTTGACAGAAAAGAGATGAAACACAATTTAAAATAAAACGTAGAAACAAACATATAAAAAACAATAAGAGGTTTAGTATTGGAATATCAGAACAAAAATAACAAAATACAATGATGATGGATGTCAGGAGTGTTTTAACATTTAAAATCAATGACGGGTCTCAAGATGATAAATATATTTAATTATTATTGTTATAAGATTAATGTATAGATATAATGTAATAAATAAATTATTATTAATAAATATTTTTTCTTTCCCTAGTCGTGATCTTCGTTCACTTGTTCCGAAATATTAAAATGAATAGATACTCTTATAAAAAAATGCCCCTTACGGCGCCCGAGACCGCCTAGACGGCCTTAGGTTACCCAGCGGTGGTATTTTATTCCCACCTCATCGTAGCCGACGGTATTCGAAGTCTGCACCGAATAAGTGATCAGCTCGTCGCAGGGTTTGGATAGACCCAATAACCCAACTATAATTAGTTTTATAAGTTGGTTTGGTGAAATTGGTGGGAGTGTCAAACAAATGTAAGTACATCTTTTTCTTAATTTCGTTTGGGTTTGAGCCGGGGACCTAAAAACTAGCGTTTGTAAATCTTAGTTCTGATCAGGGGCCTTACCAAAGAGCCAATCGATAATCGAATCGAAATACCCATCGAAAGCTAAATGTATGGGATTTGACGTTTCTCGTCGATCAGGCTCTACCCATAGAGTAAATTTCCTATACATTTTTATCGATCGATGCGGCGATTCGATTGGCGATTGTGTTCTTTGGTCAGGCCCCAGAGCCCTGACCAAAGAACACGATGCCAATCGATCGCCGCAGCGATCGATAAAAATGTATAGGAATTTTACTCTATGGGTAGAGCCTGATCGACGAGAAACGTCAAATGCCATACATTTGGATTTCTATGGGAATTTCGATTCGATTATCGATTCGCACTTTGGTAAGGCTCCAGCTCGGCTACCACGTACGCATATTATATTTCTTAGTATTTATTTTGATAAATATTTAAATATGAAGTTCCTATATACAAAATTAAATAATACAAAACAAAGCCTAAATAATACATAATACCTACCTTCTAATAACCATAACTAAGTAAAAAAACAAAACTTTATTATTATTTTATAAATAGGTACGAGTATAAATACCTATTTAGAATCATACATGGTGATTTTTGAAAGGTTGTAATTACTTTGGGCTCATATGAGGTTCTACTGATCAAATTAAACAACTTCCCATGGAATCGTGTGTCGCAAATGAAAAAATAATGTTCAATTAGTGTTATTTTTTTTAATTTCATCCTGTATATTAGTTTATTGGCTTTACACAAACCTAAATAAAACATAATATCTCTTAAGAACTCATCTAAGTATAACAAAACTTAAAAATTATAAATTAGGTCATTGACTTTCCATTTTGTTTATACTTAGTTTCAAAATGGATAAGGGTGTAACTATAAACCGCGGCGCTCGCTCCGGTTACCGCCTCACGCTTGCTTGGGTTACAGCTCGCGTCCCAATTCATTAATACTAACTACTTTTATCAAACACTGTATTTTATAAATGTAATATTGTAGGAGGATACTGTAGGAGACCGGCTTCATTGTCAAGTGACCTCGTGTTTTGGTTTCAGTCTGTGGGTTACCGTTTTCACGAGTCGCTAATTCGATTTTTAGTCTCTTGTATTTATTATCTCCTTTTAGATTCGGTTACAAAAGGGGCAGTTGATTTTGTGCAGCGAGGATAATTCGTCTTTGTTGACCAATTCATCATAACCGCATTACTAAACAAGTACAAACTAAATAGTAATAAACAAACACAAACTAAATAGTGGGGCAAACTTTGTAGATCTACTCACCACCAGGTAGATCACATGCTGAAACCATCATTTGTAAACAAGCCGAAAGGCGAGTCGAGGGTGTTGGGAATGTCTGCTGATGATATAGCCGACTTTATAATAGAGTTCATAGCTCCAGGTCAATTACAACAATAGGGTCAAATTGAAGCACCTAGCCTGAAGCCTATAATAAGCCTATGTAAATATGTGTATTATGTATGTATATACAGGACATCAGCTAAAAATCAGCGCTACAGCTCAGATTGTAGGTACCTACAGTTATGTTGAACTGAAGGCCTATTATGTTTATTATAAACAGAGTCTGGGTATGACCTCAATCTTGCCTGATGGAAAGCAACGATGAGGTTGAAGAGACAGCACGCTTACCTACTCTGTAAAAAGAAGTCTACCACCTCGACAAGAAATCGATTCTACTTCTCCCGAAAACCGTTTCAAATTAAAAAGAAAATGTTCTGTTAATATATGTAATTTGAAGCAAAATACATTTAACTTTCATTCTTTTAAATATACGTAATACAAAATGTTTCGGCCAGTTTTCATGAATAACAGAAAAATAAGTTAACTAAGTATAATTATGAATTACTATTACTACTTTACACTATTTAATTGTTATCTATATTGAAGCAAGATTTCTGTCTCAACGCGTCAACAATAAAATACCTAAACAATATTTTAACTGTTATCAGTTGAGAGAGATAAATTAAAATTAGTCGAGCGTTATTCGCCCAAAAGACACTTTATAAATAAGCATACATACGTACATTCATAGCTAATGTTATAGTATAGGTACATATCATTCGAAGTGGTAACTCTAGTAGTTTGCCGACGTATTCCTAACGCGCCTGTAGTGAAAATTAACACGAAATCAATATGGTAGACAGTGGAAAAATTAATGCGACGAAAACCCTGGATATTTCAGTTGTGGGAGGAGGACTAGTAAGTATTCTAAATTGTATAAGTATAAATATAATAATAATAATATGTAGGACAGTTTACACATATTGCTCTGGTCACAAACTAAGCTCTAGGCTTGTACTATGTGTACCAGAAACAAAGATATAATACATATTATATTTTATAAACACCCATGACAAACTGTACAGAAAAAACGTACAAATATTTTTTTGCCATTGGGTGGGAATCTGATCCACGACCTCCGGATAAAACACCATACGCCATTAGTCTACGGTGGCGGTCAAAATATGGGTATTTTTCAAAATTATTTATCTTAACGCTAGAACCCTGGCGGGGTAGGTAGGGTAGGAGTTAGGATCAACGAAGTGCTATTTGTCTCTATTTTTTAACTCTAATTTCACAAAATAACTTCGGTCAATCATTTTTACATGAGGATATAAAAATACGTTTGATCGGAATTATTTTCTAAAAGTAAGGTTAAAAAAACTATATTTACCACTTATCCTGCTGAGTCAAAATAACAATATACAATTTACTACTGTACTGTATCCTAGCTAAGTACCTTAGCAGACTGCCTATACCTATGCCCTAAGTAAGTTAACCAATAAGTTGTAATAATTTAGTATTATTAATTAAAGTTATTGAATATTATATAACATTGTTTACACGTTATACTGAACGTATAAGTATTATACAATTATGTTATTATTAGAGATAAATAATCAATATAAATAAGTAGGGTAAACGTCGCGTCGCTGATGAAGATTTACGTATATAAACAAATTGAAAACGTTCAAAAAAAAAACTGCGTATAACATTTTCCGAAATCGGCGAGCTTGTATGAGAGGAGTTATAACTATGGACGTGGCAAATGTAGTATGAAGGGATAGAGACCAGTGGCGCTCGGTTGTCTCTGCCTAACCCGAAGGAACCTGGAACCGTAAAGATTTTTTTTTAGTATCAAGATTTTTATTAGTAAGCGGCTTGTTATTTACATAGTTATCAAACTAGATGACCTCAACCTCACTTAAATTATAACTAACTTAAAATGGCAATACAACTTTTCGAAATAGGTTTAGAGTAGACTTGTTTGATTTAACTTAATTCTATTTATATATACTTAATTACCTTCTATTTTATTAGGTATGCCTCGACTGATTTTTACTAATCTGCATAATACTGGCATAATGGGAGCGATGAATACCAACAATGTATTAATCGACTCCATTCATGGATTTTGTAGGTCTGCTTACCTATTAAACAAAAAACTTTGCTTATAAAATCATTTATTTAAGCGCTCTATGGTCTAAAAATTGGTGTTCTCTTACTCAAAAGTTTGACTATACTTAAGATTTTTGTCAAATGGCTCTAAGTAGGTATACCTATATTACCGTCAAAGTACCTGTAGTATAGACGAGTAATTTAGTAATTTTGTAGAATGCCTAGTCTTTCATCAAATGCCGGGTTCAGAGCCGGATATTGTCAAGATTTTTTTGTAGGTTTTTATGTGTTAACATATTCACTCGAAAGCTTTATAAAAACTTACATATTCGTACATTTAAGTAAAATTTCGGTGCTTTCGGGGGCCCCTGCCCCAAAAGTTCACCATCAGCTGAAATAAAAGTAAAGTTAACGTTATTAGGTAAACATATTTTCCCGAAAGGTTATCATTTATGGCTCATTTATGTTTTATATAATGAACCATGCAATAATTTTATTGTTTACCTACCTACAATTATGCAATTAGTAATTACTATCTTATTTACACTATTTACATATCTACATTGGGTATAATAAGTAGCATTAAAACTTTATTAAATTACCAACATAAAAATTCTAGGTAGTTTAAGTATTAAGTAAGTAGCTACTATCCACTTGATGTAATAGCTTAGATAGAACTCATCAACCAAGAATACGTGACTAACAGAATAGCGGGTATATCATCACGGATCGAGAAACAATAGATATACAAGCTTGGTACCCCATATGTATTAGCGATGGGCAAAAAAAAATCGACTGTATTGAAAATTGTGTTATTGCGCAATCGATTGTCGATTTAGTAGTTCCTTTCCATGATTAATCGCGTGCGTGCGTTCGCCAACTGCGCGACGTTAACAACCGACTAACTTCGATTATTATTGACTTTAGTCGACTAAATAATAGACTAAGATTTTTGTCAAATGGCTCTAATTTTACATAGTTTTAGTTTAACTAATTTAGTTTTTTCGACAGGTATTCGTATTTTTAGTTAAATATATTTGTATTTAATTTGGAGTGAGTTTTTACATAGGTACTGTTTACCTAAGTACCTTGATGGCAGGAAACTTAACTTCATTAAGTGCAGATGCTACTCCTTTTACAACTCAAAATAGTTCTACTCTTCAGACCTGTCCATTATGTATAGATGGACGATTATTTAAAGGAAAGAGGGGTTTGTCTCGTCATCTATCTTGGCACCGTAAAAATCAAAATTCTACTTCATTACCTGTTCCAGATATACCTTCTACAAATAATTATATTAATTATAACAATAATGATGAACCATTTTGGACAAAATTATGCTCTTTAAAACAAAACTTTCCTGTCATCAAGAGGATTCCGAGAGGGGCGCGCATTAACGTGGCCAGAAGTTTGACTGAAACAATCATCGCAGTATGTAATGATAACACCGACAGTTCTTGGGAAAAACTATTTACGTTTGCTTATAGGGGTTTACATATAAACAACAATAATATCAAAAATAGTAAAAAACTCACTTTAACAAATATAATCAAAAATAATATAAAAAATACAACACTTCCAACTTTTTTTAACAATTCTATACGCCGTCGCAGTAATATTAGCAAAGAAATTGAAAATAAAATAGCTGACGGAAATATACAAGGAGCAGCCAAACTTCTTTTTAGTCAGGATGTTTTGGCACCGGATAATCCTGACACCCTAGATGCCCTCAAAAGCAAACACCCTCGACCTTCATTGTCTTCGCCTCCCCCACCTGCTGCACATCCTGATCAAGATAATTTAGAAGCTTTAATAGGTGATGTTATTCAGTCTATTTCATCCTTCCCTAGCGGTTCTTCAGGTGGAATAGACGGAATAACTCCACAACATTTGAAAGATCTAACCGGAAATATCATGGGTGAAGTTGGCCGAATGCTAGTATCGGCTATTACAGCGTTAACAAATTTAATGCTCTCGGGTAAGGTACCATCTGTTATTATTCCAATATTGTATGGAGCCAACCTATGTGCATTGACTAAAAAAGATGGAGGAATACGCCCAATTGCAATAGGGTCAACCTTTCGGAGAATAACATCCAAAATTTGTAGCAAATATATAAAACCGGACCTCATAAATATATTCGAACCTATTCAATTGGGCTTTGGATGTAGAGGGGGATGCGAGGCAGCTGTACACGCAACTCGAAAATTTTTAGAAATAACCAGCAGGTCAGTTTTACTAAAGATAGATGTTAAAAATGCATTCAACTCCATAGACCGCAATATTTTTCTGAAAGAAGTTTTGAATAATTCACCCAAAATTTACTCATATGTTCACCAATGTTATAGCTCTTATTCAAAATTAATGTACAAACAACAATATATTTTATCAGAAGTAGGATGTCAGCAGGGTGATCCCCTAGGACCAGCCATATTTAGTTTAGCAATAAATTCTATCATCAAAAAAATTAAATCTAAATTAAACCTATGGTACTTGGATGATGGTACTATAGGAGATGATGAAGCAAATATCGTTTATGATGATTTAAACGAAATTATTTCAAATTTTTCGTCAGTTGGTCTAAGCCTTAATTTTAAAAAGTGTGAGTTATATTTATCAGAAGCGTATAATATGACCGAACGAAATGATATTGTACAAAAATTTTATAATATAGCACCAAACTTAAAAATTATTGAAAAAACAACATTAAATTTATTAGGAGCACCATTATTTGATGAGGGTATTCCTAACTGTATAAACTTAAAATTAGACTTATTTAATTCTATCACAAATCGTATTTTCGAAATTAAAAGTCATATTGCATTATTCATTTTTAGACACTGTTTATTTGTTCCAAAATTCATTTATATTTTGCGTTCGTGTCCAGTTTGGAAATTTTCATCATTACTCCAAAATATTGATAATATTTTGCAAAATCAATTGGAAGTAAGTCTAAATTCTAAATTAAATACCCGCGCTTTTATGCAGGCTACATTGCCAATTAAATTTGGTGGCTTGGGCATCCGGAAAATTACAGATATCGCTCTCCCGGCGTACTTGTCCTCTATTTATAGCACACAAGACCTTATTGGTAGAATCTTAAGCCCGTCTTGCAGAGACGTCGAGGCAGTGTGCGTGAAAGAGGCCAGGGATGCTTGGAAAGCGGCCTGTCCTGGGGAAAATCTTCCTGATAATCCTACAATACAGAAGTCGTGGGATTTGCCGATGGTGAAGCGTGGTCATCAAATGTTGTTGGATTCGTCCTCAACAAGTGAGGATCGCGCGCGAATTCTAGCGGTGTCAGAATACGAGGCTGGTCAATGGCTTAATGCGCTCCCCTCCAAAAATTTGGGAAATTTAATGGACAACAGTACCTTTAGAGTATCCGTGTGTCTACGTTTAGGTATTAAGGTATGTGAACCACATCACTGTCCATGTGGCAAAGATGTTGATGAGCTGGGTCACCACGGGCTGTCGTGTCCTAAAAGTGCAGGTCGATTTTTCCGTCACAGTGCCATCAATGACCTCATACGCAGGACGCTTGCCGTTATATCAATTCCTTCTATTTTAGAGCCTACAGGCTTGAGTCGAGATGACGGCAAACGTCCAGATGGAATGACTCTGGTACCGTGGAGATTGGGACAATCCCTAGTGTGGGACTTTACTTGTTGGGATACTTTTGCCCCGTCCCATCTTCATGGTACTTCGGTTAGAGCGGGCGCTGCGGCGGAACAAGCACAACTAAACAAGCGCCGAAAGTATGTAAACATTTCTAATGATCACATATTTTCGGTGTTTGCTGTGGAAACGATGGGCCCGTGGGGATCAGAAGCAAAATCATTATATAATGAAATAGCACCAAAGCTGATCGACATCTCTGGGGACAATAGAGCTGGCAGCTTTTTCGCTCAAAAATTGAGCATATTAATACAGAGAGGAAATGCTGCCAGCGTATTGGGTACCATGCCATCAATGGACAGTGATTTGGACGATTTTCTAAATTTGTAGTTCTTATTTAAGTAGGTAATTATTATATGTAAATATTTAGATTTAGTTTTATTATAATTCTCCTAGGTTAATTGAAATAACCTTATGCATATATTTACACGAATATGATAAAATAATAGACTAATTTTAGTAATATTCGCTTATCGGACTAAACCTTTAATGAAAACGGTACGTACGTACAGTCCGTCAAAAACAATCTAGAAATTAATTCATAGTATTACTATATGTTACCTGCGGCCACATTCTGTGTCTTATAAAGTAAGCGTTAGATTTTCATAATAACGAATCCCGTTATTAGCGCTTTCTCTTCTAATCAGCGAAGGTTAAAAAACTACTCTATGATAAGATAACGAAATCCTTTAAGTACAATTTCTATTCTTTCACCTCAAGGAATGCTAAAAAATGTCAAAGCTAATACCTGTAACACAAGGAAAAAAATGAATGCCTTTTCAAATGAAGTTTTTAGTTATTGTTGTTGGAGGTTGTTCAATGTAATTTTTAAGGTTTTCGTTATTTTGACAAAATAACGTTTCCGTTATAAAAAAAACAGAATTTATCATCAGGTTCCTCTCGCTCGCCTATGGTATCTCGAACTGTGATGATTTCTGATGATTTACCCGCCATTCGGATATTCACAAGAATACCTATTATTTTCATAGCAACTCACTTAGTACATTTGATGGATTGCATTTATTATGATACAGTTCAGTTCAGTTTTACGAGTATCTCGATTCTTTCTTGGTAACAAAGAGACGAAACACAATTTTAACTTAAATGCACAATAAAGCTTTGTTGAATAATCGTCTACAGATGTATTGTGAATTTGATGATTAAAGTCTACGAGAAGTGATAGTGACGTATTCGCATCTAAACGGCTTCCGTTAAACACAATAACGTAAATATCGTTTTGATATTGAATCATATATAAACATCAAAACTTAAATAACATTAGCAAATTAAAATCTTAATATTAAAATAAAGTCAAAAACTTTGCACGTCCACTAAATCCAGGCTCTGGCCCGCTCCGAACGATCCTATAACACTCAGCGTTGCCTCTTTGAAATCTGTTGATATATTATAACTGTCTATAGAAAATAATGAAAAAATTTCATTTAAATGAACAAAGCGACATTTCGTGGTAACATCGGTCTTTTTGGTTACATCGGGTTTAGTCATGCGTAGTACCTACTGCATTAAATTTGCTGACGTCACTGTCAGTTCTCGTGGAATAAAGTATAATCTACCTACCTTGAATTATTAAAAGGTAAAATAAATCTTTGTTATTTTCAACCCAGCTATAAGTACGTTAATGTTTACGTTCGGTTAGATACGAGATAATTGCGAAAAGGATTAAATTAATATAAATTAATCTTCATTATTTTTTTCAATATTTTTCAGGTCGGTTCTTTAGAGGCCTTGTACTTAGCGAAACGAGGACACAATGTTAGATTATATGAGTTCAGAGAAGGTGAGTAAAGGTGAAAATACTGAATCTTTTTTGCTTAGCAGAGTTAAAAAAATGCATTGGAAGCACTTTTGGTCATGGAAATTCACATTTTTTTTTCTGTGACTTCTGATGGTAAGTAGGGATCCAAAGTCCATGAATGGGGTCGATTAATACATTGTTGTTTAACAGATTTATTAGATTGACAACCTCCGTAGACTAGTGGTTGCGCCTTTGGCGTTGTGTCCGGAGGTCGTGGGTTCGATTCCCACCCATGACAAAAAAATATTAGTACGTTTTTCTATAAAGTTTGTCATGGTCTGGGTGTTTATAAAATATAATATGTTATATATCGTTGCTTCTAGTACACATAGAACAAGCCTAAAGCTTAGTTTGTGACCAGAGTAATATGTGTAAATTGTCCTACAATAAAAAAAAAAAAGATTAATCGCTCACACTAAATAACAATAATAATATGTAGGACATTCACGCATATTGCTGTGGTCACAAACTAAGCTCTAGGCTTGTACTATGTGTACCAGAAATAATGATATTATACATATTATATTTTATAAAAACCCAAACCATGTCAAACTACAGAAAACGTACTAAATTTTTAGCCATGATGGGTGGGAATCGAATCCACAACATCAGGATACAACGCCAAGGGCGAAAGTACTAGTCCTTAGAGGCGGTCAAAATGATGCGTAGGTTTCTATATATTTCATATCCTCGCTGTCTTATCGTCAAATCAACCAAAAATGTATTTAGTGAAACAATAAAATTATTAAAGTCCCTGTTTGCTGAAAAAAAAAAATTGCTAAGCTGGGAAATTCATAGACATAGACAAAGCTGAGAAGTTTATGGGGATATTTGCAATGAAGTCTGTTTTAAATCATTGGGTTTCCTACACACCTCAAATAAATCCCAGAACCTGAGCTGTAAAACTAAAAATCCCACAGATATCAGAAAAACCCCATTAATACGCGGAAGGTCTATCAACTTAGCTCTATCAGTGAGAGGAAGACGAGCTCTTCGCGATGTGGGGGTAGAAGAGCACATGATCAAGGACCATGGGATACCAATGCAGGCTCGTATGATACACAGGCTTGATGGCAGCACGTATGCTATCCCCTATGATGCTAGGACACATCAGGTGATTATCATGTTCAGTGGCCTTATTCATTTAGTAGAATAGATGAACTGGATATCAACTATAAAGACATTTTTAATATATTTTTTTGAAAAGGAAAACGTCAAATTTTTACTTTGATATCCTATTCATTTAGTAGACGCCCCAGATAACTTACATAGTAGGTAAATATTACGAGCATAATAAATGTTTTTTTTTTGTTAAAAGTAGTTAATTCTAAATTAAATTTTCAGTGGCCTGATTATACTAAATAAGCTAGATATCAACTGGATATTAAGAAATTGTTTATACTTTTTTTTTGGGAAAACTTATCAAAGTGAAAATTTGTCAATTTTCACTTTGATATCCCATTCATTTAGTAGACGCCCCAGATAACTTTTATAGTAAATGTTATAATAAAAGGTAATTTTTTTTTTGTAAAAAGTAATTAAATCTAAATTAAATTAAATATCAAAATATTTAACGTAATACAACATACAGATGGGGACAAAGATGAATGAATTCGGGCGCTGAGGAATATAGTTAAATCTTTGATGGTTCTAATTGCGTTAACATAAACCGTTAAGTATCTACATGGTTATAATTTTAGTTTAACCCTAGAGTCTAGATAAAACTAGCTAAAATAAATTGAACTTACTAGAATCTCTCGATCCCTTGCGTAAAATAACTTAACGCCTGATAAAAAAGCTTACCTACATAAAACGCCTCTCATTTGAAGCTATGTTACGGAACCTTTTTTAGTTTTACGATTACATTTTGGGATCAAAAAAAAATGACGGACGTACCTACGTACCATCGCGGGTGTCTTAGGGCACCCAACATTGCATAGACTACCTCAGGGTACCCAGCGCTGGGGTTTTAATCCGACCTCGTCGTTGCCCTTGGTATTCTGAAGAAGTAGCAAGCTCGATTTTATGTAGGTACTTATATATTTTTGTTTTATTATTTTCAGTGTATTTATTCAGTTGGAAGAAATTATCTAAACGGATTATTATTAAAAGGTTAGTTACTATTACTTTACTGATACTTGTTATATATTTTAATAGCATGGCTTGGACAGCAGATAGAGATACGAGTATAAGGTAATAAAAATTATGAATTGATGAGTAGTCAAAAATTTGAGCTTTACAATAAAGTAAATGAATGTCTATTTACCTATAACAGCCCCTAAAACTCTACCAAGAGTTTACATACCTACCTACCTATAGTAAATTATAGCCTATATAAATAGCAACTAGCGATAGGAAATAGTTTCTTGTTATTTTAACGCCTCTAGCGAATAGTTACGCAATTACTTTAAAATAAACGATAATAAAATTGTTGGGCGTTTTTGGTTCTAACTAAATATTGGCATGGTTGGATATATCAATGCCGTGAGAGTAAACACATATTATAATTACTCATATAAACTAAAGTAAACAAATAATAAACATTGTTTTATAAAATTAAATATAAAAGCGCGAAAAAAAATATCTTCATAACTACAATTGAAAAAAAATATGTAGGTACCTTAATATAAAAATATCTTATGTCACATGATAAAAAGCGAGTACCTACTGACAAGGCTTTTAAGATAACTGAAACCCTACCGTTCATTCCACGTACTTTCGAAAAGAACGAATATACCCACTTATATATTTAAAATATTACTTTCAGAATCTGAAAAATACAGTAATGTTCAAAGATATTTTAATCACAAATTGGTCGACGCCGACCTTTCGAAAGGTTCGCTAACATTCTACAGGTAAGAGATTTTTCCGTCTTTCCAATATTACCCTTCGATCAACAGTACCGATATTACCTACTATTTTTCTCGTATAATATTTTAGTAGGGCAGTAGTATTCGCTACTGCCTAATTACCTGTGATAATAAGTAATATATTTATTAATAATTGCCATTAAATCTTGCCTCATTTATTTGACTATAAAAAGATGATTTCCAATTGCAGTATTTTTTAAGTCTTTAGCGAGCTATACATTTTGTGAGCATAGAATTAAGCCATGTGTGACCAAATATCAATAAAGAAAGCAGTAAGAACTCATTTAAAACCATTTGATTTACAGGACAGACATAAAGGAAAATATCCAGGTATCGACGGATTTAGTGGTAGGAGCAGACGGGGCATTTTCAGCAGTACGCAAGTCTATGATGAAACAACCTCTATTTGACTACAGCCAGAAGTATATCGAACATGGATATCTGGAGTTGTGCATACCTGCATCACAAGATGGAGGAGTAAGCCCGATGATTCTTAGTTTTTATAACTTTACACATCGTGTTGTCAAGTTATTAGTTTGTGTTATAGAAAAATGACTGGTGTTTATACAAAACCTTTAAAAAACATTTTAATCAAAATAATCTTACAACTTCAAGACATTGAGCGAATACTATTTACTACTCAGTAATAAAAATGTTAATTCAAATTTCTTAAAAAAACTTGGTACCGAAAACTCAGGCATATATTCTAAGTCTAAGTCCCTTTTATTTAAAATAAGTATTTTTACTAGACTAGATAGTCTGTAAAATTGTATCTTATTTTTTTGCACAGCACGTTCTTTATTAAAGACATGCCAAATTTTGCGTTAGGAGGCATAACGCTTAATTATAGCTAAAATTATCTTACCAAAGATTTCGTAACCTGACTTTTAAGAAACTAGTGCTATTTATGAATTGTGATCTAACTAAATCTTACTAATGTTATACTCGTAAGTGCGAACATTTGTGCGGATGTTTGTTACTCAATAATGCCAGAACGGCTAAAATGTTTTGTTGTTGTGACAGTCCTTGACAATGGATCTGTGCAATGTATTTACTGATACTGAAGTAAGACTATAGATCGTAACTGGGTTTGGATTAAAGGTTGGTGAGTGGTTATTCTGAAAACCTGTACGCTAAAGAGATTCCGCTCCCTAAAATATATTTAACTTAACTTGCATTGTCTTACAGTTCCTGATGCCACCAAACTATCTGCATATTTGGCCCCGTGGAGCTTTCATGATGATCGCATTACCCAACCAAGATTGTTCATGGACAGTGACTTTGTTCATGCCGTTTGATCACTTCAAGGGTTTGGACAGCAAGGATAAGCTATTTAGTTTCTTCGACAAATACTTCCCGGATTCCGTGCCGTTGATTGGTAGAGACCGACTGGCTGACGACTTCTTTGGCGGATCCCCATCTCCTTTGGTGGCTGTTAAGGTATTGAAAATATATATTACCTATGATATTTTAAGTTACAATTTGCAGTTGTGAATTTAGAAGATCAGTGGCGGATGCAGGGAGGGCAGGCGTTCTTTGCCCCCATCCCAAAACCATGGAAATTCATCTAAAATGTACTGATATCTAAGTTTTTATTAAGTTATTATTTGTTATTAGTGCATCGAACAAATTTGAAACATTACAATTCAAAGAAATCAAAAAAGACTTCCTTCCGCCCCTTTAGAAGACGCATGGTAAATAAAATTGCTAATAGAAAAAAATAAGAAACCCAAGTTTCCGACAAATAGAAAAAAATTTTGGTACGAGAGTAATGCTAAAGAGATTTGAATAATTTTAGTGCCGTCCATACCACGTATTAGACAAAGCTTTGCTTCTTGGTGATGCTGCCCATGCTGTGGTTCCATTCTACGGTCAAGGCATGAACGCCGGGTTCGAAGACTGCACACTACTGGATCACCTGTTCCAGAAGCATGAAAACAACCTGACGCAGATACTTAAGGAGTTCTCTGATACCAGATGGGAGGATGTTCATGCCATATCAGATCTTGCTATGTATAATTATATTGAGGTGAGTAAATAATAGATACTGGAATTTGCTAGTAGGTATTATATATTCATATATAGTTGATCCCCAAGAAGGTAATCTTTTCGGTGTATCCATAGACGGCGACATCAGACCAGACTATTTTATTTATATATTCTGCCGTATTTTATTATATTTATTTATTTAGCGAGGATATCATAAGTAGAACCTACTTTGATATCTTCGCTGCTTACACCAGAATATATGGTCTGATATCGCCGTCTATAGATACAACGAAAAAAATACCTTTTTAGGGACCAATTATTGTATTACCGAGTAGGTAATGCAAATACGTCTTTGTCGCCGCCATTTCGTAACCAAATTATTTAGCCGACATAGTGCGAGCTATCAATGCTATTAAAACAATGTATGGAACTATCTATCTATATCTCATTTATTTTTTCCAGCCTGTGGGTATAACAGACTATCACTGTAAAATAATATAGCTTATTAGTAGAGCTTTGTAAGTTTTCTTTATTTTTTGTTACAGATGAGGGATCTTGTTACGCGTCCTAGTTATCGGCTCAGAAAAACTATGGATGACTTTATATTTTGGTTGTTTCCTTCATTTTGGGTGCCACTGTATAACTCTGTTACCTTCACCACTATGCCGTACAGCAAATGTGTTCAGAATAGAGCCTGGCAGGATAAGGTAAATGTAAAAAAAAAAATAGAGGGGTTTTCAACAAGAACTTTGTTTTCTAAAACAAAAAAAATAGGTGAAGATGATTTTTTTTTAAATTGAATTACAAAGAGAAGAGTTCGGCAATTATGAACGACCATTCACATCGCCGTAGATTCGCTCAATTCATTCAGGAACAACCCGCTGGTTATTCTGAAAAAAACATTTTTTCACACGGAGCCCATTTTCACTTGTCAGGGTATGTCAACAAGCACAATTGCCGCATTTGATTATTGAGAAGTTGCATGCTCAACGTGTCACTGTATAGTGCGCTATGTGGTCTGGAGGCGTGATTAAGCCGTTTTTTTTTCGAAGATGAGACTGGAAATGCGGTAACGGTCAATGAATCACGCTATCGCGAGATGTTAACAACTCAATTTTGGCCTATTATTGATGACGTGGATATCACTGACATGTGGTTTCAACAGGACAGTGCCACATGTCACACAGCCAATGAAACGATCAATTTATTGCAAACCAAATTTCCCCATCGCATAATTTCACGAAGCTGTTAAGTGGCCAGCCATATCGTGTGATTTAACACCACTTTTTTTTGGGGCTATGTTTAGGACAGAGTCTATACGGAGCCAATCGAAATTGCAGCCTTAAAAGTCAAAATCCGTGATATGATAACGAAATAGTCCCGCCATTTTGCCAAAAAGTGATTAAAAACTTTGATGAAAGAATCGACATCTGTCAGCGTGCTTGTGGTGGACATTTGCCAGATCTATATCATTTTTCATTTATAATTGCCGAACTCTTTTTAATTCAATAAAAATTTTAATCATCTTCATCCTAATTTATTTGTTTCATTTTGTTTTACAAAACAAAGTTCTTGTTGAAAAAAACCTTTTATATACCAGCTATTTATTAAATAGCGAAATCAGTGTATTTGTAGAAAGGAATGTTACAGAGTGGTTTGGGCGTATTGAGAGAATGAATGAAATTCGTTTTTTTTTTAATATGTAGGACAAATTACATATTGCTCTGGTCAAAAACAGAGCTCTAGGCTTGCCTTTTGTATATTGTACATTAACGAAAGAGATTTATAAATCAGACACGGATAAGGTGTTCCATGACCAAATCGAGCACATTGTTAAAAAAGCTGGAATCCTAGCCTAAAGATCCTTTCAGTCCAATTACAAGCAATGTTAAAAAGTTTTGAATTCAATATATATTTTGAAAAAAAAATTACGGCTGAAGTAAAAGGGTATATATGGCTGAAATATATGGAAGTATGTAGAGATCATGCGACCCCTTCGCTTAGCTCTAGGGAAGGCAGGTGTATATGAAGCTGGGTAGTAAGTATAATTAATAATAGTTATATAATCTCTCTATCTATATATATATTTAATAAAGGGATATAGGATTTAATTAAACTAAAAAAATGAGTTAAAAAGTACACTGTCTTTAGAGTTTGTGTCAATCTTGCAAAGTAATATTAATTACGTTTTGAGTCCCATACAAATACCAATAAAATGGTCTTCTATGACATATATTTTGTTCAATCTTTAAAATTCAGTATCATTTTCACAGTTAAAACTTAATTTAAAAAACATTGACTGACGTCCGAAAGACTGGAATATCGTTAAATTTTCTATTCGTGGAATTAGGGTTCTGTAATATATACTTATATTATTGCCATTTTTTTAAATGTGTAACACATGGTTCCATGGGAAAAGTTGTGACGAAGTACAACCTTTCAAAGGTAATTATTATTGTTTCAGATACTGAAACGGTTTTTCTTCAGCTTCGGGTTCACTGTTATATTGACCGCCGCATACTTCTTGCGCACAGTGGATTTTCGCTCTATTGAATTCTCGTTCAGACTAAATTAATTAAGCAATAACATTACATTTACTTATATATTCTATGTTTAAATAAATATATACATACTGGGTGTTTTTCTCACAGTGGAAAAAATATATATCGTGTTCTATGATAAAAATAATAAAACACGTTTTTTTTTTTTTTTTGAAAGGAACATAAAATCACTTTAATATTAAACTCACTATTGAGATCCAGCCATATGTAATATATGTCGGAGTAATTTTAAGCGTTCATATGATAATTTATTATTTGGGCAGTTTTTATTAAAAAAAATACCTGCCTTTTTTTTAATAAAAAAAAAAAATTATATAATATTTTTTAACATTGTAAAAATAACACCCAGTACATAAGGTAAATATTAAGGTTTTTATTTTTATGGTGTTCTTTCCAGTCTTCGAATGCTTTAAGATATTGTACTGAAAATTTTGTAGCCTTGTGCAATATGTTTTTCTCTAAATTACCTAAATATATAATTTTTCTCTAAATTACCTATATAAAGGTACAAAAAACTTTATTTAATTTTCGTCTCTCCACATTTCGTGCCTAACTTTCTGGCTAACTTAACAGCCGTCCCATAGTTTGTGGACATGCTAACGAACCCCGTCGATACCTCGCCTACTAAGATAAGATATCGGCCCATATTAGATGCAGCTGATATTTATTGCTGGTGTCTCTGAAGCAGGCGTCTCAGGGTTGTACAGTACAAGTTACAACAATAATAATTACTAACTCTTTGTTCATCTAAGCTTTTGAGTTTACTGTAAGTACAAGCCCAGAGCTTAGATTGTGACTAGGGGAATATGTGTGAAATATTTTACATTATATAACAGAAGTAGGTACCTAATTAAAATTAAAGTCTTAATTTTCCAAAGTATTTTTTTATTTAGCTGAGAGTTTCTTTACCATATTTTTTTATTGAGCACGGGGTTGGGTGGCTTTGTATTTACCTGATGGTAAGCAGACTTCTACAGTACATGAATCGGGGCGATCAATATATTGATCGCTTCCACTATGCCGGTAAAAAGATCAGTTTACGTACCTAAAGGGCGGCGACAACCCGATTTGCAATCGAGCCTTTCCTCGGTGCTTTATTATAATTATAATAGTAATTTTAAAATAGTAATTGAATAATTTCAAAAAGCGATTAGGACTTTCTAGATCAAACGGTTTCTAAAATTTTAGTACAAAAGATTACTTGTGAAATTCCATTTAAGTTCTTGTAAGTGAGGTAGAAGTACTAAAATTGCAATTGAAGTTATAGATTTTTATAGGTACCCGATTTAACCTAATTCTGGAACCTAGATTTTGTAACTAATTCGCAGGGAAATTCAATTTAGAGATTTATTTTCCACAATAAATCGGCCCTTTTATACTCGTAACATATACTTTTGGAAGCTCAAAACTTATTTTTGTAATTTTTGGCAACCCTAACGAAAAAGTTGGTCCGAACATTACTTCTGATCTAATACCGCACCTGCTTATGCCAAAGACAACTGGCATGGTTTCCACATCAGGGTAATGAATGCAGATATTTATTGGCTACACCCTGACACTTCTTGGGAACCATTTATTACTATCAGTGGTTTTGTTTATCTAGAAATAGGAATAGTATGCCCTTTTTTTTTGGTAGGTACTCGTAGTATTTTATTACTTTAAATGGTTGAAATATAGTACATACATACATATCATCACCGGTGCCTTACGGCCCCGAAACCGCCTAGACGGCCCCAGGTTACCCAGTGGAGGGGTTTTTAATCCCACCTCGTCGTAGCCGATGGTATGAGTCTACACCGAACAAGTGGCTAGCTCGTCTCGATGGTTTGAATAGACTATAACCCATCTATAAACAGTTTTACAAGTTGGTATAGTGAAACCGGGACCGACAGCTTAACGTGCTATCCGAGGCACTATAGTGGTGTTGTCAAACAAATGTTTGTATGAAATATAGTATATAGGTAAATAAATCATAGTAATAATACGTAATTGACGCCTCCTAACTAGTGTTTGCGCCACTGGTACGCCAATAATACGTTTTTCTGTACAGTTTGTCATGGTCCGGGTGTTATATGGTTTATAAAATATAATAGGTATGTATTATATCGTTGTTTCTGGTAGTGGACCAGAGCAATATTTGTAAGTTGTCCTACATATTATTATTATTATTATATAAAAAATGTAAAGAGTAATATTGAACGGAACATGTATTTAAGTACCTTAATAATACAATAATATATTTATATCTAGGATTTTGACCAGGCTACTTAGTATGAGCTTGTTAGGACGACTGATTGACTGACTGACTTACTTATCATCGCAAAAATGTGGTATTACAGCAACAATGAAACTTTGTAAGTGTAGAACTATAAAAGTTACTATACCTATTTTACTAAAGTTTATAATTTCAATAAGGGAATCCTTAACACTTAGCTCCTTAAAGAAATATATTAAAAAATAATAAAACACAATATTTTTTTTATTAAAGATGAGTAGGTGTATGTGCCTGGGCGCCTCTTCAAAGGATTGGTCCAGGACAGCTCAATACACAAAGAGATGGAAGGAAGGAAACCTTTGCCCAGCAGCGGGACACTACAGGTTAAAAAAAAATTACCAAAAAATATTTAGTACCTTCCGTTACCTTTCCTGAAAATTAATATAACCCTCCCTTTGCATGTATTGCCTCGCGGGCCGCAATAGGGAAATTTAAATTAAGGCTCGGGTGATCTTATGTAGGTTCTTAAAAAACTTAATAACTATAATAATATATGAACTCTTTTAAACGAAACCAAAAAAATATATTTAAAGTTTCTGAAATAAATACTATATTTTATGTCTAAGTGCTCAAAATTTTACCTAGGTACCTCGATGTGTCACTGGTGCCTTCATCAAACGGTTATGGTTATTAATATTGTATTGGTTAATATTGGTTATGGATTTAGTTTGATGTAGGTATACATAAATTAAGGCATATTATAACGGCGTACTTTAGTCAAAATAAAATAAAAAAATTGCCAAAATTCTGAATAAAATGAATGTTAGGGGCTATTAAATACATGTACAGAAAATGCCCAAAATGGCGCGCAATTATTATAGACTCTAGCCATATAAAGTGAATATAATTATGAAACCCCGTCTTAAGTCATATGTCATTTTAAATAAATCAATATATGCCTAAAGTAATCTATACTAATATTATAAAGCTGAATAGTTTGTTTGCACGCGCTAATCTCAGGAACTACTGGTTCGAATTGAAAAATTATTTTAGTGTTGGATAGCCCATTTATCGAGGAAGGCTATAGGCTACATGTTGCAAAAACTGGAAAAAAATACTCCTTTTGAGAGCGTACAGCTAGTATAAAATATACTTACGTGCTTAAGTCACTAAACGTATTAATTTTGAGTCGTAATTCATTTATTTAAAGGCATTACCTACTTTAACGCAATTACTTATATTGATTAGTTCTTTAAAACAAAAAAAAATCTTTTTTTTAAAGTAGTTCCAATTTGAGTGCGAGTCTAGGAAAGTGCTGAGATTTCTCCCGGGGCGGCAGACTGGTTGTTTTGTATGCGAGAGTGGTGCCAGTAAAGCTGATTAAGGATACAGCTCCGCGGGGAAACGGATTGCCCTTCACTGGAGGGCTTTGCTCGATAGCAAACTTTTGTTGTTTCAGAAAAAAACCTTAGAGATTGCATATTTCATCAATTAAAAATAAAGTCAATTATAAATCCGAAAGTAACTCTGTAGGTTTGTTTGTTACGTTCACGCCTAGACCGATGTACCAATTTAGATGGAGTTTGGTATGGAGATATTTTAAGACCCTGGAAGAACATAGGGTATATCACTTTTCGGCATAGCTTAGGGGGTGTCTCTTAGGATTTTTTTAAAATACACTAGATAGAGAAAAATGTTATATGAAGCAAAATTGGGTATATATTATAATAACATCATTAAACTGTTTTTGAATTTGTTTTACTTTTTGAAGAATTTAACTTTTTGGCCAATTAAATGATTTGGAAGGCTCTTACTAAAGTTATAAAATTACTTAAATACCTAAATATTTATTGCGAGCGAATCCGCGGGCAAAAGCTAGTAAATAAATATAATCGAAAAGATTTCAAGAAATTGAAATACAGCCGACAAAACGTTTGAAATTGGAATCGCTAGACGCAAAGAAAACATCTTGAGATTTAAAACGACAGGTTTCATTCACCTGTAAAGTATCAAGACCGTCTAGACACGTCGGGAATGCTGAGTAAACGTTAAGCCAAGATTTGTAGAGACGAGGAATTGATACGGATCAAGATTGGTCTGAAATGGAAGCTGTGTTTAAAGAGATACTCATAGATCCTGTAGCTTCAATAATTGACGTTTCTGTTATTCTAAGCTTTATATTATGTTTGGTGAAGATTTCTGTTAATAAAATAACGAAATTTAAATAAAATCAGTTATATTTAGGTAATGGGTTGGGTTGGATTGGATTGGATCGTCGATATGCTTATAATTTTATTCACATTTCTTTCTTTAGCAAACGAGTGTTATAAGATGTTTACACAGCTTAAACGAATCCAGTTTTGCTGTTATAGATAAATATTTAGGTATTTAAGTAATTTTATAACTTTAGTAAGAGCCTTCCAAATCATTTAATTGGCCAAAAAGTTAAATTCTTTAAAAAGTAAAACAAATTCAAAAACTGTTTAATGATGTCATTATAATATATACCTAATTTTGCTTCATTTATTTATTTATATCAAAGGCAAATAAAATTGTAATAAATATTTTAAAAGAAAATTATTTATACCTTCAATTAATATAGAGTAAGGTCGGTAATAATGGAACAGATCTTATTTTTGTAAATAATTCGCATTTGTTATAATAATACAGCATTTGAAATATGTTTAAATAGATCATTTATTCCTCTAAAAAGATCAGTACCTATTACTAAGATTATAAATCTTAAATTAAAAAAAACTGTATTCAAAAGAACTAAAAATCTGACAAAAAAAAACGGGCGGGTAATACGGAATAGGTGATCTTACGTTTATATATTTGTATTCCTTTGTTTAATACCACTTATTTTTTAAAACATAATTCAAAAATATAATTAATAAATACACCTCCTCACACCCAGAACAAACTTCATGAGCCCATCGTCCACACAACATTCACTGAATCCAGCCACCATTCTGGTCTTCTGAAAACATGCCAGTATATATAAAATCCATTCTGCATCTTCTGTGTTAGGCGAAGTATTGTCTAAGTCATTATAAGTAGCTTGCTCATTTTCAGAAGAACTTTTTTCTTCTAATACCCTCTATATCCCAGAACTTTTTTTTAGAAGCCATAATCTGAAAATAAATGTAAACTTGCGGTTAACATGGAACACTATATTTATTCTTCATAGGACTATTCCATAATACCTATTTAGCTAAGATTTTTAGATTACTTAAAAGTTATCATTTTTTAATGATAACTTTTAAGTAATCTAAAACTTTAAAGTAATCTAAAATGTTAATTTTCTTTCTTTTCTTTATCAAAAATAAATATTTTCATACTAAATTTATATACAAATATTTTTAACTATTACCTAACTAATGTATTCTAAGTAGGTGACTATATTAAAAAGTTCGTTTGACACAATCGACTAATAATATGTTCAAAAAAACATCTAATTGCTCCCATAACAAAACATACTGATTGCACTGATATAATCTGTAACTTAGATAATTATTAAGTTTAAATGGATTAGCTAGTAATTGTGTCCATATTACCACGCATATGCCATATTTACCGCCTTTACTCTACTATAGGTAATATACCTATAACGAAAAAAATTATAATAATAGACGTACGTGTTTACCATAAATATATAGAAACTAAACTAACTGAAGTTTGTTTATTGGAAACTTATCCCATTCAATATTTAGGCTGGGCGACTAACTTTCAAAGTACCCCAGTTCTATACAACGTAGTGCGAAAGTTTATCTTACAACTGTTAATGGTGGAGATTTCTAGACTTCAGATCTAGTTCCTATGCGGTCGAAGTCGGTCTGGATAACGGCGGACATTTGTTACGGAGACCGGGGTATAACTTTTGTTATAATGCATTTCAGACGTAGAACCTAAATTAAATTTTTAAAAAGGTTTTTTTTTAAAACAGTGTAGTGGTGGGATCTTTCAATCTAGAGGTTAGCTAGTTTCTCCTATCCATAATAAAAATAAATTCGGAAGTCGCCAAATTCCGAAAATCGTCTTGTCATACATTTTTTTGCCGCCATATTCTGTTCTTTGAGCATTGATTTGTTATAATTATTTTTTTAACTTTTTTGTTTTGTTTTTCATGTTTAAAAACGCCTTATTGCACTTAGGGCACCTTCATATTCTATAGCTCTAGATCTATGGTTCATGATCCTATAGGTTAGTTGGCAGATAAGGCATTAAGCTCACCTTTGTACAAATATTTTAGAGTAATAAAGAATTTAAATAGATAAATAATCATGTATACGGATACGGGTAGATAGCTTGGATAGGGAAGTTGGATTTTTACAATTTTACATCTTCTTATATATTTTTATTGGCTTGTCGTTCGCCATGGTTCAATAAAATAACATGGTTCAATAAACCTACTGTAGCAATACTTACAAAGTTCAGCCCCCCTTAGCCAAGAACACATGAACAACGCCATTAGTCAAATATCTTGATACCCAACGATGGAGATGACTTTTCATTTCCATGGTAATATTTTTCTGAAAAGTCAAATGCATGGGGTTAGGCAAGATTTTTGATTCCTTCCATATGTTCTTGGCTAGGGAGGCTGGAATGGGTCTAACAATACAATACATTATTTTTAATAGGATTGATTGCTCCCGTATGCCATATACGAATTTGCAGTACGAGCCTTAACACCGGTGTTCCGGCCCGAATTAGTGCTAAGAAATAACGTTTAAAACCATAAAACAAGTAGGTCGCTGCGACTCAATATTTCACTATTATTTTGTTTTAAAAATATTTGGAGTCAGTATAATAAAATATAATCCCACATCTTTTTGGTAAAAGATGTGAATTTTTATTTTGCATATCAGTATTTTGTTGTAGTTGTCTTAAAGTTATATAAACTTAAAAAATATTAAAAAGCGCTGTCTTTGGGTTTCTTTTCGATTGAAGTAATATTACGTTTTGAGTCCCACAATATAAATCTTAGACCACTACGCCAAAATACTGATATGCAAAATAAAAATACATATCTTTTACCATTAAAATGATCTTGTATGGCATATAATCTGTTCGCTATTTAAAAGGTACCTGCATTTTCACAGTTAAAACTTATTTTTAAAATATCCTCACAGAATACCTTTTTGAAGAAATCCTTGATTTGGTCTCTCCTTTAATTATTTTTGCCAATATGTATCACTAATAGTCTTATATTTTTTATATATTTATAATGTCAATAAAAACCTCGTTTATATATATATTTTGTTTTTGAGAATCTAGACTAAAGTTGCTAGAAAATTCTATCTACAGACAACTTGTTAAATAAAGGTAGATTGAACAAAAAGAGTTAAAACGTTGGGGTGGAGTCAGGCGTTCCTAAAGTTCCGGCAACAGTTCGGAATTCTTCTGACGACGAATCGAAAGTGCCTGAACCAAATTAATTGGCTACCCATTTGACAACAGGAAAAAGAGTAAAAGAGGTGTGCGAACCGAACTGACATTAATGAAAATTTATCGCTTTTAGAGCCATGGAATCAGCGTTTTGAGATTTTAATTTAACGATGTATAATTAAAGACATTTTATTAGATAGTTTATTTGTAAAAAATAACAAATTAAATGTTAATTGTTATTTATTTCCTATAATAAATAAATTATATTATTACTTGTGCATTTCTCAAAAATAAATATTGTGCTGTAATTAGGGTAGAGCAGGTAGGATTCGTACACTTTTCATGTAAAATCAAAACTAATAGCTATTTTAAAATAATTTCAATGATGCTGAATTACCTACATATCTGGCTTTAATAATAATATAGTTCAGTATAGATATAAAGTAACATGGGAAACTTATGATGAATTTCCCAAAAAATGGAAATCGTACGAAAGTACACCACACGCGGGGTAGCTTAGTACATAGTAATTGAAAAGGATATTAATATGAAATAAAAAAATAATGATTTACTGTACAGTACCCCTAGTGTGAGTTTTCTAACATTTACTTTGCGTTTGAGTTAACTAAAATTTGTATGGGAAATGGTTCAGCGCTCCAAGCGGAAATTTTGAGAACTAGAAATGCGGTCGTGTGATTGGTCAAAATGTTAACGCGGTAGTATAGTTAACGCGAAAGTAAACGTTAAAAAAACTCACACTAGGACTACAGAAAAACGTAGGGAAGACTAGGGATAAAAGTAACTTGTCCGAATGCGCCCACATTATGTATTGTATATCCCGCGGCCCTTACCTCTGTAAGGCGCCGCAGGTGTAATATATTAAAATAAATGACAAAAGATATCTGAATTATGTGTCTATAATATATATTATATATATTTATTTTATCTGAAAGAACATAAAAGATAGGCAAAACTGCAAATTGTTACTTTTGTCCCTAGTCTCCCCTATTAATATTATTTGCCATGAGTGGGTATCGAAACTAAATAGTTCTCAGTAAACTAATAAAAATAAATAACTTATGTAAGCATATTAATAGTAATGTATTTTAATTCTCTCACAAATAACATAATTTAGGTAGAAGTTTGATACAGTAATAACGAGAAACTAACTATTACAGTATTGCAAGGCTGGGGCTATATAGAACTAGGCAGAGCCTGTTTCTCAGGGCCCAGGACCTCGCCAATTGACAATTCATACATTTATCTCTTCTTCAATTATTATTATTTACTTATTTTAATTTATTTATATCAAAAATAATATTATTATTTTGTACGTGGTGGCCGAGTTCGCTAGACCTTGGACTTAAAGATACTTAGGTCCCTAGTTCGAATCCCGGTGTGTACCAATGAGTTTTAAAAAAAAAAAAAAATGTACATTTGTTTGACAACACCATTATAGTACCTCGGAGAGCAGGTTAAGATGTCTGTCCCGGTTTCACTATACCAACTTGTAAAACTGTTTATATTGAGTCTATTCAAAACATCGCAACAAGTTAGCCACTTGGTATGTAGACTCATACCATCGGCTACGACGAGGGGGATTAAAACCCCTCTGCTGGGTACCCTGGGGCCGTCTATGCGGTGCGGTCTCGGGCGCCGTAAGGCACCCGTGATGATATTTATGTATATGTATATTATATCAAAAATTATTTTAGGGTAGGTACGCTGTTCAACACTTTATAAAAGATCATACCTATAAAACAATTAAATCGAACAAGGATAAGGCGATTTCAAAAAGAGAATTAAAGTTTTAAGAGTAGATTTAAAAAATGTTTATTTGGTAGTAAAAAAGAAATTACTTTAATTCAGCCTAATGATTGGCTAGAAAGTCAAAACCAGATGCAGACTGGCATTTTAATTGGCGGCTTAAACAAAGAGGATTGGATCAGGAGAAATTCGACGAATTTAGTCAGATTGAGCCTCTATCAAAGTAAACAAAACAAAACATTAGTGGATTACCATAGAGTATAGAACATGAACCAGCGTAGAGGGCGTGCTAATTATAAATAATAATAAATACCATCACGGGTGCTTTTTAGCTCCCGAGAACCGTTTAAACGGCCTCAGGCTACTCAGCGGAGGGATTATCCCGTCCTCATTTCGCCGATGGTATTCGGAGGCAATATACTCGTATCTAACAAATGGCGAGCTTATTGCGATGTTTATAATGGTATAGTCTCGTTGTATAAAGCGGTCACCCATTCCAGGTCCAGCCTTGTTGTCATCTGCTTAACCTTGTTATCAGTTGCGCAGTGACATAAACACTAGGCTGGGGCACCGCTTTTAATACTTTCTAATTACTATATTCAATTTACATAATCCTAATTTCAAATTTGATTAACATGTAAATTGCTTTTAGAAATTGAGTACTTCTTACCTTTACAATCTTCTGGTACTGGTACTGTAGGTACGACATGTTATTGCTTAATTTTGTTGTTTGTTGACAGTAGATATACCTTAGTTAATGTATATATACTAACCCTCGTATACTAAGTCGTGTTTTCCACTCCACTTTTACTCAAGGAATATCTGTCTCTTTCTACCAAATATCATATTAAGAAAGATAGAATGAGACAGACTATCCTTAAGTGAGAGTGGAGTAAATACGGGAGTGAGTATAGTTTGAAGTGTGTCCTTTATTTTAAATTTACGAATGAAGCAGACCTCTAATTATTTACACAACGCAGATGCGGCTCTGAAAATCGGTTAACCCACAGACTAAAACCGAATCAATGTTATCTACTTATTGAGATATAAAACAATTATATGAACAATTGAGTAAATATAACACTTTTTTAGTATTTATTTATTTGCATCTTGTTAAAATTATAAAATATAAATTAGACAAGACCCTGCAAGGGCACTACATAAAATCAAAACTAGGGTATTTACACTATTAATGAAATCTAAAAATATAATATTTATAATAAATAAAATTAAATAAAATTAAGGTAACTTTAAATTTATTATACTGGACCCTTTTTACTATTTTCACTCGCCCAAGTGTTAGGTGGTAGATAATTCCAAAGGCATTCATTATTGAGATTTTTTTTCAATAATAAATATTTCTATTTCTATTAATAAAGAAGACCGTCTATGTGCATTTTTTTATACGTAATTAAAAATATTAAATACAGAGTCAAAATATAAAATTAGCCCATAAAAATAACAAAAAGCGGTAAAGCGCAAATGCTATTCGCGCACTAGAAATAATAAAAGAATAGAAAATGCGGACAATGATTGATTTCACAAAGAAATTTATTATTATCTCAGTAACCATTTGAGATAGAAAGTTGAAATATACTTTTACGAATTATGAACTTTGTTATAATAATACCTATAACTCAAAAACTACTAAAACTATAAAATACCGAAAAAAGGAAATTCATATAAATATCAATCGGTTACAGAGATAGTAATTTCCTATTTTTTTCTACCTCCATTAATTATTTTCACATTATAATGCTGGACACCGAGATGACACGGTACTAAGATACAAGATACAAATCCTACTATTCCATATTTCAGCCACCTACCTCAACCGGTTTTCGAGATATGGGTCTGGGGCCTGGGCATTTAGGCAGACAAACAGAGTTATCCCAAAAGTATTTTAAATTACGGTACCCTAAAAAAATACAGCAGCGCCCTCCAAGTCTTCTAAAGTTAACTTTGTAGCACAGACGAAATTTTAATCATTGCCTCTTAAAAATAAGCAGGTAAGTAACTAATCCGATTATATCGAGTGATTAAATTCGAGAACACAACTGAAAGCATTATTATTTCCACTACATTTAATTACCGCCTCTTCTGATTTGATACCGCTTACTGTCAAAAGTAGAGTCAGGATCTAAGGCTTATAACGATCATTGGGTTTTACACGGTACATATTTTTTTGTCATGTGTCAAATCATCCAATAAACTATTTAGGCGGCAGTATAAATTTTTTAGGGTTTAATGTTTTGGTGGGTACTATTTTTGATGCGAGGCTCTCTAGTTAACAAGAATATGAAAAATATTTTTATTGATACAAATCTATACTAATATTATAAAGCTGAAGAGTTTGTTTGTTTGTTTGTTTGTTTGTTTGAACGCGCTAATCTCCGAAACTACTGGTTCGAATTGAATAATTCTTTTTGTGTTGGATAGTCCAGTTATCGAGGAAGGCTATAGGCTATATAACATCACGCTACGACCAATAGGAGCAAAGATATAGTGGTAAATGTGTAAAAAACGGGAGAAATTATTTCATCTTTGAAGCCTTCCGTTGCGTGCGCCGTGAAAACGGTTCAAGATACACAAAAAATATGTATTGAAGAATAATCTAAATATATATAACTCAAAGGTGACTGACTGACATAGTGATCTATCAACGCACAGCCCAAACCACTAGACGGATCGGGCTGAAATTTGGCATGCAGGTAGATGTTATGACGTAGGCATCCGCTAAGAAAGGATTTTGATAAATTCTACCCCCGAGGGGATAAAATAGGGGATGAAAGTTTATATGATAAAAAAATAACTATTCCACGCGAAAGAAGTCGCGAGCACAGCTAGTACATAATATAACAAAATAGTAGGTAATATGTGTTAAAAGGTTTGGTTCCCCCGTGCTGGGTCGCCCTATGTTACAAATGCAATGGGCAGTGAAAGAGAGAGAAGAGAATCACTCATCCAATTTTTGTGATTTTATTATAGATTTTTATGTTAATAATATTATAAAATGCATAGTTCCTTGAAGAGCACGTTAAGCTATCGGTCCCAGTTTCACTATCTGGTGCAACTGTTTATTGAAGCCCGTCGTTCTATGTAGAATCATACCAACGGCTACGATGAGGTAGGATTAAAACTGCTCATCTGGGTACCCTGAGACCGTTTAGGCGGTCTCGGGCGACGAAAGGCACACATGATTACATTTATAGATTATGGTCAGGTTTTTTTTATTGGAGGACAGCATGTGACTTTGTATCTGGTGGTAAGCAAACCTACAAAGTGCATGAATGGGAAGTGCAAAATACATTGTTGCTTGACAATATTCATTGCTCCCACTGTGCCGGCTTAATAATACGGCTATAGGTACTCGTGTAGTTATAGAACGGTATATATTTTTTTAATTGGACTCTCACACCCTTCTTAGATATCGCTTTAGTCAACTTTAGAGCATTATATTTTTGACGATTAAATTTGATCGTCGTTTTAAAAACATTTAAGTCGCATACGACGTGTTTATACGTCGTATAGGTACTTAATCATTTTTTAACCGAGAGGCTCCAATTAAGAAAAGTGACCGTGCAATCGATGCACCGACTGATAAATAACTTTTTTTTATTAATAATCTTCAACAGGTGCGCAGGATTAAGTTGATTTGGTTTTAATAAAATATATTTTTAGTTAGAATACGACTTGCTATATGTGTATGTGCAACCAACTCTGCCACTACGTATATGTTCGTATAACAATATAAGATTATAATAATAATATAATGAAGAACATTTCACAAATTTTGTCCTGTATGTATTAATGTAATTATGTATGTATTATGGAAGTTTATTTTGACACATCTTCACATCGCTATTATCTTCTCTCGTAATTACATCTGTCTAGCTATGACAGCAGGCTTGAGCTCCGGAATACCGGTTTTAAGTAAATTCCGGAATTCCGACATATTTCAGTATCGTTTGTAATATCGGAATTGGTGAATCAAAACCGGTCACGGTTTGAAGCGTAGCGCGTCATTGATCGACGACTCGTATTGCGGATTGGCGGAACGGTGACGAAGCGAGCCGTCGAGCGAACTTGAAAACACTGACGTTCTTGATATTTCACTACCAACCAAATTTCTAGGACTTGTTGGACCAGGGATCCTACCGGGAAGCCCTACGACGCGTAGATTCAAATACAAATGTATAAGATTTGACATTTCTCTTCGATCGAGTACTTATATTATTTTCCTATACATTTTTATCGATTGATGCGTCGATCGGTATGCCAATATTGCTTCCTCCTGTATAATATGTTTAAAGGAAGCCTTGAATTCCGGATACCGGAACTGAATTGCTTAATATTGAAACCTAATACCGGAATTGAAAAATGGTCCAATATTCAAGCCCTAGTCATAGCCTGTATCGCATTAGAATTAATAAGAGTTACGACAGGTCTTTGGCGAGAGCCAATAGGGGAAGGTTGTGTTTATGTTTTTTTTTTGTATTTATGTATCCGTGAAAGTTTGTTGTTCGAAAGTGTTGGTGATTTCGTGGAATATTCTCTTTAGAGAAACATAAGTGTGAAAAGCTTAATATAAACATTAAAAGCAGACTTTTCGTGTTGTTGCCAAACTCCGCTTTATGTTGCAATAATGGCCGCCATCCCATTATTGTAGCACGTGTTTGTGTTCGTCCTCACTTGACACTGGCAGAAGAATCGTATACTTGTATACGATCGTGTTGCCATTTACATAGAAACTCTCACCGTACAATACTAAATACTACTTGACTTTGGCAGAAATATTGTTTAATAACAAAGCTTGCCATTAATAAAAAAAAAGAAGAGTTATGATACTCATAAATACGAATTAATTACTGTGGCTATGGCTATTATCTTCGCGCAGATTCTTAACTAAGGTGAAAGCCACCAGGGCGACAAACTTCAGTAGTCTTTTACCAGGTTGCAGAGAATTGTAGTAGCCTCCTCGGCGTACTGCGGATGAATTTAATTATTTCATCATCATTATCATCATGCCAGCCTTTCGCGCGTCCACTGCTGGACATAGGCCTCCCCCAAGGATCGCCACAATGACCGGTTCTGCGTATTTATTAAGTACAAAAACAGAAGGAAGAAATGCGTACAGTCGTCACCCTTTTTCCCAAGCTTTTATATAAACAGAACGCATATGTTTCACCGAAGGGATACATTTTATATAAACAAATGTGTGTATCTATAAAAATGTTACGTCTATTATTTATTGGTTTCAGTAAAGCAAAAGGAATTAATGGTGAGAATTTAGGCCATTATCGGCTGACTCAACTTTTAAAACTATTTCTTATGAAAACTTCACAAAGAAAAAGAGAGCCAATATAATCAGCTATCCATGGATTCTCTGTTCGGGTGCCGGGTCCATTGCGTAAATGCTATACTATTACGGCCTGGCCTAACCTCACCTCATCCTCCCATCTAATCCTTGGTCTACCCATGTTTGTTTTTTTTTTTTTGGAAATTTGGAGGTGCTTTATGGTCAAGAACTACTAAGGAAATGAACTGCAGCGTTCCCGGACTTGAGACCGCGAAATAGGTTAAAGGCCTTTTAACTCTCACCTGTATTGTGTTTACAACCCTTTCTACTAAACCAAATACTATATGATACGTTAGCGCCATCTTTGTCATCATTGTCATTACTACGACACAGGGAATCTTACTGTTGCGATTATGGCTCAAATTATTTGTAATAGAATTAGAAACGAACTGTTTAAACATGTTTTAATGTATTTCTATTATTGACTACTTACCTGTAAAGATTTAAGTATTCTGGCAAATATTATATTAACTATATATCTTGGAAACACGTTCCATAAAAGTTCCGACGGCTGATCTCGGAAGGCCAAGATCCTACCTAGATTATATCTTAATAAAGTAACGTTTTTTTCACATATCACTATTATCTTCGCTCGTAATTAGATATGTCATACCTTTAAGTATCGTCAATACCATTAAGGGCATGAGGATTGAAGGGCCAATTTTTTAATAATATTAATTGGCCAATGTTTCATATGCCCGCAGTTAGAAAAATCCAATGTAACTTATACAAACTTAAGATTTTTACCAACTATTTGTTTAGGAATTATTAGCCAAATTCGCATTATCAAAATGTCGCCCCTCAATTTTGATGCTCATCCTTAATTGCATTACAAATAAGAGTTATGACAGTTGAAATTTCGAATAAATAATGATCTGATCGCCTTGGTGGTCTAGTGGTTACGCCGTTAGCGTTATATCCGAAGGCTGTGGGTTCGATTGCCACTCATCTATCTATACTTATAATCATAATATATTAATATTATAAAGAGCTAATGTTTGTGAAGTTGTATGAGGCAATATCTAAATCTACTGAAATTATTTTGAAATATCTTTAGTTTTGGATGGCCCATAAAATAAAAATAACTAATAATTAAAATAATTATAATGTTAATGATAACATAATGAAATCATAAAAATGTCTTGTCTGTATATAACATAATCTAAATTATTTTATTGTTATTAATATAATTAATGTATAATGTATAATATGTGTATTTTAATAGTTTCTAATGATATATTTTAATTTTAAATTTGTTCAATATTTGGTTTTGTCTAGTATTTCTGTTGTATATATTTATGTCCGCGTGCTGGAGGACGCAGCAGAGGCAGGCCCCCCACAAGATGGACCGACTACCTGAAAAAGGTCGCGGGAAGCCGATGGATACAGGCAGCGCAGAACCGGTCGTTGTGGCGATCCTTGGGGGAGGCCTATGTCCAGCAGTGGACGCGCGAAAGGCTGGTATAATGATGATGATGATGATATTTATGAGATTGTTGTGTACTTCCTTCTTTCCTTCCTTCCTATAACTCTGTGGTTGTGTGCCTATATTTGCGAACCTATAACGGACAAATTCTGTACTAAATAATGACATTCAACACCTTGTTATCATAATTGCAAATACATGAATTCTCTTTCTTTCTTGATAAAATAAATAATGTCTTAGTATAGTTTTTTTTCTGGTACACATAGTACAAGCCTAGAGCTATAAAAGAAAAGAAAGAAGGGAAGTAAAAATTTTGAATACGTTTAGAATTCAGACGTTGAAATAAAATTGCCGAATAGTAAATTTCTATATTATAGCATACCTACGCTATAATATAGAAATTCAGTCGTATTTTTCCCGATGCTCGATTTAAAAATTCAATTTTAAAGTCTTTTGTGAGCAAGTCTTCAATTTAATATACTTATTTGAAACAAAATAATTTCATTTCAAGTCTGAGCCCAACCCTACCAAGAATTCCATATAATTTAATTTATTATATTTCATTGTAATCAGATTCTTAGGAGAGCACTTTAACTTATGGGGACATTCTGTAATATTCTGTATTGTTAGGTTGTATTTACACTAGTTTAATGTTGTATTGTAAACTTTTTTTTAATGGAGCACGGCACGTGACTATGTATCTTTCTATTTATAATATAATCGCAATAGTAGCATTACGTGAACCCAAACTTTCAGTACCCCTGGTGTGAGTTTTCTAACTATTACTTTGCGTTTGAGTTAACTATAATTTGTATGGGAAATAGTTCAGCGCTCCAAGCGGAAATTTTGAGAACTAAAAATTGCGAGCGTGTGATTGGTCAAAATGCTAACTCAGTAGTAAAGTTAACGCGAAAGTAAATGTTGAAAAAACTCACACTAGGGCTACAGAATAAAGAACTTAATTTAAACCCTAAGTTTATCAGTTTCTGAAAGCATTAAAGTTATTGTTACTATATCGCGGTTACGGAAATTATTTATATAAAAAAAAGTCAATATTTGCCTCCATAGATTCTCAGTTTAGTTTTTATTTTAAAAGTTTACAGAATTTGTAGTAAAAAAACTATAAAATTAGGATAAGGTAAGTAAAATCTACCTTTATTTTTTATATAATTTTAAAAATAACGTCATATACTATAGATTATTTTCTCTCTATAATAGATTATAATCTATTATAGAGAGAAAGCCCGTGCAAAGTCTAAAAGTTTATTTTTAGTATTTTTAAAGTTTTTTTATATTATTAAAATAAAGACGTGGAATTGTAATTTTACTTATCGCATTCAAATTTTTAGTTTTTATTATTAATTCTGTAGACTAAAATCTGATTTGTATGAAGACAATTTTTTAATGTGTAAAGGTCCTAACAATGGCGAGCGACTGCTACTGACCATACAGTCGATAAGTCGCAAGTTCGTGCTCCCGTGGTATTAACTGCACAACTCGATGCAATCTACTGCATTATGCGCTTGCGCAGCTCTGTGCTACACCCAGGTACTTTGCTTATCACAAATTGCAGTGCTATTTGCATTCTACTTTTGTATTGCGAAGTTATGATAGATGAATTACAGATAAAAATAAAATATATAGAGTATTAAATACTATAACTAGCATTAAACTGTTGTGATTTATTATGTTGCATATTTTTCTTTATATACTTGTACTTGTGAAGACATTAAATGGTCAATGGTCTTTACTTTTTTTCTTAATCTGTTATCTATCCCACTTTCAAAAAATCATTTCTTATAATATCATAAAAAAAAGCGCTAAATGCATTTCTCTATTAAAATATTTTAAAAAATTAAACACACGTCTGATTGTTTTATAAGAATAATCTAGAGTCGAACGAAACCATCACTAGGCGTAGCACACTTCTGTAAATTTATAAAACGTCACACGTCAAAACTACATTTTTTTACTGTACATATAATTTTTCAAATTTATAGCATCCCTGCTCCTTATTAAAAAAAAGTTAAACACCTATTTTTTTTTTTTCAAAGTGTAGTATATGTTTACAATCAAAAACAAATTCATATTGGACGTCAGTAGTTTCGGCTGGGCGATGAGTAAGTCAACCAGTCAGGACAAGCTCTTTATATAGATGTAGATATATACAGTTTATTATATACTCATAAGGTCCAATTCGACCAACCTCGGCAAAATTTTATACTTCCGACTAACTATTTATATAAGTCCCGTCTAAAAGTATAAAACTGCTATATGAATTTGGTCTAATTCGCTTAAAATGATTCCTCAGACTACTAATTGCAAGAGATAGCGTTTCTGTCACATGGTTTTTAATTAATTACGTAAATATTATATATAGTCACTAGCGATGAAATTTTGCATTTTGCGACAATCGGAAAACATTTGAAACTTATTTATGTATAAATTTTGCTGTGTCAACGTCTAACTTTAGAGATTACAGTCCGAGAATTTTGTATGGAAAAAGTACTGCTGAGAAATAACGTTAAGTGGTTCTTTTAACGTCATTCAACATTAATTAATTAGGTTAAAATACAATGCGAAGTAAAATAATGTGTCACAAAACACCTTTGTTTGTGAACATTGCGGTCCTCATTATTCTAGAGATTTATGCCGGATCACACACACTGTGCGTTTCTCCATATAGAGGAGATTATCTTGGTGATGTGGGGTATTTATACTCTGTGACAATGACAACAGTTCTTTCAGACCATTTATATTTTATTAATTATACTACTATATAATAGGGTTTTTATTTGTAGGCTTTTCTCCCTTTTTATTATTATTTTGTAGCTAGTAGTTTTATTTTTAAATAGGGTATAGTTTCAATAAGTTTTTTTCTCAATAATTGAGAAACTAATTTATAACGAATTTTGTACATATATAATTTTATATACGAGTATATACGTGGTGGCCGAGTTGGTTAGACCTTGGACTTAAAAACACTGAGGTCCCTGGTTCGAATCCCGGTGTGTAACAATGAGTTTTTAATCTAAAAAAATATGTACATTTGTTTAACAACACTACTATAGTACCTCGGAGAGCACGTTAAGCTGTTGATTCCAGTTTCACTATACCAACTTGTGCAACTGTATATAGATGGGTTATTGAGTCTATCCAAACATCGCGACGAGCTAGCTACTACGTGGGATTAAAACCCTTCCGATGGGTGCCCTGAGACCTTTTAGTAAGGCACCCGTAATGATATTTATATTTATTTTATTTGTATCACACGGAATTTTTTCACTTCACTCTCCATCTTCCCTTTTTTCTCCTTAATAATCAAAACTGTTAACATTTCTTTTTTTTTACTGTAAGTATGCGAAATTATTTATTTATGTATGTATATATATCTACTTATTTATGTATTTCTATATATTATTATTTTGTAAGTTTATGTATACATGTTATATGTTATAATACCAGTATGTATTGTTATATTACCTAATAATTTATCTATATACCTTGTATTTTATATTGCTTTAAATAGCACTCTGCCTGGTTTTTTGGTCAATTTCCCAAAGGTTAACTGGTAGATAATGCCTAAGGCATTAAGCTCGCCTATGTACAATAGTGTTAAGCTTTTGTGCAATAAAGAATTTTTCATTCAATTTCTGCAAGGTCAACTTGGTTACCATTCTATAGCAACCACATCAGCTCTGGCTTTTTTTAAAAGTCTTATTAGAAACAAAATAGACTAAATGTCTCAAGTAAATAGAGTTCTGCACCGAAAGTAGCCGTCATAGTCTTGTTGTGACTCCCCACTGTGGACTTAATCTACTCAACTCCTGGCTGTGTGACCTGTTTGTGAACGCTAGTGTTTTCATTAGCTCGATATTTTATATTAACACGCTGTGGAATAGCATCTCGTCTACCTTGGTAGGTAGGTACCTAAAATATATAAAAAAAACACACCGAACCGAATACAAGCTACATACCTAGTATTACACTACACATATACTCACTAGTGTAATACTAGGTGGTTACCTGGTTTCATTGACCTGTCAATCGTTATCTGCCATACAATTTTATTAGTGCCATACATTACCATCATGAGTGCCTTATGGCGCTCGAAAATTCCTAGATGGCCTCAAGGTTTGAACCCAGCGGAGGGGTTTAATCTTCACCTCGTCGTATCCGATGGTATTCTGCGTTTACCTACACCGAACAAGTGGTAAGCTTAATGCGGTGTTTGTATAGACTTATAAACCGTTTCACAAGTTGGTATAGTATAACTGTATATATACAGGATGAATTTGAAAGGTTTTGCTTTAGGCTTATATGAGGCTCCACTGATCAAATTGAATAACATTTCCAATAACCATGTGTCGCAAATGAAAAAAAAAATTAGATTCCCCATACAAAATGGTCAATTTGATATTACTAGTTTGTATGGAGAAGGCAATTAACATGGTTCCATATAAAAAAAAAATCGATTTCATCAGTAGAACCTCTAGCCCAAGGTCCAACATTTCAAAGTCACTATATACGAGCATATAAAAGCTTTTCTGCATTTAGGAAATGAAAATTCGATGCTTGAAAGTAACAAAATTACCTAGAAATTTCATATCCACACCGAAACTATTCGCCTGAGCGAGATCATTCGAGTTTGGACGGATTTAATTAAAACCCGATGAGATTATGAAAGCCGATGTGCCGATTGCTCTGAAGCTGCTCTCTGAATATTCACCATGAATATGTCTTTATTGACGGCAATTTCGCCAGCATTCTGTATCGTTTATTATTTTTTATAGCTGTTTGTTCATCGAGTTATGTTTGGGAACACAATAAAATTATGGGACTTTTGAAATTATTATTAGGTATACATTTTTTTTTTTTAAAGATTTTACGTTATTTGCAATTATTATTAATATAATATATATATATATATAAATATATCATCACGGGTGCCTTTCGGCGCCCAAGACCGCCTAGACGGCCCCACGGTACCCAGCGGAGGGGTTTTTAATCCCACCTAGTCGTAGCCGATGGTATTAGTCTACACCGAACAAGTGGCTAACTCGTCGCGATGTTTTGAATAGACCCAATAACCCACCTATAAACAGTTTCACAAGTTGGTATAGTGAAACCGGGAGCGGCAGCTTAACGTGCTCTCCGAGGCACTATAGTAGTGTGGTCAAACAAATGTACATTTTTTTTTTAATTAAAAACTCATTGGTATTATTATGCAACAATTATGATTAAGATATAACTTGTTGGTAATTGGGTTTTTGTCACAGGTTACAGTACTTTTTAGATATGTTTTTGAAAAGGCCTGAAACAGTTCACTTTTAAACATACAGACCTTAACAATATGATTTTCGAGCACTAACTATATAATCTTTCGATCTTACAAAACATATCTGACACTTTATTAAAAAAAAATACAGTAAGCTATAATTTATAAAATCTTTATTGCACATTTATAAATTTTACATAGGCAGCTCAGCCTTAGGCATTATATGTCAGCTAACCTTTGGGATTAGATTTGAGAAATTCCATTCAAAAGGTTTCTGGTAACAGAAGGGTGACTTGTACCTAGTTGGCTCAGTGCTTGAGTATCTTACTGTGAAATCGAGGGTCGTTGGTTCGTGTCACAGAATTGGTTTTACTGGTAATTTACTTATATAATTTTAAATTCAAAACTTTTTGCTTCAGTATCTTTTTGAACGTTAGAACAAAATACACTAATGAAACTTTGTTTTTAGAAATATAAACTGTAGATAAGCACTTAAAGCAGTTACGTAGAACTTTGTATCCTTTAACAAACAACTAACAAAAGTACAACACCCCAATTGTAGCAATACAAAGCGACACGCGCAATATTGTTACCCCTAATTGTCATTTATTTGGGGTAAGAGTAACCCCTAAATATTCTGGAAAGTACCGTGGGAAACCAAGGAATTCCCATCAAAATATAGAAACAAAAGCAGGTATTTTTTTTAGGATCTGGTATCTGTAGTTTCATAACAAAAAGGCTCTACCATGGGTTTGCGCATTGTAGCAACGTAACGTATTTGTATACGTATACATGAGGAACAAACAATAGGGCCGCTTTATTTTTGGTAACAGGATTGAATAAAGCGATCCTATTGGTTGTTGCTCACGTATACTATACGTATACGTTACGTTGCTACAATGCGCAAACCCATGGTAGATCTTCAGGTTAACCTGCAGGGGTTTTATTCCACCGATCGATGTAGCCGATCGATATTATTTTGAGCGTACAAGTGTCAAGCTAATTGGGTGTTTGTGCTTATAAACATTCACAAGTTATATAGTGACAATGGAACCGACAGTTTAACATGTTCTCCGAAGGCCTGACTGATATTGTCAAACAACACTATAAACCTATACAACCCCATTGAAACCGGTGACGTAAACTGTAATGTTTTAGTTAGTTAAAGTCTTACTAACACGACCGCCACATATATTAAATAAATTTATGGAAATTATTAAAATACAATTAAATGACCGCCTCCGCAGAATATTGACTGCGCCTTTGGCGTTGTATCCGGCGGTCGTGGGTTCGATTCCCACCCATGGCAAAAACATTTTTGTACGTTTTTCTGTACAGTTTGTACATACATACATATCATCACGGGTGCCTTACGGCGCCCGAGACCGCCTAGACGGCCAGTGGAGGGGTTTTAATCCCACCTCGTCGTAGCCGATGGTATGAGTCTACACCGAACAAATGGTTAGCTCGTCGCGATGTTTTTTTTTAATAGACTCAATAACCCATCTATAAACAGTTTCACAAGTTGGTATAGTGAAACTGGGGCCGACAGCTTAACGTGCTCTCCGAGGCACTATAGAGGTGTTATTAAACATATTTACATATTTTTTTAAATTAAAACTCTTGGTACATACCGGGATTCAAACCAGGGACCTAAGTGTTTTTAAGTCCAAGGTCTAACCAACTCGGCCACCACGTATATGTGTTACCAGAGCAATATAGTGTAAATTGTCCTGCATATGATTATTATTAATTGTATAAAAAAAAAAAGTAATCTAAGGTGTAATCAACTCGGTCACCACGTATTTAAATAAATACATTATTATGATACACATACAATGGAAGTTATTATTAAATTAGAAATTAAAAGACATCTATTAAAAGTAAGATTTTTTTTTCTTTAAAAAATAAATATAAATTTAATAAGATATTTTATCATACGTCATAACGTAGGTCCCAACATATTTTGCAGGAGGGGCACTGCATTCGCAATAAGGAAGTCTCCGTCCCCCATACAAAATGAGCTTTCGCCCTTCCAGCATTATTCAATTACTATTTCACGCAGAATTAAAATATTATTTTGTCGGTCGTTATTATTATTCTTAATTCCGAAAAAAGATTCACGAAAGAAACGAAACCACGTTTTATTATAAAGCATTATGAGGCTTATTCTGTTCTATGTTAGTGTAACGTTATCTTGTAAGCCTTTAGCGTGTTTAATTCAAATCCGCTATTGTCCAAGTGAGACAGGCTTAGAATTCTAGCTGGCTCAGAATTCTATATGGTACGTCTATCAATGTCTCTCTCCTCATATCTAGACGTGGTAAGATAGAGTTAGGTAATTGAGAAATGATATTTATTTAGTTAATCTATAGGTACTTACATGTTACCCTATAAGAAAATATGTATTGGTATTGAATAGCTGATAGTTTTCTGGAAATAAATAAATAAAAAATGTAATTACAACAAAATTGTGAATAGATAAATAACTTACATTGATTCGGTGAAAAAAAAAATCGGAAAAATAGGATTCAAATCGGCTATATAATCTAACATTTTGTGTTTATTTACACATCACTTTGTTCTAATACAACATTTTTTTTTGTTAGCATTTTAGGTAAAATAGGTTATAATATAGAATATATAATAATACTAATAATATATAGGACAATTTGCACATATTGCTGGTCACAAACTAAGTTCTAGGCTTGTACAATGTGTACCGGAAATAATGATATAATACCTACATATTATATTTTATAAATACCCGGTCAATGACAAACTATAGTCGTACAAATATAGTACAAATATAGAACAAAGTATAGTCGTATGTACATACGACTATATAGATCGATTCAGTAGTTTTTAATGCTGCAAAGCTGTTATGAAACATGAAAACACAATGATCCAAAAATATCGCAATAAATCCGTAAAATTAACTGACATTTGTATCATAAATGCATTTTGAAATAAGTAGGTACTCAGTGTGATTAATTTGCAAGTTTAGCACGTTTGCAGCGATCAGCGAGTGCTGTTGTTTCATTGACTCACGTGCGAAGGATGAGTAAAAATTTACGGTCGAATCCTCTTTCCAATATAACGAATTTAAATTTAATTATATTGGAAATAAGATTCGAAAATTCAAAATAATGGAAAATAAACTACATTTAGTGGTTCAATGATTAATAATGTCTCTACAATTTAATATTCGAGCACAAGTATGGCGAAGGTGGCAAAGGCATAAAGTATTTTAATATTAATTAAGATAATAAAATAAGACCCCGGTAGAATGGAATTGATAGTGCCTCGGAGATCTATTGAAGCACGGAATATGATTTTGTACATATCTTCACGGGTGCCTTACGGCGCCCGAGACCGCCTAGACGGCACCCAGCGGAGGGGTTTTAATCCCACCTCGTTGTAGCCGATGGTATGACTCTACACCAAACAAGTGGCTAGCTCGTCGAGATGTTTTGAATAGTCTCAATAACCCATATATATACAGTTTCACAAGTTGGTATAGTGAATACCAGCTTAACGTGCTCTCCGAGGCACTATAATGGTGTTGTCAAACAAATGTACATAATAATGTAATATGACTTTGTATTTACGTAATTGTAAGCAGACCATCAAAGTCCACGAATAGGGTCGATCAAAAGGTACATTGTTGTTTAATACTCGTAGTATTGATCGCTTTCAATATGCCGCTGCAGTTAAGAAATGGGCGGCGTAATGGCATTACGCTACTTTAATACTCGTATCGCTAAGTTATGGTCTAATCAACCGCCTGTTTCATAACTGCACTCTGAAGGGTCACCACTACTGAAAAATGAATCGATGCAGTATTCTCCTGAAAACCGGGAAACCCATAGGCTAAAATCGATACATGACTAGATTACCTGACGATTTTAACATCTGTTTGAGCAGTAGTAACGAAACCAGCCGGTTTGCCTAGCAAGCTAATAGTATAGAGACCTTGCCTATTAGACTTGTTTACCTATTTATATATATATATATATCTTCACGGGTGCCTTACGGCGCCCGAGACCGCCTAGACGGCCCCAGGGTACCCAGCGGAGGGGTTTTAATCCCACCTCGTCGTAGCCGATGGTATGAGTCTACACCGAACAAGTGGCTAACTCGTCGCGATGTTTTGGATAGACTCAATAACCCATTTGTAAACAGTTTCACAAGTTGGTATAGTGAAACCGGGACCGACAGCTTAACGTGCTCTCCGAGGCACTATAGTGGTTTGACAACATGTACATAATTTTTTTAATTAAAAACTCATTGGTACACACCGGGATTCGAACCAGGGACCTTAGTGTTTTTAATTTTTTTTAACCTATTTATATAACTACATAATTTAATTAGCCTAACAAAATTGAAATCATTATAGGTTAAATAAGCAACTAAAATCTACATCGCTGCCTTATAGCTAAATAGGATTATTTTACCTCGCTACCCCGATTCCTTATAGCTAAGTGGAATTATTTTAGTTTACCCAAATTCATTTTCATTTACTATAAAATTATAATTATCTTCAAAAGCATCTAAAATTTTAGTTAAATTTTAGGACGCTAAATGAATTTAATTAACTAAGCCTTTAATAACCAACTTTAGCGCGACATAAACTGAATTAAGTTCTTTAGACTAAAATTCCAGACCGAGTAAAACGTAGGTATTTACTTAGCAGATTAAAACCATTTCTAATATTGCAGTTACATAGCATGACATAACTGTTGCAGTTACATAGCATGTCTAATCAACCGCCTGTTTCATAACTGCACTCTGAAGGGTCACCACTACCGAAAAAGGAATCTATGCAGTAATCTCCTAAAAATCGGGAAACCCACAGACTAAAATCGATACATGACTAGAGACCTTGACGATTTTAACATCTGTATGAACGGTGGTAACGTAACCAGCCGGTTTGCCTAGCAAGCTAATGTATGGAGACCTAGCCTATTAGACTTGTTTACCTATTTATATAGCTACATAATTTAATTAACGTAACTAAATTGTATCATTATAGGTTAAATAAGCACCTAAAACCTACATCGCTGCCTTATAGCTAAATAGGATTATTTTACTTCGCTACCCCGATTCCTTATAGCTAAGTGGATTTATTTTAGTTTACCCAAATTCATTTTCATTTACTATAAAATTATAATTATCTTCAAAAGCATCTAAAATTTTAGTTAAATTTTAGGACGCTAAATGAATTTAATTAACTAAGCCTTTAATAACCAACTTTAGCGCGACATAAACTGAATTAAGTTCTTTAGACTAAAATTCCAGACCGAGTAAAACGTAGGTATTTACTTAGCAGATTAAAACCATTTCTAATATTGCAGTTACATAGCATGACATAACTGTTGCAGTTACATAGCATGTCTAATCAACCGCCTGTTTCATAACTGCACTCTGAAGGGTCACCACTACCGAAAAAAGAATATATGCAGTAATCTCCTAAAAATCGGGAAACCCACAGACTAAAATCGATACATGACTAGAGACCTTGACGATTTTAACATCTGTATGAACGGTGGTAACGTAACCAGCCGGTTTGCCTAGCAAGGTAATAGTATGGAGACCTAGCCTATTAGACTTGTTTACCTATTTATATAGCTACATAATTTAATTACCGTAACTAAATTGTATCATTCTAGGTTAAATAAGCAACTAAAACCTACATCGCTGCCTTATAGCTAAATAGGATTATTTTACCTCGCTACCCCGATTCCTTATAGCTAAGTGGAATTATTTTGGTTTACCCAAATTCATTTTCATTTACTATAAAATTATATAAGTATTATAATTATCTTCAAAAGCATCTAAAATTTTAGTTAAATTTTAGGACGCTAAATGAATTTAATTAACTAAGCCTTTAATAACAAACTTTAGCGCGACATAAACTGAATTAAGTTCTTTAGACTAAAATTCCAGACCGAATAAAACGACCGAGGTATTTACTTAGTAGATTAAAACCATTTCAAATATTGCAGTTACATAGCATGACATAACATGCTGTTTTAATATCATCGTGTTTAATATCATTTCAAAAACAAAACCCCATGTGGATGAATGAATTTAATAGTCAAATGCATATATCTTAAAATTTCCCTGGAAAATATAAAATTTAACTCTAGGACATTGAATAGAAAGTTGAAATTCATTCGGAAGTCTTATATTATATTACTTTAATCACCCGCAGTGTCGGTATAGGAGTGTTAAATGCATTAAGATGGTTCTCCGCGGGTAACCTGTCTCATTGGTTTAGACAAAATTAATTCTCTTGTCTATATAATTTATATTAAAGTATTTGAAAACAAATTGTAATCTGATAGCTATTTTATAAAAATGCAATTAGAAGAACTTAATTTTCAAATTGTTTTTGTATAATCATTAAGCTAATACAAAGTGGTTTAAAAAAGACACAAAAAAAACATTTACATATCTATTGCTTTTAATTTAGTGAATAAACAAGACTTCAATATCGCACTTTTACATTAACACAGTGGGCAAGTAAACGAACCCACTTGCCTTTGTATTAAGGTAAAATTTACAATAATATGGCTTCCAAAACTTGTCGTTTACTGTACCAAAATGTTCACACCATTTCCGTCAATTCTATTATGAAATTCGCAAGACATTGGAAAATGTATTACGTGCCTGATAATTTATTCTACCCGGAATAGTATGTTATTTATTGACATGCAAGTCATTATTATTATGAGATCTATATCTACCTGTTTTTTTGTAGCATTTAAAAAGCTTCGCCTTCTACTAAATACTACAAAACAAAGTGGGTTTTCGCGTCGGGCTGCTTGTCTGTATGTACGTACAGTTTAGATCTTTTTTTATATTTTTTATTGGAGCACGGAGTATGACTTTGGATCTACCCGATGGTAAGCAGACCTACAAAGTCTATGAATGGGGTCGATCAATTCAATATTATCGCTTCCACTATGCCGGCTAAATGATACGGTTACGAAATGGGCGGCAACAAAGACGTATTTGCATTATGAGCCTATTTTAATATCCTCGCTGCTTTATTGCCAAATGAGTCGCCCGTTTCGTAACCGCACCAAGAAAGCAGACTACTACCTCGACAATAAATCTATGGAGTAGTCCCCGGTAAACCGATGAACCCACAAACTAAAACCGAGATGTGACTAGGTCACTTGACGGGTTTGGCATCTGTATAGGCGGTGGTGACGAGTCCAGTTATAAAGGTCTTCCTCCCACTTAAAAATAATTATATATATTTATTCTTCTAAACTACGGAACGCAACGGATTTTGATGTAGTTTTCTCTATCATTTAGAATTATAGAGAATTCTTGAGAATGGTTTATATGAATCACGGCGCCCGAGACCGCCTAGACGGCCCCAGGGTACCCAGCGGAGGGGTTTTAATCCCAACTCGTCGTAGCCGATGGTATGAGTCTACACCGAACAAGTGGCTAGCTCGTCGCGATGTTTTGAATAGACTCAATAACCCATCTATAAACAGTTTCACAAGTTGGTATAGTGAAACCGGGACCGACACCTTAACGTACTCTCCGAGGCACTATAGTGGTGTTGTCAAACAAATGTACATACATTTTTTAATTAAAAACTCATTGGTACACACCGAGATTCGATCCAGGGACCTAAGTGTTTTTAAATCCAAGGTCTAACCAACTAGGCCACCACATATATCTATTATTTATAATACATGTTATATTTGTAGAATAATATAAAAGCTATTGTTTAATAAAAACATATTATTTTGCGTGGTTTTATTGTTAACGCTGACTAAACTTTACAAGATATATCAAATCTTATAAAGATCTACAAAATAGTCTGCGGAAGCATTGCACCGTATGAAGTCGGGGCGGGTTGCTTGTAAACAGAGTGTTTAGTCTTTTATAATACGAAAAAAAAATTAATCACCAGAACTATATTAATAATTTTTGTGTGTTTCTTCTTAAAAAAAAAAGCCCGAAAAATAATTATTATATGAACGCTTACCTACATAGGTATATGGTTAAAATTACTTTAACAAATACTTACATATTTTTGTTTTGTAATAAGTAGGACAATTTACACATATTGCTCTGGTCACAAACTAGGCTCTAGGCCTGTACCAGAAACAACGATATAATAAGATATATAATATTTTTAAACACCCAGACTATGACAAACTACAGAAAAACATAGCTACATCTTTTTGCCATGGGTGGGAATCGAACTCACGACCTCCAGACGCAACACCAAAAGCGCAACCACTACCTAGTCTATGTAGGCGGTCAAAATATTATATTGTCTTATATATAATATTGTCTTCGTAAAGCAAACAAAATACCTACAAGTTTCAATCGTTTATTATGAAAGATGATTTGTGTAGTACCTTCCTTTTTTTGTAATTTAAGTTCATTATTTTCATCTTATAACACAATATTAAAAAAAAAAATGGTGACAAAAAATACCCAGTATATAAATATTTTTTATAAGGAGATTGAAGTAAAGAAAAAAACTTTTTTTTTCAAACTAATTTTAAAAATAATTTACAAACGATAAATAAAAATCCGAGTTTTTTATAATCAAAACACGTTCAAAATAAAACAAGTACCAGAAATTATTCATTAATATTTAATAGGAAGCTCTTCTACACCCAAATAAATTTAACTTTTGATTCACTATAGTAGTTTGTCGTACCTATATTTAGGCCTGAGGCAGTTCATTTAATAGTCAGTATTTTAAAACTGAACTGCGCTTTATCTTTGAGTAATTATTACCTAAGGCTTTATCCATTATCCCATACATTTATATGACATATGATATGATGTGGGTACAACAATGGCGTGTTACATGATACCGACAATTAAACTTATTTACATATTTAAACAATAAAATTTTGTTATTATTCGCTTTGTTTTATTTTTTTGTGAGAAGACATACATATCTAGGAATAACGCTATTAAAATAATAATAATAATATGGAGTACATTTCACACATATTTCTCTGCTGTACCCCTAGTGTGAGTCTTCTAGCGCTGAACTATTTCCCATACAAATTTTAGTTAACTCAAACGCAAAGTGATAGGTAGTTAGAAAACTCACACTAGGGGCACTGAATGCATAAAAAAATACCTATGTTTAACTTATTGAGGCCTTGAAGAACATTTTAGTTCTAGAAGGTTTTGTCTCTTTTACGCATAATCATTTGTGTTGCTAATTAAAAGAGACACAACCTTCCATAACTTAAGTATTCTTCAAGGCCTCAATAAGGTTTTATGAATACCGGCGCTAATACAAAGTCTACTGTTTCATAGATAATGTAAGTATTTCCATTCCAAATTTAAAAATAAAAAGGCATTGAAATGAAAAGCTCCGCCCGCCCCAGTGTTCAGTACTTTGTTAGAGAATGCCTAGTGAACAATTTGTCAGCTGTGCAGTAAGCTGACTACAGTCGTAACAAATAGCAGTCATCCTTCACTGGATACGTTAGAATTAAAACCTTTTTCATTTGTTGTACATAAGTTCATAAAAGGTTATGCTGTCCCCTAAGCTCTATATATTTTGTTCACATTCGCATTCGCATTATATGTCCTAAATAATAATAAATGTATTTATTAACACATAAAATATACATAAATACATTTAAAAAAACACATAAAAATTTGTACCTAATTAATTATATATTTACATTTACAAATAACTATTGATCTGGCTTCTGTGCTAGGTTACCCTATGTTACAGGAACCAGTTATAACCGCTCCATGCTTACTCTCCATGATAACGATTCGTTATTTCCATATAGAAATGTTAACAATCGTAGCTTGATCTGTAATTTGTATATTGTAATAATGAACAGTTGCCGTTACCGTAGATTATAGGAATCCGCTATTAGTTATCTAAAGGTATTTACGGTAGCCGAGCAAATATTTTTATATGGGAATAACGACCGATGATACATTTATGCAATCTATAGGTTTTTACGGTAGCTGAGTCTCTAAATCTTTGTATCCAAGGGTCTACTACTAACTTCAATTCTGCTACAAACATAAATAAGGCTTCTTTATATTGTCATAACTTTTCACCAAGTTCTGCCAAAAGCCTCTAGCTTGTTGTAAAGAAGCAGCGCGTCACAGTTAGTAACAACTTGCCCATTATACGACTGCACTTCTTATTTCCTGCAATGCGGTGGAAAGGATATATCAAATCACATTTTCCCATTTTATTTCCCCGTAGACAAGCATTGACGTGTTTCTGAATTGAGTCAGATTCTCATACATATTACATATTGTATATATAGCTATTGCACGCAGTTCCTTGTGAGCAACATTTTATAATAAGAATACTGTTTTGTCTATTTTTTTTTTAAATATGTATATACATGGTTACTTTGAAAGTTTGTACTTTGGGCTAATATGAGGTTCTACTGATCAAATCAACTTATCCCATGAAAAATTGCCCTCTCCAAACAAATTAGTATTTTATTTTTCATTTGCGACACATGGTTCCATAACAAAAATTATTCTGTTTAATCAGTAGAACCTCATATTAGCCCAAAGAATAAATTGATAAAAAATATTTTTATATTATTTATTTATAGTAAAATTTTCTACAACCTTTCATATTCACCCTGTATAGCTAAGGTTGTAAACCTGTTGGCCATGACATATCTCGCTGCTACTGCTGACTGCTTCCGCCACTGCCTGCCATAATAGAAAGTTGCAAAAATTCTAAAACGAATTTAAAACACATATTTATAGGTATAATTTTGGGTTATAGAAAGTACTTACCCACCAATAAAAGCAGTTGGCAAAAATGTAAAATCTCAAAAACTATGAAATAGAAAATATTTTTATTTAGATTATTGCCTACTTTGCTTCATATATAAAAATATTATTATATAAAATTCTCGTGGCACAGTGGTTGTAACCAAACTCCTCCGAAACGGCTTGACCGTATATTATTGTTTTATTTGTGTATATTCGATAGGTCTGAGAATAGGTCGTAAACAATTTTTTATATCCCTAAGTAATAAGGGTGATCAAAATGTGAATGAATGCAGAACATTTTATTCATTAGCACACCGTGCAAAGCAGGGATGGGCAGCTGGTATATATATTTCTATCATAAGATACTTTTAAAACTCAAACATTCTGATATATATAAAAAGATTTATAGTAAACCCAATAAAATGATTATTACAAAAACATGAATTATGAACGAGATTTGCATATAATTTAAAGTGATCCATTAGTGGTAGGAATACAGCGTGCCTCGCACAAACCGATCTAAAAGGATAATTAAACCGATGCTGTAATTTATTGCAATTTTAATTAAAGCAGAGGCGGGTAGACTGAGACCCTACCTCTAGTCATTAAGTTACAAAACCAAATTATTGTTTTATTACAGTTTCTATAGTTTTATAACGCACAGTAAAATGATTACGTATATACGTGGTGGCCGAGTTGGTTAGACTTTGGACTTAAAAACACTTAGGTCCCTGGTTCAAATCCCGGTGTGTACCAATGAGTTTTTTATTATAATAAATATGTGCATTTGTTTGACAACACCACTATAGTGCCTCGGAGAGCACGTTAAGCTGTCGGTCCCGGTTTCACTATACCAACTTGTGAAACTGTTTATAGAACCCATATATTGAGTCTATTTAAAACATCGCGACGAGCTACCCACTTGTTCGGTGTAGACTCATACCATCGGCTACGACGAGGTGGGATTAAAAACCCCTCTGTTGGGTACCCTGGGGCGCCGTAAGGCACCCGTGATGATATGTATGTATGTAGTAAAGTTTAATCTATTTAATCGTAAATGTATAAGAAGTCTATAACTTTATTCTTTTTTTTTTTTAAATGTCATTCTTATTTTGAAATATTATAATAACAAAAAAAAATCAAATGAAACATTTTCTGGAGGGTGAGACTCGAACCCACAAACCTCATTTATGCAGCAAGGTACCATCCCAAGTTTTTATTTTGTAGTATAAAGCCTTAACGAAAATTGTCATCGCTTTTTTTCTATGGTTTGCGTGAATTTACGCAAACCTTTTAATTATTTTGTATATTAATTATTGTGCATCATCATCATCAGCCTAGTCAGTTTCGTAACCGCACCCTGAAAGGATACTACCACCTCGACAAGGAATCGATGCAGTAGTCTCCTGAAAACCGGTAGACAATACTAAGGCATTAACTTTGCCTATGTACAATTTTATTTAGTAATTTTGTGCAATACAGTATTTTAAATAAATATAAGTAGTATCTACATTTTTTATATTATATAATTTTTTAAAAGATAAAAATGCAATGAAAAAGTCCTGATGGGTGCCCAAGCAGCAAGCAAGCGTTATCAACATCAATATACCAGCGCAATAAGAACTTTAAGTTCTATTAGAGCCGTAAAAGAGTTTTAAAAGACGCTTTTGACTTTATAATTACGGTTTGTTATTTAGTATACAGCCCAAATTTTATAAGGGCTGTATTAAGTGTTAGACAAAAACTTCAGCATTTTAAAAAGAATACAAATACACTACTGTACAACTTTAAACATCTTTTTACACTAAACACTGTTTTTTATCATTAAAGCTGTATAAATACCTTATTAGGCACCTGAAGCTGACTTATTAAAGCCTAAAGTGTTATTATAGTATCACTATATGTTTTTATCTGTACAATGGTACATGCTAAATCTAAAATAAAACTTATATTTAAAGTGTAACTCTACGCTCTTGTAAAGACATTGGTTCTATGACTTATGTATAGTGGGGTGTTAAAATACTTCAAGAATAAATTGCAGCTATAGTACAGATTTTAGTCAGCTTTACTTTAATTGTTGTGCAAGTTCGAGTAAAATGGAAAATAAATCTACTTGGAAAAAATAAAACGATCTGGTGCTATATTGGTTATATACGATCGTATAGAATGCCTTTTTATGTAACATTTAATTATGGTCCAACCGGCGAACGGCCTCGAATTTTCGTTTTTGACAAATCTAGCGATGTCAACTCGTTTTTTTGGCCACCTTAACTCTCCTTTTGTTTCCCATTTGGTATTATGCACAGATTTTTTTCCCTTTCTCTACAGTTTTCACAATTTTAAACGGCAATTTCTGAAAAATAAAATAAAATGAATAAGTTACACAATAATTCATGTATAAATTAAACACACATAACAATTTATGTTCTACTAGCAGACCTACGCAACTTCGTCTGTCAGACGTGTCTGTTTCTCGCACATTAAAAATTAAAAAGACAATTAAAAAAATATACCAGAAAGAGAAAAAATTGCATCTTAAATAAGTTTTGCTATATGCCATATTAAGAAATAGGCAAATATATAGTCGCTAATCGATGAAAAAAAGTAAAAAAAAAGGATTATAAAAAATCGTACGTTTTCCGTACGATTTCGATGTTTCGATCGTACTCGCGTAAAATCATCAAAAAATCGTACAAATACGATTTAAATCGTACAAATAGCAACCCTGTACCTCGCTACCGCGCCGTCCCCCACATGACCGCCCGCCAAGCTCTCAAAAAGAATAAATTTTCCCCGTTTTTGCAATATTTTTATTTGATGCTCCGCTCCTATTAGTCGTAGCGTGATGCTATTTTCTTTTTCATCCATCGTCACTTGTGAAACGGAATTCTTTTGCTCACTTACTGACAAAGTAAATTTTAATATAAAATATACAATAAGAGAGGTTTTTTCACATCTTTAACGTATCTCTAAAATTCAAAGTGTATGGATATTCATTAACTACCTTTTTTTTTAAGAATTACAAGATATGAAAATTATCAATTAAACCTCTTGAACGATAAAAATATTCCATTAAACAGCTAAATAGCAGCTTATAGCTGACTAAAAGAATCCGTAACAAACTACTTACAGCTATTTAGATTATAATGCTTTTAAAATATCTTTTAGGCTGTTTAAAAAATTATCGCCATTTTCGATAATTAAAAACAAATTTATTAAATATATAACTAAAATATCATGGTCGGTGATGAACGTATTAGTATCTTTTAGAATAAAACATAATCGGTGTTGAATATCACATAAAATATTTTAAAATCAATTTTGAATGTACCTTAAAAGCAATTGTACTTACCGTATTTAGAACAAATCCTTATTAATATAATCTTATTGTTTTGAGGGCGCGTTAATATTTTCACTTAAAATGTATACCATAACACAATAAATTTTATTCCGCACTGAAAATTTACGAATATTAACAGCTTTCAAGTCTTATTAAACACTTTACAATTATGATAAAATTATGTCGCCATAATATAATTTTCTCTTCATTGTTTTTACATTTATTCTCTTTAAAAACTTTTTTAAATCATTTTTCGTTACAAAATACTTACAAAAGAATAATTAAAGATTTAGGGTTTTATTGTACACCTAATAACAGCGATAAAGCAGCTTTTAAACAGCTTCTTCTTTACTTGTACAGCTACTATACAGCTTTAATAACTATTAAAGCTGTTTATTTTGGGGCCCAATTTGTAATTATAAGGTCTGTTTAAGTGCTTCTAAAACCTTTATACAGCCTAATTAAACGCTTTTAGTATAAAAGGCAACTTAAATGCAGCTTCTATAAAGCTTGAGTGCTGCTTGGGTGGGACTCGAACCCACGAACCTCGCTATCGCGGCAAGGCGCTCAACCGCTGAGCCAACCAAGTTCCACTCACCCTTCACGAATTTTGTTCTCTATTAGCTTATAATAAATTATAAAAATTAATAATATGTATATTTTATAAAACCCAGACCATGACAAATTGTACAGAAAAAACGTACTAATATTTTCTGCCATGGGTGGGAATCGAACCCACGACCCCCGGATACAACGCCAAAGGCGCAACCACTACTCTACGGAGGCTGTCAAAATGCATAAATACATTTTTTATAAAAAACATTTGATAAATCTTAAATCATCTTAAATTTTTGAAGAAGTGATACAGCTTGAAGTAAGCCAAGCAATAACTCATAAATTCGATTACAATATGATTTATAGCGTCGGCCAAGTAATTAAGAAGAACTGGACTAGTGTTAGGAAACAAGAACTGTAAATTTCCTATATCATGCGAGACAGAGAAGACTAGATTATATATAATTGGATTAAAATACGTAATCTTGTTAGGCATCCTCCGTAGCTGACATGTGGACGCGCACTTATTGTATAGAAACTAGATTAAAGTAGCCTATAATTATTATGTTTTATTACATTAAATTAATATATATAGTGCTATAGTGCCTCGGAGAGCACGTTAAGCTGTCGGTCCCGATTTCACTATACCAACTTGTGAAACTGTTTATAGATGGGTTATTGAGTCTATTCAAAACATCGCGACGAGCTAGCCACTTGTTCGGTGTAGACTCATACCATCGGCTACGACGAGGTGGGATTAAAACCCCTCCGCTGGGTACCCTGGGGCCTAATTATAAAATTCCTTAAATACGCATTATAATACACGCAATACATAAACATACATACCATACCAAACAAAATTGTCACGAGGTTCATCTAGTTTAAGTATTCAGATAATGAGTTGTGAGTAAGCGTTTAAACACACCGATGGAAGAGGCTGATCTTATAGTCAGAGGAAGCAAATTCCACTGGCGAGCAGCAGACACCGTAAACGAATCTGAATATTTGGTAGAGACATGTGACGGGAATTTCAGAAGGTTATTACAGAAGATTAGATATTATAACAGAAGAACGGTGGAGACGAAGAAGAAAACGAGTTTAAGGTAAGAGGGAGGGTAGTTTGTGATCAGGGCATGTAATACGTAATTGTTTCTGGTACATTTTTTCATGGCAAACTGTACCTACTGAAAACTAATATTGTTTTGTTATGAGTAGGAATCGAACCCACGACCTGTGGATACAACGTCAAAAGCGCACCACACGTTCAATCTACAGCTGCTATATCTACTACAGTTATATTTACTACCTTAGCTTGTTATGTCTAGTAATTAATAAAAGCTTATACCAGTTTATGTACTCAATCTGATAAATTTAGAGCAATTGCTACTAAATGCAGTGTACACAGAATATTAGGTCCGATTAGGAGTTGGTTCATGTTATTTGCGTTTGTAATGCGAAGTATTGTTGCAATGTATGGGATATTGTTGCAATGTATGAGATGGTGTTATAATATATGGGATGTTGTTGGAAAGTATGGGATGTTGTTGGAAAGTATGGAATGTAAGTTGCTGTGTCCTTCATATTTTATTTTCAAGTACCCAAAATTTCCCATCGCGAAGGCCAGCAATTTAAAGTAAAATCTACGAACTAGGATTTTTTTATATTTTGATTTTTAGTTACTGCTGCTCCAGACGAAACAAAGAACTTTAAATTAGATGGGGCTAATATTACCATTGCCCATACAGATGCGAAAACTGTCAAGTAACCTAGTCATGTTTCGGTTTTATTCTGCAGAAATGGCGAAATCTCCTTTAAGGGGGGTGAATACGCGCACAACGCTAAGCTAAACTTTAATCAATATGATGTAATGCAAACCTGGTGACATTAAAAATTTACAGAAAACTACGTCATTTTGGTTAAAGTTTAGCTTAACGTTGTACGGCGTAACTAAAAGGTCTACAGGATGCGGTTATGAACCTGGCAGTAGATTTGACGATAAAGCAACAAGGAAATTAGGCTCATAATGCAAATTCGTCATTGTCACGCGCGTTTGTTGTGGTTACCAAATGGTAACCGCATCATTTAGTCGGCATAGTGGAAGCGATCTATGCTGTTAAACAACAATTTATTGATCGAATTATATTCATGGACACGCCATTCTTGGATTTTGTAGATACTGCCGTGTTTCAGAGATCGTTCCATATTTGGTAGCAGAAACGCAAATATCGTATAGGACTCGTAATCGGGCCTCGGAGAAGTTTTAGGGCATTTATAGACTTAAGGCAACTATCGACGTTTATCTTCATCCCACATCAATTACAAACCATTTCTTTGCCGGACAGTTGTGTTTGCGTTGCAATGTCAATTATCGGAAAAAATACTTGTCTATCGGGTTACCGTTCTCACGCCATCGGACTGTACCGGTGTTTCTAGATTCACCACATTGTTTTGTGAACCGAAGATTTCTAATAAGTGTTGGTAGTAGGTATTGTGTTTGTTTCTACATAACATCATTATGGCGGGAGGTAGGTCTCTACCTGTAACTTCGCTAGGCCTGACAATGCAAAAACCGTTAAGTGACATGACTTGCATGTTTTGATTTAAGTCCATGGGTTCAAGAGTTTTCAGCAGACTACTCCATCGATTACTTGTCAAGGTGGTAGTCTCCTTTCCTTTAGTAGGACAATTTTAAAGTAAACTCGTAATGTAAATTTGCCTTTGTCGCGCATCCGTAACAGCATCATTTAGCCGGGATAATGTAGTTAAACAGTAATGTATCCCAATAGGGAATATGAATGTTTTTTTTTTATTTCATTACTTGATAGAGTAACTACATTAGACCCTAAAAACAAATATTAAACATTTTTTAAAGGGTAATAACACCAAAATAAAAGGGTTTAAACTTTATCTGCCACTACCGCAGTAAAAAACGGTACAACGGTACGGCCGCCATTCTGTGACGTCATTCGTGCTCAAAAAGCATATTAGTTTAATGTAATTTCACCTCAAAAGTTAGTCAAAAGGTTTTTTTCTAACAAATTATCGTAATAAAGGACAATAAATACCAGAGAAAACAAGAAACTGTAGACTACAGAATACACGTTGACATTTGTTTATGCGCGAATGACGTCACATGTAGTGTTTGCTAATGTCGGAGCGTTTAGAATAGCGTTCCGTTTCTACAAAAAAAATGATTTTTAAAATCGCATTTATAAAAAAAATAGATAATCAAAATAAAATAGATTACTGTAAATATGTTCAAAGACATAAAAGGAACATGATAATATTAAAATAATATTAATTGGCGTTACATGCATATTCCCTATTCCTGGACTTTGTGGGCCTGCCTATGCCCTATCTACCTTATGGTAAATAAGGTAGATATAAAGTCACATGTCGTGCTTAAATCCAAAAATTAATAAATCTGCAACGAAAGGTGTCTAATAGGTAGGTGGCATTATGTGTCAGTCAACCCAAGTTTGGTTGGAAAGTACATTTCCCGACGAAAAAAAGGTCGTACAGGGGCGGATCCAGGGTTGGAATTTGGGGAGGGCCCAACTAGATTTTTTTTCGATTCCATGAGCAAAAAAAAATTATCGTCAAAAAAAAAAAACTAAAAACCTTTGTCGTAAAAAACAACGTCCCCTGGATTCACAGGCTTTTTAGAGGACTTATTGAAATAAATATTATGAATTTAGACTATCTTTCTATTTAAACGATTTCGGGGGGATAAGAATGTAATAGAAAATATTGTTTATTTTACGAGTCCTTTCAGTAAAGTGAAATAAGCAAAACTAGAAAACGAACGGTTTTAAGACCCTTATTACAAGAAGTAGGTAGATAAGTTCCATAATTTATTCATTAAAATAACAAGCAAGAACTCTACAAGTAGTTAGCAACTTACGTATGTATCTATAGATCTCTTATCAACGCGGTCAACATGCAAGTGTTTAGAAAGGCACCAGGGAACATGGCGTGTCCTAAAACCGATACATCTAGGGTACTTAGCTGGACTCCAGCACGCGAATGCAAATTCTATCTAGATACGGAGTGAAACCGTCTAAGGGGCACTTTGAGGACCGTTTTCTAAATGTCTCTTATTGTAACATGTTGTTTGTAAAGAAAGGGCTAGCGAGAACTTATTTTGGACTAAATAGGTAGTATTGTCGAGCACGGCATGTGGGGTCGAACAATCAATTGTTGTATAACTATATTGATCGCTCCCACTATGCCGGCTACGAAATGGGGGCCAACATGGACGTATTTGCATTACGAATTTATTTTAATATCCTCGCTGGTTTATCGTCTAGTCAAAGGTTTCGTAACCGTACCATGAAAAGAGACTACCCCCTCGACAAGATATAGAAAACCCACAGACTAAAACCGAAACATTATTAGTGACCTTGTCCTGTTTCAGTTTGACGGTTTTAATGAAAAGCAAGTAAGAACGTATTTTGGACTAAATATATAGGTAATATTGTTCCTAGCGGCGTCCACCTTTATATTTTATGCAATAAAGATTTAAATAAATAAATAAAAAAAAACATCTACAATTTTGTACTCAGCGATTTTCACCTCGCCTTTTTATTATGGAGCACGGCGTGTGACTTTGTATCTTCCTGATATTAAGCAGACCTATAGTCATTATTGGAATTGATCAATACATTGTTGTTTAACAATATTGATAGCTCCCTCTATGCTGGCTAAAAGGTAGCTTTTTTTACAAAAGGGGCGGCTACATGGACGTATTTGCATTAAGAGTTTATTTTATCTGAGTTAAGTTTAACCTCGCCGGTTTATTGTCAAATCATGAAAAGAAACTACCCCCTCGACAAGAAATCGATACAGTAGTTTCCGGAAAACCGGTGAACCCACAGATTAAAACCGAAACATGACTCGGTCACTTGACAGTTTTAAAGAAAGGGCAAGCGAGAACGCATTCTCGCTTACCCTTTCTATTGTCCCGAAGGTTTGAGTGGCAGAGAGCCTAGCGGTATTAAGTCCGCCTTTGTATTTTATGCCATAAAGATTTAAATAAATAAATAAATATTTTTTAGTACAGTAGACCTGCGTTACATTACTGTTACCTCAGGGTACTCAGCGGAGGGTTAGAGATTCTCGGTTAAGATCTTTTATCTTTCTTTCTTAATTTAACCAAATACCCGCTTGTGGCGGTGTTTAAATACATAGGTAGGTATAAACAGTTTCACAAGTCGGTATATTGAAATTGTGACCGACAGCTTAACGTGCTCTTCGAGGCATTATATTGGTGTTGACAACCTAATGTATATAAAGTTTTAAATGAAAAACTTACTGGTTATTTGCTGTATGGTTTAACCGGAGTTTAAACGTAAGTGTTTATAACACTTATAAGAACGGGTATAGTACCTTAAACTACGAGTATACTAATACTAACACAAATAATCATTATTCACACCAGCTAATTAATCGTATTTCCTATGATATTATGTGCCTTTTCATATAATATAATAATTAAGTAAGTCCTGTAATAAAGTCTGTTCCGAAATTCAAATATTATTATCTGAACGATCCCTCGAGAAAAGAGTGAGAGATCGCACAGATTAATTATTACACATATTTTGGAATAGTCCCTTATTTGTCCGTCTCCGTAGACTAGTAGTTGCGCCTTTGGCGTTGTATCCGGGGCTCGTGGGTTCGATTCCTACCCATGGCAAAAAAAAATATTAGTACGCTTTTCTGTAAAGTTTGTCATGGTCTGGATGTTTTTAAAATATTATATATATTTATATCGTTGTTTCTAGTTTTAGTTTCCAGAGCTTATTTTGTGACCAGAGCAATATGTATAAATTGTCCTACATATTATTATTATTATATTATAGAATAGAAGTAGTCTATAGAGATGTGCCGAATAGTCGGCGACTAGTCGGTAAAGCCGACTATCCGGCCACTATCATAGTCGGCGACTAGTCGGCGAATATTCGGCAAAGAGCGCCAACTATCCGGCTTCTTACTTTGTATATATTTCTCAGTACCCGAAACCGTGATCGGCTTGGCCGATTAGTCGGCCTCTTTACAACGACTTATCGGCTAGTCGGCTAGTCGGCCAAAGTCATAATCGGCACATCTCTAGTAGTCTGATTTAAATCTGTTCAATACAAAATTAAACTAACAGAAAATATTCCAATCATGACAGATAGACAACTAAATCAAATTCCTCTCATAACAAAATCATAAAACCAAACAAAAAATGGCACGAGTCATTTTGGTCGTTGCATTTTGATTTTATAAAAAAAGGGAATACCGAAAGCATTTCGAAAACAAATCGACAAATATATTTTGAATACATAATATTATGATCTATGTACTTTGATTTACAGCTGAAATTTCAATGAAAAATATTTTATTTCTTCCCGATCTTATTTCGAGAGCTATTTAATAGTTATTTTAAATTAGACTTTATAAAACTGGATTTAAAGTTGTTTTTTGGATATAAATTAAAGGTGTTTTTTGCAAGAGAGAGTATTTTGGTCATAACACCCGCAGGCTGTCACGCGCCACGTATAGTCGAGGTAGACTTTACATACAAAAAACTTTGGTTTGTAACAGAAAAAGACAAGATGTTGGTAACAGTCGGGCCGTTGTTTGATGTTTTGGTACTTAATTAATAAAATTTCTGAACGTATTGAGTTTAACTGTTAACATTTTTTGTTTGATCGTAAGCCAGGATGATGATGACTTGATAAAGACTATGGTAAATGGTTTTTAATAGTTTTTTTCTGGGTCCAATCCCATCTGTCTCATTAGATTTGAATTTATTTAATGATGTTTTAAAAAATAGTTATTCAATACTTACGTTAATACTTAATACTTAAGTTATATACGTGGTGGCAGAGTTGGTTAGACCTTGGACTTAAAAATATTTAGGTCTCTGGTTCGAATCCCGGTGTGTACCAATAAGTTTTTAATTTAAAAAAAAAATGTACATTTGTTTGACAACACCACTATAGTGCCTCGGAGAGCACGTTAAGCTGTCGGTCCCGGTTTCACTATACCAACTGGTTAAACTGTTTATAGATGGGTTATTGAGTCTATTTAAAACATCGCGACGAGCTAGCCACTTGTTCGGTGTAGACTCATACCATCGGCTACGACGAGGTGGGATTAAAAATCCCTTTGCTGGGTACTCTGGGGCCGCCTAGGCGGTCTCGGGCGTCGTAAGGCACCCGTGATGATATGCATACTTAAGTTATAATACTTACTAGTCTGTTTAACTCAATGATGTTGTATAATATATGTTACACTCTTCTATTAGTCCATCATTATTATAAGCAGTCGATTCACACTTCGTTTTTGGAGTGTAGATAGACCTCCTAGAACGATAATTCTTAAGAATAATCCCACAATAAAACAAATATTTCCGGAAAAAAAAGTTACTACCCATTTCGTAACCGCATCCAGAAAGAAGACTACCACCTCGACAAGTAATCGATAAAGTAGTCTCCTGAAAACCGGTGAACCCATAGACTAAAACCGAAACATGACTAGGTCACTTGACGGTTTTTGCATCTGTATGGGCGGTGGTAACGAGTCCGGTCGGTCGGCCTAACGAAGTTATAGAGATTTTCCTCCCACCTAAAATACGCACTTAGGATTCCGCAAATATACTGAAAAAATATATTTAACTAGTAATGTTAAAATGACCAATTTATATATGACTTTTTTCATTTGCGACACATGGTGTCATGGTAAAAGTTGTTCTATTTGATCAGCAGAACCTCATATTAGCCCAAAGTACATCCTTTCAAATTCACCCTGTATAGGCGTACCTCTATATTCATACCTATAGGTTACCTAATAAAAAAATATGTCGATACTTAAATAAATGAATTATTATGTTGATTATGAGTTACATCATAAACTCTTTTAACATGGTCAAAGTAATAAATTATAATAAATATCGATTAAAATGAATCTTTTATATATAAGTACCTATTGCTGAAGATCTACTGTTCCGTTAATGGGACCCCCTGGTGGCAGATTTATTACTATACTTCTGGTGATAAATACTTACTACTTGAAATTAACTAAGCGATGGTTTAAGTACTACATACATAGTTTTTGCATAATTAACTTTTTTTTTGTTTGAAGGCTTCTAAAAATAATTTTAATTGTAATGAGGGCCGATAATTCAAATCTTCTTTAAAATTTAAGGCCTCTTTATTTCAAACATAAAATTTAATTATTAAATTTAATAATATGTAGGACAGCATACACATATTGTTCTGAGGCTCTACCATGGGTTTGCGTGTTGTAGAAACGTAACGTATTCATTTACGTATACATGACCAACAACCAATAGGATCGCTTTATTTTTGGTAACAGGATTGAATAAAGCGGTCCTATTGGTTATTGCTCACGTATATGTAAATGAATACATGCGCAAAACCATGGTAGAGCCTCTGGTCACAAACTACGAGTAACCTCCAGCATTGTACTATGTGTGCCAGAAACAACGATAAATATAATACATATTATATTTTATAAACAGCCAGACCATGACAAAATGTACAGAATAGCATATATTTATATATATTTTTTAATACAGTTGCTCAAAAAGTGGCGTATTGCAGGGACGTATAGCGTTCGGGATGTGGGCTATTACATACTCGAGCTTTTTTTTTTACCTTTTCCAAACTCATGCGTTCTCTTTCCCAACTGTCAAAATAATGTCTATTAAAAAGAAAAAAAACAACCACGAAGTTTTTACTAAAAAAAAATCATAGAAGTTTTTATGATTCATGCAAGTATTTATAAAAAGAAGCTACTAATTTGTTTCAATATCAGATTTAATATGTGATTTTAATTGTAATGATTTATATGACAAAAGATCATATACATCTGACCAAAATTTCCATAATTATGTTAGGAATTATTCAAAATTATTCAAGAAAGTTTGTATCATAGCTAAATCTATTCACATTGGATCCAAAATCAAACAGTCAGATAATAAATCCAAGTGTGTATGGAAAATCATTAATACTGAAACCGGTAAAAATATTATCAGAGAAAATATCATTTCAATTAGACAAAACGGAGTTATGTTATCAGATAAAAAGCAAGTTGCGGAGTTATTCGAGGAATTCTTTACTAATATTCCATTACAAATCACGAACTGTATTAAATCATCAGCTAGTACTGCTAAAGAATTTTTAAAACGATATATAAAAATACCAATTACATCTAATTTTAATTTTAAACATGTCACAAATGAGGATATACTAAAACACTTTAAAATGTTAAATAAAAAAAAAACTGAAGATTTATGGGGGCTATCTGTAAAAGCTATCGAATCAATTATTCCTACTATAGGACCGGTACTCGCTGATATTTTTAATGGTTGTGTTAATGAAGGAATTTTTCCCGACCTTATGAAAAATAGTAAAATAGTTCCCATATTCAAGTCCGGCTGTAAGACAGATCCAAATAATTATCGCCCTGTTTCTGTCCTGCCAGCCTTAAGTAAAATATTCGAAAAAATACTTCTTGGTCAGCTGTTAAGTCATTTTAATACTCATAAATTGTTACATGTACAACAATACGGGTTCACAAAAGGTAGAAACACAACAAATGCCGGTACAAGATTGATTACTGAAATAATTGACGCTTGGGAAAATTCTCAGGATCTCGTTGGCGTTTTCTGTGATTTGTCTAAAGCGTTTGATTGTGTTGACCATCAAACTTTGTTAGATAAGCTGGAATTTTATGGCATTCGCGATTTAGCTTTAAATCTAATAAAGTCCTACCTTTCTAATAGAACTCAAGGTGTTAATATTGATGGTTGTGTATCAGACGGAACCCTTGTAAAGATGGGTGTCCCCCAGGGATCAATTTTAGGCCCATTCCTGTTCCTAGTATACATCAATGATCTTCCACATATGGTACAGGAGATGGCACAGATAGTGCTATTTGCTGATGATACATCCCTACTTTTTAAAGTTAGTAGGAAGGATAATATATTATCGGCAGCAAATGACACTCTGGAAATGGTTTCAAAATGGTTCACGGCAAATAATTTAGTTTTAAATGCAAAGAAGACTAAGTGCCTGAAATTTACTTTGCCTAATGTATCTAATATCAATGCCACAGTGAAGATAGGTGGTACTGACCTGGAATTTGTTGACTCCACTGTGTTTTTAGGGATCACAGTCGATTCCAAACTACAGTGGAAAGCTCATCTTACTTCTTTATCCAATAGACTGAGCTCTGCTGCATATGCAGTCAGAAAAATCAGAAAGTTAACTGATGTTGCAACAGCCAGACTAGTATACTTCGCCTATTTTCACAGTATAATGACTTATGGTCTTATAATGTGGGGATCTGCGGCAGATATTGATACTATATTTATTCTACAGAAAAGGGCCATTCGGGCAATATATAACATGAAAGCTCGTGATTCTCTTCGAGAAATCTTTCCTATGATTGATGTACTGACACTACCATCTCAATATATTTATGAAAATTTATTGTACGTTAGGAAAAACTTAAATATGTTTAGTAAAAATGGCGATAGACATAATTTAAACTTAAGAAACATAGATAAAATCGATATACCAAAGTTTAGACTGCAAAAAACTAATAAATGTTTCGTCATTAACAGTATAAGGTTATTTATTAAATTACCTAAAAGCATTATAGATCTGAGTGAAATAAAGTTCAAAAATTGTATAAAACACATATTAATCAATAAGGCTTACTATAGTGTAAAAGACTATCTTAACGATAAAGACGTCTGGATCCGTCCTGATATGCAACTGAGGTCTCGCAACTAGTAAACAAATTGCTTATGTAGAATCTACCCTAGTTTAGTAGGTATATAATGTCCGATATTGTAATAATTTTATATTACATAATTTATTTTCATTACATTATGTAAATTTTGTCTTTCGATAAGGTAATCATTGATGATTACCTATTTATTTATACTTAATTTATACTAATAGTATACTGTGTAGTTATGTACATTGGTACCGTAACAAATAATCTGCCATAGGGTGTTCTGCGCATGCTGATCAGTGGGGTGCATTTTGAGTATGTTACTATATATATATATATATTATATATATGTATGCTATATAGCATAAGTCAATCAATAGCTGTACCCCTCTTTTAGTTTGTGTGAAGCACTAGAGTTTTTTACTTGCTGGTTTCTTTTTCTCCGGGGTGTCTCTGAGGGGATCGACTTTACAGTTAGTGTTTATGCCCTTAAAAATACCGATCCTTATACCTTTACTTATATGTGATTGGTTACTTAGCTTTTATTTACAACAAATATTTAAGGCATGGATATGGTCGGTGAAGTTGGTCGCCTTGGTGGCTCTCTTGTATGGCAGATAATGATTGACAGGTCAATGGAATCAGCTAACCACCTAGTCTTACACTAGTTGGTTATGTAGTGTGTGTTCGGTGAGGTAGTAATTTTCATATTAAGATTTCCATTCCATCGTGTCTAAGTTCAATTAATATTTGTCGTTATTTTGTTAATGAATAGCTGCCTAACCTAACGCACTCTAAGACCTCATTGTTAAACTTTTTTTTTGTAAAACTTTTTTTTTTTTTTTTTTGACTATTCATAAATATCTGTAAAGATTTACATGAAATAAATGATTTTGACTTTGACTTTGACTTTGATTCATCTCATTAAATTTCATTTTCATTTAATATCAATAAAAAAATTCTACTGAAGACTTGACTGTATGCTTCATAGTTCACTTTGCCTACCCACAATGGGTGAAGAAAACAAAAAAAAACTCTGCTTATATTCTTTTACGGTTGGCGCCATTTTCCAGAAATTTTCTTTGCGAGTTTAGTTGTGTTTTTATTATTTTATTAAATTGCTTCATTTTTTCGCAATTGTATTAAACATAGTTGTATAGTACACGTGCAGAACCGTCATTGCGTCATTCTACAACAGTATTACTCGTACCTACTATGCCGGATAAATTATATAATTATGGTATAAATAAAGATATAAAGAAAAAATAATAAAAAGTTTAAATGAACCAATTATTAATTTATATTACTCATGCTCACTATACCGGCTAAATTATGAAATAAATAAAGAAAAAAAAAGTTTAAATGAAGCAATAATTAAGGGGCCTGTAGTCGAGTCGACGCCCATACCAACGTTCAATATTACTACCATTTGGCTGTTAGTCGAAGTTCAATATTTTTTTTCATGTTCGTAATTGTACGCAAAAATCTTTCTGTTGTGGGTAATAAATATTTTTGTATTTAATATAAAAAAAAAACTATTTATATTTTACCCAAAAATAAAAAATAAATAACACTACACACACCCAACACAGAAAGAATAATAAATACAATGACGGACAAAATATTATTTTAATTCTGCGACAACCAGTAATCGAGCACTTCCAGTAAGTGCAAAAGCTCATTTTGTATGGAGTACGCGGTGTTCACTTCACAATTACGAATGCAGTGTAACGATTAAAACATAAACAACAAATTTTAATTAACTTACGAATCTATGAGAAATAGAAAATAAAACCATTTAATCTGAATACACAAGTAACCTACTAACGATAAATTCGATAAGATAATAATTATATTGCCGGCTACCGAAGATCTCTACTTTATCAGATTCTAATAAACAAATAGACACAACGGAATTTTTATTGGAAAACATATTGACTTTTAAATTAATGTAATTAACGCCCACTCTTGTTAAACGTAAACTGAATAATAATATATTATTTTAATCACCTACCTACTCTTTTTGAAAGTGTATTATTATAATTTACGGAAAATGCTGGAGGAGGCTTTCGTCGAAGGACGTACTGATAATTTGTTGTTTGGTATACAAACAACAAATTATCAGTACTTATTAATTTTACTACAGTATTTTTACTAGTTTATACAATACTGTTGATTTTTTTAAATATATTTTATCGGTAAACAAAGGCTTAATAATAATAACACCTACTCTTTTGAAAGTGGTTGTTGTTTATTTTTAATTTTATTTATCTCTAACTGATCCGCGCAACTTAAATTAACTTTAATCATTTACGCATGCAGCGGAAGAAGAAGAAGAGCATCAACGAACAATGTTGCAAAAAACGGGGAAAAAATATTTTCTTTTGAGAGGTTTGACAAAGTTGCGCGGGTCAGCTAGTAATAAATAAGACCCCAAACTTCTTATCACTATAAATAACAATACCCCATATTATAAAGTAACAACAGGTAACAAAAATACATTTATGAAAAAAAAAAGTATTTTAATAGAAATTAAACGCTTATCATAGCGAATATGAATCCTAATCTATTCAATTAAAGCTCTATTTAAAACAGTAAACCCAATAAGGAAGCTAAGATTGTAATAAAACATGAGCTTAAATACATGTTAGCGTGTCAAATGGCCAGAACGAACAAGGTAGTTCCTGTCATTGTACCGCAAAATGTTCCCATACCTTAACCCTCTCATGATAATGCAGCTTTATCCTTAGGAAGGTCAGCTACCTGTGTATGATGATAGCATTCAGTTTGGAAAGCGCTGCAGCGTTCATTCGCGTTGGCGGTGGTGCAGACAAAGTTGCTGAGGATTGCTCACAGATAGCAGAGTCACGTTTTTTTTAAATTATTATTATTAAAAAAAAAACGTGTTTATTATTATTAAAACGTTTTTTAATGTTATTACACCATTTTTAAACAGTCTGAGTCTGCGTTTGAATTCAATCTTACCTGATGTAAAGCAACGATGAGGCCGAAGAGATGCGAGAGCATGCTTACTCTGTAAAAAGTACACAATCTTAAAGGTTAGCTGGTAGTTTTGGGTATAATTTATTTTTTAAGTAGTTTTAGTTAAAACACATCAGATTTTTTAAATCTTCATATTATTTTCTATTAGTTCATAGCGTAATTTTAATATACTCAAGTATATACAAAATCACGCCGTGAACTAATAAAAAAAAAAGCAGATTTACAAAGTTCATGAATAGGATGGATACACAGAGCTCTGTGAACTCTGTGGATGGATCAATAAAACTGTCGTCTCAATATGCTGTACCAATATACCAATGCTGTTGCATTGGTCGCTTCCACTATGCCAGCTAATTGATACGGTAGCAAAAGGCAACAAATATTCTCGCTGCTTTATCGTAGTTTTAACTGCCTGTTTCGTAACCGCATCCTCAAAGAAGACTACCACTTCGACAAGACAAAGACGAGGTAGGCTCCTGAAAACTGGTGAACCCACACTAAAACAAAACGTGACTTTACTTAACGGTTTCCGCATTTAAATTCTTTTGATATCTCAAAACATATAAGCCTCGTTATTAGTAGTTTTTCGTAAAGAACTGTGCTAATTTTATAAGCTTGTTTACCAAAAAAAATATTCAACAGACAAGTTGTTCCTAGAGCCACAATCGCAACTAAAATACGTACTAATATTTGAACAACTAAAAGTTAAAAAATCTTTTTTTTGAAATGACATGTACAGTATGAGGTATCGAAGTGATAAAAAATCTACCCTATGGGACGATAAGCAAGGCAAACTGTTCTTATGTTTTACCCTCTATGTAAAGCATAAGCGTTACCCTCATTTAGAAGGTCAGCTTGTAACGAGGGCATCCGCTTAGTTATAGGATTGCCCACATATATACACTAATATTTGCGTTACTCAACGGCCTAAAATTGGTAGAAATTATATAAAATTAAGATACTTTTAAACTAAAATCTTCATTTCATTTTCTTGTTGTATGGCTTTTAGCTTTGCGCGTAATTCTGCCAGTGTCTAGTTTTGGAAAAGGCACAACGAGTTTTTAAAAACAAATAAAAAAAAGAGAGATACTAAGTTCCACAGAGTTAATAATAAGAGTAGAACAAAAGTAACAAAAAAATCCAGGTTACAAACAACACAATACTTAACATGGGCCAATAATAAACGTCACACAGATCTGGAATAGAAACATAACTATTATATGAAGGGTGAAACACAATTTAAATCCTATCATATAGGGAGTGGATAAACATAATGGCCCTTTCATTAAATGCTACCGTTAATGTTATTAATGATAGAAAAACTTTAATTTATATCTTCTTATATATGTACTCAGCAAGAGCGCAAAGTCCAGATAAGTTGGATAAGGTTAATAAGGTACTTATTAAGATTTTTTTTTTAATATCTAGGACAATTTACACATATTGCTCAAATCACAAACTAAGCTCTAGGCTTGTACTATGTGTACCAGAAGCAACGATATAATACTTATTATATTTTATAAACCATGACAAACTGTACAGAAAAACGTACTAATATATTTTTGCCATGAGTGGGAATCGAACCCACGATCTCCGGATCAACGCCAAATCGCAACCACTAGTCTACGGAGACGGATTAGTAGGACGGGGGGTTGCAGAGGAAAGAAAATTATTAAACTAAATCTTAAATTACACAAAATTAATCCCAACACATATTAGATTTATAACAAAAACAGAAACATATAATTATATCTAACGAAAGGAAACAGGAGATATAACCTGAACATTTTGAAGGGTTACATACTTTACATTAAATTGAGTCATAAGTAATATGGATAAAATAAATAAAAAGCACGAGAATTTTTCTTGCAAGAGATTGGCTACGGACTTTTAGACGTATACCACTACTCTTTGTATAAAAGTTTATGTAATTTTTAATTAAAAATTTTACCTACCTAAAATTTCAAAATAATCTTTCTAAATAAAACAAATACTCTAACAAAAAAAGCTACATAATGTTAACCAACTGAGGACCAGTTGCTCCATTTTAAACGAAAATGGTGAAAAAAGACAAATTCTCGCAAGCACGAGACAAATTTAGTCTTTTCATTGTATCATTTTATTTAAATGCAGTCGGGTGTGTCGACACGTTTTACCGAAATTCTAAAATCACCTGCCGATTACTTACAAACGAGAATAAACCTTCCGAGATTAAAAATAAGGTTTACTTTAAAATCTAGCTGGACATATTGTTGAATAAGGAGATAAAAGTGAATAGTCCTTGTGTTGATTTAATTTAAACTTTAGCATCTTTGTATAAGGTATAAAGTTCTATGGATATGAATTGTCCTATTTGTGGACAATGGTTAGTGTAGTCGAATTAGAGTAAAGGGTTTCTTGATGTCAGAAGTCAGCACCAAACGTTTTCGTTTATTACTGTATTATATAATACAATGTACCATCACGAGACTGCCTAGACGGATTCAAGGTACCTAGCAGTGGGGGTTTATTCCCACTTTATCGTAGCCGTATAAGTCTACACCAAGCAAGTGGTCATCTTGTAGCAGTGTTTGGTTAGACTCAGTAACCGATCTATAAACACGTTGGTCCGAGGCACAGTGGTGTTGTCAAACAAATGTACATAAAAATTAAATAAAAGCTTATTAGTACACAGCAGGGTTTGAACCGCAGGACTTAAAAGTTGTCTAGAAACACTACTTCTATCCAACTCGGAAACTTTCTAAACATTTATTATGTTCGTCAAAGATTATTTATATTTTAAATTCCTGTGTTTTTTTTTAATTAGTAAAGATGAAAAAAAATCGACTAACATTTATTTACAAAAAAACTAATAAAATATACTCATTATTCTTATAGGATCCTATAGCATTTATAGAGGCCTAGTTGCCTGCCTTTAGTAGGGCCAACAAGCTTTTCCTAAATGCTATGTTAATAGCTCAACCCATCTTAATTTTGGGTTCCAGAGGTTTTGCGAAGATGTTTTCCTTCCTTGCTAATAGCTAGGCTATTTGTTGTATGAGATTTTTTTTTCTCACTAAAACAAATTTACTCCTACACGATATATATTATACCTACTTAAAACCGTTTCAGATAAGAATTATTAGGATAATTTGTAAGTTATTTTTAAATGGCAAAGAATATTAGTACGTTTTTCTATACAGTTTGTAGTCTGGATATTTATAAAATATATATCGTTGTTTCTGGTACACATAGCACAAGCCTAGAGCTTAGTTTATGACAAGACCAATATGTGTCCTACATATAAAAATAAAAGTAATATATTTTTGATAGCCTTCTCAAATATATATATTTCATCACGGGTGCCTTACGGCGCGGCGCCCGAGACCGCCTAGACGGCCTCAGGGTACCCAGCGGATATATATATATATATATATATATATATATATATATATATATATATATATATATATATCATCACGGGTGCCTTACGGCGCGCTCGAGACCGCCTAGACGGCCTCAGGGTACCCAGCGGAGGGGTTTTTAATCCCACCTCGTCGTAGCCGATGGTATGAGTCTACACCGAATAAGTGGCTAGCTCGTCGCGATGCTTTGAATAGACTCAATAACCCATCTATAAACAGTTTCACAAGTTGGTATAGTGAAACCGGGACCGACAGCTTAACGTGCTCTCCGAGGCACTATGGTGGAGTTGTCAAACAAATGTATATAATTTTTTTAATTAAAAACTCATTGGTACACACCGGGATTCGAACCAGGGACCTTAGTTTTATTTATATTATTATAATCCTAGTACGAATAAATCGTAAATAAAAATAATATAAGTAATTAATATTATGATTATAGATATTATAATTGGGAAAGTTGAGTTGTAGCTTAGATGTTTATTTGTAACTTAATAACTTCAAAACGGTTGAACCGATTTGTATGAAATATTACATGTCTGGTGTGACATAATAGGTTTTATATACCGATGAAAATTTTCCTTGTAATTACCGGGTAGTATATACAGGGTGAATTTGAATGGATGTACTTTGGGCTAAGGTTCTGCTGATAAAATCGAACAACTTCTTCCATGGAACCATGTGTCGCAAATGAAAAAAAATTTTGGCTTCCCCATACAAATTGGTCATTTTAACATTACTAATTTGTATAGAGAAGGCAATTTTTTTTTTTCATTTGCGGCACATGGTTCCATGGGAAAAGTTGTTCGATTTGATCAGCAGAACCTTATATGAGCCCAAAGTACATCCTTTCAAAGTCACCATGTATAATTAGTCTCTGTACAAGTATTGAAATTAATATCGAATTTTAAACTTCAGGCGGACGAATTCGTTGGTGATGTATTATATAATTTATAAAGTTCGTATAAAAAACAAGAAGTGAATATTTTTTTATTGGTGTACGGCATGTGACTTTTTATCTACCTGATAATAAGCAGATATACAAAGTCCATTAATGGGGCCGATCAATACATTGTTGTATAACAATATTGATCGCTCCTACTATGCCGGCAAATTATGAGTTTATACGAAATAGACGGCAACAAAGACGTATTTTTCCATTACGAATCTATTTTAATATCTATATACTAGCTGTGCTCGCGACTTCGTCCGCGTGGAATAGTTATTTTTTTATCATATAAACTTTCATCCCCTATTTTATCCCCTTGGGGGTAGAATTTATCAAAATCCTTTCTTAGCGGATGCCTACGTCATAACATCTACCTGCATGCCAAATTTCAGCCCGATCCGTCTAGTGGTTTGGGCTGTGCGTTAATAGATCACTATGTCAGTCAGTCACCTTTGAGTTATATATATTTAGATTATTCTTTAATACATATTTTTTGTGTATCTTGAACCGTTTTCACGGCGCACGCAACGGAAGGCTTCAAAGATGAAATAATTTCTCCCGTTTTTTACACATTTACCACTATATCTTTGCTCCTATTGGTCGTAGCGTGATGTTATATAGCCTATAGCCTTCCTCGATAACTGGACTATCCAACACAAAAAGAATTATTCAATTCGAACCAGTAGTTTCGGAGATTAGCGCGTTCAAACAAACAAACAAACAAACAAACAAACAAACAAACCCTTCAGCTTTATAATATTAGTATAGATAACCCCACCATGAAAGAAGATTACCACCTCGACAAGAAATCGATTCAGTAGTCTCCGGAAAATCGGTGAACCCACGGACTAAAACCGAAACATGACACTATGATTCAAAGACCCACACACATTTTTTTATTAAGGTTCCTGGAGTTGCAATCGCTAACTCCAGGTTCTCTATACAAAGTTAGCTTTCGCACTTCCGATAATATTCGATTATTGTTTGTCGCAAAACTAAAAAAAAATTTTTGTCGGTTTTGTATTTGTTAATCTTTCTGTGTTGGGTTATTATTATTATTTTTTTGAAATCAGAACAAAAACTTTTTTAATATTATAATGCAAAAAAGAATATAACCCACAAAGAAGGATTTTTACGTATAATTACGAACATTAAAAAAAGAATTAAACTTCGACCAACAGCCAACAGTTGTAATATTGGAAGTACGTTTGTATGGGCGTCAAGTCGAACTAAGGCTTGAATATCGGACCATTTTTCAATTCTGGTTTCAATATTAAGCGTTTCAGTTCCGGAATTCCGGAGTTCAAGGCAAATGTTTTACATGGGAAGCTATATCGACATACCGATCGACGCGTGGATTGATAAAAATGTATTAGTTCTCGATTGAAGAGAAACTTCAAATCCCATACATTTGAGTTTCGATTTCTATCGATCGACGCGTCGATGGGTGTCTTGATGGGTTTCCCGGTAGGACCCCTGGTCCAAGAATTGCCAATTTAGTTGGCAGGGAAATTTCAAAAACGTCAATGCGTTCAAGCTGTTGAAATGACACGTTACGCCTCAAAACATGACAAAATTATATATATTTTTCGATATCGAAATTCCGGTTTTAATTTACCAATTCCGGTATTACAAACGATATTGAAATACGTCGGAATTCCGGAATTTTGTTAAAACCGGAATTCCGGAGCTTAAGCCATAATCTTAACAGACAACGCATCAAAAGCTCCTTCTATACCAGCGAGTGATTAGTTTGAAGTACGACATACATTATGATAATGTTGTTCCTGATGTTATTTGAACTTTCATAATGGTTCCGCACCATCAAACAAATCCGACGTGAATGTGTGTGGTGATGGCACATCACTCTCATTTGTCACGCTAACTATTTTCGGTCACGAATTTTGAACTTGTTTAATGTTGGTACAATTTTCTTTGTACCTGATAGGATTCAAAAGCGGATATTTGGGGCGTAGTTATAGACCTAACGGTCTCGTTACCACCGCCACAATAATACAAATGCAAAAACCGTCAAGTGACATAGTCATGTTTCTTTTTTAGTCTGTGGGTTCACCGGTTTTTAGGAGACTACTGCATCGATTTCTTGTCGAGGTAGTAGTCTTTCAGGGTGCGGTTATGAACTGGGCAGTTGGATAATGCAAATTGTTGCTGCACCTATCGTAACTGCACCATTTAGTCAACATAAAATGTGGAGCATTTGCCTGCTTGCGTGTTTCCTCCTTCCTATAACCTTGAGTCCTTCAAACGAAGCGTGAATAGGCATCTTAAGAAGCCAGTAAAAGGTTTCGCGATCTCGAACGTCTAATAACGTCTAAATGTTGTTTTCAGTGATATCAAAGTTTATTTTTAATGAAAAAGAACGTAGAGGGGTAAATATTACTTACTCGATCCTAATTAGATAGTATTTTTATAAAAAATATATTAACCTTCGAAAAGACACCCAAAGTTTGATTTATGATTCTAAAAATATTACTTTAGTTCTCATTTTAAAACTTAACAGATTTTTTATAAAGAAATTATGTAATTAGGATCGAGTAAATAAAATCTACACCTCCATGTTCTTTTTTTCCAAAAAAAACTTTATTATAACTGAAAACAACATTTAGATGTTTTTTGACGCTCGAGTTCGCGAATCCTTTTCCTGCCCACTTAAGCCGGCATAATGGATGAAACCAGCTCTTACAACACATTTCTAAGAGCTGGTTGTATTCATTCTTGGACCTGCATACTGCTTTCGATCAGGTGGATGTGGGGTCACATGCCGAGCTCCTATAAAAAAAAAAACATAGTGGGAGAGATAAATGTTGTTAAATAACAATGTATTGACTGTCCCCATTCACATGCCGCATGTTTATGTTTATTTTTCAACCATTGGAACTGTTACAGAACTCTCGGTCAGGTCCGAACTTCATGAGTCAAATAGTTAATTTTACTATTATTATTATTATCTTATAAACTCCTTGGTTTAACTAATACCATGCTTTCAGCATCTCGGCCTTACAAACAAAGACGTTATTGATATCTTTGTTAATACTTATATTAGTCATATGACTGACGTAATCTTAGTTATATGATACATGTTGCCTACAGTCTAGATGGTCTGTACCTAATACCTATGGCAATAACATGCGGTTTACGGTTCAATAATCCAGTCGTTATAGCTCTGGAATGTCAGCAGTATAATCTACAGGTATTATGTTTCATGTATATCCAATGTCTTGGACCTCACATTGGTTTGTATATACCTGTTGTATGAAACATATTCTTTTCTGTAGGATAGTAATTTGTATGTTATGTAATATGACAAGTATTTTTATAATAACCCAAAGAGTAAACCCAAAGGTGACTAGGTCATTTGACATAAGGTTTCCCTGTACATTTATTTTGCATTTTTTATTATTTTATATTGAAACAATACATGGTGGCCGAGTTGGTTAGACCTTGGACTTAAAAACACTAAGGTCCCTGGTTCGAATCCCGGTGTGTACCAATGAGTTTTTAATTAAAAAAAATATGTACATTTGTTTGACAACACCACTATAGTGCCTCGGAGAGCACGTTAAGCTGTCGGTCCCGGTTTCACTATACCAACTTGTAATACGGTTATTGAGTCTATCCAAAACATCGCGACGAGCTAGCCACTTGTTCGGTGTAGACTCATACCATCGGTTACGACGAGGTGGGATTAAAACCCCTCCGCTGGGTACCCTGGGGCCGTCTAGGCGGTCTCGGGCGTCGTTAGGTACCCGTGAAGATATATATATATATATATATATATATATATATATATATATATATATATATATATATATATATATATATTGAAACAACGCGCATCAATTTAAGTATTTTATTCGTCGGAAACCAACAACCGGGTCTAAGAGTAGTGCATATGTTGAAAAGAAGAATCATCAAAGGAACCATACGGCGCCTGAGATCATCTAGCTCTAGACCCTCAGCTCAGCGTTGGGGATTTATTCTTACCCCGTTGTAGCTGATAAAATTACAGGTCCACCAAATTTTCTCTGGCACACGAGGTTTAAATGCGTGACCTCAGTGTTAAATCTACAGTTTAACCAACAGTACTGAATTATAAAAAAACGTTAAAAGTAAATGTTAAATCTGCGGTGTGAATTGTACTTACGAGTAATTTAATTAAACCTGACCAAAAACAATGAAAGTCCATTACAGTAAAACATGAATTTAAAATAAATGAAATTGAATGACAGATATCATCTTTATAAAGGATATTATACCTACCTAAACTATAGAGACAAGCGGATGTTTTATTCATCAAATGAGATGAAAGAGTTTTAAATAATGAACATGTTTCGATCGATAGTCCGTAAAGGTTAACATGGCTCGTTGACGCTATTTATAAACATTCTATGGTTTGTTTTTATTGTAGCCCTGCGCGGAACGCTTGCGCACCTGTCGACTTACTTGCGGCTGATTGGTCCACTTAAAGATGCACGAGTCAACAACATCTAAGTTTTCGCTTCGACCACCCTTGAGGTTGTTTTCTTTGCTCCCTCTTATTTTTAATTCAGGTATATCTAGGAGTTTCTCTGATATATTATTAAGTTTTATCTAGTGAATTTATTTAAGATTAAAGAAGCATTGCATAGTGTTTATTTTAAGATTTATGTTTATTTCAAAGGTCGATATACTGACGTCAAAAAAGAAAGAAAATTGTTATTTTTTGTCCTAAATTATCATAAAGGTAAAAACCGTGCCCGTCCGCGCGCGTTTTTTTAGCTTCATGTAAATTATATATAAAATTAAGAATTTTATTGAATTAACAATACTAGCAAGTATTTGAGTTATAATGACATACCTATTTATAAACATTTACATGACGTCATAGGCACGAAATATAACTTAATCATGGCCAAGTAAACCCATTAACAAAAGTCAAATTTTATCAAAACTTGCTGATTACCTATGTTAAGTTAGCTATTTGTATCAATTTACTTCCTTTTACGCTAGGTAATTTGGTTCTCTTTTTATAACTTAAATAACTTTGTTTCTAAGTAAAAATACAAATACCCAAACGTTAAAGTTAAACAAATTGATACAATAATCTGACTACGGTATCCATTTTCCAAATAATAAATCTCCAATTCAATACTAACGATCTTTTAAGAGATACCGAACAAAATCTCTAAGTTTAAGTTCCAAATACAAAACGATTAAAAGGCCTTCAAGTAAGACTGCTACTTTAGGAACGTTCCGATTGACAACTGATAGCATTTATCTGCTACCTTGTCTATAGCAAACCATTAAACAAATGGACAGCTCGAAGACGTCAAATTAATTGTTGTTATACGTCACTTTGGCTGCAACAAGTAAATAAAACAATAAAACCTTTATTACTTGTGCACTTACTAATGGCGACTGACTGTTTAGTCCATTTTGATTTGTGTCTGCTGCGTATTCTCGGCGCTTAGGATAGCATCATATGATTGTTACAAATATTTAAAAAAAATAAGGAACTAAAAGCTGTTGAATTTTAATAAAACAAGTTATTAATTATATTCTTTTTATATATATTTTAGTGTCGCCAATTGAGCGACTAGTCTAAAGGTATTTTATTTGTGTGATACGACACCAATATGCATTTATATATTATGTTTGTGTTTGCGGTTTTAACTACCTTATTGATTTAGCCAAATTCCGGTAATAGAATTCATTACAAACATGGATATTTTTCCGAGCATTTATTTGAAGAATATACATAAGTACCTTTTTTATTTAAAAAACGGATTCTGTTCTACTTAATTACTTGCAAAAAAAAAACAGTATACATACTCGTATATAAGTTGGATATGATCTAATATAGTTCTTTCCGTAAAGCGATCAGTTAGTTCGCGAGTTATGAAGTTGGTCCACGGATGTTAACGCAATAAAATAAAGCACCATTTTGCAGAACAAAGTTTCCTTCACAAACAGTTGGCGGACGGAATATAACAATAATAAATTCAGTTTTAAAACTGTTTAACTCTGAATGGAGTTAGTCGTCCAGTAAGCGTTTTCTCCATTACAAACTTCCAAATTACTTACACTAGCATTCTCTGAATTAATTAAAAATGGCTTTCGGGTTCAAATTCTTTTACCAAATACCTTACAGTTTTTTATAGAGATTCCTTTTATGCATCTGATTGGTAATTATTGAGTTTTTTTATTTGGAAGTTTAAAAAAAAGTACAAGCACGAGTAGGTATCTATTTTTTTTTGGATAGTTAATATCAAAATAGGAGTGCAAATAACATTTATGATATTGACATTCGAGACAAAATAAATAACTTTTTAGTATGTACCCTACCACCTAGAGAAGAAATCGATACCTGGAAAACGATAAACCCTCAGACTAAAACCAAAACAAGCTAGGTCCCTTGACGGTTTTGCATCTGTATAGGTAGGTAATGAAACCCCACCTAGACACAATACAGACAACTTAATAATAACAAATGACAAATTTATATACGTGGTGGCCGAGTTGGTTAGACCTTGGACTTAAAAACACTTTGGTCCCTGGTTCGAATCCCGGTGTGTACCAATGAGTTTTTAATTAAAAAAATTATGTACATTTGTTTGATAACACCACTATAGTGCCTCGGAGAGCATGTTAAGCTGTCGGTCCCGGTTTCACTATACCAACTTGTGAAACTGTTTATAGATGGGTTATTGAGTCTATTCAAAACATCGCGACGAGCTAGCCACTTGTTCGGCGTAGACTCATACCATCGGCTTCGACGAGGTGGGATTAAAAACCCCTCCGCTGGGTACCCTGGGGCCGTCTAGGCGGTCTCGGGCGCCGTAAGGCACCCGTGATGATATGTATATATATATATATATATAATAATAACAACATTTTTCTTTTGTTTTACTTATTTGATCTGCTTTTCAAAAATGTTAAGTACATAACCAACCATAACAGAAACTACACCTATATAAAATATCATATCACCAGTTCCCGTTTACAAACTAAAAGCGGACTTGGTAGCAGAAGAAAAACCTTCGTTACGTACATGACATTTCAAGTTAGTTCTTTCCACTGTCAATATCAGCTGATAGTATCGGCTGCTGCGGAGACTGGAAAAACATCAGCGGGTTCTGAAGTTATGATGCTTATTACAGCTGAGAAGGAGCACTGCAAATGCCGCATTTAGATCAATGATAAAATTTATCAGGTTTTAGTGTAAAGCAAAACGAGGCGAATAGAAAAATGGCGGATAGAATCAAGGTTATAAGTAAATATAACTATATAAATTATTCTTATAAGTTTTCTTTCTTTACGAGTGAAGCTTTCGGTTGGAGACGTAAGCCTTTTTTTGTAATAAAATGTAGGGTAGTTCACGCATATTGCCCTGATCACAAACTAAACCTAGAGCTTGTTTTATTTTATTATATTTTATAAACACCCAGACATATTCAGTGAACATACAACATTATTAACATAAAGACATTTTATATTTTACATTTTACATTGAGCATGGAGCGAAAAGAATGATAGCCACGTTTCATATCATCCCGAATCCTGTCTATCCCATATGAAGTCCAGCTCGTCGGCGTCGGACGTGACAGAGTCAGAAGACGGCGTCTTTGGTGTCAATGTTTGTGTGGGTAGGAGAGATCTCAGATACGAACCCTAAGGCCAAGATATTTTTATTACAATTTCAGTGTAAAAGTATTTTGACGTGTTAAATTAGATTCGGAAGCGATATCGGTTTTAATTGCTGAGTTACCTTATTTATAGCATTTTTTTGTATGTTTTAGTGACTTGTTTGTTTGGAGAGATTTTAGCTTTGCGATGTTAATTTGTGTGCCTTTACTTATATACATTTTTTTTTATTGTTTTTTTTTTATTATTTTGGCATAAAAACAGTCATTACAATTTTAAAAATACAAATAGAATATTACAAATTACGTGCCGATATAAAAAGAAAATTACGATTAACTGTGTATTTTTGACTAATAAAAGTTTATTTATTTATATAATTTTATTACAAAAGTAACAACGATACAAATTAAGAAACACCTAAATAAAATATAAATGGATAAAATCCGCCGACCGCCTCCGTAGACTAGTGGTTGCCTTTGTCGTTGAATTTGGAGGTCATGGATTCGTTTTCCACACATCGCAAAAAATATTAGTACGTTTTCTGTATAAGTTGTTTATAAATTATAATATGTATTACCTATACAATTGTTTTTGGTACACATAGTACAACACTAGTTAGTAGTAGAGCTTAGTTTGTGACCAGAGCAATGTGTGTAAATTGTCTTACATACTCGTATAAAAAAAAGATAAAATCACATAATGTAAACTGAATAATAAGATTCATTTAATTTTGAAAAACACATAAGAAACTAATGCTTGAATATTTAAAATTATCCGAAAATTGTTCAACCCATTGTAAAATATCTCACCCTGAAAATGCTTCGTTCAGAGATGAAATACGTGTTTGTCATTTATACTTATTAATTTACTTTAAAATTATCAAGCATGGATTGTAAAATATACATGGTGAATTTGAATGGGTGTACTTTGGGCTAATATGATGTTCTACTGATCAATACGAACAACTTTTCCCATGGAACCATGTGTCGCAAATGAAAAAAAAATATGGCTTCCCCCCATACACATTGGTAATTTTAACTTTACTAGTGGAGTGCTAGTAGTTGTATAGAGAAGGCAATTTTTTTTTTCATTTGCGACACATGGTTCCATGGGAAAAGTTGTTCGTATTGATATTAGCCTAAAGTACACCCATTCAAATTCACCATGTATAAGCGAATACATATTGTTTTTATTTTGAACTCTCAGATTTGTTCTGTCTTATTATATTTTCATGCCCACATAGTTTTACGAGTTCATGTAAAACAACTTTGTGCAATCAAGTAGAATATAAATCATACAGGTCCGCGGTGGATGAAGACATGTTTGAGTATGATTGATGAATTATATTGTTTTATGATAACTGCATTGTATTCACATCAACAGATATACATATTTCATTGTGTGGGGTATCAGCCATTGTTCTTAATCTATTATTCATTTTCCAATCCGTCTTCGTGATTTATTATAAAGTTTTATTGAAAATGTTTCATCGATATTTTTTTCTACTACGTTCTATCGTATTTCGATGTTTGGATAATTAATTTTGTTTTATAAAGTAAATGTACAAAAATAAAATTATTCTTAAACATGGTAAGAGTGGGTTGTTATATATAAATAGTATTATTCAAAACATATAAAGTGTGTATTAGGTAAAATATATAAATTGAAGCTATAAATAATAATGCCCAATATTTCGCCGCTCTTCAGAGCAGCGTCATCAGTGACAGTGACTAAATTAATAAATTTTTAATTAATAAATGATGTTTTATCCTTCTTATTACTATGTTAAAAAAAATAAAAATCATTCTTACTATTTTTAGAAAATTATGACACTACCCTCTGTCACTGTCACTAATGACTCCGCTTCAAGTAGAGGCGAAATATTTGATAAAATTTTTTTTAGCTTAATCACATTTTTTATTTATATATATATATATATATATATATATATATATATATATATATATATATATATATATATATATATATATATATATATATATATATATATATATATATATATTAATACGTAGTGGCCTAGTTGGTTAGACCTTGGATTTAAAAACACTTAGGTCCCTGGTTCGAATCCCGGTGTGTACCAATGAGTTTTTAAATAAAAAAAATATGTACATTTGTTTGACAACACCACTATAGTGCCTCGGAGAGCACGTTAAGCTGTCGGTCCCGGTTTCACTATACCAACTTGTGAAACTGTTTATAGATGGGTTATTGAGTCTATTCAAAACATCGCAACGAACTAGCCACTTGTTCGGTGTAAACTCATACCATCGGCTACGACGAGGTGGGATTAAAACCCCTCCGCTGGGTACCCTGGGGCCGTCTAGGCGGTCTCGGGCGCCGTAAGGCACCCGTGATGATACATACATACATACTATACCTTATAATTTTTATTTAAATTCTATTCATGTCCAAAATTAATAATGTTAATAAATTATATAAAAAAAACACAACAATACTTCTAACTCCACAATAACTTCTCACAGAAAATGCATTTTTAAATATAATTCCTTTCTTATTTGAAACGATTTCCGCTTAGCGATCGCGATAAGCCATTCCACATCAGTATATTTTTATTATCCATAAATTAAGTTGCAAATTGGTTTCTTAATTAGGCTGTATGGACCGGTTCCGTTTTGCTGCTTCGAGGTATCATTTAATGTTACGTTAAACGAAATCTTTTCTTTAATAGCTGGAGCCACATATTGCCATTTGTTATCGGCTTGGCTCTTTACAAAAACAGGCTTTTAATTAGTGTTAGTCATTGTAGGAGATTTAATAAAATTAATTTGAAAATTATGCTGAATAATATGTTATTTTAATAGCTATTTTACTTTACAAAACTTGTTTGGAATGTATTATAAGAAATTGCGTAGGCAGTTTTTGAAATATAATAAAAATATTAAAAATAATATGTAGTGCAAACTTATTTCTTCCAACGAATATCGCTGGAAATTCAGAGGGGCAATGCGTTGAGTATTTTGAACACGTGCACAGCATCGGAAGACCTTCATGAAATACTTTATTTAGTTAGTTATTAGTTACTTTTATATATATTTTTTTGTATATTTTATTGAATAAAAGTGCAAACACGTCTATTAATTAAAACGATAATTATTCTAAGTTATATTAATTTTTTTGCTCTATAAGTTTAATAATATTTTCTTGAAAAAGATAACGCTTTGTCATTTATAAATAATATTGGTATAATAATGTATATATAAGTTTCAACATAAAAAACTTGCAGAAATAAGACGTATTTTTGACGAGATTATTATGTAATCTTAGTAACAGGGGTTGAAATTGGAAGTCAGATTTTTATACATTGGTCAGAAAATTGAATTGAAAATTGGTTAGTTTTATGCGCAAATAGTCAGCTTTGTCAGCGTTTTTAGTAAGAGAGGTAGATAATGCATGAAGGTTTGAAAAATTATCTAGGTAGTTACTTCTGAAAGATTATTTAAGAACACGTCAGTCGCGATCGCATTCTCCATACAATCTATGGCGGGCGGCGTTCGAGTTGGTTGTTATTTTTGCCCAAAACGCCACTTAATGTCGTACATTGAATGTTTTCCATTATCTCATTATCTTGGTATTGTAATAAAATAAGCAATGTATTACGTTTAGTGTAGTTTTGGGCGAAAATGATAGCCAACTCGAACGCACCCTGTCCCTATGTAATACTATCGCATGCAGTGTTTCTCCACTACTTACAGTTTGTAATAGAATTGAAATAATATTTTTATAATTGTTATTATTAATCTTTCGGTTTAGAATATTTTTTTTTAATTCAGAATAAAACTTTAATAATATTATTAATAACACAAAAGTAGGTATTAGCGCACTGAAAGATTTTCACGTACAATTACCAACATAAACATGGCGCCCGAGACCGCCTAGTCGGAGTACCCAGCGGAGGGGTTTTTAATCCCACCTCGTCGTAGTATAAGTCACCGAACAAGTGGGTAGTTCGTCGCGATGTTTGGATATACTTAATAACCCATCTATAAGCAGTTTCACAAGTTGGTATAGTGAAACTGGGACCGACAGCTTAACGTGCTCTCCGAGGCGCTATAGTGGTGTTGTAATAATTGAACTACGACTAATATTCAAGTTCTGATATTAGAAGTACGAGTACGTTTGTACCAACAGGATTCCCGAAACCCTAAAGACAGCACTAGCAGTATTGAGTATGTACTTACTCGTACTTATAGTCAGTTAAAGTCTTTTTAAAGATCTGAGTCAGCAAAATCAGTTTTTTGGCCTATATCTTTTCGACCCTTGTATACGTATGTACTTCAATAAAGGTGTGCAGAATTTCTCATTCAATTTATTCGTATAAATTTAAGAAATTATTTAATATGAGTTAAATTACAAAAGTGAAATAAAGTTGAAATTTTTAGAGCCTGAAAAAAAAAAAATGTTTTGTTTTAACAAATGGCCGTTGGAAAACAGGACACTTGAAGAGTTAAAGAGCTTTATCAGAGCGCGCCAGACTGAGTTCTAAAGCTAAACAGATGTGAACACCAAATGGCTCCTACAATCTCCCATTTGTTTTAATACAGAACGTTTATTATTAAACAGTATACGCTTTAAACTTTTAAAAGCTGCAAAGTAAAATAAAAACATATACGTAGTTACCGTTTGACAACACCACTATAGTGCTTTGGAGAGCACGTTAAGCTGTCGGTCCCGGTTTCACTACACCAACTTGTGAAACTGTTTATAGATGGGTTATTGAGTCTATCCAAAACATCGCGACGAGCTAGCCACTTGTTCGGTGTAGACTCATACCATCGGCTATGACGAGGTGGGATTAAAACCCCTCCGCTGGGTACCCTGGGGCCGTCTAGGCGGTGTCGGGCGCCGTAAGGCACCCGTGAAGATATATATATATATATACATACGTAGTTACCGTAATGGTTAGACCGTAAAACACTGCCGTCACAGGTTTAAACCCAAGTATGTCCCAATGAGTTTTTAATTATAAAAATGTACATAATTTAATAAAACCACTATAGTGGCACACACTTTATATAATGGCACATTAAGCTATTGGCCACAGTTTAACTGTACCAACATGTGGCCAATAGCTTAATAACTCATTAGTACACATCGGGGGTTTACTGGTAGCAGTGTCTAAGGTCTTACTAACCAACTCGGCCACCTCGTTTATATATTTGTCGGAACACGGCATGTGGCTTTGTATCTACCTGGTGGTGAGAAAACCTACAAAGTCCATGAATGGGGTCAATCAATTGTTCTCCCACTAAGCCGGCTAAATGATGCAATTACGGAATTGTCGTCACAAAGACATATTGCGTTACGAGCATATTTTAATATACTCTCTGCCTTATAGTCAATTCAACCACCCATTTCGTAACCGCACCCTGAAAGGAGACGACCACCACGACAAGAAATCGATGCAGTAATCTCCTAAAAACCGGTGAACCCACAGACTAAAACCGGAACATGACTAGGTCACTTGACGGTTTTCGCATCTGTATGGGCGGTGGTAACGAGACCGGTCAGTCGGCCTAACGAAGTTATAGAGACCTTCCTACCACATATAACAATATATTTTAAGTCCGCTATAAATAAAGGAACGATTGAAATGCGAGCCCTAATTTATTTTATTTTGTTTATCAAATCAAACTCCACAGAAAATTATATTAAAATTGTTATTGTTACTTTGTATGAATATTTATACAAAGTAACAATAGCAATTTTACAAATAAATATTACACAAATTAAATTTATATAAAACTAAAATGACGAATAAAAATTATGGTTCGGATTGATGTTAAATTTTAATCATTTATAAACCGCATTGGTATTATTTACCCTTTTATAGTTACGTTCTAGTTTGTTTTCATAAACTAATAAATTTTCATTAGCGTCAGGATTTTAGCGGCATATTTTATTTTCTTATCAAAACCGTCTACCAATTAATCTCATTAAGAAATTCCTTCCGATGCCTCACATTCCCGGGTGAATGCCGCTTCAATTGTTTTTTGGCACCGATCGAATTTTTACCTAATGAAGAGTTTTGCAAATAAAACCACAAGTATAAATTTTGTAAACTTTTTATTTAATTTATATTTTTTAAATATCACAAAAGCAATAAATATCCTAATTTAACATTTTCTTATTGCACGTCAGCACCTTACAGTTAAACGTATATATTTTTTACAGTTTATTAAATAAACCTAATATTTATTTACAATCTTTTACAAAAGGTATTATATACATTGAAAGTTTTAATAATATACTTAGTACCTATATCTTGTATCACCTTGGACAGAAGTCAAAATGTGGAAAGAGGAAGCAGTGAAGCGATAAAAATCTGTAAAAAGGAAAAATAGGTCATATGAAATGGAACTCATTTTATACTCACCACGTTAGCGTGACCCTATCTCGACTTCAAATATAATAAAAGCAGTTCCTATACTTCTACACGACTTCTATGAAACTGCCATTAAGAAGGCTTTAGCTTTATATAAAGCTATAAATATATAAATTAAACCCTAGTTTATTACCTTTAGTGCGGATATTGAACCTAAGTATAGGATATATTTTCTATCGGAGTGTTTTCTAACCGACTACAAAATAGGTTTTTTATTTTCTTAATATATAAAACAAAAAAAAAGTCGGGTTTGTTCGAACACTTATTACTCGAGAACTCCTGGACCGATTTTCATGGTTTATGATTTGTTGGATTTGTATACGCCCTGAATAGCAGAATAATTATTAAAAATATTGGAAAATTAAGGAAAAAATAAAAGAAAAAATATTTTCCTATAGAAAATGTTCGTGGGTTGCTATATATTTGTGAGGTTGTATGGGGGTATTCTCTGGATCTACTGAATCGATTTTGAAAATTCTTTAGTGTTGGATAGCCCATTTATCGAGGAAGACTATAAGCTATATAACATCATGCTACGACCAATAGGAACGGAGCATCAATGAAAAATGTTGCGAAAGCGGGGAAAATTTGTTTGATTTTTTTTGGCGCAATGGAAGCTATTGCGTGCGCTACGTAAACGGTTAAAGTTACGCAGACGAAGTTGCGCGTGTCAGCTAGTAATAAATAAAAGTTCTAATATCTGCAAAAACCAATAAAAAACAAAAGACCGACGACATCTTTCTAAAAGGACTTTCGATGACAAGTCGGTTTACCTGTGCTCTAAGCTCATTAAGCGATCGCAGTTTTTTACTGATAGCTACCGCATGGTATTAGAAGCTGATCTTCTTATTTTAAATGCGTTTTCACGTCTTTCTTATATATATTTTTTATTGAACATCATCTTTATCGGAAAAGATAATTAAAACACTTAATAAAGTTTAAAAATGGAGAATGTTACTATCCAACAAAATCACTTTTTAAATTAATTAAAAATAAAATTACAAAATTATTATATGACAGATTTTCGATATGATCGCTTTGGACACATCGACAAAAGCGATTTCTTGATAATCATATTCAGTTTTTTTTAATATAACAATTTTATTGAAAATTTAACCTTGAAAAATGAATGAATGAATGAATGAATGAATACCATCACGGGTGCCTATTTGGCTCCCGAGAACCGTTTAATCGGCCTCAGGGTCCCAGCGGAGGGATTAACCCATCCTCATTTCGCCGATGGTATTCGGAGGCAACACCTAACAAGTGGCGAGCTTGTTGCGGTGTTTATGATGAAATAGCCTCGTTGTATAAAGCGGTCACCCATCCCAGGCCGGCTTTGTTGTCATCTGCTTAACCTTGTTATCAGTTGCGCAGTGACTTAACCACTAGGCTGGGGCCGCTTTTACCTTGAAATAGATTAAATTTTCAAAATATTCATTATTCGCACTAAAGGTAATAAACTAGGGTTTAATTTATATCTAATTCCTTTCTTTTCCTAATATATATTTACTATTTTTAAGTCTTTTTTTACCTAGTGGGGTCATACTGGGTATCAAACCCTGGAACTTGCACCACGTTCCATTCTCCCTTCAGTTTGGAGTAGCTAAAGGAGATTTGGTCCCGAAATTTTTCAGGTTCCAGAAACCTCAGTTGTTCGAAATGTGAGTGAAATTCTTGCAGCACGGTCAGTCTTCTTTGGAGGAGCTGGGCTGTGTGAAAAAGGTCTTAATTAGAGTTGTTATTAGATTAGACGATTTAATTCCTTATTCAAATGCACTATGGTTTAATTTTATAAGATTTAAATTAAAGTTTTACTATAAATAAATTTACTGTATTAAGATATTTAGTAACATACCATAGACAATTAACTAAGGCGCAGTTTTTTTTAATACGTGTAAGAACAATAATATTTTTTTTGCATTAGAGAAAAATACAATTTACAAAAATAAAAAACGTGAGTATAATTTTTATTACAATCTGCTTAATGTGTAGGTATTACAGATTTATAAGTCATAAATGGGTATCAAAATGTGTTCCATATGTTACGCTTACAATTATTACTTGGTAATAAGGTTACATAAAATTTTGTACGTACAGCTGGCAAAAGTGAAACCCATTTTTACTGTAGGATTTTTTTTTATATAATGAAAATAATATAAAACAATAACAATAATTAGAACTTAAAATCCTGCTTAAAAATTAAGGAAAATTAGGTTTTACCGCTTATTGAAAATAAGTCCCAATTCTACTGACATCATAAATATACACTAACATTTTCCATTACATATTATCCTATTTCGAGGGGTATAATAGGTCTAAAAGAAGATGCATTAAAAACTCTGAAATCGGTGCGCATGTATGAGGAGAGTTATGATTGTGGAGAGTAGTATTGAGAAATAGAGACAAGTGGTTGACTTTGCCGTAAGGGATTTAGCGTGAAGATAAATAAATAATAGACCTTTAGTAAGAAGTATTTATTCTATTGTGTTGCTTTATAGAAAAAGTAGTTTTCTTGCCAATAACGTTGAATTATCAATTTTATTTACATAACAAATAATGCCCGTTTCGTATAAAAAAACAGCGCATAATGAAAATTCTCTTTCTCTTATTTATAAAAAACTTCTACATGTTTTAGTTAGTTAAAATTTTGTTTTATCTCTGTTCTGTCAAAGATTCTTTTCATTGGTAAGAAAAGACCCAAAATACGATTATTCCGATTCGACTAAAAGAGGGCATAACTTATACTGGGGATAGTAATGTCAAATTCCATACAAATATTTATTCGTAGATTAAATTATTAATACTCGGAATAATTATTTGTATGTCATTTGACATTACTAATCTCGGTATAAGTTATACCCACTTTTGGTCGAATCGGCCCTTAGTCAAGTTATTCTAAATATAAGTCTAGCGTTTATTTTTCTGACTGTACTTTATTTGTACTTAAAAATAAAATACCCAAGTATGTATGTAATGTGTATGTGAATATTCAAATTTGGAATAAAATGTTAAATACCTACCAATAACATATCCCATGGTGACGTCATCTGGTAATCTAATTCCTTCACAGATTTCTACAAATTTGCCGTCGCTGAAAAACACACATCTGGATGAGTTTGTTGTTGTAATAACATCATTAAATTGTTTTTGTAAAGTTTATGTTGTGTGTTTAGGGTTACGAGTTTTTTTTATAAGACCCACCAAGTGTCCGTATAAATATATTGGCACCCGACCGATTTTCTTAAAATTTGAATTGGCTATAGATATTGTTCAGAGACAAGTATTCAAAAGGGTTTCAGTCAAAATTTCCTAATAGGTTCAAATGAAAAAGTTGATAATAATAAGTCGATTGTGGTGTCGAAAGAAAAACTTTTATTATTATTATTAAAAAAAAAAACTGATTAATGAAAAATGAGAGCTTTAAAATCAAAAAAGAAAACCGAGAAAACCAGAGTTTTCACAATTTTCGTTATTTATTATACTCGGTATAGTAATTACCCAAGTTGAAGTTCAAAATCAACCGTTAATGAATACACGAGGAACGAATATTAAACGTGGAATAAGAATCGACTTTAACCGCACATTAATTTATTTTGGAACATGTTAATTGTTATTTAAGAATAATAGAGTAATGAGCGTTGTAAAAATATTAATTTACACCACCGCCTCCTGAATATCTGTGTTAAACAATTCTTTCACACATTCTATGTATATATGTGATTCCTAATATATATATATAAATTAGGGAATCACTAAAATTTTGTATTATTTACAATATTTTATTTAAAGCTTTATTTTTCGGCCTTTTTTGAGTGATAGGACACATTGGATTTTTTTTTAGCCTTAACAAAAAAAAATCCACAATAATTTATTTAAACTTAAGAAAAAATAGTCAATCAACAAGCAATTTTTTATATGTTGCTAAGATGCCTCTTAGCAACATATAAAAAAAAAACACTCGCTATAAATGCTATTCTATATTTACCTTGCGACTGGTACCATTCTTGTGGCGAGGGAGCGACTTACACAGAAACCTGCGCCACCGGTCGCGAACCAGAACGAATAAGTCATCTGCACACAGATAGAGAACACTGTTAACAAAAACAACGCAAAACAAGCAGTACCTACAGTAGATTTATATTGGAATAAATTAATAAGGGAAGAAGTAGTTTTTTGCCCTTGTTTTGGAGCACGGTAAGCGAACTTGCACATACTTGAAGGTAAGCATACCTATAAACTAGAAACTTCCACTATGCCGGCTAAATTATGTGGTTAAGAAATGGACGGTGACAAAGACGAGTTTGCATTTATCAACTGTTCGATTTCTTTAATAGCCTCGCTACTCGTTAAATTAATTGCCCGTTTCGTAACAGCACCCTGAAACGACACTACCACCTCGACAAGAAATCTATGTAATTGTTTACTTAAAAACGACGACCACAGAGTAAAACGTTTTTTTTTCAATCATTCATTCATTGCTCTGGTCACAAACTAAGCTCTAGGCTTGTGAAACAGTCATATAATACATATTATATTTTATAAACACCCAGACCATGACAAACTGTACAGAAAAGCGTACTAATATTTTTTTGCCATGGGTGGGAAGCGAACCCACGACCTCCGGATACAACGCCAAAGGCTGGCATAGTGTAACCGATATATATGCTGTTAACATGTACTTTGTAGGTCTATTTATCATGAAATGTATACAAAGTCACATGCGGTGCTCCAATAAGAAATAAATGTACATCTTTCGTCCACTGAAACAACATAGTAACAAAATGCAATATACTTTAAAGCCCTCTTTCATAGCTACGCCAATATTCATATCATAATAAAAGAAGTGCCGACTCACCTTATTCGCTGGTTTCCTATAAATTTTGATAGGCTCGTAAATGGAGGTTCTGCCAAGGTACCACTCTTCTTGTGGGTCATAGCCCCGAAGTACAGCCTCTAGCCGTGGTACATTAACGTAGTTATCATCGTCGAAATGACAGAACCATCTAGGAAAAAAAATAATAATAAAAAAATTTTTTTTTAGATTACATGTCCTAGGTTGATGTCGCATGCCTGATATGTACGAGTACTAAACTAAGTAACAAGCTTTTAATAAAAAAAAAGGATTATCCTCGATAACACCTGTAGTGCCTCGAACAGCACGTTAAGCTATCGGTCTTAGTTTCATTTTACCAACTTGTGAAACTGTTTGTAGATAAGTCATTTAGTCTATTCAAACACAGCGGCGAGCTGACCACTTGTTCTACGTAGACTCAGGATATATACCACCGGCTACGACTAGGTGGCAAACTATCTCATTTATAATCATAGATAAGTACATGAATTGTAATTTATTGGACTTGTCAGTGTTTTTATGCAATCATTGTACTGGATAAGTACACGTTTACCGACTTTCAACTGTTTCCGCTTTCTACTATAAACATTGTAAATTAAATAGTATGCGCAAGCGTTGTTATAGTTATTATAAGAACAATATAACTATGTTGTTCACTTAACAAAGTAATGAGAATATGAAGCAGTATTTACAGCAGTATAATATTAAAGTTTTTATTATTAAATGAAGCTATACTAATCTATATCTATACTAATATAATAAAGAGGTAAAGTTTGTGAGGTTGTAGGGGGTAATCTCTGGATCTACAAAACTGATTTAAAAAGTCTTATGGTGTTGGATAGCTCATTTATCGACAAAGACTATAGGCTATTTAACATCACGCTACGACCAATAGGAGCGAAAAATATTGGGAAAATGGGGAAAATTTGTTCCTTTTGAGGGTTTCCGTTGCGTGCGCTGCGTAAACGCAGACATAGTTTTTTATGCAGATACTAATACAATTTCATGGTAGTATTTTAGAAAAAGCCTTATAGTAAAATTAATAATGTATTTGGTAATGGTTTTTTTAGAATGTGACTTTACATCCACCTGCTGGTGAATGGCCAAGAATGTTCTCATTTCTGAGAAGAAGGGAAGGTTTCGAAAAGTTATTCAGAGCACTGTCCATGATATATATTATAGAATACGCTCAAATATGATTTTTATACCATTTTTTTATAGTAAAAATTTAATAGATTTTCATGTGTGGCTTTAAATTTAATAGAAGCTTACTCATAATAAATAATAAGCCTCCGTAGACTAGTGGTTGCGCCTTTGGCGTTGTATCCGGAGGTCGTGGGTTCGATTCCCACCCATGGCAAAAAATATTAGTACGTTTTTCTGTACAGTTTGTCATGGTCTGGGTCTTTATAAAATATAATATATAAAATTGTTTTTTTATAAAATAAATTTTTAAATTGTAATATGTTTTTTTAATGTTTTTTTTCAATAAACATATTTCAAAAACCCGTGCATAATCGTTCACTCTCTCAAAGGTTAGCTGATAGAATATGCCTAATGCAATAAGTTCGCCCATGTACAATTTTATTTTTTTATTTTGTAATTTTATGTAATATGTAAAATATCATTGTTTCTGGTACACATAGTAACATAGTACAAGCCTAGAGCTTAGTTTGTGACCAGAGCAATATGCGTAAAATAGTCCTACATATTAAAAAAAAAAAAAGCATTTTTTAAACTGCTTTAAATAAAATAATGGGTAACACATGCATTGATTGTTTGTTATGAAGCAATTTAAAAAAATGGCATCATATTTGGGACATGAGCAATCCCAGTATTAAGAGCAATTGAGTTGATGAAAGGAATTGGATCTTCTTGATTAGTTAAGTCAGTTTAAGTGGGACATGTCGTTTGAAATACCAATTACACGAGAAGTGAATTAGTCAGACGTTGATTAAAATAATATACTCGTAGTTATTGGTGTATATACATGGTGGCCGAGTTGGTTAGACCTTGGACCTAAAAACACTTAGGTCCCTGGTTCGAATCCCGGTGTGTACCAATGAGTTTTTAATTAAAAAAAATATGTACATTTGTTTGACAACACCACTATAGTGCCTCGGAGAGCACGTTAAGCTGTCGGTCCCGGTTTCACTATACCAACTTGTGACACTGTTTATAGATGGGTTATTGAGTCTATCCAAAACATCGCGACGAGCTAGCCACTTGTTCGGTGTAGACTCATACCATCGGCTACGACGAGGTGGGATTAAAACCCCTCCGCTGGGTACCCTGGGGCCGTACCCGTGAAGATATATATATATATTATTGGTGCTATAAATTTTTAGACGGAATAATAGTCAATTGTAATCAAATTATAATAGTATTTTTAAACTTATTAAAGTTAAAGATTTCAATTAGATAAAATTAGCTGTATTAAAGTAAAGAAGATAATGTATAAAAACTTGTTTCGATCAATAATAAGAAGAAGTTTTTTACAAATTAAAACCTGGGGCCTATTTCATAAACGTGACAATTATATTTACCATGATAATTTATCTGGTGACCGTCGAGCTAAGTCATTTTTTCTACAGAAGATTAGCTTAGAGATACAAAGGGGTAACGCAGCGAGCATACTCGGCATACATATACTATTATTTATATATATTTTTTTTCTCTATCTTATCTTTTTAATTATTTATATAATAAATTAGTGAAATATAAGATAAATATTTTATTTTAGGTTTTTATTTTAGTTAAGATTTATTTATATGTATTTTGTTATTCTTTTTTTTTTGTGGATTAAATAAATTAGATAGCAAACATATATAATTTTAATACACTTATATTACTAGTAAAAAAAACAGTAAGTAAAGAGATCCAAAACCGTTTCTCATCTCATTAGCCGCTATCAAGAGATAAACTCTCGTCAGGTGATGACGCAGGGAAATCCGTAAATGTGATTGATGATTTGGTGATCAATTTTATTTGAAAAACTTCACCAAAAGAACCCGCGTTACATGCACAATTACGATATAATAATTAGAACCAATAAAAGATTTTAAAGTAATAAAAAGCCATTAAAAACCTCGATGTAATTGGGTCTTTAAAGTTTTTATTTGTTTATACTTTAATAGAATACTTAGGCGTACTTAATATGTGAGTATGTGAGTATATTTATAAACTTTTATTGTTATTCATCCGGTTGTATGTTGGAATGTTTAAAAATTTTGGTTTATTTAAAAAAAGAACACATTCTAATATGAATTTAAAATGATATATAATATGTAGTTTAGCGTGTAGGTTGGCGAGCATATTTATGGGCAAAAATGGAGCTGACCGAATTCACTGCTTTAGGAGAAACCTATGTTCGGCAGTAGAATGGAACAGGTTAATGATAATGTATGAAAAACAGACGTGTACAAATATTTATACAAAGTGTGGATTTCAGTTTTTTTTTTATTGAAAGATTTTATTGTAGATACACCAGATTGTAGAGTCCATCTTGACACATTTTTTAAAGAGATCTTACATAGTTTTTTTTTCATTTACATTTTTATTACAATAGAAGTTATTTTTTCTGCAGAAGACAAGACAGAAATATCCTAAGTGGTATATTTTTTGTAGATTTTGGGAATAGACCATTTTTGCATGGCGCGCTGGCTAAAAGTTGAAAACTCGATTTATTAACAGCGTTAATAAATCGAGTTTTCAGCCTGAGGAAATGCAAAATCCTGGGTAATCAAGAAAGTAATAGGGTCAGATCTTGGTCCTCTATCTACCATTTGAGGAAAATGCTGGAGCTTGTGGGGCCGGTGCCGGTACTTTAGTAAGATAAGACGATGGTCAAAGTTAAGCCCGACGTATGATCTAACTCGCATTAGGAGTACTATTTTGGTGGACGATAATACAGCAATCCTGAGTTCAAAAAGTTTAACAGACCCTTTATTATCATCAAAATAAGTACCTACTTAAAACATAAAGTGCGTTCGAAATATTTACGGGTGCCTTTTTGGCTCCCGAGAACCGTTTAAACGGCCTCAGGGAGGGATTTACCGGTCCTTATTTCGCCAATGGTATTCGGAGGCAACATCTAACAAGTGACGAACTTGTTGCGGTGTTTATGATGGTATAGCCTCGTTGTATAAAGCGGTCACCCATCCCATCCGGCCTTGTTGTTATCTGTTTAACCTTATTATTTTTTGTTAAATGTAATCTTTAAAATACTTTTATTATTTTATTAAACAATATTATGTTATACAGTCAAAAACAAGTTACGTGTATTAATTAAAACTTACTTTTTGTCAGTCCGAAGGTAGAAATCGAATTCGGCAGACATCTTGCAGCAAAGGTGCTTACGTTGGTGCGAATCGGAGCAATTGGTATTCACCATGTGTCCATCTGTAAAGACGCACAGCGATCTGTTAGTGCGTGGACAGAATATTGAATCTGAACGCAAAATGCTGTATTTGATTTTGAGAATGTCACGCATACTGATTTTATATTTCAATTGTTTTTAGTTTTTCAAATGTCAATAAAAACTTTATTATAGAAATAAGGCGGTAATTTGTTTTAGGTGGTTGCTTGAGTTTGAAGTATAAATATAATTTCTAAGTTAATAATAATTACCTATATATATCTTCATGTGTGCCTTACGACGCACGAGACCGCCTAGACGGCGCCAGGGTACCCAGCGGAGGGGTTTTAATCCCACCTCGTCGTAGCCGATGGTATGAGTCTATACCGAACAAGTGGCTAGCTCGTCGCGATGTTTTGGATAGACTCAATAACCCATCTATAAACAGTTTCACAAGTTGGTATAGTGAAACCGGGACCGACAGCTTAACGTGCTCTCCGAGGCACTATAGTGGTGTTACGAGCTAGCCACTTGTTCGGTGTAGACTCATATCATCGGCTTCGACGAGGTGGGATTAAAACCCCTCCGCTGGCTACCCTGGGGCCGTCTAGGCGGTCTCAGGCGCCCCGTAAGGCACTTGTGATATATGTATGTATCTATATATAAATCCAGAAATATATAGTGGTCCCCTATATTTCTGTATATTATAATATTAATCATAGCTAGAATACAGCTTGGGACCTGAGGACCATCCTAAATTTCTGGAGAAACCATCACATGTAAATGCATACAATTAAATAAATTAGGCACAAAACCAATTAGCAACTAACTCTCTGAGAAATAATTCAAATAAATAAATAAATATTTTATTCGATTATTTATCATAGGTTTGTACCGACGCGGCGACGCATCATTAAGTTATATATATTTCTCTCTTCCCTAAAAGGGTACATAATTGTGCCGTTTCTACAAACTTTAAGTGACCTTTTGGAACTACGATAAACGATAACTAATATCAATTAAAAAAATATTTGAACTTTTTCTTTTATTTATCGGTTTGAGTTGGATTTCTGCATAGAAATTTTGTAATAGTGGTACTGCTCCTGACTTGGTGCACAGACACTACTAGGCTCGTAATGCAAATTCGACTTTATCGCCTCCCTATTCGTAACCGTACTATGCCTGAGGGAGCCAATACTGTTGCTAAACAATATTGTATTGCTTTTCTCAATTAATCTATTTTGTGGATCTGCTTACCAGGTAGATACAGAGTCAGAGTGAAAAATAAAGAGATGTTATTAAATCTGTAGTACTTACTTGTTAGGTTTTGATGAACTTGACTAGACTTATCGGTGAAGAACCAAGTCTGAAAAGGAATAAAGCAGTTAATCTAGTTCTAAATTATGTAGTTGATATACATTAACGGTTTAATTTAAATAATAACGATATAGTCTGTTTTTAAATGAGTCTTAATTTCAAATATTACTAGATCAATACCTATCATAGTGATATAAATGTAAATTTTGTGGGATCAGATCTCCTCAATGTATAATTCAGATATAATTCAGGAGTTACGATCAATAAATAAAATAAAATGACTGCTTTAGGCAGCTCGATACAACATTTATGGTCGTATTAAGAGAAGATTTTTAAAAATATTATTAGGTGAGACTTAGGTATTTGCCGAAGAAAACAGCCGCCCACACGACAATCTAAAGTCATAAAAAATATGTGGGAATGTTTTTTATTAGAGGTAACTCTATATAGTATGGTGTGAATTGTAAACATAATATTTCCTGATAGGTATCAGATTTTTCTTATCGTTATTTATTTATGATTGGGACGACAGATGTCTTTTTAGAATCCGATAAGTTACTGTCATTTGACAATAGGTTGCCAAGTAAATAAACTTTATGGTTTAAATCTAATTAAATATTCTATGAGAATTTTTATTATTAAAAATATTATAGTAGGATTATAAATTTTAGCACCTCTAGGATGATAAACTGTATTTCATTATTATTTATATTCATTTATAAATTTTGTACAAACCTGCTCTTTTGCAAGTTGAAACCAAGTCTTCAATATAATTGGCAATCTTGTGTCTTCATAATTTTTGGTAGTTTTAACACTTATAAAAATATCTTCCAAAGTTATATTAGCACGAACACCATTTTGTTTATCACTTGCACTTTTTGTAGTAGAATCTAATTCGTTGAAATCACCTTGTCCTTTTGATATTAAATCAAAGTCATTAAAGCTTAGTGTAGCTTGATGATAAGCTAATAGGCTGCAGTATGCTAGGGTAAGGATTGCAGCTGCAGCCTTTATCAGTCGTCGACCCCCCATGCCTCGGCTGCTGTTACTAGGAAATGAAGGTTCTACATTTCACGATCGCGATTTGCCGCCTCGAAGGCTTTAAAGTTATACGCCCTGCGCCTTTGAGGCATAACGATATACTGAGTTGAACTCAATTGCGCCCGAGCTGGCCCGAGTCGGGATCTAGCCACGGGCCCACCACGCGAGTGGGAAAGATATCATTATCTGTCAGTTTACTTGAACTGCGCCCGCGCCGCTTTTTTTGTTAGGGGAATCGAAATGCTTAAGTAACGCAGTGATTAAGATACATTATGGACTTTTATCTTATTGTTTTTTTTTTCGTTTATAAAAGGATATCTGTAGAAAAAAGGGTCATTATTAACAAAGAAGTTAAATATAGATATCTAAAATAGTTGTTTCTTCGAATTCGTCAGAATTTAATGGAACATTAGCTTATTAGAATAACAAATTAAATAAGACTCTTTAAGTATAGAAAGATACTTCTAGTGAGAATTAAATACTTATCTAATTAAGTACTTTGGTTTTATTTTTCCAAAACTTCTGAGCACTTACAGAGTGTAAAAATAAAGTCACATGTAATTGGTATTCCTCTCATCCGAGTTTGGCAGTAAAGTTAAATTAAAATTCTCACCAGGCATTGCGATATCGTCCCGACCGCCATCTGTCGCGTCGGGTTGCATTGCTTGTGTTGTATCTCTTAATTCCTCTTCCTTTACCTTGTTTCTTTTATTATATTTTGTAGCTATAATAATGTGTGTAACGGCTTTGTTAACTGGCTTATAGTTTTTGGTTTTTACTTCTATTCTTATTATTTTATTGAGAATATTTTATGTAATATAAAAAAAAACTATTAATACATTAAGATTTTAAGGTTGTCTTTTTTTTATATCTGCCAAACGTGGTGGCTGAGTGAAATATAAATATATTATAGATAATTTACACATATTGCTCTGGTCACAAACTAAGCTCTAGGCTTGTATTATGTGTACCAGAAGCAACGATAAAATACATATTATATATTGAAAAAAACAGACTGACAAACTGTACAGAAAAAACGTACTAATATTTTATGGTTGCCATGGGTGGGAATCGAACCAGGCCGTCTAGGTGGTTTTTGCATCCGTAATGATAGATTTAAGTTTTATCAATGTTAAAATATTTTTAATTATTTTATAAAAAATAAATTTATTTGTTTATAATTTTCGTGATCATGATTTCGTTATATTTTATTAATTTATAATATATCGAAATCTCGCTAGTAAAAAAATAGAGAGAGATAATGTTCTTAGCTATCCATGGCTTCACCGTGTCTCCAGGTCCATCGCGTGGTTGGAAGGCAGGAGAATAAACTGCAGCGTTCCCGGACTTGATACCGCGAAGTAGGTTTAAAGGCCTTTTGAACTCTCACCTGGACTGTGTTCACTACCCTCTCTATTAATTATTAATATTTTTTTTACGTTTTTACTATTACCTATATCATTTTAATTTTTAATTACCTATTCATAAATATTTCAAACCAAACGTCCTGCCATTGCAAGAAGACAGGGCGACGCTCTACACGCGATTCGCTCCTAATAGGCCAAGTTTTGCTGATATATTGTGCCATCTCGGGCAAGAGCCGGACTCGACCATTTATCAGCCGCTATTTATCGTAACGAGTTAGCGCTTAGCTTCTTGGAAGCCTTAAGCGGAGTACACGTGCCTCTAGCGACCAATCTCTGCCAATTTCTGTTATAGAAAACGGTTTATCTTCAGGCATTATTGTGGATATTTACTATTTTAGAATATGCAAAATAAGGAATACAAGATTTAGAACAATGATAGCAATAATGATGAATAGCAATTTGATGTTTTGTGATAAATTCGCATATATAGTAGTGTTAAAATAATTCATTTGTCTATTATCTACTGTATTATCTACTTATATAATAAATCTAAAGAGTTTGTTTGTTTGAATGCTCTAATATCTGGAACTACCAGTTATTAACCTTACTTAAATTTATATTCACATAGACAGCCTCCGTAGACTAGTGGTCTTGCGTCTTTGGCGTTGTATCCGAAGGTCGTGGGTTCGATTCCCACCCATGGCAACAAAATATTAGTACGCTTTTTCTGTACAGTGTGTCATGGTCTGGGTGCTTATAAACTATAATATGTATTATATCGTTGCTTCTGGTACACATAGTACAAGCCTATATAGAGCTTAGTTTGTGACCAGAGCAATATGTGTAAATTGTCCTAAGTACATTTTATTATTATTATTATATTATGAAACATACCTTTAGTTGATTTTGGTTATTAAAAATCTACCTTATTGTTATTGTCTACGGAATTGTAATTGTAGTTAAGTCATTAGATAAACGTGCTTATTAAAATCAGTATTTTGCTAAGTAAAACATTTTAATAGGTTTGATTTAATTGTACCTTGTAAACATATTATATTTTTTTATTGCAAGCCTTTCTAAACTTAATGTTCTCATCATATTTCTAAAACCAATCGAGATAGAATGTTGAAATTTGGAATAGATCTTAATATCTGTAAAAATGCCCATCCGGCAATGCAATAAGAGTAAAAGATGAATTTCAGAAAAAAATTAAATCATTGAAATTTTAAGTTTAGTTGTTTTAAGTTATTTACAAAAAAACATTTTTGTTTCACCACCATTAGTTGTAACTAGCTGTCCTCGCAGTTTTAACCGTCTATTAATTTTTAAAAATCTGATCGACAACAAAATACATGGTGACTTTGAAGGGATGTACTTTGGGCTAATATGAGGTACTACTGATCAATACGAACAACTTTTCCCATGGAACCATATGCCGCAAATGAAAAAAAATATTGCCATACAAACTAGTAATGTTAAAATAACCAATTTGTATGGGGAAGCCAAATTTTTCTTTCATTTGCGACACATGGTTCCATAGGAGAAGTTGTTCGATTTGATCAGCAGAACCTCATATTAGCCCAAAGTACATCCTTTCAAATTCACCCTGTATATCTTATACTACTCTGTATTAATAGAGATTTCTAAAGATGAAACAGAAAGAAAATCGGTAAAGTTTTGGAGTTTATCTGGAACAAACAAAGAATCAAATCTTTTCTCTTTAGAATATTAGTATAAATTCAGATATAAAAATCAGTTTTGACCTAATATCTCTTGAACCTAGATTTAAATGCCCGAACAACATTTGCTATTTCCTGTTCTTTTATGTAAGTCTTACACTATTTTAAACTTTACACAATTTTAAATTTCGATTAAGACGTAAAAATATTGTAAAAATAATTTAATTATGGCAAAGTTTCATTCATAGTTTCCAGTCATCTGTCTTGGGTTGTAAGAAACGGAACTGGCAAGCAGTGTCGGCCGTCATCGGAACATGGTGTGTTCACACGCGGGAACACGTGTCGTAGTTCCCACACGGATGATGTATCCCAATATGCGGGCTCATTCATCTTCACTGTACTAAGAATACTTGAGTTTGGTCTTGAACGTTAGTCTTAACATATCTAAGAATAAATATCATCACGGATGCTTACTTGAGTTTGGTCTTGAACGTTGGTCTTAACATATCTAAGATAAATAAATACATATCATCACGGGTGCCTTATGGCGCCAGAGACCGCCTAGTCGGCCTCAGGGTACCCAGCGATGGGTTTTAATTTTACCTCGTCGTAGTCGATGGTATAAGTCTACCTACATCGAACAAGTGGCTAGCTTGTCGCGATTTGGATAGACTAAATAGCCCATCTATAAACCGCTCTGGGACCGCCAGCTTATCTAAGATATTATAGTTCCACTTCTTTAAATGTTAACAACATTTGTCAAGTTTTAAAAATGTTAAATGACCTAGTAGTCATGTTGGGCCGAACAGTCGGCCGATAACTCGTATTCGGTTGAACCGATATTCGGCACATCTCTACTAAAAACCATTATCAATTTATTTTTAAATGTCTAGAAATCCATGTCACCGCCATATATAAAAAAAAGTGTGTATAATAGGTGCTCCTGTGGTGCCTTACGGGCGGCCGCCCAAAGTACCTGGGTAGCCTCAGGATACCCAGTTTTATTTCCACGTCATCGCGGTAGAGTTATTCTTAGTCTACACCAAACAAACTCAACGAGGTACTTTTTCACCTATACTTAATATTTATAAACAGTTTCACAAGGTGAAACACTAGTAACACTCCGAACAGTCATGCGCTCTCCGATTTCTCTGTCTCAGGCACTATGATAACTTAGCATAACAGGATCGATAGGCTCGATAACTCGACAAAATTGATACATACCTATCGATTTTAGAATGAATGTTCATTCATAAACTTAATTTTATCGACTGTCAAGTTATATCGATGTGGTTTACTAAGCAACAGTCAAAATAAAAAAAATGTATAGGTACTTCGGGGTTTGAATCCGTCCGAAAATCTTGTCGAGTTCTTATATCTACTGCCTTACTAACCTGACCACCATGTAAGTAATCACTTACTACCTGCAGCAATAAGCACATCTTCATTTTTTTTCAGGAAATTAGGTAGGCTATTGAAAGAAAATTTGAAAGCGATTGAAATTGATTTAGAAACAGTAAAGGAATGTAAAAAAATAGATAACATTGCAACAAGTACTGTAGGATCCTATAAGTTATCTATCCTATAGAATGCCGTAGCTTTAATGTGATCATAAACATTTACGATCGCGTATCCGGAGGGCGCGCGATCTCAATAACTCTGAATGTTGCTGTAACATTACAGAATTTAGGTTTTATTTTTTATTAGAGCGCGGCATGTGACTTTGTATTTACTTGATGATAAGCAGGCCTACAAAGTCCATAAATGGAATAGGACGCATTTTAACACCGTTGATCGCTCCGTATGATGCAGTTAGAAAAACTTTCATTACCAAATTTTCATTACAAGTTCATCGCTGCTTTATTGTCAAACATCTGCCCGTTTCCTTACTGCATCCTGAAAGGAGACTACCACCTTCAGAGACTAAGGTTATTTTTAGTAGGTATACATAGTATAAGCTAGTCCAGTCAGTTATATATAATTTTTATTAAATCAAAAAAAAAATAGTCAGAAATATTAATTTCACTTAAACCTTTACATGCATTTATGAAAAGTAAAATAAGTATATATAAGGTACAAGTGTGCACATGGCCAGGATGCCATTCCTCCCACAGACGAATGTTGAAAATATAAGAAAAAATAAACAGATAGTGAATTATTAAACTATTGTCTTTGCGGGAGAAAACAACCCAACCGAACATACGCTACTTAACCAACCAGTTTAAGATTAGGTGGTTAGCTGCAAAAGTGCCACCAAGGCGACCAACCCAACAGATCAAATATACTCGTATATTATAAGTAATCAAAATATAGGTACCTACAATTGGAAGGTATCTTTTAGGACGCAAACACTTACGATCTGATCGAAAGTCGAACGCCTCAGAGACACCTTGGAGAAAACGAAATCGTGAAATAAAAAAAACTAAATAACAATGATTAGATGTTTTAGAAAATTTAATAAAAACTTTTACAGCTACTTACTACTCGGCTGATGTACTTACATCTAATAATGCTATGTTAAAATTTATTAAAAAAAACTGCTACTGAAGGCATATTATGATCTATTATCTTTGTTCTTAGCTTAATATAGTTTTATTAAAAAGGTAGTTTTGATCTTGAGCAAGTATCTAATATTAGAAGGGCGTTTGGAAGGCGCGGTCGCTACTTATCTTTGAGATTGGGACAAGCCTTGAGGCTGTCATTATTGTAAAGTGAACGTAATGAGGGCTCACAGAACATTACCGGTATCGGCGATTAGAACGCATTATCTTACTGGCCAAACATGATGACGGAAACTCCTAATAAACAAATATATGATACAGAAAAATTGGATCTACAAAATTATAATTAAGTTTCAGCTTTATGTGGTATGTCAATCAGCTTTTCTGTTTCATAAATTTTAGGAACGCTAAAGTTAAATCAACTGTCATAGTGTGGGCTTTCATTGCTACGTCAAACATCATTTATTAAGTAATTTTAACGTTTACTTTCCTCTTTCATCGTATATCTTTTACCTTCATATACTGTCGCTAATCTAATTCTAGGTGTGGTTAAATGGATAGTATACGTAGCAAATGTTAAAAACCTCAGACTTACAACCCACAAATTAAAACTGAAACATGACTAGGTCACTTGATGATTTTTACATCTAACTATAAACGGTTTGTTATTCCCATATAGGTAAAATGATAAATCAGCTGCGAACGTAAACTTCTTTGTATTGCAATAACGAACCGTACTGTATCCGTTGATTATAGGAATTATTGGTCTTTCGTTTTTTTTTTATTGGAGCACGGCACGGATTTTGTATCTACCTGATGGTAAGCAGACCTACAAAGTCCATTAATAGGGTCGATCTACGCATTGTTGTTTAACAATTTAGGAAACGGTTAGAAAATGGGAGGTGACAAAGATGTATTTGCATTACGAGTAGTGTTACCAGGACGTCCCGTATTTCGGGCGTAATTTTAAATGTCCCGCCGGGACTGACTACGACAGACAGGGTTTCACCAGAAATCTCATAATCCAAAATTAATATTTTAATATCCCGGTTAAAAATCTTAAATCACTTATTTTTTGTCCATTTAAGCATTTGTCCCTTATAAGTCTAATAAAATTTAATTTAGACGTGAAGTAATAGCTTCTAATGCTATTATTTTTAATAATTATCACTTCAAATAATAAACAACAGAAAGCTCAGAAATTTTATTCAAAATATATCATGTGAAAGTGACAGTATTTCTCCGAGCGCAGGCTCCACGATAATCCTATTAAAGTGGGTTGCTTGCTCCGCCAGCTGCTTCCCGATCGCCCGTCATGCATACACGACGATGTCCGATGGCTCACTCATGCTCGAATTATTTTACTCGTTATTTTATTTCACGAGGTTATTTTCAAGTTAAAAATAATATATAACAACTTTACATGTGTAAAGTTGTCATATATTATTTCTAGCCCATTCTAGTATCTGGCTAATATAATTTTTCGAGAGCTAAAGTCTCTCACAGCTTATAATGATGCTGGAATTATAATTATCATCGGTCCATTCACCCGATGGAAAACGACGATAAATATTTATTTTCTTGTATAGTTATATTTTAGAGCAATTTCTTCCTTTATTCTTCAATAAATATATATATATATATAAATATATATATTTTCGAGAACATAAGTCCCTCTCAGCTTCATAATCATCATTGGCCCATCTACCCAATGGAAAACAACAAAAATATTTTTAATTTTTATTTTAGTGCCTTTTCTCATTTTATTTCTCTTCGTTGTTACTATTTTCATTTGAATTTCTATTAATGTTATTAGATGGAAATATTGAGACTATTTTAAATGTATTTATTGCAGCTTGTTTTTGCATAATGTCTATTTTTATATCTGGGGTTAGTATATCACAAAATGTGTGCAATGGCTTAGCTATTATTCCTGTGCATCCAACTATTATGGGAATTATTTTTACATTACATTTGTATAATCTTTTCATTTCGTTATATAATAGGAATAGCTCATAGGCTCATTCATGCTCAAATTATTATGTTTGTTATTTTGTTTCAGAGGATAATTCTTTAAGTTAAGGTAATTATGATAACTTTACATGTTTGTGTTTACAATATTTTTGCTCATTCTAGTATCTGGCTAATAATTTGGCTCACTCATGCTTCAATTATTTCACTCGTTATTTTGTTTCAGGAGATAATTTTCTAAGTAAATACATAACAACTTTACATGTTTGTGTTTACATTTTTTACGTCCATTCTAGTATCTGGCTAATAGGAATCTATTATTATGCATAATCACAACTTACTGAGGTTAAAATTTGTCATAAAACACAATATATAAATGTAATAAAATTATAGAGGAAAAAAAAACTGTAGATTCATTGATATTTAGGCAGACATAAAAAGCCCATGAATGGGGGACCCCAATACATGGTATTTTAACAATATTGCTTACTATAAATAATGCGGTTACGAAATAAAAGACAAACGTTATACTGAAAGAAATAAAACGGCCAATAACCTCAAGTGACTTAGTAATTTTTCGGTTTTAGTCTGTGGGTTCGCCGGTTTTCAGGAGACTATTGCATCGATTTCTCGTCGAGGAGATGCGGTTACGAAATGGGTAGATGGATTAACGATAAGGCAGCGGGTATATTAAAATATACTTGTAATGCAATTCATCATTGTCGCCCCCCATTTCGTAATCGCATCATTTAGCCGACATAGTGGAAGCGATCAATATTGTTTAAGAACAATTATTGATAGACCCCATTCATGGACTTTGTAGGACTGCTCATCACCAGGTAGATACAAAATAACATGTCGTGCTCTAATAAAAATAAAGGTAGACGAAAAAAAAAAGACTGAAAAAAAGGAATATTTCCTGACTGATATTGATAACGAATAAAACTTATAATAGTTTTATTCGATTCGATAACTAGATAATCTAATAATTAATGAGCCAACTTATCAAAATGTAATAACAAATAAGAAAGCTTTAAGTAAAAATGTATGTAGCGTGAAATCTATCGATAAGAATTTGATAAGTAATTAAAATTAATTTTAATTATCTCAGAATAGGATTTGGGTAATTGACCGAGATAAGTAGCCTGTAGCCAGCCGCCCAATTAATCGGTATTCAATATCAAATGCCGTCTACAGTTAAAGTCAGAAATGATGGATGTTGATTTTATAATTTTGAAATGGAAGTTAGAAAGTTATTGGAGGTACCATAAAGTTTTTTAATGTTCAAACTGAAATTAAGAAAAGTCGTAAAATATTTCTCAGACTAGCCAATAAAGGGTTAGGATATTTTTTATTATTATTTCATCTTATGAATCCAAATGTTACTGGGCGAAATAAAAATAGAATAAAGTGCCATCGCACTGTTTTAGAATGAGGGGAATTAAAAGACGGTCCAAAAATTATTTAAAACAAAAAATGTCTATAGCAGTGCAATTTAGGAATGCAGTTGATGGTTGATGATTTTCTCGGTACTTTTAATCAATAAAATTTTAGTAGTAGAAATTTTAAAGAAATTTTTCATAATATAATAATTTTATACAATATTTATTAATAAATGATACATAATATACAAGGTTAATTTGAAAGGATGTACTTTGGGCTAATATAAGGTTCTGCTGATCAAATCGAACAACTTTTCTCATGGAACCATGTGTCGCAAATGAAAAGAATAATAAATGATGGCTTCCCCATACAAATTGGTCATTTTTACATTACTATAGTTAATAAGGCAATATTTTTTTTCATTTGCGGCACATGGTTCCATGGAAAAAGTTGTTCGTATTGATCAGTAGAACCTCATATTAGCCCAAAGTACATCCTTTCAAAGTCACCATGTATAAAGACGACGCATTTTTTTTTTATTGTTAGAGATAATTATTGATTTTTATAAATATACAGCATGTGACAAAATACGACAAATACTATACTATACTATACTATACTAATATTACAAAGCTGAAGAGTTTGTTTGTTTGATTGGACGCGCTAATCTCAGGTACTACTGGCTCGAGTTGTATTTTTTTGTGTTGGATAGCCCATTTATCGAGGAAGGCATGCTACATAACATCACGCTACGATCAATAGGAGCGGAGTTATAATAAAATATGTTGTAAAAACGGGAAAAAAATATTCATTTTGAGAGCGTACGCTGCGTTAACAGTTAAGAAAGTTACGCAGAAGAAGTTGCGAGGGTCAGCTAGTATAGCATAAAAAAATCCTCAATTCAATCAAATTAAACCGCCCGTTTTGTAACCGCAGGGTGAAACTACCTATTTAATATATAGATGCGGTAGTTTACTGAGTATAGAAAGTCTATGGACTCATTAGAGGCGATTCGGGATTTATTTATTTTCATTCGGCTCAGGCCTATTTTTTTTTTTTTCATAAATAATTTTCTCATATTATCTTACATTATAATAAGGTTTTAAATTCGTCCATCGCAGGTTCAAATCATAAGCAGCCTTATAAAATTTTATAAGTAGATATTAGGTAAATTTAGACTAATTAGAGGGTTTTAAGAGAGGAGAGCATAACCCCCCTGGGCCCTCCCCCAGCTTCCTAGCACCCACACCCTGATTGACTAGATCAAAATTGACCGTAATAAAATTAAATATTTAATTTAAAAGCCACCGTAAAAACTGTTTTATAACTTACAGTAACTTGGTTAACTTTTTAAGTTTATCATTTAAGATTTTGGGTATAGATTTAATTGAGTTAGTGAGTGGGCGGTGAGAGAATAATCGATATAAATAATTTTGGTCCAACCAGTCTATCTAATCGCCTAATGGTCGGAAGATTGATGTGTTCACCAAAACAATCGCGTTATTAATATATTTTCTTCTTTATTGCGACAAAAGGCGATTGGGGAGTTTAGCAATTAAAAAAATAAAAAGCACTAACGAGTCAACAAATCCTTAATGGATTGTATTTTGCTGAACGAATATTTATTGTAAAATATAAATTGTATTTGAAAATTCATGGAAAGCTTATTAAAAGAATTTAATACCAGATTATGATGTTATTAAACGTTTATTGCTCGTTTTGATTTAAATAGTACAAATTTATTTGGATTGGCAAATTTTAATTACATTCATGATTAAATGAATCCATAACCAATTTTGTTTTACTTTAAAACATCATTAAAATTATTTGTTATTAATTTAAATTTAATTGGCATTAATTCAAATTTCAATAATTTCTGAAAAGTAAAGTGGAGTTTAATATTAATGATGACGTGTAACTTAAGAATATATAAGTACCTACTATAATATAATAATATGTATTATTATTATTATTAATAACAAATAAGAAAGCTTTAAGTAAAAATGTATGTAGCGTAAAATCTATCGATAAGAATTTGATAAGTAATTAAAATTAATTTTAATTATCTCAGAATAGGATTTGGGTAATTGACCGAGATAAGTAGCCTGTAGCCAGCCGCCCAATTAATCGGTATTCAATATCAAATGCCGTCTATAGTTAAAGTCAGAAATGATGGATGTTGATTTTATAATTTTGAAATGGAAGTTAGAAAGTTATTGGAGGTACCATAAAGTTTTTTAATGTACAAACTGAAATTAAGAAAAGTCGTAAAATATTTCTCAGACTAGCCAATAAAGGGTTGGGATATTTTTTATTATTATTTCATTTTATGAATCCAAGTGTTACTGTGCGAAATAAAAATAGAATAAAGTGCCATCGCACTGAAGACGGTCTAATTTTTTTTTAAAACCAAAAATGTCATAGCAGTGCAACGTGGGAATGCAGCCAGTTTTTCACTTTTAATCAATAAAATTTTGGTGGTAGAAATTTTAAACAAATTTGTTATCTGTTATGATCATTTTGTACTATATTTATTAATAAATGATACATATATAAAGACAACACAAATATTTTTATTGTTACAGATAATTATTGATTTTTATAAATATACAGCATGTGTTACTGTATATTATGAATAAGGACGACATATCTCTTTGTTTAATTGAACGCGCTAATCTCGGGTACTACTGGCTCGAATTGTTTTTTTTTGTGTTTGATAGCCCAATTATCGAGGAAGGTTATAGGCTACGTAACATCACGCTACGACCAATAGGAGCGGAGTTACAATAAAAGATGTTGTAAAAACGGGAATAAAATATTCCTTTTGAGAGCGTACGCTGCGTTAACAGTTAAGAAAGTTACGCAGAAGAAGTGTCACGGGTCAGCTAGTATAGTATAAAAAATCCTCAATTCAATCAAATTAAACCGCCCGTTTTGTAACCGCAGGGTGAAACTACCTATTTAATATATAGATGCGGTAGTTTACTGAGTATAGAAAGTCTATGGACTCATTAGAGGCGATTCGGGATTTATTTATTTTCATTCGGCTCAGGCCTATTTTTTTTTTTTTCATAAATAATTTTCTCATATTATCTTACATTATAATAAGGTTTTAAATTCGTCCATCGCAGGTTCAAATCATAAGCAGCCTTATAAAATTTTATAAGTAGATATTAGGTAAATTTAGACTAATTAGAGGGTTTTAAGAGAGGAGAGCATAACCCCCCTGGGCCCTCCCCCAGCTTCCTAGCACCCACACCCTGATTGACTAGATCAAAATTGACCGTAATAAAATTAAATATTTAATTTAAAAGCCACCGTAAAAACTGTTTTATAACTTACAGTAACTTGGTTAACTTTTTAAGTTTATCATTTAAGATTTTGGGTATAGATTTAATTGAGTTAGTGAGTGGGCGGTGAGAGAATAATCGATATAAATAATTTTGGTCCAACCAGTCTATCTAATCGCCTAATGGTCGGAAGATTGATGTGTTCACCAAAACAATCGCGTTATTAATATATTTTCTTCTTTATTGCGACAAAAGGCGATTGGGGAGTTTAGCAATTAAAAAAATAAAAAGCACTAACGAGTCAACAAATCCTTAATGGATTGTATTTTGCTGAACGAATATTTATTGTAAAATATAAATTGTATTTGAAAATTCATGGAAAGCTTATTAAAAGAATTTAATACCAGATTATGATGTTATTAAACGTTTATTGCTCGTTTTGATTTAAATAGTACAAATTTATTTGGATTGGCAAATTTTAATTACATTCATGATTAAATGAATCCATAACCAATTTTGTTTTACTTTAAAACATCATTAAAATTATTTGTTATTAATTTAAATTTAATTGGCATTAATTCAAATTTCAATAATTTCTGAAAAGTAAAGTGGAGTTTAATATTAATGATGACGTGTAACTTAAGAATATATAAGTACCTACTATAATATAATAATATGTAGGACATTTTTTACACATATTACCCTGAGGCTCTACCATGGGTTTGCGCATTGTAGCAACGTAACGTATTTATATACGTAGGTATACGTGAGCAACAACCAATAGGATCGCTTTATTCAACCCTGTTACCAAAAATAAAGCGGCCCTATTGGTTGTTGTTCACGTACCGTAAATACCGTATATTACGAAAATATGTACAATATATTATAAGACTAAAACTTTGTATTATGAAAGAATTAAACCAAATTTTATTTCTTGATTTATTACTTTGGATTACGAAGATACCAGATGGTAGGTAGAACAGCTATCTGGGCATCAAGCTTCTGGGCCGGAGGGTGATGTCGTGACCAGCCCCGCCCTTCACCAGTTCTTCGCTAAATCACCGCTTATAGCAGAATACCAAATAAATGAGTTCAGCACACGTCCACTAGCTGTCTGGCCACGGGCGTTTGGTATAATTTCGATCAAGGAATAGAAAACAGGTAAAGTATGGTATTAAAGAACTGGCTTTAAGAAGGATTTTGGCTAAAAATACAATTATCAGGAGCGAATGCTGTTTGCACACTTAAGGTTCAGTATTCAACAGAAGAATAATAAAGGCTATTTTTTTATGAATGCAATTTACAAATATTGCCAAACTAAGATCTAGGCTTGTACTATGTGTACAAACCACGTATGAAACCACGATATAATACAACGAAAAAACGTATCTACTATTTTTTTTGCCCTGGGTGTATAACGCATTAATAATAAATTTACTAGGAGAAAAATTATAACAAAATTAATAACCATTTCAGTTAAGAACATTTAAATAATTTTCACATTGTTTTTTTCTACACATTTTTAGAAAGTTTTCTGCCTAATCCTCTATGGAGAGCGTTTTTTTTTTCAAAAGTCAAAAATATTTATTCATGTAAACCTTTACAGGCATTTATGAATAGTAAAAATATAGGTCCAAGTACTACACTTGGCTAGGTCGCCATTTCTCCCATACATACACAGACAAATGTTGAAAATATAATAAAAAATAAACGGGTTATGAAAATTGTCTTTGCGGGCCAAAAAAAAAACAACCAAACCTACAACCCACCAAAACGCGTTACATAACCAACTAGTGTAAGACTAGGTGGTTAGTGGTTCAAATATGATAATTAGGACATCGGAGTCTTTATTCCAAATTTCAACTTTATATCTCAACCAGTTTCGAGATATCGATTACGATTTCTTGAATGATGTACGGAACCTTAAAAATTAAAACATCAATATAATAAATACCATACCTCTAATATAATAAATTACATTATCCACTAATATATAGTTTTATACATTTTAATACATAAATAAATACCATCACGGGTGCCTATTTGGCTCCCGATAACCGTTTAACTTGTCTCAGGGTACCCAGTAGAGGGATTAACCCGTCCTCATTTCGCCGATGGTATTCGGAGGCAACACCTAACAAGTGGCGAGCTTGTTGCGGTATTTATGATGAAATAGCCTCGTTGTATAAAGCGGCCACCCATCCCAGGCCGGCCTTGTTGTCATCTGCTTAACCTTGTTATCAGTTGCGCAGTGACTTGACCACTAGGCTGGGGCCGCTTTTTTATACATTTTAATTTTTTTATTTACAAAATTTTTAATTACCCTAATTACAAATTTAGGAAATGTACCAAATCACTGTCTATTGATGGCATGATACCCAATACGCTGGCAGCATTTCTTTTCTGTATTAATATTGTGCGAGACGCCGGTTGGAGGAAGAGGGCCGATCACCGTTTTTTGCTGTCGGTGGCCGATGAGTTCAATGAAACTTCATTTCTTCAGTAATTTTCCATCGGGCAATGTTCGGGCAGCGTTTCTTCATAGTCCCATTTCAGGGGACCCGGGACCAAGCCTCAGGAGTGTACTTCTCGTACCGGATTGTCGAATTGAACTGAATTGAACTAACTTTTTCCTGAGACTTGGTGCCTGTTATGTTGTCGACCCGCGCACGCAATCGACTGTGTTTCGCTACTTGCGAAAGTGGGCGGGGCGACAACATTTTTTGGCTACCGCGCGAAACATTACCCTAATGGGAGCTCTTTATTTCCAAGAAAATTGTATTTCCAAAAATACCACGTTATTACAAACAAAATTATACAAATTATAAAATACACAAACAGGAACAACTTAAACACATACAAATTAAAATATAAAACGGAATACAAATATACAACAGAGAACCAATAATTTAAACCTAAACATACAGAAATCTATCAAACAAATTCATAATATTAAGCCTAACACCGTGATAATAAGATCTTAAAAATACTATTTATAACAAATTCATAAGACCTTATAACTAGCTTAATATTATGGCGAAACTGTATTTCGTACGTTTTATCGGCTGTCCCGTACATCCTCCCGCCGCACATCGATGTCGCGACGAGTCGGTGTGGAAATCTTCGGTGCAGGGACGGCCGATTCAGGCACGGCTGGTTCAGGGACGACTGCTCCGGGGACGGCTGGCTCGGTAGGCAGCATCAGCGGCTTCATGGCGGGTCGACGCAGAGTACCCAACCTCGTAGCGCGGCGTCTCGGCTGACTTCGACGGGGCCCGGGCTCCTACAACTGCCATCCGCAATGTAGACGGCGCCTCCAATCTTGATGGTGACGTCGCTGCCGTGGATCTCCCGCCGGTACCGCAGCTCGGGTTGGTGCTCGCGGATCCATCTGCGCCAGAAGGGGTCTGCCAGCCGCTGTGAGGTGCGCCAGTATGCTCGTCCGGTTCGGTGTGGAGAAAAGGCCGGATCTTATTCAGGGGGCCTTCCGCACGGTGTAGGTACTCGCTCCTACTCTGCATGCAGCACGGTCGGTCGGTAGAGCGTCTTCCTCGTTCTCCGTGCAGAAAGCCCGGCGGCTCACGGTCCTTTTTCTCCGGTTACTGCCTCGGAGCTGGCGTGATGGAGAGCTCGATGATGAGCTGCGTCACCCGATGTCGGTCGTCCAGTACAGGTGGGCTCTTCACACGTTCGGTGATGTCGACGGCTGCCGCTATTCGTGGCCGCAGCCGGATGAGGCCATCCACTTGTACGGCGAGTTCTCGTTGTCGGCTGTGGGTTGACGCGGCTCTGACGTCGCGTAGGCTCCGGAGGTCTTCGGTGAAGGCTGCTTTCTGGCTGGTCTTGATCAGGAGTCGTTCTGCGCGGTGTAGGTACTCGTTCTCAACGAAGTTCGGTGCGGTCTTCGCCTCCAACTCGTAGAACGTCTTTCTCGTTCTCCGCGCAGAGTGGCGCCAGTCAGGGTCCTTTTCTTTGTTCCGCTGGTAGAGGGTCTTTTTCTTCACCGCTCGACGTAGCCCGATGATATACTTTATCACCCTCGCGGTTGTCCGTAGAAGATTCTTCCACCTTGAGAATCTTGAAGCGTCGGGTTGGCTTTCTGCGATGTTCGTCGTCGATGCGGTGACGACGTTGATTTTCTCCTCTCCTGTTGGTTCGGTCATCGTAGGCTGCTCCGTAGGCCAAAGGTCATGGTGTTGGCGGAGAAATTCGGGAGCCTTATTCAGCCTTTGATGCGGGATTCGCGGCACATCCAAGTTGACGGCGAGTCTGTCGTCAGTAGGTCTCCAGATCAAACCCAGGACCCTCTCGGCTTTGGTGCCGTCGCTGATGTTGACAGCATGTGGCGGCGTAGCGTCGTAGCTGAGGGCCTTGAGGACGGCTGGCTCGTTGGAGGCCCACTGTCGCAATTCAAAGTGGCCTCGCCGATGGATGTCTCGAACCTCGGTGGCGATTCTGATGGCATCTTCCTTGTTCCGGAACGATTGTATGTAATCGTCCATATAATGGTTCTCAACGATGGCCTTTGCTGCATCCGGATGAGAGGTCTTGTATTTTGATGCGTTGAGATTTTTGACGTAGATAGCTGTGGTTGGTGAGCTGGTCGCGCCGAATATCAGTGAAGTCATTCTGAATTCTTCTGGCGGTTTGTTGTCGCGACGGCTCCCTCGCCATAGGTATCTCAATGCGTTGCGATCTTCAGCTTTAATCTTGATCTGCATGAACATCTCTGTAATGTCGGCGGATACGGCGACTCGATGTTCCCGGAATCTCATCATGACTCCCGGTAGTGACTGTAGGAGGTCCGGTCCGGTGAGCAGTTGATCATTGAGAGATGTTCCTCCGCTTTTGGCAGCTGCGTCGTGCATTTTGTTTGGTTTCATCGGGTTGAAGACAGCGAAGTGAGGTAAATACCATATTTTTCCGGCTTTATCGGATGGTGATGCAGGCTCAGCGTAGCCCTTGTAGAGGAGAGAGTTCATTTGTTCTTCATATTTAGTCTTGAGCTGCGGGTTTTTATCAAGCTTCTTCTCAATATTGTGTAAACGGCGACGGGCGTTCTCGTAGCTATTTGGAAGTGCTACGACGTGACTATGTTTCCATAGTAGCGGTGTCTCGTAGCAGCCGTCATCCGTTTGGCTCGTGCCCGTAGTCAGCGTTTTCATCGCTTTCTCCTCTAGGTCGGTCTGCGGTAGCTTCGGTGTGATGGTGAGGGACTCGAGGGCGAAGTATCTCTTCATCTGTTCATCCATTTGGTGATCTTCAGGCGACAAGTGGTGGATGAAGTGGACCTGCTGTCCGGTGGTGCGTGTTCGGGTCCCGTGTAGCACCCATCCGAGCGGTGTCATCGAGGCCACAGGTTGGTGCGATTTCCCTTTTCTGGTTTCGGTGGCCAGGAGCAGATTCCAATTATCTTGGCCTATCAGCACCCGAGGATGAGCTTCTTCGTATCTCAGGCTGTCTTCTATCCCGGTGAGATGTTCGCAGTCTTTCAAGTCTTCATCGGCGATTGATTGCGCCGATATTTTCAAGTTAGCCATTGTCCGTGCGCTGATTTCGTAGTCGCTCGTAGCGCCGCGTAGCGTGATGTTAACACGTCGTGACGTCAGCGCAGGTATCTTTGTGTTAGCGATGGCTTCAATACATAGCGACTCCTCCGGTCCGTCGGCTCCAATCTGGCGGGCTAATTCGCTGTCTACGAGCGTTATCGTAGATCCGTCGTCTAGCAGCGCGAAAGTCTCTATTTCTCCCGCCGGTCCGGAAACGTAGATTGGTACTATCTTCAGATATGTTCTGAGGCGATGTGGCGTCCAAGTTGAAGCGACGGTTTCTTTTCTTTGCTCTGTTCTCGGAGCATAGTGAAGGAGGCTGTGATGTGTTCTGAGGCATCCGTCTACGCCGCATTTTTGTCTTCGACAAAAGTGCCTTGAATTCCGCGGGTGTAGACATCCGAAGCATAGTCGATGTTCCTTTGTAACGTCCCATCGGTCATCGCTGTTCAGGCCAATGAAAGTTGAACAACCGCTCATTCTGTGGTTGCCCTTACACACGGGGCATCTGGACTGCGCTGTTTCTATCGTCGGGGCTGTGGCGTTGTCCATAGGAGCTGGCTGTTGCTTGTGGTTGCAAAGGTTCGTGGCTTCAGTGATTTTGTGAGTTCTCTGCATGGCGCGTCTTGAGGTTGCGATGCCTTCTGCTGGGATTATTTCTGGTTTTGCAAATGGTGAGCTTAATTCTGCTTCCCTTTGCAAAAAATGTGCCATGGTCATGATGTCTGCCTTTGACTGCTGGGTTGCTGAGAAGTCGTACCAGCGGTACGTTTGGGCTGGCGTCAGTTTCTCGACCATGTTTGTCAGGAGCTCCGGTGTCAGTAGATACGAGAGGCATTTGAGAGAGCGTAGGGTGGCTACGACGTTCGCTAGGCGGCTCGCGGCTATCCCGATGTCCTTCGGCTGATCTGTGAGGCGTGGTAGGGCCCTCAGACGTTCTATGTACGTCTGTGCGATGGCATCGGGGCGCCCGAATCTTGTTTCCAGACGTCGTATTATTTCGTTCGTTGGCACTCCATATTCCAACAGGCTCTCGACTGCTTCCTTGGCTCGTCCTTTGAGACTCTTCCGTAGTCTTCCTCGGTTTTCAGTCTCCGTGAAGTTATTTGAAGAGTCCCGGTATGCGTTGTAGAACGACAGCCAATCTTGGTGAGATCCGTTGAACGTCGGTAGGTCGATCGATCGGTAACTGTGCCCGTCCCTGGCGGCCATGGCTATGGCTGCCGCTAATTTGGAGAGGTCAATGTTCTGCTCATTTGTGGCGACGACTCCCGCCGCCGTGGATTGTGGGTTGAAGAGGGTTCTCGGTGTCTGCATGAAGGCCTTTTCCCGGCCGATGGGGCTCGGCGCCGATGCATAACGTTGGCTGGGTCTCAAAGGTGCGGCTGCGTACTGCTGTTCATTTTTGTCTTCAATAGTTGCTGCCCCCGGCTGTGGGAGCGGCACGGCGTAATGGACAGCGGTAGGTGTCGGTGCCTTTTCAATGGCTAACACGTCGGATTGGCTGGCGGCCAACCACTCGTGCACCCTGACTTGAGATCCGGCTGATGAAGCGTGGCTGCTTCTTTCCTCTTCTTCGCCACTGGATAAATGTTCCTCCAACACGGCCAATTCCGCTTCGGCTGCTTCGACCTTCAGGCGTGCCAATTTTGCACGCGCTTCAGCTATGCGTTGTGTACGTTTGGAGGTCCCGCTCCGGGTTGAGGATCTTCTCGTTGACGAGGCTTGAGCGGGGTGTTTTCTTCTCGTCGTTGCTTCTGTAGTCGTAGTCCGTTCGGTCGTCGGGACATCTGTTCCCGTCGACCATGCTGGATCGGTTTCTCCGGTGGTCCCTGAAGTCGGCGGTGTTGGTGTGGGAACCAACTGCGGCATGGGGTTCTGTACGTCGTCCGTAAAAACGGTCTGGTCTCTTGAGACAGCGGGCGACGATGATGCTGCATGACTTGGCAGGGACTGTGCTACGGCTGGTCGGCCACTGGTTGACCTGGTGATCGGCATATTCGGTTTTCTGTTCTTCCTCAGTATCCGGCTCGAAGGACCAGCTCGATGTGCGAGACGCCGGTTGGAGGAAGAGGGCCGATCACCGTTTTTTGCTGTCGGTGGCCGATGAGTTCAATGAAACTTCATTTCTTCAGTAATTTTCCATCGGGCAATGTTCGGGCAGCGTTTCTTCATAGTCCCATTTCAGGGGACCCGGGACCAAGCCTCAGGAGTGTACTTCTCGTACCGGATTGTCGAATTGAACTGAATTGAACTGAATTGAACTAACTTTTTCCTGAGACTTGGTGCCTGTTATGTTGTCGACCCGCGCACGCAATCGACTGTGTTTCGCTACTTGCGAAAGTGGGCGGGGCGACAACATTTTTTGGCTACCGCGCGAAACATTACCCTAATGGGAGCTCTTTATTTCCAAGAAAATTGTATTTCCAAAAATACCACGTTATTACAAACAAAATTATACAAATTATAAAATACACAAACAGGAACAACTTAAACACATACAAATTAAAATATAAAACGGAATACAAATATACAACAGAGAACCAATAATTTAAACCTAAACATACAGAAATCTATCAAACAAATTCATAATATTAAGCCTAACACCGTGATAATAAGATCTTAAAAATACTATTTATAACAAATTCATAAGACCTTATAACTAGCTTAATATTATGGCGAAACTGTATTTCGTACGTTTTATCGGCTGTCCCGTACAAATATACTCAATTTGAGTGAAAAAGCTGCCAGCTCTATTGTCTCCAGAGATGTCGACGAGCTTTGGTACTATTTCATTGTATAATGATTTTGCTTCTGATCCCCACGGGCCCATCGTTTCCACAGCAAACACCGAAAATATGTGATATCATTAGAAATGGTTACATACTTTTGGCGCTTTAAGAGTAGTTGTGCTTGTTCCGCCCAGCGCCCGCTCTAACAGAGGTACCATGAAGATGGGATGGGGCAAAAGTATCTATAAATTAAATAAAACATACCAATCGCTTCAAAACCGTAGTCAGTTAAAATTTCAGTTACTGCCGAATGTTGACTTCTGGATCCGCCACTGACTCCTTTATGTCAGTTCCTTTTGTAGTATACAATTCTAAAACCATTGCTTGATACAAGAAAATGCTTTATTAAGATAAATCCGTCTGACAAGTCTGGTTTTACTGTATTCTAGATTTTATACTATTGAGAGAAAGGTTAAATTTAGGTGACGATGAAAGGTTGATATAGCGTTAGAGCACGTCCAACTTTTATACCAAAGATAATCTTTCAGTCGCAAACTACTGATGTACTAGTTTGTTTAATATTTTCAGAGAGTATACTCGTGTTTTAGAAAGTATTGAGTTGTTGTTGAGTTTCTTCATATAAAATAAGCTTACGTACTTCCAATATTACTCGTTTTCTGTTTGTCGCATTATTAAAATAATATTACTGTCGGTAATTGTATTTATTAATCTTTCTGTGTTGTCTTTTTTTCGGTGTTCACGAGGCCGCTCGGTCGGCCTAGTGAAGTTACAGAGCCCTTAATCCCACCTAAATCATAAAGTAATAATATAATCATTTAGCAAGCATAGTGTGAGCGACCAATTCAATAACATTTTTAATCTAATGATATTATTTGTTTGGAACTCTTTTCCTAACTACTGCAGTTTCTAACTTTTGTTAGGTAGTTAGAAAAAGACCTGCAAACAAATAAGTTTAAAAGAATTAAGAAATGTTTTCTAGATATTCTTACTTTTAAGGAACTCGATTATAACTTAAATTTAAAACAGGTTCATTGTAACCGACCTAATATAAAAAAAGGCTTTTTATAAACTTTTTTAGGTGGCATGCTAACCTGTATAATTTTTTTTATATTTTTTATGTAGGCACAAACTAAGCTCTAGGCTTGTAATATGTGTACCAGAAACAATGATACATATTATTTTATATTTTATAAACACCCATACCATGACAAACTACAGAGTAACGTACTAATATTTTTTTTGTAGAAATCAAACCCACGTCTTCCGGATACAACGCCAAAAACGCAACCACTAGTATCACCCACAAGACTCTGCCTGAACTAAATGGTTCCTCTTAAAATGAATGGTAAGAGGCCCTATAGGATGGCTTTGGCACCTTGAAGGTTTTTAGAATTGACAGCTATTTGTGCCAATATTTTTTTGTCTTCACATCATCCAGGGTCGTCACAAACGGACGGTGCTGCAGTTTATTCTACGGAAAGCTTTTAACTATAGGGCCTTAAGTAACCAAATGCTAGCTCGTGTATGAACTGCTTTGAAATTGTTGATCAGTTTGGTGATTTAACGGGGTACTGTGCATCACTAAAACCAGTCTCTATCACTAAAACCCAAATGCCTTTTGAAATGTCTTTTTTTTTACAAGTAAACAAATATATATATAGTATATAGTATAGTAATAAAATATATAAATATATATATATAGCGACCCCCTAGGGCCATAAACTAAACTAACAAACGAAACTAGAAAATTATTTGATTTATTAACCTAATATCACAAAAATGGAACCAAGTTTTGACGAATTATTGAAAAATAAGCAAGCACATCCTTCGTACTAAAATTGTATTTTTTATTATTGTGAAGAACATAAAAAGACCAAACCCTTGCCATTTTTCTTTTGCCCGCGACTCATAGTTTGAAAACACTGATCTAGGTGATTTGGAAGAGTTCGTTTTCTTTTAACTGTAAACTTTTTGGACTCTAAAATATGGAGTTTATGGAGAATTAATAATAATAATAATTCATTTATTTCTCACAAAAAAGCTTATTGATAATTCACAACATCATTTGAAACAAAGTTTGTGAGACTGGAGCCTGAATTAGGCACAAAGCCCGTGTCTCAGGTCTCCAGGATCCCAACCTTATTAACAATTTATACTGATTACCAGGAAAACAATGTGTTACCTATTACAAACATTTCATTGAAAAAAAAGACCACCACCACTTGCTGTCCTCTGTACTCTATTTAAACTTTACTTATCAATAAAAAGACAAATAAAAATTAGATTAGTGACTCGCGACAAAGCGCTGCAAAGCTCGTCGAACACAATGAATCAATGGACGGCAGGATATTGGAACGCGCACAAAGTGAATCGCAACGCTCGCGCTATAGCGAGAGAGACAAACAAAAAAGTTGCTCAAATGCAGATTGAAATTGTTCGCGTTATTAGTTCCATCTCCATCGGTTGAAATATGAACAAATGAAATAAGTTTTTTTTTAACTTCATGCTATAATTTATTTATTAATTTTCACGGCAGATACTTTACACGATAGGCTGGAACTAGGCCATTTGTATCTATCTTCGTATATTATTTTGGCTTCCTTCACAGTCATAACTATTAATTTATTAATGCACACCGATTTCAGAGACTTTTTTTAAAACCTTATCAATTTGATCATGATACGTATGCCGTGCGCTTTATATACTTGGTTCGTCATTCTTTCTTCACATATTTTTTCTATATGCACAAACCAGCGGCGCTTCTTCAGTTTCATGTTTTTCTTTCAGGTCCCAATCGCTCTCGAATTACGTCATTACGAATTTCATTTATTATTTTTAATTTTAATAACGAACATTCGTCGCAATGAGTTCATTTCTTCTGCATTTATTTTGCTTCCTTCTTTATCCTGACATACCCATGACTATCATAAAATAGTGTCGTTAGTTCTATTATTAATTTAATTACATGAATTTTAGCCCAATACTTTTATGCACATATAATTTATATTATTTCAGTTTTTTTTTTCTTTTTTAGTATCTAGAATAATTTAAATTAAGTAACACACTACCCTACACAGGACGAAAGTTTTTATGTCTCTGGTTCAAACCTTGCTGTGTACCAATAACTTTTTTATTAAAAAAAAAATGTACATTTGTATGACAATACCACTATAGTGTCTCGGAGAGCACGTTAAGCTGTCGCATGTCGGTCACAGTTTCACTATACCAACTTGTAAAACTATTTATAGATGGTTATTGAGTATATCCTAACATCGCGAAGAGCTAACCACTTGTTCGGTGTAGGTATACTTATTTATACCACCGCTACAACAAGGTGGGATTAAAACACCTCCGCTGGGTACCCTGAGGCCGTAAGGCACACATAATGATATTTATTATATTATGTATCTAGCTAGATATACATTTAGTAATACAATTAATATTTAATTTACGCTAAAAAATATATATTAAATCTTACTGCTTACCATACAATTCTTTACCGTTGTATTATGTAAGAAAAGGTCTTAACTCATACAAAATAGTAGCCTACCACAATTCACTGGTTGAAGTAGTAATTTGTTCTTATTACTTTGTCACTGTACACCTATAATTTTACCTTGAGTGGTTTGTTGTATTTGCGTAACTACGTTTCTGTTGGTAAATATCTACATCTCAATAACAGTGAGTGGATATATAATATAATATTATTATGTAGGTACGCAATATAAACTACATATATATCATTAACGTAACTGTATGTTTAGATTTAACCATTATATTTATAAGATTTTTGGATAAGATCCCATCCAAATTTCCTATATATATTCTTTTTTCTTGAGTGGGAATGAAACCCCGATCCCGGATATAATACAAAAGGCTACTTGGCCGCATGACTTATAGTAAAACATATAATCAGGGCTGGGCAATACACTACAAGAAGTATTTAAATGACTAAATACAAGAAGTATACACTACAAGAAGTATTTAAATTACTAAATACAATATACTTTAAACTTTGTATTTAAAATATTAAATACAAAATAAATTTCTTATATGTATTTAAAATACAAAACACGAAATACTGTATTTTTCGTAGTTGTATTTAAAATACATAAGACGAAATACTATTGTACAAAATAACTGTCATGAGCTAATAAAATACATATATTTTTTCTTAGTGTTTAAAACAATTTTTATTTGCAGTTTTAATTTATAATGAATATTAAATGAATATCACATTTTTTCTTACATTGGTATTACACTTTAATTAATAAAATTCTTACAATAACTTCTCACTTGACCTTATTGAACTGTTTTTTTAAACACAAGATTTTAAATTTTCTAGGTATCTGATGCACCGGAGATACTCGTATATACAGGATATTTTATTCAAGTGGACCTTAAATGCCAAATCTTAAACTACAGGGAATAGCGAAAAATCCTCAAAGGAGTCTCGGGGCCGACTTTGATAAAAACTTAATTTCCATCATTAGATTCTTGGAACAATTTATTCTCCTAGTTGGGAATCGAAAATAAGTGTATAGGAATCAAATCTGGTAAGTAATATCAAGCGGCAAACTAAAGAGGAAAGTGCTCATTTTTATTATAAAATATTTAATTACAAAAAAATCATATTGGAATAATGCTTATGCTCATTGAAAATAACAACACCATATGTTTTATAAATAAAAGTACGAAAAAGCGTATATTTGTATTGAAAATAATGGTTATCATTTTGAACAATTTATTAGTTAAAGATTAAAAATACTAAACATATTTTCTTTAAATTATTAGGAAGTGTCTGGATCTCTGTGTTTTTATTTTAATGAGGAAGGTTCTGGCAACAATCGTAATTTATAAAGTGGATATGGTTTTATCTCTCCATATACATAAAGACATGTACTAACCTATTATTTTTTATTATTATTTTGCAGCAAGAATGACAAACTATGCGTTTTGATTTATTTTAGTTTAAACCAGCTGGTTTTATATTTGCCCTAAAAAGTATTTTTTCGGAATGTATTTTCCAACAAAATTATTTGTAATACTAATTACAAAATACGTTTGAGTGGAGTATTTAAAATATAAATTACAAAATACATTTTGGAGATTTAAAATAAATATTTAAAATACGTATTTGTATTTTAAATTCCTATTTCAAATACATGTAATTCAAATATAAAATAAACATATTTTATACTGCCCTCACTATAAATATGTTTTTATTTAATTTAAAAACTTATTGGTACACAACGGGATTTGAACCGGGACCTAAAAAATAATGGTCTAACCAACTCAAATACTTTTTTTTCCAAAACTTAATTATTTTCTAATATATTTTTATTTATTTCCACATGCTATCAATCAATCAATGTGAATTATATTTTGTTGGGTTGGAGAATGAATATGTTTTCCGAAAGCGCGTGGGTTTAGTACATGGCTTTGCCCAAAAATTAGAAATAAGAAAAGCTAATTTTGCCAAAGATGTTGGTTTATTACACGCATATTCCTTGATTACCTCCGTAGACTAGTGGTTGCGCCTTTAGCATTGTATCTGGAGGTCGTGGGTCCGATTCCCACCCATGGCAAAAAAATAGTACTAAACATAGAGTTGGTCATGTTCTGGGTGTTTATAAAATATAATATGTATTATATCGTTGTTTCTGGTACACATAGTACAAGCCTCGAGCTTAGTTTATGACCAGAGCAATATGCGTGTTCTATATATTATTATATTATTCCTAATAATACTATGTATTTTATTACTTACGAATTTAACTCAGGTTCGTCCGCTTGAAATTTTGATTTGAATCCTTGTAGACTCAGTCTATGAGATGTATATTATGACTAGGGTTTGCATCTGTATTTATATACACCGTCCATACAGATGCAAAACCTAGTCATGTTTCGGGGGGTTCACCGGTTTTCTTGTCGAGGTGGTAGCCTCTTTTCTGGTGCGCTTAGGTATTAGGTGGTTGCTTTGACGATAACACAGCGAGGATATTATAGTAGACTTGAAATGCAAATTCGTTTTTGTTTCTGCTTATCATCAGGCAAATACAAAGTCACATGCCGAATTTCAATAAAAAAAACATACATTGCCCATACAGATGCAAAACCTAGTCCTGTTTTCAGGAGACAACTGCCTTTAATTTTTATTGAGTCTCCTTTCAGAGTGCGGTTATGAAACGGGCAGTTGATTTGACGATAACGCAGGGCCGATATTAAAGTAAACTTGTCTTTAACCAATGGCCTAGCAAAGCTATAGACATTCCCCACCTTTGCTTTAATTCCGTTGTTTAGCTTTCATAGGTAAACGAAAAATAATATTTTTCATTCGAAATTAAGTAGGAAGAAACTTTGTCATTTATTTGTACAAATGACGGACAGAATTACCATAAGTGGGTACCTACTGCAGGAGTAGTTAATAGGTTTTTGAGAGTAAAGACAATATTTAGCTGGGATCCAACCAAATTTAAAATGTTTATCAATTGGTCGGTACATAGGAAATCTGTTTTTTTTTAAACATGTTAATTTTTTGTATATTTATAGCCGTTTTTCTAAGCCAAAAACGTAAGAAATTTTTGTTCAACAATATATTAGGTACACTGGTCACAAACTAAGTTTTAGATCTTATACTATGTGTACCTACCAATGATATTAGTACATGTAACATTTTATAAACACCCAGTCCAAGGTTAACTGTACAGAAAAACGTACTAATATTATTTTGCCTTGAGTGAGTGTCAAAACTACGATTGCCGAATACCAAGCAAATTTCGTAACAACTAGATCAATTGTAACCACAGTCAAAGACAATTAATTTAAATACTATAATAATTTTTTAGATACATGGTAATTTATTTGAAACAAATTGTCGACATCGCTCAAAAAGCCGCCACGCTTAAATTTAATTGGGCAGGCCACGTGTGCCATATGCCCAGCGAGCTTTGGGCAAAAATTATAACAGACTAGCGGCCCGTCCCGGCTTCGCACAGGTTTGTATAACTTTAACTATATGCTCAGCGCACGCCACGGAAGGCCTCAGAAACGATACTTTTCCCCCGTTTTTAAAACATTTTTGGTTACTGCTCCACACCTATAGGACCTAGCGTGATATTATATAGCCTATGTTACTTCTGAATATAGCAGCTTTCTAATGGTGAAAAAATTATTGCAATCGGTCCAGTAGTTTTTGAGTTTATTCATTACAAACATACAAAAATACAAAAATACAAATCTTTCCTCTTTATTATATTACTAGCGGCCCGTCCCGGCTTCGCACAGGTTTGTATAACTTTAACTATATGCTCAGCGCACGCCACGGAAGGCCTCAGAAACGATACTTTTCCCCCGTTTTTAAAACATTTTTGGTTACTGCTCCACACCTATAGGACCTAGCGTGATATTATATAGCCTATGTTACTTCTGAATAATGCAGCTTTCTAATGGTGAAAAAATTATTGCAATCGGTCCAGTAGTTTTTGAGTTTATTCATTACAAACATACAAAAACACAAAAACACAAAAATACAAAAATACAAATCTTTCCTCTTTATTATATTAGTATAGATTATAGTATAGATTGGGCACAATTCGACCGGAGGAGGCAACATGGAAGGCCCAGGCGGAGATGGAAGGATGAGTTGGACATCTTTTTGAGACAATGGTCCCAAATAGCGAAAAATAGAGAGAGATAGAAAGAGGAAAGGGAGGTCTTTTCCCAACAGTGGGACAGTATAGGCTAATATGGTGACCTAACCTAACCTAACCTAACCTAACATGGTGATGTTGGAAGAGGAAGGACAAAAACCATTTTCGGCTTCTCCATACAAATTGGTGGTTTTAACATTACCCTCTTATTTTTTCATTATTCACCCACTAACACGTAACTACTCTCAAGAACACACATTCACACAAATACACATACACTTTCACACAAACACACGCTCCCTTTTATATTTGAAAATGATTAGCGTAATATTTATTGGTTATTTTATAGTACCTACTCGTTTTGTATTGTATTGTTTTGTATTATATGAGTTTATTTGTCTGGTCAATAACCATATAAATGGACTCATACTCTGTTATAGGTATTAATATGATATTTTGTGTTGCTTAAATTCTATTCAAAATACTTTAAATGGAAAATTTATTCACTTGACAGATTTATGTTTTTAATTGTTAGTTTTAATCATATTTCTCCTGGTAGCTGAAAATATTTGTACTGGTAATGAATGATTGGGTACCCGCGATACAGGATGTTTCCTAGTGCAGGACCCGTTGATTATTGTAATAAATTTACTGTTATTATTTTCCTGAAATAAATGCATTTGTATTAGTTTCTATAAAAATCATTTTTCCAAAGTTACCCTGTATACAATTAATATAAACATCATTTATTCAAAAATGATATAAGTTTTTTTAAATTTAATTACCAAGTACTAATATAGATCAAATAGGTGTGGAATGGTGGCAAGAACACTGGCTGCATTTCCCCGCTAGATCGAAATGCTAATTCTTTGAGCGAGGCATGAGCCAGCCCTCTTGTCACCAGAGGACGCTATGAGACGAGGTGTTGTGTCCTTAAAATCTTTCATTATAGATCCATATTTGCGCCGTTTGAAGGCACTCTGCACTCTCCGCAGCAGACCCGCTTTATTGACTGTTCCACTTAGGTGAGAGGGGGCTAGCGTGTCGACACACGTGGGCCCGCCTCTCTCCCATGGGATCAACGTCGTACCATCGGGTCTCTTGCCATCATCGCGACCAAGTTGAGGGAGCCGTGGCGAGAGTACTTGCCAGCACTTTTAAAACATGAGAGCCCATGGGCCCCAAAGCGATCGATCTCCTTTCCACACGGACAATTATGTTCTATGCATATTGGTACCCCCAGACTAAGACCGATAGAGACACGAAAAGTTCACTATATTTATAAATTTTGTTAAGTTAAAAAGTCTTTCTTTTAAATTGAGCACGATATATGACTTTGTATTTACATGATGGTAAGCCGACCTACACAATATATCAATAGAGAGATGTTATGTCGAGACGTAACATGTCTATCTAAAATCGTGTAAACGATCCAATCCTTTTTTTTTCCAAACCTTTAATGTACAGACACGGTAAGTCTAATATTTCATTATTTATATACTCGTAGATTTAGTATATACATTATGCGCTTGGTAATAGTAATAGCTTTTCTATTAATATAAGAACTTCCATGATAACAGAATGGTATACAATATACATACATTGTAACTAATATTATTAAATCAATGATTAAATTGAAACCTTACATAAAGGCATAGAGTAGATACAAAGCTCTTGCACCACGTTAGATACAATGAAACCGTAGATATAATAGCGCATTGATTATCGTGATCAAAAGCGCTGTTTAAATTAAATCATTTTGATAGTAGTTGTCTTTATAGGGAGCGATATTATCTATGTGTTACTAATTAATATAGATGTTTAAAATCATACGCGTATTTTCTAACTCAGTTAAATAAAAATAACTTTCAGCTTTTAATATTATAAATTCTTATAAATTAGCGCCATTGGCGTTGTCGTTCGATTCCCACTATTTTCCACCCATGGCAAAAAAATATTAGTCTGTTTTTCTATACAGTTTGCCATCCGGAGGTCGTAGATTCGATTCTCACCCATGGCAAAAAAATATAAGTCTGTTTTTCTGTACAGTTTGTCATGGTCATATAATATATATTTTATTGTTGTTTCTAGTACACATAGTAAAAGCCTGGAGCTTAGTATGTGACCAGAGCAATATGTGTAAATTGTCTTACATATTATTATTATTATATTATTAGATACTTATTTATCCCAAAGAAAATAAATAACCTTGCTAATAGCACAACCACTTTTTTATGAACTACATTTGTATATTACTAGAAGCAGTAATACTTCATTATGCACTGGAAGTCGGTGCAAGAGCAGTTCCAGAAAAGTTTTTGCATCTACTCGTACATTCGGCCTTCCAATATCGGTTGTCAGAAAATTTATGGATGATGGCGCTGAGGATCGTATAGTATTTGGTTGGGTAGTGAGGGTACTGACCACAGTGAAGAGGAGAGTTGAATTCGGAAAGGCCTTCAACCCTGCTGCGCAATCGGGTGTCCGGGTAAAGTAAACTACCAAATGTCAAACTACCAACAACGCGATTGACCCGGCGGCACCCGCACGGACAATCCATGGATAGCTAACCACTCTAGATTTATTTTTCCGATGGTTTGTATTGTATCCCGACTGGAAGATTTTGTTTGTGATGTATATAATTTCCATTCAGTTTAAATTTCTGCTATAATAGCTATAGTTGAGCTTGGTTGTCACTGCATATAAAGAACCTGGGTTAAAAAACCTTTTTTTTTCAGCATTTATGAAAACAAAGTTTATATTCTCATTTAAAAAGGTTTCATTATGCCAATTGCAAACCAATAAAACCTTGTCGCATTCCAAGACTCTTAAAATTTTTTAGTCAAGTTTAGTCATCTTTTATATTTACAAATACATTTTGTTTGACAACACCACTATAGTGCCTCGGAGAGCACGTTAAGCTGTCGGTCCCGGTTTCACTATACCAACTTGTGTAACTGAAACATAGATGAGTTATTGAGTCTATTCAAAACATCGCGACGAGCTAGCCACATGTTCGGTGTAGATTCATAACATCGGCTACGATGAGGTGGGATTAAAAACCCCTCCGCTAGGCGGTCTCGGGCGCCGTAAGGCACCCGTGATGATATATGTATATATATGTAATACATTTAAAAAACATTTGCTTTTTATAAAATTTTGTGTAACCCGAGAAAGGTTACATTTATTGGTAGCCATAAATACTTCAGTAACCGGAGATTAAAATAGACATAACTTTTCATTAAGTTAACTTTCCAACAACTCTTTAATTGATTTATTTTCCTCCAGAGAGAAAACACCGTGACTCGTGACCCGTTCCAATCCACACGTCCTCTTTCGCTGACACAGTCTCAAAGAAAACAGACAAACAAAAACAAAATGGCGAGATCGAAAACTAAACACAAGGGATTTTACTTTACTGGACTGACAATAAAGAGAAGAATACAAACATAATAAAAATAATAATATGTCCACACATGTTAGTCTGGTCACAAACTAAACTTTTGGCTTGTAGTAAGTGTATCAGAAACAACGTAACTAACACATAAAAAGAAACACCCATATCTTGGCAAACTGTACAGAAAAATATAGTAATATTGTTTTGCCATTAGTGGAAATCTATGGTTCTGGGTGACCGTGTCGGATGTAAACTCAAAAGACAATAAAATAAAAATACTAAAGCCAGGCCATAATGGAATTTATATGTTTTAATTTGTTCCTTTTAGTGAATTTATATGGCTAGAACACTAGGCAGGTTATGTGTCTGTCATAATAATATTATTATGTTATTTTCAGTAATGTTTTTCATAACAGCACATTTTTGAATTGGTATAAAACAATGCTTCATTCATTCAATGAATCATTAGATTTTACAATATTTTTAAAGAAACTCTGAAATAATAGTCGTTGTGATACTAATTGAAAAAACCAATGGTCCGTTTATGGTAGATACAACAAAGATAAATATGGTTACAATAAAGTTGATTTAGTAGCTTATATTAGATTTGTGATTTCAGATTTAAATTTAATAAAATTACATCAGTTAGCTAAATAATAAGATTTCATATTAAGATTTTTAAATATTTTTGGTAGGTATCGGTTGGGCGTTTTTCGTCTGTCATTCAGTGTTGTCAGTCTAGTATCAAAGCCCCCATGCCATTGTGGAGAACATTGCAATTAGTCGTATCGGCGTGCAGAGGTCGCTGTTTACAGACCAACATTTACCAACCCTCTATTTATGCGTCGTAATTGCTACTTGCTTGTGGCTTCGCCTCGGAGACTGCTGGCAGGTTTTCATTATATTTTTTACCACTAACTCCTATTTTATAGTTAGTTTACATCTTTCAAATTTTAAATAATTTATTGTTTTAATAGTAATTATAGTATACCTATAGGTATTTTATAATATAATAATAATATAGATATTTAACTTTCCTATAAGTTAACTTTCAAATTCGAGTTACAAATACGAGGTGTAAATTATTTTTTTCCGATCGTCTGATAATATAGAGTTCGAAACTTGTGAAATCAGCTGAGACAAGCTAGTTAACGAAATATATTTATTTGTCCAGTCTGTATGTCTATTTAATATTTAGCTGCTCTGGGAAATTATATTTATTTTCATTAACAAAGACACAAGAGTTTTTCATAAAACTTTATTGGGTGTACTTTCTCAAATTTAAACTTTACTTACACTACAGTTTATAGGTCACGTACAACCTCCGGTGTGTTCCAATAAGTTTTAAATAAAATAAATATAGTAGGTACTTACATTTGTTTGACAATACAACAATAATATATTTCATATAATTCAATAGAGAGCAGGTAAAGCTGTCGGTTCCAGTTTCACTATAGCAAATTAGGAAACTGATTGTAGGTGGGTTGTTGAGTCTATTCAAACACAGCATGCTAGCCACTTGTTCGCTCAGAAGGGAATACAACCCCACCAAAAAACAACCCATGACCCTGAGGCCGCCTAGTCGATATAGGGCGCCGCACCGCCGCGCCGCGCCGTAAGGCATAAAGGAAACCTGTAATTGTAAATGTAAATTATTATTAATAGATTATTTAATACTTTGACTAACTCTACTTTATTTAGATAAATATGCATAATTAATATACACACAACTATGTTAATTATTTTATCTATGATTTATATATATTATATATAAACAACAATTTATTCCGAAGTAGGTGCGGTTATTATTCACGCCCTTGGTTCCGTAAATCATGTACTTTATTCATAGTTTTCATTTAGTTTTGCAGCAGATCACCAACATAGCTTCAAAACCTTTATTTTTGAAAACAGAAAATATTAAGGGACCCTATTGATAGTTTCTCACGTATTCGATAGCGTATAAGAAGCAAAAACTGATGGTAGAGCCGCGGGTTTACTCGTATATGACGTAGCCTTTTTGTATGGTTAACTGTTTTGCTTTTTTTTCGCAAAACGTCCAATATTTTTTTTATGAATGAGAACCTTTTTTTTATGAATAAGAATAAGAATCTTGTGTAAGATCTATGTAATGTAAAGTTAATGAAAATAAATATAATTTCCCGCAGCAGCTAAATGCTAAATAGACAAACAGAATAGCACAAATAAATATATATATCGCTAACTAGCTTGTCTCAGATAAGTTTCAAACTCTTTATTATCAAATGATCAGAAAACTATCTTACGACGTCATATAGGATAATAAAATAATAATAAATGTGTTTAAAAATAAAAGTCATTTTGTAATAATTCTACTGCAGATCTACAGTTAACTGGAATAATATTAAACCATATTGTCATGTTAGTAAATAACCATATGCAGAAGCATTTAGTATTTGATTGTATACCTACCTTATCATAGCGTGAAGATATATTATTAAATATACAAATAGTAATTTACCTATAAAAGATAATGATAAGCAAGTTACAGATTTAGTTGACGCCATGTCTATCAACAATGATGTATCGCCTGAAATAATAAAATTTCTTCTAAACTTTGCTATAAATGATGGATTTAAAGATCCTTTCTATAGTTCAGAACCTGGATCTCAAAAAGGTGATAATTTTATGGGTGTTATATACAAAATAAAGGTAAAAATATCGAGATACTTCAAAAATATTAAATATTATTATAAAAACGGCTGCAAATGATCCTCAGACTCGTTCTGTATTAGGAACCCATATAATGTTCGGACGTGAAGTATGGACTTACAGAAATTTGATACCAAGGCTCAAGAAGATAAAAAAAAACAATAATACAACACTAGTATTTTCAGAGTGCATTGAAGCTTGTAATGAAGAGAATAATGAATGGTTGGCCTTTGAAGATATGAGTGAAAAGGGATTTGTATTACATCGTCCTAGATTAGTTTCTCTGGATAAAAATCATATTCAAGCTGCTTTAACAGCTTTAGCTGAGTTTCATGTCTTATCTTTCGCACTGAAGCAATCAAATCCAGAAACGTTTAGTAATTTATTACATCAGGCTAGTGACATCGTATTCTCACAAGGCAATCCAGATCCAAAATATAAATCTTACTTGTATCAATCTTTAAATAAGACAGTCCAAGTAATAAATAATAAAGTTCATAAAGAGAAATTACAAAATATTTATGATACAATATATGAACGCATTGTAGAAGTTATTAAACCAAATAAATTTGCAGTGTTCTGTCATGGCGATTTTTGGAAAAATAACATTTTGTTTAAGTACATGGTATGTGTTTTTATTTACTAAATAATGTTAATATAAGTAGCCTTTTGTAATTAAGAGTACATAATATTCGTACTTTCATGTGGCTTAAGGCCTAAAATATACAACCATTAAATAACCAACTAAGAGGCGATAGAGTTTAATAAAAGCTAGACTTGCTAAACTTTACAATAAAATAATTATGTAATTGATTTTTTTTTTTTTTTTTTTTAATTAAGAGTTCCACATGTGACCTCTCATCCACTTGATGTTAATCAGTATGCAATGCCAAGGAATGATAGCAACCAGCGGATACATACGTTACACGAAAGCTGGTAGAGCGTTCCACATTTTAATAGCATATTTTAATATTACTGTGTTTTACCAGGATAATGTTCCCGTATCAGTTTGTCCATTGGATTACCAAGTTCTTCGTGCATCGTCTCCAACTACAGATATTCTGTACCTTATAGTTTGTTCTACAACCCAAGAAGAACGTAAAACAAATTATTTAGAATACCTCCGACATTATTACACAGAGTTATGTAAGCAATTTAAGCTGTATGAACTCGGGCACATTTTTTTTACTTGGCCTGAATTTTTAGATGAAGTAAAAAGGTGCGGTATTTATGGCTTAGGAATGGCAATGATGGTGTTACCGTTTATGACATGTTCTTCTGAAAATGTGCCTGAAGCTAAGGATATTGTGAGTGGTAATATGTCAGTAGATGACCCTGAAAGCCTTATGTTATTTACAGAAAGAATAAAGGGGGTTATTGAAGATTTCATTGATTATGGATATTTTTAAATTATTAAGTAGTTTTTTCATGTGGATTTATAGATTTATATTAATTATTTTATTGTAATGTTTATTTCTTATTATAACATATCTTAATAATTTTATTTTTATTAATTATATTTGATGTTCGTACCGTTAACGGCAAGGTAAAGTATACGTACGTAGTACTCTATTTTATCTGTGAGTATACGTTTTTAAAGTAAATTGACCCTTAATACAAAGGCATAGAGTGCATTACATTACCTTGCCGTTGACTGTACAAGCAAAATAAACATGCTTTATCTATATGTAGCTTAACTTGAAATATTTTATCTTTTGATCTGCAACCGGCATGAGCAATATATTAGTTTTTTTTAGGATTAATATTAAATTAAATTAAGTCTTTAAATAAACTCATTTATAAAAATAAACAAATAAAAAGTCGTTTATCATATTATTAAATTATACAAAAGTTAGTTATGCTAATAATTACCTTCTCATTGCTTTCTAAAGTATTCATTGGAAGCTCCTGTTATCAATTTTATGCAAATTAAGTTGAGAAAGGTTCTGAGACCGTACCTAATTTATCTCAATACGAAGGACCACACACTGAGTTCAGAATTACTGCCTCTGTCTGACTGTATTATATGTTTATATTATCTGTATGTATAATATATTTAAATTATATTAAAACATAATAATATTATATTGAATATTATAAAGTTAGATATATAAACAAAATAGTTTTATTAAGATTAAATTAAAATAGTTTTACTTGTTTTTTTTTAGTTTTTAAGTAACTAGACTTGATCGAAAGAAAGTTATTTTGTTACTTTCAGGCTGAGTAGCAACAAAGAAATTGTAAAAATTAAAGTTATAAATGTCGTCAAAGGTATTATGCTGTATTCGACTTTCAAAATAAAACTCGTACATTCGACACTATTTTTAACTTTAATCGCTACAATTACTTTAACAGATACTGTTGTTGCAACAACGTGCAACTCAGCCTTACTGTCAGTAATATACCCGATGGCATACCAATCAAGTGCCCAGTTCGTCGCGGTGAACTCTTCATAAAATTTATAAATAAATGTTCCCTTTTCTTGTAATAAAATAAGATTTTACTGGTAAAAAATGTAAGTAATAATATTTTAATAATAACAAAAGCTACTTAAAGATCAACTCTTCCATAAAATTGTACAAAAGTTTTGAAACCGCATCACCTATTAGTGGTTTCGATGAAAATCTTTATAAGAGGGGAGATTGAAACAAAAAATCTTTAATAAAACGTTTGTGGTAAAACTTCTCGATGGTTGTAATGTTGTGGTGAGGTATTATTGGAGCTTTTATCTCTGAATATAGCTTTTTATATTTTATTTCTTATTAGGTAAAATATATAAATTGAAGCTATAAAAGAAGCTAAATAATTTTATTTCTTTTAGCACCAGTAAAAAATAATACACTATACAGTTTTGTATTTATATTTTTAGAAAAATATTTTCATGACCTAACTCATCATAGATAACAACATCAGCATGTTATGTTCATTGTTGGTTCGATATAAATAATTAACAAAACAAATTAGACAAAACATAATGCATAATACCCGAGGTCGTTACATAAGGTGCATAATGATGCACCTTATGCGTAACGACCTTCAGTGAATAAAATAACGTTTTATAGCTTTAATTTATGTAGTTTACCTAATAAGAAACACATCTATTACACTTTAACTGTTTCAGATACTTTTTATTATTTTGTATTTGTGTATATATTACACTAATGCGTTTCTTTTAGCAGACTTAAAAGTTGCTGGTTCTCCCAAACATTTCAATACCTACATTAAAAAATCTAATGTTGTTATTGTTTATTTTCAATATGAGCATTTTTCTTTTAAATATTCGTTTCAATAGGTCGATGTATAGACACTAAAAGATCTATCTGTACTTAACTGGTGGTACTAGTTTTTTTTAACGTTTTTTAGCAGCAGCTGTATGTCGCTGAGGATGGTTAATGGCCTTAGCCTTAAAAACACATAACGGAGTTTGAACCAGATCCCTGGTTCAAACTCCGTGTGGACCAATGAGTTTTTAATCTAAATTAATATCTACATTTCTTAAACAACACCACAGTGTCTCGGAGAGCACGTTAAGCTGTCGCTCCCAGTTTCACATACCAACTAGTGAAACTGTTTATAGGTGAATTATTGAGTTTATCCAACCAAACATTGCGTCAATCTAGCCACTTTTTCGGTGTATATATACCATCGGCTACGACGAGGTGGAATTAAAAATCCCTACTCTGGATACCCTGAGGCCGTCTAGGCGGTCTCGGGTGCCATAAGGCAACCGCGATTATATATATTTTTTAATAAATAAAATTACAATAAAACGGATTAAGTAAATTCCCTTAAGGGTTAAGTATCACCAGCTAAGGTGTTAAGTTATTAGGTAATTAGTTTTAATGTGACGCCGAGACTAAGCCTAAGAGGAAACTAAATGTTACATTCCTAGACGAAATTACTTTCATAAAGTTTATTCGAACTACATTACGATCCCATTCCAGCGGAAGGTTTTTTTTTAATCCCACCTCGTCGTAGCCGATAATATGAGTACACCGAACAAGTGGCTAGCTTGTTGCGATGTTTGGATAGACTTAATAACTCATCTATAAACAGTTTCACAAGTTGGTATAGTGTTACTGGTATTGACAGCTTAACGTGCTCTCCGTGGCAATATGGTGTTGTTAAAAAAACATAAATTTTTAGATTAAGTACTACATACCGGGGTTTGAGCCAGAGACCCAAGTGTTTTTTTTAAATCTAACCACCACCACGTATATTTTAAATATATTTAGTTTTTAACAATATAAGACATATATTTATTAGACATGAGCGTAGCCAGAGGGGGGGGGGGGGGTTCAACTTTGGTCTGTATAGAATAAGTATTATTATCGTTTTTCTCATACATATTAGTTTAGGCCTAGGCTCTCGCTAAAGCCCATGGGCGTATAGCCAGTGGGAGGGTTTTGGGGGTTCAACCCGTTTTTTTTTGCTCGTTCAAAACTTTTCGACCAAAAAACATTTTAAAATTTACGAGTGTTAATATAAACATGCTAAAGCCTATAATTGTGAATAGAATAAAGTGTAAATACCTACATCTTATTTCGTTGAATATTATTTTATCTGGCCAACTCACAATTTTATTTAATTACACAGAATCGCGACGAGCTGGCCACTTGCTCAGAATACTATCAGCTACGTTGAAGTAAGAATAACACCCCACCACTGGGGCCCCTATAAGGGCAATTACAAGGGTCCGTGGAGATACTTTTTTACATTATCGGTATAGATCCTTTTAGTAACAGTAGTATTCTGTAGACTAGTGGTTGCGCCTTTGACGTTAAATCCGGAAGTCATGGGTGCGATTCCCACTTCCCACCCATGACAATTAAATATTAGTACCTTTTTCTGTACAGTTTTCATGGGTGTTTATAAAATATAATATGTATTACCTATATCATTGTTTGTATGTACACATAGTACTAGCCTAGAGCTTAGTTTGTGTAAATTATCTAGTTATAACTTATTTTAGCATTAAGAACCAATCTTTATTGCATAAACAGTATAAATGCAGATTCTTAGAACTATATAACAAGTATAGAACCAATAGCCATATAATAAGTGAGTACTATTACTTATATATTAATTGAACTGGTATATAAACTAGTTCCGCTCCGCTTGGGTTTCACTGCATCAATTTAGCTCGCGGTTCACGTCGCGCCCTACCGCTTCTGACTTTAATGGATGCTGCTTTATAGAGCCTTTTAAGTTAGTACTGAAGCCATTAAATTACCATAAGTTATATAAGAGGAAATAAGCTATAATTAAAATGTAAATTTTAATTGATTGTTTGTGAAGAGATTGCTTACTCTGAGGTACATAAATCATAATAAATATTGTATTTTAGGTCTCTATAACCGTCCGGTTTTGTTACCACCATTTATACAGATACTATAAACCTTCAACTGATCCGGGTTATGTTTCGGTTTTAGTATGTGGGTTCATCGGTTTTATAGAGCCTACGGTTTAGATTTATTTTCAAGGTGGTAGTGGTTTTAATTAATAACTTTTAGATCCCCGGTTCAAAGCTTTTTCGGTGTATACCAATTATTTTTTTATTAAAAAAAAATACATTTATTTGACAACATCACTATAGTGTCTCAGAAAGCACGTTAAGCTATCGGTCCCAGTTTCACTACACCAACTTCGAAATGTGAAACTGTTTATAGATTGTTGAATCTATCCCAACATCGCGACAAGCTAGCCACTTATTCGGTGTAATGTACATAGGTGTAGGTAGACTTATACTATCGGCTACACCGAGACAGAATTAAAACCCTTCCGCTGGGCACCCTGAGGCCTACTAGGCAGTCTCGGGCGTCGTTATTTTATTTATTTGTAAACCCTATTTATAAGGCTTGCTTACCATCAGGTACAAAGACGTGAGCGAAAAAAGAGTTTTCATCAAAATAGTCAGTCATACCATCTGGTCAATCAAACAGTATACTATTACTATAATATATGTATATTATATATATGTACATTTCCTATAATATATGGTTTCACGCTCGGTGGACCGTATCGTGACCGGAATGCAGTCATTTGCTGTCCAGACTAGACCATTTGTAAACCACTGTCTTGTATACATTTCATACGTCATTAGTATTCAGAATGCAAACCTATTCACATAGGAACTATCCTGGATGAAAACTATCATAAACATATTCAATATTATTTCCTAGAAATTCTGCATAACTTTTTAATGCACACACATAGGTAAGTATAGTTTTTTTTCATTTTATTGTACAACAAAAACTTTTATTATTTATTATATTATTAAGTTGATACACCCCAAAAACAATACTTTAAAGGTTTATGACGGTAAATGTTAAGTATATTAGTTGTACTTTTTATTATATTTTATTTATATTCCTGATTATTTTTTTTAATTAAAAACTAGGCTATAAAATGAGTAATGAACATTTTTCCTCTTCATTCATATTTGATGTTGTTTTTGAGTCTTTGAAATAGTCATAAATTCAAATTACAAACAAAAACGAACTTTAACTTTCCACATTGAAACAGATACTTAAACGTTATTTCATTGGGGGATAATAAACTAACTATAGTATTCTAATACTATTTCTGTGTTTATTATAACACTATATAAAGACAATTGTATTGCTATTTAGTATTGTTGAAATTCTTGGTGATATCCGGTAGTAGATTTGCGACGTCTGGGCGTGGACAGTCACGACATAGTGGCACGCGCGCTTTACTTTACGAAGCTTTTCTTGTTTCAAATGCAGCAGAATTGATCGTCTAGATATTTAAATATACTGTATCCACAACTGAATCTTTATATTGTGCAAGTTGGCTTTGATATGGAATGCCGGTAAGTTAAAATCTTTATGTACATAATAATATGTAAAAGTATATTTATATACGTGGTGGCCTAGTTGGTTAGACCTTGGACTTAAAAACACTTAGGTCCCTGGTTCGAATCCCGGTGTGTACCAATGAGTTTTTAATTTAAAAATTTATGTACATTTGTTTGACAACACCACTATAGTTCCTCGGAGAGCACGTTAAGCTGTCGGTCCCGGTTTCACTATACCAACTTGTGAAACTGTTTATAGATGGGTTATTGAGTCTATTCAAAACATCGCAACGAGCTAGCCACTTGTTCGGTGTAGACTCATACCGTCGGCTACGACGAGGTGGGATTAAAACCCCTCCGCTGGGTACCCTGGGGCCGTCTAGGCGGTCTCGGGCGCCATAAGGCACCCGTGATGATACATACATAATATGTAAAACTAACCGCAAAAATAAAAATAAATTCGATCTATCTGTTTGTTTGTTATACCCATCACTTAAAATAACTGGAGCGATTTATATGCACATGAGATAAGGTTTACAGGTATACGGGCGTAGCCAGGGGGGGCTAGGGGTTCAAACCATCCCCCCCGAAATCTATGAAATTAGATGAATTTGGCACGGGAGTAGGCAGGGTGTTGGAGGATGAACCCCCCCCCCCCCCCCCCCCCCCCCGAAACGTAATGAAGGGTTTTCGCAATATTTTCGTGAAGGCTTTTCTTACTAATTTAAGAGACATAAGGCGTTACTATATATAATAGCGAAGCTTGAGCCGAAATTTTGAAGCATTCGTAACTATTAAATATATTAGCAGTTTTATTAGATAGTTTTCTATCTACGAGTAGGTAAAAATTCCAAATACAAATCTTAAAACATGTAAAATCTTCGTTTAGTTAGAAATTAGGTTATTAAAATTTTCATTATAAATATAGAAGCAAAAACAAAAAAGCTGGTATCCGCAGTGCCGTAAAGGTTGTATGGAGAGAGTTGTGGATTCCTTCACATCCACACAGGTAGAGAGTTGTGCCAGGATCGTTGTAGGTGGCGCTCCCTTGTCTCTGCCTTTCCCCGTGGGTAATAGGCGTGATAATTTTAATTAATTAATTTAATATAGAAGTTTTTTTTAATACTTTTACATAAGTACCTACATCGTTGGTACGAACTTCAATGATTAAAAAATGTAAAATGTTATTGCTGTATCCGGAGGTCGTGGGTTTGATTCCCACCCATGGCAAATTAAATATTAGTACATTTTTATGTACAGTCTGTCATGGTAAAATATAATATGTATTATATTTTTGCTTCTGGTACACAAAGTAGAAGCCTTTGCCTTGTGACCAGAGCAATATGTGTAAATAGTCCTACATATTATTATTATTATAAATATGGCCGGCGTTTCAAGCAGTTTTTTTATGTTACTTATCAAGTGCCTCTTCTACAAAGTTTTTTAAACTTAGAAACCAAAAATAAAACAAACCGGGTACTAATCTTTAGTCATTCGTCATCATTTAGAAAAGACCGCCTTCGCTGTTAATTGAGTGTCAATTCCAAAGCAATGGTCCAAAGATCGATCGGCTGCCTTTGAAAGCTTAATTATGTTTATATAAAACCATTAATACGTTACCATCTTAGATATGGACAAACTAGAATGGCTGAATGCATGTCGTAGCGAAAGATCCGTGCGTGTTTATAAAAACACTAGCTGACCCGCGCAACTTTGTCTGCGCGTTTAAATTTAACCGTTTACGCAGCGTACGCTCTTAAAAGGAATAATTTTTCCCCGTTTTTGCAACATTTTTCTTTGTTACTCCGCTCCTATTAGTCGTAGCGTGATGTTATATAGCCTATAGCCTTTCTCGATAAATGGATTATCCAACACGAAAATATTTTTTCAATTCGAATCAGTAGTTCCTGAGATTAGCGCGTTCAAACAAACAAACAAACAAACTCTTCAGCTTTATAATATTAGTATAGATATGTTAGGATAATTTACACATATTGCTCTGATCATAAACTGAGCTCTAGACTTTTGCAACACATGGTTCCATGGGAAAAGTTGTTCGATTTGATCAGCAGAACCACATATTAGCCCAAAGTACATCCTTTTCAAATTCAACCAGTAAGGTCCAGTTGCACCAAACACAACTATATTATATATTTGTTTTTTTTTTACTGGAGCAAGGCATGTGACTTTATGTCTACCTGGTGATAAGCAGACCTTCAAAATCCATGAATGTGGTCGATCAATACATTGTTGTTTAACAGTATTGATCGCTGCCACTATGCCGGCTAAATTATGTTGTAACCGCATCATTTGCGTCAAAGATGAATCTATTTTAGTAGCTTTAACTGTCCATTTCGTAACGCACTCTAAAAGGAGACGACAAGAAATCGATGCAAAAATCTCCTGAAAATCGGTGAACACCCAGACCACGACAAACTGTACAGAAAAACATGTACTAATATTATTTTGCTATGGGTGGGAATCGAATCCACAACCTCCGAATGCAACACCATGCCTTTGGTGTTGTCTAACTACATAGTCTACGAAACGGTCAGTAATTGAGAGGTACTAATACATTACGCGTCGATTAAGTTCGTTCACCTGCCTTCGCATGTAGAGATCGTTACATTGATTGTTTTTTACGGCGTTCTTAGCGCACTAAGATTGTTCAATCGTAGTATCTACATGGAGCAGTAACAGTTTCGGACTTCTCATTTGTATAAAGTTCTATAAAGCCTGATCCGTTTTCTGCGTTGTTCGGTTAATCGATGAATTAAAATAGTTACGGTTATAGATAGAGCATTAGAGAAGCTCTTTGAATGGGTTTTGAAATTTATAACTTTTTATGGAAGAATTAAGTGCTCCTGTCTTACTTTTAATGACATAACTTTTTTAAATAATTTTATTTAGATTATGTTTTTTATTAGAACCAATTGTAAGAGTAGATTTTAGAGAATCCATATCCAAGGTATTAGAGCTTATTAAAAAAACGAGAAAACACAGGTTGCCAGCATCAGTTCGAATCAACTTTTCTGTCTATTTTTTGTTACAAAGTGTATTAATACGGATGACTTTTAACACGCTGACTAAGAGTCTAAACTCAGCGTGTTAAAAGTCACCCGATATTTGTGCGGCCCGCGACAAAGCAAATAATTTCAGTAGTAGTTGACAGCCTCCGTAGACTAGTGGTTGCGCCCTTGGCGTTCGTGGGTTCGATTCCCACCCATGGCAAATAAATATTATTACGTTTTTCTGTACAGTTTGTCATGGTCTGGGTGTTTATAAAATATAGTATGTATTATATCATTGTTTCTGGTACACATAGTACAAGCCTTGAGTTTAGTTTGTGACCAGAGCAATTTGTGTAATTAGTCCTACATATTATTATCATTAGTTAACCACCTACTAAAATATATTTCTCTAACAAAGTTAACTAAACAGGCACCTATGCGAGAGGGAATAAACAAATACCATCGGCGAAATGAGAACGGGTTAATCCCTCCGCTGGGTTGAGGCCGTTTAAACGGTTCTCCGGAGCCAAATAAGCACCCGTGATGGTATTTATTATTATTTATAAATAAACAAAGACCGCGGTCGGTTTGGCTAATATTATTTAATCGTTGTGAACGAATTTGTAGCCAAAACTCAACAAATCTTAACGAACAGCCTCCGTATTTACCTGATATGGCTCCAGCCGACTAAGTATTTTTTTTAGGTGGGAGGAAGGTATCTATTAGACATAAACTACTATGAATTCGTTCGATCGATCGAGGCTATTAAATAGACTCGTAATGCAAATTTGTCTGTCGATGCCTGTTTCGTAACCGCATCAATTACCCGGAAAATAAATTCTAATCATACTGGGAGCGATCAATGCTATTAGACAACAATGTATATATTTATCGATCCCATTCATGGATTTTGTAGATCTGTTTACTATCAGGTGGATACAAAGTAATATGTGGTGCTACAAAAAAAAAACGAACATAATAGGTGGTATATAAGGGACAACACCCTTAGTGTGTGGCCCGACAGTGATACCCAAATTGTCCTATGTGGCCCTTGGCCGGAAAAGTGTGACGACCACTGCTTTAGACCATTTCGTTAAAAATTTTAACAAAACAAAAGTTATTTATCTCTTTTCCATAATTTAAATGACGGCGATCGAGACATACGAGTATATGTATATATGTGTGATTTTTATTTTACAAAGGGTATTTATTTGTTTGTTTGATTGCGCTAATCTGAGGAACTACTGATTTGAATTAAAAAACTCTTTTAGTTGCACCAAAGTGAATCTCTGAATGACAGCTAGTACATTCGACGCCATTTTTAACTTTAATCGTTGTTACAATTACTTTAACGAAGACTTTGGTGCAACTAAGCGTTAATGTTGGATAGCCCATTTATCGAGAAGAATATAGGCTATATAATATCACGCTACGACCAATAGGAGCGGATCAATAATAAATGTTGCAAACACGGGGAAAATTTATTCCTTTTGGGCGCTGCGTATAAGGTTAAAGTTACGCAGACAAGTTGCTCGGGTTAGCTAGTTTTTATAATTCTAATAATAGTTTACCTATTAAGTAAATTGGTGGTTAAAAAAAAATGTTAACCAATTACAACCGGTTACCTGCCGAATAATTTCGTAAGCCCTTTAAAAGATTAATTAATGTGATTGACATGGCCCATTGGTTCCGCCATGTCGGGTCCCAGGTTCAGAAGCTTTGCACCTGGCTTTGGGATTTTTTAAGAACTTTTATATTGCTAAGTCACTTCCCGTAATTGGGTTCAACGAAAATTCCGACTTTAAATGATTCGTTAATGTAGAGATAAAATTTAAATAGATAGGATAGGACATTTAACACAGAAAGATAGAGAGATTAACACAGAAAGATAGAGAGAGGCTGGAAGCGTTTGAAATGTGGTGTTGGAGAAGAATCGAGAGATTCAGCTGGACAGAGAAGTAATAGAAAACAGGAGTGGCGGTTGCACCACTGACAAGAGCCTAGCTCTTAAATTTAAGAAGAAGAAGGATAGGACATAGCGACCGTCGCTGTATACGCATAGCTTTAATTGCTTACTTTTTAAACTTAACCTAAATATGATACTAACTTAATTGCCCTAGTTGACTATTAATAAAATTATTTATTATTTCAAATTGGTTAGTAGTTAAAAAAAAAACTTTTTTTTGTCAATTTGTGGCCCTTTATGGTAAGGCATATTAAGTGATAGACAGGGAGTATTATACTCCACTTCTCTAATTTCTCAATCTTTAACATATCTTTTTTAATGGAGCATGATAAATATATTTCATTCATCTGATGAAATATATACCAACCATAACGGGTGCCTTTTTTGGCTCCCGAGAACCGTTAAAAAGGCCTCAGGGTACAGAGTGATTAACTCGTCCTCATTTCGCCCATGGTATTCGGAGGCACCACCTATCACTATGACGAGTTTGTAAGTAATAAGCGGCGTTAATGTGGGTATAGCCTCGTTGTATAAAGCGGTCACCCATTCCAGGTATGGCCTTTGGTTTAATTTACTAAACCTTGTTATCAGTTGCGCAGTGACTTAACCACTAGGCTGGGGCTGCTTGAAATATATAGCAATATTTTTTTTTTAATTGCGCAATCGCAGCGCTGGCCCTATCTAAATTTATAGTTCTATGGAAGTTTTATGATGTAGCGAGCTTCGAATTTGTTGATTAACCCGAACATCTGCAGAATGGTGATTGGTCATCATCAGTCCCCATCGTTAGTTATATGCGTAGGCCTTCATCTCGCTTCATGTGGGATGATAATAAAGATTCCGCATTCAATATGGAGATGGATTGATTTTATAATGCTCATATACTTATATACAGGTTTAATTTGAAAGGATGTACTTTGGGCTAATATGTTATTCTGCTAATTGAAAAAAAAAATTGCCTTTCCATACAAACTAGTAATGTTAAAATTACTAATTTGTATGGGGAAGCCAAATATTTTTTTCATTTGCGACACATGGTTCCATGGGAAAAGTTGTTCGATTTGATCAGCAGAACCACATATTAGCCCAAAGTACATCCTTTCAAAGTCACCCTTTGTATTTTGAAAAAAAATATTAAGGTTCAGTTGCACCAAGTGTCCGTGAAATTGTAACGATTAAAGTTAAAAATGGCGTCGAATATCTTGAAAGTCGAATGACAGCTGGTGCATTCGACGCCATTTTTAACTTTAATCACAGTTACGTTACTTTCTAACGAACACTTTGGTGCTACTCAGCCTGACTTGTGACAGAAAAATAGTGATACTTACTGAGACGAGCTGGCTACTTGTTTAGTGTAGACTCATAATAAAAACGGTACGATGATTAAATACTCATTTCTGAACACCCTGAAAAGTCATTTATTAGACAGGCCTTAGGGTAATTCCATAATATGTATTCTTCTATCATGGGGACATTTATTTATTTATTTAAATACTTTATAAACAAAAGTTATGTACAACGGCGAACTTAATGCCTTAGGCATTATCTACCAGCTAACCTTTAAGATTAAAATAAACAGGAAAATTTATTACAGTGTTTTTGAGGTACTAGATTTAATTTCTGCTTATTTAAGTATGTTTTATGTAAATAATAAAATAAATAAGTATCATCACTGGTGCCTTACAGCGTCGGGGTACCCAGCGGAGGGGTTATAATCTCACCTCGTCATATCCGATTTGGTATGAGTCTACCTACACTGAACAAGTGCCTAGCCCGTCGCGATGTTTGGTCAATAACCTATCTATAAACAGTTGCACAAGTTTATATAGTGAAACTAGGACTGACAGCTTAACGTGCTCTCCGAGGCACTATAGTGGTGTTGTCAAACAAATATACATCATTCATACACCGGGGTTTGAACCCGGGACCTATAAACTGTAGTATTGTTTGAGGCCACTATATAAGACAAATTATATTAATATATAATTAATGTATAATATTAATATATGAATAATTAGAATTATATATTTGAGACAAATATATAATTATAATTATATATATTTTTTACTTTATAAATACTTTTAGGGAATTCTGGATACTATATAGTAAATAAAAGAACGTAGTTTATAATAAATCTTTATTTTTGTTAACAAATATGTTTATTATATATAACAAATTGACTGAATGAGATTCTTTAAATAAAATATAACACTCACTAACATATTTTATCTTAAACTAATATCACAGTATATCTTCTATTTACACATTCATCTAAGTTTTATATAAAATATATTTAAAAAAATTGCGTTAATATCAAAATCTGTGCTTGTCTATGACATGTTTTTTTTTTAAATATTTACATAGTTAGTAAATTTTTATATATATTTTTATCTAGGACACATTTTGAAATGAGGAAAAAGAAAACAATGTAGAGACAAGAATCTGAAATAAGAAAACAAAACAGGTTAGGTTATAAGTACTCTGACCGCCTTCGTTGTTAGTGGTTATCCGGAGGTCGTGTGTTCGATTCCCACACATGTCAAATGCAAATCAACCGACACGCGAATGATTATCTTTGTAAAATGTATTATAGCAATGTGGCTTAAATTTTACCTTTAAGGACACTGCATTCGTAATCGCGAAGTCTGCGTTCTCCATACAAAATTAGCTTTCGCACTTCTAATAATACTCGATTACTGTTTGTCGCAGAATTAAAATAATATTTTTGTCAGTGTTTTTTTTTTTAATCAGAAAACATACTTTTTTAATATTATAATACAAACAAAAAAAAAATTTGCGTACAATTACGAACAAAAAATTGTAATATTAGAAGTAGGTACGTTTGTATGGACGTCAGAGGCTCTACTATGGGTTTGCGCATTGTAGAAACGTAACGTATTAATTTACGTATACGTGAGCAACAACCAATAGGATCGCTTTATTTTTGGTAACAGGATTAAATAAAGCGATCCTATTGGTTGTTGCTTACGTATACGTAAATTAATACGTTACGTTTCTACAATGCGCAAACCGATGGTAGAGCCTCAGGTCGACTCCAGGGGCACTTAAATTTATTTAATCTCCATATAAGTTATCTGTTGAATTACTTGTATCTATTATTATAAGGGTTGCTTGTTCAATCTGATGATTGAAAAAGCAACCCTTATAATAAATACATACATATCATCACGGGTGCCTTAGGGCGCCCGAGACCGCCTAGACGGTCCCAGGGTACCCAGCGGAGGGGTTTTTAATCCCACCCCGTCGTAACCGATGGTATGAGAGCCTACACCGAACAAGTGGCTAGCTCGTCGCGATGTTTTGAATAGACTTATATAATAATCACTATATATCATAAGATTGACCTGACCAGAGTCATAAATGGTTATACATACAAAACAACAATCGACCCCATAGGTATACTTTACTATGTAAGTACCTACTTAGTTCGTTTAGTGCTTTATTTCTTATAAAATAATTTCGTTTTATGGCAACGACATTTTAAGGGCGGAAAATTGGACTCTTATTTCAAAAGACCCGTCATCTCCACTCACAAATTTCTGAAGTACAATAAAGATTTTTCTATAATATTTTGCTTTAAAAATAGAACACAGTGCTGGTAAATAACTCTTTAATATATATAGTATATATAGATAATAATAACGATATTTTTTCGATTATTCTGCTCTAACGTTAAGGGCTCCGCAGTCGTGTTGACGCCAATACAAACTTACTTTCAATATTAGAACTAGGCTAGGACGTAGTGCAAATATTATTATTATGTTGGTAAGTGTACGTAAAAATATTTATATTGTAATAATTACTTTAGTATTATTGATTATATTAAAGAGAGTCGAACACAGGAAAATTAATAAGTATAATACAATGACCGCCAAAAATATTATTTTAATTCTGCGAACAAACAGTAGAGGAGAAATACTGAAAGTAAATTTTGTTCGGAGAACGCGGACTTCGCGATTTTGAATGCAGTGTCCTTAATGGAAATCGGTAAATAAATATTATTAACTAACCTTGTGGGATCATAAGTATTATCAAATCCAGGGACATTGACAACATTCCATTCTTCTTTTGTCTGAGCATAACTGAATGATATTTGATCTTGAAACAGTTCTGGATCCAAAAGCTTCATCTGCTCATAATGAGAATGGAACTCTGGAACTATTGTCAGTTTCTTTCTTAACAGATGCTCTGAAAAAAAAACTAAATTAGGTAAAGTAATAAAATATATAATAATAATCATAAATACCATCACGGGTGCCTTTTTAGCTCCCGAGAACCTTTTAAACGGCCTCAGGGTACCTAGCGGAGGGATTAACCCGCCCTCACTTCGCCGATGGTATTCGGAGGCAACACCTACCAAGTGGCGAGCTTGTTGCGGTGTTTATGATGGTATAGCCTCGTTGTATAAGGCGGTCATCCATGCCAGGTCCGGCCTTGTTGTCATCGGCTTAACCTTGTTATCAGTTGCGCAGTGACTTAACCACTAGGCTGGGCCGCCTTTTTTTTTAGTAATAAAGGAACTTTTTTTTAATAACTTTAAAATAGTATCAGTAAAATCAGCGTTATTACCTACAAACGTCATTGTAAGCGATCATCAATGCAAAAAATTCGCGTCTTTACAAGGTTTGGGAGTATCGGATTTAGGACAAAAAAGGGAGAAAAAGGTCAAGGAAATGTCATGAAAAAAAAATACAAACCTATTATAAATCCTACTGAAACATCATCCGGTAAGCGTATCTTTTCACAGACGCTAATAAACCTGCCACCACTGAAACAAAAATGTTATATTATATATTTTGATTCTTCATAAATAAATGCTAGAGGTTTACATGAAATAAATATGTTGACATTGACTATTGCCCTGACTACAAACAAAGCTTTAGAGTTGTACTATGTGTAACAACAATTGTAAAACATATTAAAGTTTACAAATACCCAGACCATGGCAAACTGTAATAATAAATTTGTCATTGAGTGTGAATCGAACACACGGCCTCTGGATACAATACTCAACCACTAGCCCGCAAAGACAGTAACTCAATTTAGTTGTTTATAAACAGTACCATTATCACTTTCACTACAAAGTTGCTTTGCTTTTTTATTGGGCCTCTCCATGCATCTACCTGGTGGTGAACTGACCTATAAAGTTAATGGGGTCAATCAATAATTATTAAACAACACTGATCGCTCCCAATATGCCGGTGAAAGATGCGATTACCAAATGGGCGGCGACAAAGACATTACGAGTATATTTTAATATACTCGCTGCCTTTTCGTCAATCCAACCACCCATTTCGTAACCGCACCCTGAGAGAAGTCTGTACGCTTAGATCTTCTACACTACACAACGGATTTTGATGCGCTTCACTATCATTTGGATATTTTTTTCAGAATTATTTATATACATATATTATTATAATGCATGTGTGTTATATTTAAGGGTACTGCATTCGTAATCGCGAACTCCGCATTCTCCATACAAAATTAGCTTTCGCACTCACTAATAATACTCAATTACTGTTTGTCGCAGAATTAAAATAATATTTTTGTCGGTCATAGTATTTATTAATCTTTCTGTGTTGGGTCATTACTTTTATGCTTTTCGAATTTAGAAAAAAAAAACTTTTTAAATATTATAATACAAAAAAAAATATCCACAACATGAAGATTTAAGTGTACAATAAAATTTCGAACAAAAAAAAAATTGCTCTTCGACCAACAGCCATGTTCTGTTGGTCGAAGAGCAATTTTTTTTTTGTTCGAAATTTTATTGTACACTTAAATCTTCATGTTGTGGATATTTTGTAAATAATTAATAATTAAAAAAAAATAAAAAATAAAAATTGGCGTCAAGTCGACTCCAGGATCCTTAAAGAAAAGCACAGAAAGTACGATAAAAACATATAACTTTGGGTGCGCTTATGCTAAGACTTTACGAGAAATATCAAAACGTTGTGCTAAGGAATTTTAATTCAATTTATTTATAAAAATTAAAAAAAAAAAATTACATGGTAAAATTTTAATATTATAAAAAAAATAAAACTAAAAAGTCCGCGGCGTCAGTACATTCTTGCACCCATACGAAACTAGTAAGAATAAGAATAAAATTAGCGCCATAATAATTTTAGAGCCATACCTAGCCATGGGAACCATTTTCAGAGCCAAACTGCGACTCAAGCAGAACCCGGCACCTCCAGTAGCAAACCAAAAAGAGAACAGGAGCTGCAACAAAGAAGTTAATCTGAGCACAAAGTAGTTTAAAACATCTGCGAACGAGAAACGAAATGAAAGCTATAAAAATTAAGTGCCATTTAACTTTTATGTTATCCAAAATCTTATGATTATAGTCGGGTTAGTTATATATGTATATACCTATGTTACAACTTCTTATATATGTGCTATTAAATGGGCTGTAGGCTGTAGGTAATATTTAGGAAAAATGCACTTTTACATGTATTTTTTTTAAGTTTTTTTTATTGGAGTACGACATATGACTTTGTATCTACCCAGTGGTGAGCAGAATGAATGGGGTTAATCAATTATTTGGGTTCTTAAACAATATTGATCGCTTCCACTATGCCGGCTAAATTATGCGATTACGAAATGGCGGTGATAATGACGAATTGCATTACGAGTATATTTTAATATACTTGCTCGTCAATTCAACTACCCGTTTCGTAACCGCACCCTGAAAGCAGACTAACACTTCGACATGAAATAGATGCAGTAGTCCCCTGAAAACTGGTGAACCCACAGACTAAAACCGAAACATGACTATAGGTCACTTACGTTACATCGAATTTAAAATTTGATTTAAGTCATGTTTCGGTTTTACGGTCTTATTCATAAAAACTTACGAAGCCTTTATTGATGCTTTATAACAGCTCAATAGCAAAACACCTCAAAATGTTATTCATAAACGCTCAATAAACCTCTAATAGTGATAAACGTCAAATAACAGCTCCATAACTTTATTGAAGGCAGGAGCCCACTAAAAACCTATTTTAACCTCACTTTTTATACATATTTTATTTAGTCTGTAAGTTCACTAGTTTAAAGGAGTCAACTGCATCGACTTTTTCTCGAGGTAGTATTCTCCTTTTCCGCAAGCGGTTCCGAAACGGGCAATTAAAATAGAGTAATGAGTGTATTTTATCCTTGCTACTTTATCATCAATCCAACTGTCCGTTTCGGAATCGCAAATTCGTCTCTTTTGTCACCCATTTCGTAACCGTATCATAGCCGGCATTGTGGCGACAAATGGTGTTAACCATTAGTCATGATCGACACCATTCACGGAATTTGTAGGTCTCCTTTACTTCAGGGCCCTATTTCATAAACGTGACAATTGTAATTTACCATGACAATTTATAATACATTGCTTGGTTTACTTTCAATTAATTACTTTTAAGAAACTAAAACAAACAATGTATGAATTGTCATGGTAAATTAAAATGGTCACGTTTATTAAATAGGGCCCAGGTAGATAGAAAGTCACATAGCGTCTTCTAATAAAAAAAAAGACTTAAATATTTTATTGTATGTAATATAATACGGTACAAGCTGTACAAAAAACATAATTGCCTTATTATTTTCTCTCTGTTCACTTGGATCCCTAATAAAGATCATTAGGAGGATCCTTGGACATTTTTGGACATCATTCCTTTTTATACCCGTTTCTATAAAAAGTTCAAGAGTCAAGTATCTGTAACTTTCCAGGTCCTTTATTGTCCAGTAACTTTTTTTTTCTACATTTGATTTTTCTACTTTTTAGTCAGAATTATATCAGAACTTACCTGTAATAATTTTAATAAAATAAAAGATGAACCTATAAGAACCTAGACTTATTTGTTTCTTTAATGAGCTGAACACTTTTTTGTTTGTTTTAATTTATTTTGGCTTGGAATCTAGACCATCACCTAACTAAAAAGTTTTTAGAAAAAACATTCTATAGGCAAGTTATTACCTATTTTGAACGGTCTAGCTGCAGTACCCACAGCACTAGAAACTAACTTTAAACTCAGCTTAACAACCTGCACTTACTTAAGAACTTACGTAATCTATACAAGCGATTCCTACCTTATACGTGGTGGCCGAGAGATGGTTAGACGTTAGACTTAAAAACACTTAGGTACCTAGTTCAAACCCCGGTATGTACTAATGAGTTTTTAATCTAAAAATGTATGTACATTTGTTTAACAACACCACTATAGTGCCTCGGAGAGCACGTTAATCTGTCGATCCCAGTTTCACTATACCAACTTGTGAAACTGTTATATATGGGTTATTGAGTCTATCCAAACATCGCGACGAGCTAGTCACTTGTTCGGTGTAGACTCATGCTATCGACTACGATGAGGTGCGATTAAGCCCCTCCACTGGGTACCCTGAGGCCGTGTAGGCGGTCTCGGGCGCCGTGATGATATTTATATTTATTTTCCTACCTTATTTGAGAGTTTCTTGTATATTTTAACAGGTTCATAAATAGAGGTCCGGCCGAGGTACCAATCATCGAGGGGATTGTAGTCTTGAAGAACTGAGACCAGACGGGGCACATTAACGTAGTTGTCATCGTCGAAGTGACAGAACCATCTGGGGACAAAAGAATATCACAATGAATATAAAGGTTAAGAAAAAAAATGTATTCCATACAGATGCAAAAATAAGTGACTCGCCGTGTATCGGTTTTAGTCTGAGGGTTCACCGGTTTTCAGGAGATTTAGGCATAGATCTCATGTCGAGGTGGTAGACTCTTTTCACGATGCTTTTACGAAACGGGTTGTTAATTTTACGATAAATGAGCGTGGATATTCAAGTAAACTCAGATTGCGAAATCGTCTTTGTCGACGCCCATTTTCTAACCGCATTAGCCGGCATAGTGGAAGCGATCAAACATTGATAGCATGTATTGATCGGCCCATTTATGGATTTTGTAGCTCTGCTAACCAACAGGTAAATACAAAATCAAGTGCCGTGCTCCAGTAAAAAAATACAATGGCGTTATTTTATTTGGGTTTCTTCGGATTTAGAATATCTAAATTTTATTTCCACCTCGTCATCGCAGATAGTATTCTGAGTTACACCGAACACGTGGCAAGCACGTCGCTGTATATAATCATATAAAACGGTACTAAATTAGGTAGCTATCGCACGACAAAATAAGGTCTCATGATTATTTGCAATTAAAAATATAAAAGAAAACTTGTTAATGTAATTAACTCGCACATGCAAGTATGAAAAATAAAAGAATGACAATCATGTCCTATGCGGTCTTTAAAACACCGATTGCCTCAGTATCTTGGGACCAGTATCGGTAATTATTTTCTCTGTAGCGGTATAATTTAGCGACATTACGCCCGGGCGTAAATAGCAGGAGCACCAACGTGCGCCCGCGCAGATCTGGTACCACTTAATTGCTTCACGGCAACACTTGTAAGTAAACCCAGATTCTTATTAAAGATTTTGAACTCTAACAGCAACGGTTTATTGCTTAAATTTGAAGTTGAATTGAACGTTTCAATTATAAATAATAACACGTTGGTTGGCTACGACAAATGGCTTGCAGCTGCTAAGTTATAATCTGGATCAGGTATAGTGGTTTGATGGAAATTACTTGTTTCAAATATCGTAAATATAATATTGTAAGTTATGATTGGTAGCAGTGTAGGTAGATTTAATTAAAGCTTGGGTTTTGTTTGTCTATCGTTATTTTTAATATTTTTAAACTTGATACAATAATTCAACTTAATCAAAGCTGTTTTTAGGAGAGACCATAAACAACTAGTGTCTATCTTTACACACTTCATTTTAATTCGACCACAGATAATTACTAATAAGTTAAAAATAGAGTTCATATAAGAGAAATCTTATATGAACTCTATTTTTAACTTATTACATATAAGTATACCATGAGTTTGAAATTGAATATTATATAACGCTAAAATATATAAATATTTAGCTTTTAATTAAAATACTTTTTTCCTACAAAATTACTGAGCGATTTGTGCGACAAACATAAATGCATTAAAAACCCGCTTTTACCGACTGTTTACTTAATGTTTAAATTGTTTTGGCTTAAAAATATATTTGGCTGATTAATCTTTTGGCTATTCAAGGCATTCAAAAAATATATAAGTATGTAAGATTAAGATATTTTCCTTACAGTTTAAATATACCCAAAAATTAAATGTAAGATAATCAATATATTTTTTAATTAGCAGTTTTGGTGATTGATTTAAATAAGCATTATTACATAAAAGTGGCCTAACTTGATTTAACATTCAAAATTTATATTCATTACCTTTGTTGTTGAATCGCAAATCTTTGTTTAATAAAACTATTTCCCATTACAGAAACTAGTTTTAGCCACCTGAGCCCAGAATATCCTAAATAAACTATAGCCTACTGGGAGCGGCTACAAAAGCTCTCAAACAAACAAAAAAACAATTGAAATTAAACAGAATATATATATATACTATTTTTAACTCTGAAATGAAAGCAATTTTACTTTTCCATAAATCGCATATAACAAATAACCTGTCAACGTTTTAATTTTTTGACTGATCAATTATATAGATTAATTTATAACTTTTATTTTATTTGATACATTAAGTTAATAATTTATTATTCTCAGTTCCTTTGTTTTTATCACAAATGACAATAATAATAATATATGGTATTTTGATAGGTACATATTGTTTGGTCACAAACTATATACTATGTACATACATAGGTGTATGTAAAAACTATATATATGATATCTGTACCAAAAATAACAATACATATAACTTAATAATATTACATTTTACAAACAAATGTAAACTGTACAGAAAAACGTACTAATATTAATTGCCCAGAGAGAGGTTAAGTACAATGTCAATTTAGTCTATGTAGAATACTTTAGTTAAAGTAGGTTTTGTTTTTAACTACAAAAATAAATGTATGTAAAAGAGAAAAAAAAACTTTATTTAACTTAAAGTGTTCTTCAAGGACTCAATAAGTTTTTTTGAAATCTAACATTATAAAGAAACAAGCTAATAGGGAATATGCATGTAGTGCCAATTATTATTATTTTAATATATAATGTTACTTTTATGTCTTTGAACATTTTTACAGTAATCTATTTTATTTTGATTAGCTATTTTTTTTATAAATACAATTTAAAAATCCATTTTTTTGTAGAAGCAGAACGCATTTCTAAACGCTCACACATTAGCAAACACTGCATGTGACGTCATTCGTACAAAAACAAATGTCAACGTGTGTTCTGTAGTCAACAGTTTCTTGTTTCCTCGGGTATTTATTGTTCTTTATTACGATAATTTGTGATAAACAAACCTTTTGACTAATTTTTGAGGTGCAATAACATTAAACTAATATGCTTTTTGAGCACGAATGATGTCACAAAATGGCGGCTAGTGATGTACCGTTTTTTACTGCGGTAGTGGCAGATAAAGTTTAAACCTTTTTATTTTTGTGTTTTAAGCCTTTAAAAAATTTTTAATATTTGTTTTTAGGGTCTAATGTAGTTACTCTATCAATTAATGAAATAAAAAAAAAAATTCATATTCCCTATTATTCCCAATTTATAATTATATTTATTATTTGAAATAAGTTTTAACGAAGTTTGAACTTAGTTCAAATAAACCATTAAAAATATGTATTTTTTATAGTTTGAAATAAATGTTTCTTTAAACAATAAAAAAAAAACTTAATTAGATTTAAATGAAAATATTCGAGATAAAATTAAAATTTTAACAAAATATAATAAGTAATAAATTTATATTTTTGTTACAAACAAAAGGAAACACAAATAAATTTAAAAAAAAACTTCTTAGCATTAATTTAACTATAAAACCGGCAATAAAAAACAATACAGTGTAAACCCGTGAAAACTATTGTGAGCCCAAAATAATATTAGGCTTACTCTCGAAAAACCATTACCGCACTCAAGTGTGTTTGGGGTTAGCAGACATATACCATGTTAGCTTATCGAGGCTAATACAAATATTTTGTAGTTCCCAGGTAGACCACCAGTAAGTCATTAATGATTTAATTACTATCTGTTTCCTGTGACTTATATGGGGCTTTTTATGTAAATAAAAGTGACACTATTCACTAAAATGTTAGCGGATTCTAAAGTCTTTGAAAAGTTGTGTAAAGACTAAGGTAAGGTTTTGTATCCTTGATAGGATCAAAGTGGGTAAAAATTACTTCTAAATTATAATAATCGTAAACCGCCTAGACAGCCTCAGGGTACCCAGCGGATGGGGTTTTTAATCCTACCTCGTCGTAGCCAATGGTATGAGTCTACACTGAACAAGTGGCTGGCTCGGCCCGATGTTTGGATATACTCAATAACCCATCTATAAACAGTTTCACAAGTTAGTATACCAACTTGTGAAACTGGGACCGACAGCTTAATGTGTTCTCCTAGGCACTATAGTGGTGTTATTAAACAAATGTACATACATATATTATTATTATATACACAAATACCATACCAAATTCAACGTTACCAGAGATTTAAGCAACGGTTTATGATCTGAATGTTTTTTCTTGCAGATATAATTACATACATGTCGAGAGAGATATGTATAATAATATATAAAATACACAAAGAGTTTTCCCATAACCTATTAAAGCAAAATAAAGAAGGGTTTTATTTATACAAAAATTTACATATACAAAATATATAAGCGTACATAAAGTATTATAATAGTTTAATGATTATAAATATTAGAAGACAAAACGGATTAAAATAAGCACAAAAAATATTTGAAATGAAAGTTTACTTGATCATTAGAAAAGTTAACAAACTCAGTTGAATATTTGTCCAGACGTACTTTAAAAACAGAAGTTAAGAGCACCTTGTTTTTAGTGAAAACAAAATTGATATCTAACAACGCCGATGGGTTTCGGATGAATTGAAAAACATTGGGTTTACTTAACTCTAAATAAATAACAAGAGGGGTTTGCGGTCTGAAACACAAACGTAAATGAAGGCCATTGTGGGAATTTGGATTTATACGTATTTGTTTAACGTTACGACAGGGCCCTTATGGGGTAAACAGGTTAACTTTGCCACCTTTTTCGGTTTAATAATTTATACTTTCTTAAAAAAAAACTCTTCTGAATTAATTATCGAATTCCAGTTTAGAAACTAAATTACAATACATACTCGTACATGTTTAAAATAGAGCACAGGAAATGTATTTGCGAACTCGAAATTCAAACAATAATAATATGTAGGACAAATTACACATATTGCTCTGGTCACAAAATAAGCTCTAGGTTTGTACTATGTGTACCTACCAAAAGCGACGATATAATACATATTATATTTTATGTTTATAAAATATAATATTTATTATACTCAGACCATGACGATAATATCTTAACGTTGTTCTCAGTGATGTTAAAGTTATTTTTGACAATAAACGGAGGTGTAGATTTTACTTACCTGATCCTAATTACATATTCTCTTTATAAAAAATCTATTAACTTTCGAAAACATAACTTTGCTGTAGGGACGGCCAGACATATACTTGCTGGGTGCAAATCTCTACTTGAAAAAGGTCATTATTCGCACCGACATGATAAAGTTCTAGAAATTATTCGTGAAGCTGTAAGTCTCAGTATTGCTAGAGCCAGAAAAGGATTAACAACAAATGAAAGACTGACTACTTTTGTAAAGGAGGGACAACTCAAGAAAACTCAAAGTAAACCTTTCTCAATCCTGGACAAAGCACAAGACTGGAAAATATTCATGGATACATTTAAAATACATTACAAGATTCCAGACGAACTAGCAGTTTCAGCCTATAGACCAGACATACTGGTGTACTCTCGGTGCTTGAAGAAAGTAATACTTATAGAACTCACCGTTCCGTGGGAAACAAACATACCTAAGGACCACAACATCAAGTCGAACAAATATTTTGATCTCACAAACGAAATTACTAGAATCGGATTTAAAACTCAACTTTATGCAGTGGAAGTTGGTGCAAGAGGAATTCCAGCAAAGTCTTTGCACCGTCTATTGAAGGATCTTGGCCTTCCGAGATCAGCCGTCGGAACTTTTATGGAGCTTGTTTCCAGGATGGCGCTAACAGGATCATATAATATTTGGTTGAGTAGAGAGGGTAGTGAACACAGTGCAGGTGAGAGTTCAAAAGGCCTTTAAACCTACTTCGCGGTCTCAAGTCCGGGAACGCTGAAGTTCATTCCCCTGCCTTTCAACCACGCGATGGACCCGGCACCCGCACGGTGAATCCATGGTTTGCTAAGAACATTGTCTCTCTAATATCACTGAAAACAACTTTTAGACGTTATTTGACTCGAACGTTAATAACGAGATCGTGCCTGTGCTTTTAATAAAAGTTAAGAAGAGCACAGGCACATTAAAATGTTTTTTTAACTTTTGATGTTTTTTTTTTTGTTAAAAGAGTCAACTTTTTGAGTCAAATTGTTTCACAACACTTCAGTGGTTGGGTAGGTAACTTATTAAAACCAATATTACTTAATTAATTATTTATTACAGTATATAAATGTATTAATCGACCCTATTCATTGTTGTCCTGTATACTGACGGTAGAAACAAAACCACATGGTGTGTCCCAGTTTTTAATTATTTATTTTCATTTCGAAAAAGAAAAGCGAATAGTGCCTCGAGAGCACGTTAAGCTGTCGGTCCCGGTTTCACTATACCAACTTGTGAAACTGTTTATAGATACCCATCTATAAACAGTTTCACAAGTTGGTATAGTGAAACCGGGACCTATTGAGTCTATTTAAAACATCGCGACGAGCTAGCCACTTGTTCGGTGTAGACTCATACCACCGGCTACGACGAGGTGGGATTAAAACCCCTCCGCTGGGTACCCTTGGGCCGTTTAGGCGGTCTCGGGCGCCGTAAGGCACCCGTGATGATATGTATGTATGTATTTTCATTTCGAAAAAGAAAAGCGGTCAAGTGCAAAAGACGATCGCGCACTTAGAGTTCCGCAGAACAAATAAAAAAAAGGAAAAATAAGTAGTATAAGGGAAAGTATTATTGCAGAAAAAAAAATTTAACTTAGCAACCATTCGTGATAATGCACTCTTGAAATTAGGAATATAAAACATAAATCAGTTAGCAGTTTTTAAATAATTATTAGCCCCGGCAAAAGCTTATTGTTTATTTAAATCAAATAAATAATTCTTTAAACAAATAAATTAGTTATTGCATAGTATTAATTTAGCACTAAGGCGAGTATAATGCCCAAGGCCTTTGGATAACCTTTAAGAAAGTACAGGTTATTGTTAATATCGTATCGTTAATAGTACATTATTCACCGAGGGGAGAAAGTCACCGATTACTAACGAGGGCGAAGTTTGAGGCCCGACGCGAAGCGGAGGGCCTTAATTCGCTCGAGTTAGGAATCGCACTTTCTCGCCGAGTGATACATAGTGCTTTATACTACACCTATGAGGAAAATAAAAAATAAAATCTCTATTAATTAAAGTTTATATTAAAATTATTACAGTTGTTAAAACTTAATAAATCAAAAATGCAAAGAAAGTAAACAGCCAATAAACCAATACTTTTATTTTATTTTGATAAAAATTTCGAACTTGTAAAAAAAAACTAGGCTGTATGGCTTTGAACCCTTGCCTTTCCTAATTTGGAAGAATTGAAGAAAAAAAATTAAAAAAAAACTAGCACGTTAACAATGAATTTTCATATACTTTTTCCTCCCGCTTAAGCACGTTAACAATGGATTTTCATACACTTTTTCCTCCCGCATATTTGTACGACTACAAAGACGTACTTTCTGACCTATTCTTACGCAAGTAAGAACCTACTTTCCGAGCAGGTGTAGTATAAAATATATTATCTATTTAATAATATATTATTATATAATAAAATAATATACTTGGTGGCCGGGTTGGTTAGACCTTGAACTTAAGAACACTTAGGTCCCTGGTTCAAATCCCGGTGTGTACCAATGAGTTTTTATTTAAAAAAAAAATGTACATTTGTTTGACAACACCACTATAGTGCCTCGGAGAGCATGTTAAGCTGTCGGTCCCGGTTTCACTATACCAACCTGTGAAACTGTTTATAGATGGGTTATTGAGTCTATTCAAAACATCGCGACGGGCTAGCCACTTGTTCGGTATAGACTCATACCATCGGCTACGACGAGGTGGGATTAAAAAACCCCTCCGCTGGGTACACTGAGGCGGTCTAGGCGGTCGCCGTAAGGAACCCGTGATGATATTATTATGTATGTATGAATATATTAATAAGATATACAACTTTTAGTTTTTCAGTAATTTGGGGCTTATTTATATATGAATGAACTACGTGGTATATTTCATTATAAAATTGGAGCCTTAAAGCATCAAAATTTTTTTTTATACTTTTGTTTTTTTTTGTAAATTTCTCTTATAATTATATTTTTTCTTGAGATATAATATTTTTTTTTGAACAAAAATAGTTTTATGATTTTTTTATATGTTAGAAAATTTACACAAGGTTTTGAGGTGATTATTTAAATGAGTAACAAATAAATGAATGTTTTTGAGCCCTTGTTCTTTTAAGAGTGTATCTTAAGAAAGGGTAAAAAGACAAATAAAATAGGTGAAATAAAAGAAGTCTGTTGCAATGTGTACGAGTAAGAAACAATAAAAAACACGCGTGGAATTCTTGGAAAAAATACAGTTTTTTTTCTAAAACTTTATAAATATTTTGAATTAGCTTTTAGATTATTTATATATTGTGACAGCTTCTGATGATACTAATTAATGTCCTAACAACTATCTATGCTTAGAAAAATAGCAAATAAATTATTTTATTTCATTACATTACCTACTTATAAAAAAAATGCTTTATAATCTTCTTCATATTGGAGTAATAGGAAATATCTTCGATCAACAATGGAAATAACGATAACAAACGAACTTTGCGTTTTTTTTCTATCTAGCCAACTTTATGCTATTATGTTTATCAAAAGCTTTTAGTTTACTTCTATCTTGTACTATTTATATGTATATTTGTTGGTTTTGAGGTATTCTCATAATCATATAAAATGTTATATAAAATAATTTGTATAACATTTTAGATGACCAGCTAAAACAGTTGGATTATACAGAATTCAAACGTAAAATATATAAAGCAATATTAATTAGCAAAGCATATTATTGTTTGGATGAAGCTTTAAAGAATATTAAAATAATAATAATAATTTACGTATTACATAATTATTATTATTACACATTTTATGACACATATTATTTTTTTATTTTTATTATATTATTTGTAATTGAGTGACAAAGGGAAGTTTGTTTAATTATTTGTGTGAAATTTTTATTAATAATCTTGTGACATATTGTAATTATAATAATTAGTTATTAAATTTTATTTAATTGATATTTATCATTTTATAATGACTTAGTTATTAGTTTAACAAAGCCCCTGATTTATATTGCTATTAATTGTTTTATAGCCATTTTAATTTTATTATTTATATTATAACTAATATTATTTTTCATAAAATGTGACATGCCCATTTACAGCTGCATATTACGTGTATGCCTCAGTTCTTGGCACGGTAGGTGTAATGTCGGGGATGGAGGAAATATTTTATCTTTTTTAGATTTATTTTAATTTTTATTATTTATTATGGTTTAGGTTATTTTTAGTTATTAGTTTTATTTTTATTAAGTACCTTGTAAATATGTTTTTTTTTCAATAAAGTAAAATAACTTAAGTATTATGAAAGAAAGAAAATAGATAATATTATACTCGTATTTAATATTAACGATGACTTAGTTTTTTGCTTGTACGAATTGATTACAAACCTCTAGCCATTGATTCTTACTGTTCCAATTGATTTATATGATGTATTTGTTGTTTTTTTTGTGTGTGTGTGTTATTTTTATTTGTACCTTATTGACTTACCCAAATTCCGGAATTAGTCTATGATATAATTAAATAGAAATCGGTCTAGATTCCCTTTACATTGTTCTTTGTACCTCCCTTGATATGATTTTGACACCTCACGCATATGATCATAAACAGCAGATCTATCAAACTCTCGTCTAATTGTAGGTTCTATAATGATGGTATATAATTAGAGATCTGATTAATTGCCCCTGTCATTACATTTGTAACTTATTCCTTTGATTGCGTTATAATTGCAGTATGAAACTTTAGTAACTATAATAATATGGTTTGAAGTATTATGTTTAACGATGAGAAGCTTTGTTGTTGTTAAAGAGGATGTTTATTATAAGAGTTATTGTTTGAATAATTTATTTAATTTACCTATGGTCTCAAATCAAATCAAATATAATTTATTTCATGTAAATCTTTAAAGATATTTATATACGTGGTGGCCGAGTTGGTTAGACCTTGGACTTAAAAACGCAATGAGTTTTTAATTTAAAAAAAATATGTACATTTGTTTGACAACACCACTATAGTGCCTCGGAGAGCACGTTAAGCTGTCGGTCCCGGTTTTGACTATACCAACTTGTGAAACTGTTTATAGATGGGTTATTGAGTCTATTCAAAACATCGCGACGAGCTAGCCACTTGTTCGGTGTAGACTCATACCATCGGCTACGACGAGGTGGGATTAAAACCCCTCCGATGGGTACCCTGGGGCCGTCTAGGCGGGCGCGGGCGCCGTAAGGCACCCGTGATGATATGTATTTATATGTATATTTATGAACAGTCAAAAAAAAAAGTTTTACCAATAAGGTCTAGAGTGCGTTTGGTTAGGTTAGGTTGTAAGGTGTCATTAAATAAAATTATTTAAAAAAACTACCTTACTAAACGCTCGCTACATAACCAACTAGTGTAAGACTAGGTGGTTAGCTGATTCCATTGACCATCCGATTATCACCTGTCATACGAGGGTGCCACCGAGACGACAAACCTCACCAACTATATCCACGCCTTAAATATTAATTCTTATATTATTTTATTATCATTATATTGGTTCTAGATATTGTTTAAAATAAACAAAAATATTATAAACAAAAATATTATAAACAAAAAAAACTGCACTACCACTACCGTAATCGTGAATAGACGAACACGTGTATCGTTATGAGGTTTATAGATTTTTTTTTAAATGTCTTTTGATTCTATAGGTTGTATTTGATAAAATAAAAACTAAATGTTACTCACGATAAAAAAAATCTTTTCTAATTCGATTTAAAATCCGGTGAATTCAGGCAAAAAAAAGATTTTTTTTTTACATTCTATTAGGTACTTATTTCTAGCATCTTCCAGTACTTTAGTTGCAAAAAAAAATGCACAGATACAGAAGATCTACGATTTTATTATGGCTAAATTATTATTTAAGTTATAGGATATTATATTTTTTTACTGTAAATATATTTTAACTTATTGAAGTGGTTAAAACTTCTTATTTATACTTGTATTATAGTGCATTACTTAATAATAATAATAATGTTTTTATTCATTTGCCAAATTTACTGAATCTTACTGTAGCTAGGCTGCTCCTTGTAAGTTTTAATAACCTGTATTAGGAGCAGCCCGTACTTACAACAATACAAGTACCACTTAGTACAATACATATTATAAAATAACAAATACTAATGGTATATCAATATGGCGGCCTATCAAAAAACCGTTTTACAGTAATAGCGTCATAATCACTATTTCTAACATATTTTGTTGACCACTTACATTAAATCTCTACGATAAGTTTTTGTTAAACAATATTTCACTTACTGACAGTTTAAACTGTAGGGATCGCTTTATTTCTTTCGACGCGTCGCGACGTTACAAATTAACTCTTCTCTTTCATTCTTAAGTTTATTTAAGAAAATCTCGTGGTATAATATTTATATACCTATTCTAAATTAATTTAGGGACTTAGCGATCATGCCATATAAAAACATAATTATGTACATTTAATTAAGCCATTGATAGTGATTATAAAATCTCAAAAATGGTACCACACAAATATTATTATATTTTATTAATATATTGAAAATGGAAGGTTTAGGTTTAATATAAAAAAATATACTCACTTTTTTCTACTTTCCAGAAAATGATCATATTCCACAGACATTTTGCAACATAGATGTTTTCTTTGATGTGATGCAGAACATTTTGTGTTAATCATGTGGTTATCTGTGAACAATTATTTCTAATTTTAAAAAGGAATGTTACAAAAAGAATACATATAATTTGGTAGATATTTATATTAATATACATTCACGCGTACATCTAAAACGTGAGTCTGTATATAAAAATAGGCAAATAAAAATATATTTATTTCGTGAGGGATGATGATTAAAGTATAATTTAATAGAATAAAGTTACAATTATGCCCAATTTCACCAACGATCCCTAACTCTAAAGGAGCCCCTAAATAAGAATTTTGACTAAAATATTTGCTATGAAACAACTGTCATTAATTATTGTCCCTTATTTTTTTTTAAGTTTTCTATATGGACGATAGATTAGCTGAATAGAAAAAAATACAAATTAAGCGATTATGATTCGGTTACGACAGGATTAAACTAAGTTAATTAAAGTGATCGAGTCCCCAGATATTTAGTAATTGAGTAGCAAAAGGGAGGGTTATTTTATAAATTGCAAAAAAAAATCTGATGCCATATTTTTTTATGCTATTTTATGTTAAGTACTTAAATTAGTTATTTTTTTTATTCAGCTTACTTGTAAGATTCTGGTGACGAAGGTTGTTGACATCTGTGAAGAACCATGTCTGTAACAATAAAAAAAAAATATTAACATTAGCAATTGTTGACTCTGCTTCGACCATCATTAAAAAAAGTAGGCCCTTTTCTCATCAGTTCCTAAATGCAATTTTTAAAAACTGCTTAAATTTTTATGGTCTTATTTATAAAAAGCCATTAAGTCCTTCAAGACTTGAACACTTTAGCTATAGAAGGTTTTGTCTCTTTTATTTAGCAATAAAAATAAATATGTGTAAAAGAGATAAAATATTCCATAATTAAAACGTTCTTCAAGGCTTCAATAAGTTTTTATGAATAAGGCCATTATAATTTATTTTCAAAGAAGAGCCTATGTGACAAATTTCAAGTTTGTAGCACCTTACATTACTAATATAATAACTAATCTAAAACACCTTGGAATTCGATAAAAAAAAACATCCCTTTTTAGTAGGCCCCTACAATAGAAAAGGAAGCTACTGTCCAAATTTCATATTTCTAGCTACAGTAGTTTGGGCTAAGCGATGATGAGTAAGCCAGTCAGTCAGTCAGGACAAGCTCTAATGTATATAGATTTACAAAATACACAATGGAGGAAAATATCCAGTTATTTAAACTTTAGCTAACAAAATTTAGCAATGAGATTGGCTTGAACCTAAACAAACTGTTTAACAGGATGCCCTTTTATCTATGAAGCCAGACCCAAGTGTAAATACCTTTAATCAATTCTTGAAAAGAGTACGATAACTAATTCTCAGAACAACTTGTAGAATGTTGTAATTAGGTATGAATTTGCAATATTCTCAAATTTACATCCTCTGTCTTGACCGCTCTTAAATTTCAATACGCTTTGTTTAAAAATGATTTTTAATTCGCATCAATATGACTTCTCTTTAATTGTTACGATTGAAGCTAAAAATTGCGTCGAATTTTACTTTATTTTGCAGTTGGAATGACAGCTGGTAGGTACTATTGACACCATTTTTAACTTTAATCGTTACAATCACAGATAAGTCTTTTTGGTAGAACTGTTAATAGAATGATTACCTATAGTTCTATTAATTAATTAGGCATTTAAACCGCGCCTCCGTAGATTAGTGGTTGTTGTATTTTATTAACGTCTGGGTGTTTATAAAATATAATATATATTAGCATCTTTGTTTCTTGTCCACATAGTACAAGCCTTCAATTCAAACAACTTACATCGGTATATAAGTCTTTTTAGCAACAAAAATAAAAATGCGTAAAAAAATCTATTTTAACTAAAGTGTTCTTCAAGGGCTCAATAAGTTATTTTATGAATAAGCCTTCAATTCAAGCAAGTTACATCGATAAAGCTATAGAAGGTTTTGTCTCTTTTTTAGCAACAAAAATGAAAATGCGTAAAAAAACCTATTTTAACTAGCCCTTCAAGGGCTCAATAATTTTTTTTTTATGAATAAGGGTTTTTTATTATTAACATTTAACTTCTAAGTTAAGTTTATAAACTTCATAATTCTAAGAAGCTATATAACAAAATAATCGAATTGTCAAAAGTTATTTTATTTTACTTCTTGTTTCAAAGTTGTGTCCAGTAAGTTCCATATAGTCTTGTCCACTGTTGACAAAACACGGCCGGAAACTAATACTGAGTTGGCAAATAACTTTGGGTGCAATCTGCATTGTTGTCATGCCTGGAGCCGGCAATATTGTACCTTGTTGTACCAAGTTATTTGATCTACTATGACGAGCGAAATTCCTTGACAAATTCCTTCATCAAGATTTATACGATGTTTTGGTAAGATATTTGGATGGAAATATATCCCTTACGGCGCCCGAGACCGCTTAGACAGCCTCAGGGTACCCAGCGGAGGGGTTTTTATGAGCCTACACCGAACAAGCTAGCTCGTCGTGATGATTTAGATAGACTCAAGAACCCATGTATAAACAGTTTCACAAATTGGTATAGTGAAACTGGGACTGACATGACAGCTTAACGTGCTCTTCTAGTGCCTCGAAGTGGTGTTGATGAACAAATGTACATAATTTTTTAGATTAAAAACTCATTTTTAGGTAGACACACCGGGATTTGAACCAGGGACGTAAGTGTTTTTAAGTCTAAGCTCTGACCAACTCGGCCACCACGTATATTATATATTTCATTTGGATGGAAATAGAGGTATTTTTTTTAGATTAGAGTTTGTCTTTAAAAATGATTGGAAACTCTAAGCAGTAGTTCTTAACCTTTTAGTGATGAATCTGTCTTGCCATGGACCACCAAAATAACAATAAATTTAAATACATAAAGGATTGTTCTAAGTATTTATAAATAAAGTATGTATAAAATTATTCTTTTTACTTGTAGCTGTCGTTGTGTCGACTACTTTATTTCATATTTTAGAATGGCGGACTACCTGTTAAGAAACATTGCTCTATGGGATCACTCAGTCTGTTTGTCTGTCTTCCAGACCGATATAGCGAAACCCGTATCTAAAATAAATAATTATAAATATCATCACGGATGCCTTACGGCTGGACGGGCTCATGGTACCCAGCGGAGTGGTTTTTAATCCCACTTCGTCGTAGCCTATGGTATGAGTTTACACCAAGTGGCTAGCTCGCCGCGATTTTTTGATTCTTTTATTCTAAATCCGGATAAAATGGTGCGGGCCCAGTTTAAGATAAAAAGATTTATTTTTGGAGTCAGTAATAAAATCAACGGGACACTAGAAACTTATAATGTACACACAGCAGGTAAAGTTATACACTGACCTTTGCATGCACTTTATGCTTTTGTATTAAGGTCAAATTTGCTTTGTAAAATTTGGTATTAAACCTTTTATTTCTAATGTACCAAGAACTATCTCAGCAGGATGTCACCTACGGAAGGATGAGTTTTTTTTTGTAATAAATTGAAAACTTTTTGACCAAACTAGGTGACATTAAATATTATCAAAATCTGCTAAGAGTCTTTATTAAAAAAATATATAATATATTGGTGTAGGTTTAAAAAAATAAGTATGGACATATATGTAACGAAGTTGATGTCAAGTAGTTTTCCTTAGATGGTAGAGATTAATCATTTACTATCGAATACAAATAACTACACATATATTATAAAAAGGTAATGTAAGTATATTTGTAAGTTTGTATATAGGAGGTAATCTTTGAAACTACTTATTTGATTTAAAAAATATTTTTTACCATTATTTAGAAGCACTGAAGGTGGTTATAGACTATATTTTATTTTGACAAATATAAGTTTTTCGTTTAAATATTTGTATTTTATATAATGTGTAAATAATATCAATTCGTACAGAAATATTCCGCTCGGCTGCATTATTGGCGTGCGCTAACAGCCGTTGACCTGATGGTTGAATGTACGTAAAAATAATGGTATTCAAAGTAATTTATCACCGTATAGATATAAATAAAAGTCATGGCATATCTAGTCAACTCACAAAATTTATTATTATTTTTTATTTAAATTTAACTTCAGAAATTTAACGATAATGTTCAATTCGGAGTGTGGACATTATTGTCTGTTGGGCCGATGGACCCGAACCGAACTAGTCTGATTTACTTTAAATTTAAAATAGTTATATAGATCTAGTTGATACGGTGAAAAAGATAAAAGTTAAGTATTTAAAAAAACATATTAAGAAAACTGGGTGTAAAAGACAGCTATAAACTGCTTTTTATGAAATACAAATATTTAAACGAAAAACTTATATTTATCAAAATAAAATATTCTATAACCACCTTCAGTGCTTCTAAATAATGGTGAAAGATATTTTTTAAATCAAATAAGTAGTTTCAAAGATTACCTCCTATATACAAACTTACAAATATACTTACATTACCTTTTTATAATATATGTGTAGTTGTTTGTATTCGATAGTAAATGATTAATCTCTACCATCTAAGGAAAACTACTTGACATCAACTTCGTTACATCATGAAAGCGAATGTAGTTTCTGCACTTTTCTATAACATCTAACGTCTACTAAAACTAGTTCAATCTATAATTAATAGCGGCGTAACCCACCAGCATAAAGTAGTAAAAAAAAAGATAAATAATATACAAATACTGCCTGGACTTAGTCCAGCATCTCTAATATGTTTCTTATATGTATGAATTGGTACAATTTTTTAGGGCTCCAAACCTTCAAAATAATATATCTTGGCCTGATTATAAGTTTATATCTATTCGCTATCGATGTTTAGTGTTTATTTACCTACAACAATATTTATCGACTCAAGAGCATTCACAAATACGGAATGATTTATTAGTACAGCTCTGACAGTAAACCTGTGACAGGAAAGTAAATATTTTATATATTAAATAAAACTTTAATGTCAAAATAGTAAATTTTGTAAAATAATGGTAGATGTAATACACGAAATAAAAAAAAAACCTGTCGCATCTTATTATTATATATTTAATTGGTTGGTAAGAAGTATTTCAGATAACTAAACTTGTAACTTTCTAGGTAGGTAATCATTTAGGTTAGGCAAACTCGAAAATACTTCATTTATAATTGTTTAATAAGAAAAATATGTTATTTTAAAAGTACACATTCAAAAACCGAAAAAGCCCGGAAGTGAAATTCATTTTGAAAGTGAACAGGGAACAGTATGAAACAATAGATAACTGCGCAAATACTAAATCTAAACGCTTGAAGTTTTTTTTTCTTTGTAACAACTTTCTTCAATTTTTCATCGCAATTGTTACTTGCATGAGCATTTCGCTCAATTGATGCTCCAATACTTTAGTAAATGCTATCATTAGTTACACTTCACTATGTAGCTTGATTATCGGTTACATTACTGAGTAGAAAGTACAATCGTCTAAGTACGGAAGCGTCAGAACAAAACTGCGATTGTAGTCGTGGGAATGTTCATCAGGCCATGTAGACGAGGTTCGGGTAATATGCACACAATTGCAGGAACTTAACCGTTATTTGGGTTCTTGCCGTGAACTTCTCGCGGTCTTCAGTTTCGACGTTTGACTGATTGGTTGACCGCTTGGTGGACACGACTTGCCTTGACTTCTTTTGCTTTGTATTGTTCGGGTTCATTTCAAATAAAGTATTTTTGTTCTGTATATTTTGCCTTTGTTATTTTATTTTAGACATTGTATTATATATTAAGTCTGCTAATAATTTGAGAGTCTTAATTTTGTAAGTATGATGTGCAATAAAGTTTAGTTATTAGTAGTAAAATCTACTCAAATTTTGGAGGAAACTCGGAAGCGGTTTATGCCGTAGGTTCTCGGGAAAGTTACCTATAACAACTTTAGGTATTATTATTTTTGAAGTTTTCATTATTGTCTAATTAAGTATAATAAATTTAATTAGATTCATTAGATAGTTTTATTTTTAAGGTATTAATATTAGATTTTGCGTTCACTATTGTCACCTTTGATATAAAATTGCTGGTGCGATGAGGACTACGAACATACTTTATTGTCCCATTATTTTTTTTAAATGAATATCTCTACATAAATTCCATTAACCATATGTCTACCAGCAATACAATTTAATTCTATACCATTGAAAATTAATTTAAAACACTAATGAATGACAATTAAAGAAAAACCTTGAAAGCAATTTGTGATTACTTTGTTTCACGATAGCAGCATTTTAATTTTGACAACTACGCCTCTGGTACCTACTATTGTTTTTGACAAATCATAAACTTTATCCCGAAATTATGAAACTTAGAAACTAAAAATATATACAGATTGATTTTTAGTAACCGAATTTGCTCCAACATTTTTAACCAAGTAAAATTAGAAAAGCAAAATAATTTTCAATGCTTTACGTCAAAAGGTTACAGAAATGAGACAAACTGTATCATATGATGAGGGTTAAGTTTTTTTTATCATTTCGAAGTTCAAAATACTAAAAAGGAACAATCTGTGATCAAAAGCGTGTCACGTGTACGCGCACGTTCTCGCCACGCGCAGTCTCGATACAATAGTGGTTGGTCCTTCGAGCCGGATCATTATGCACGGTTATGCACGCTCTAGATATAGGAACCCGAGCTTAACCGAGGGCCGAAAGCGGACGTTCTTCGACCTTTTTTTTATTAGCGTTTACATGCTCGTGACTTTAGTGAATGTTGTTTTTTTTCAATATTGTTGTAGTATTATAAATATTAATGAAAGCTTATCTATTATGTTTCACTATGTTTAACTAAAATCAAATTAATTTTTAATTTTAAGTGACAGGAGATTTGAGCAGGTCAAATAAAATAGGTATTTTCTTTCATTCGTAAAATCTACCAAAAAAGCGAAATTTTGCTTACTAAATCTTTCTTTCCCAGTCATATCCCAATGGGCAATGACAATTTGATCATTTAACTTATTCTAGAATCTCAGAAATTATAAGTTTCTGACGGCACTTTCAGAAAGGTTTGTTTTACTCCCTGTCACATTGTGATGTGAAACAAAAGTGTCAAAAACATATTTATTACCAGGTTCAGGCTAAACCATCATCAGATCATAGTAAAATAATTTGTAGTATCATCGCTGATCCTCCTGCACAAAAAATACCAACGTATGTATTTTATATGTGTGTTGAGGCAAACATAAGTAGTATAACTTATATATATGTATATAACCTTAATCTAAAGTATTTTAAAAAGGAACAAATTAGCAATTTATAACTTCATAAAAGGAGATGAAAGAAAAAAACTGAATGCACTCGAAATATAAATAAAGCTGAGGGTGCCATGTAAGGTCAGCGACAGTGGACGGCTTAAGGCCTTCATACTCATATGGTATGTAGTTATGTACCCACTAAATACCTTTATTTTATTAATTTTACTACCGCCACTTCTTGTACATTAATACTACATTGAAGTTTTGGAGTACAAAGTTGTGCAACTTTGTTTTGTGAAACTAAAAGAGTGCAATTTTGTAGTACGGATATTTAATGTACCTAGTATTAAAATAATAATGATGCTATAAGAAGAGGTGGCATGCTGCCCCATGCATGCCTGAAGTAGTAGTCAGTACATACCTAGCTGATAGTCTAGGTAGGTACCTAAGCAAAACTTATATTAAGCAATTGCTTTATTTGATTATTGTCATTAATGTTATAAATTAAATTCGTATCTAGGATATAATAAAAACTTCTGCTAAAGATACCCGTGCGACGATTACACGGTATTCGGGATTCGACTGAGTAAAACATATTATTACCTACACATGGCACGATTTAATAGCTATCATAATTACATACTTACCTATATCTTCAACACAACTTTGCTTAAAATAGAAGTACAAGTTTCCAAGAAGTTATGTAAATTTTATATTTCCATTAAACCAATTAGGATAATAGTCCTAACTTCAAACCAAAGCTACAATAACGTAAGTTTCTTAGAATTAAACCCATTTTTTGTTAACTTCAATTAGACACCTATAAGCTATGAATATTTCTTACCTGATTCTTTGCCAGTTGGAACCATGTCTTTAATATTATCGGTAACCGTGTATACTGATAGTTCTGTGATGTTTTGACACTGATAAATACATCATCCAATGTAATATTTACACTACTCGAGCCAACATCATTGACGTAAGCCTTTGTCGCAAGTTCTATCGACAGCTCTGGCAACTGTACTGCCGTTCTACTTTCTTGAAAGTTAAAACTGACTCCGCTTTGATAAAGCAAGAGGCTGCAATAACCCACGGCTATCAGCACAGCTGTAGCTTTAAGCAGCCGTCGACCAGCCATTCCTGAGCCGCTTCCACGCAGCTCCTGCTATGTTACTCATCTGTTATTGTTTTGATCGGCGAAACACTATTGATAAACAACGCGAACAAAAGCGACACAGATCCCGCGCGAGGGCAGTTCGGAACTAAATAAAAATGTTGTACGTACAGGCGTGGAACAAACACGCCCGCGCTTCCATTGCCCCACCACGTGGTGTGAGGGAGAGGGCCGATACGGTCGCTTTGGTCCCTCTACGGGTACCTGCGCGTGCGCCGATAATGCAGCGACCCGTGCAACGTCGGATAGCCGGCAGCGGCACCCGTGTTTATGAATCCTCGTAATTGGCAGATACAATATTGCGAAGTTTCTTAGCTTTTAAAAGTGATAAAATTTTTTTTTTTTTTCACATGCCGTTTGTCGCATAATTCTGATTATAGATTTACAAAAAGGATATACTTATTATGAAGATATTCTAAGATTTTCACTTTGTCCCATAGTCTTAGACGTTCATAATGCAATATTTGTTACCCTATAAAATACATTACAAAAATATATAATAGTTACATATTCTTCAGTAAGACTGAAGCAGGAAGTAAAAGTTGTTGGGAAAGAAAGCTGATGATAACGTACTATTTAAAATTATTTGATACTAGCTGTGCTCGCGACTTCGTCCGCGTGGAATAGTTATTTTTTTATCATATAAACTTTCATCCCCTATTTTATCCCCTTGGGGGTAGAATTTATCAAAATCCTTTCTTAGCGGATGCCTACGTCATAACATCTACCTGCATGCCAAATTTCAGCCCGATCCGTCTAGTGGTTTGGGCTGTGCGTTGATAGATCACTATGTCAGTCAGTCACCTTTGAGTTATATATATTTAGATTATTCTTTAATACATATTTTTTGTGTATCTTGAACCGTTTTCACGGCGCACGCAACGGAAGGCTTTAAAGATGAAATAATTTCTCCCGTTTTTTACACATTTACCACTATATCTTTGCTCCTATTGGTCGTAGCGTGATGTTATATAGCCTATAGCCTTCCTCGATAACTGGACTATCCAACACAAAAAGAATTATTCAATTCGAACCAGTAGTTTCGGAGATTAGCGCGTTCAAACAAACAAACAAACAAACAAACAAACTCTTCAGCTTTATAATATTAGTATAGATAACTGGTTGACAGTATAAATAATCGATAGTGCAGAAGATGTCTGGGGAGTTGGACCACTAGGATCATAAGCTGATAATTGAAAATCAAAATCTGTTTGCGCACTAAGTGTTCCGTAAAACAGGAGAAAAAAGGTGTGAATAAGTAGGGAATTTTGTTTTCAGAAAAGAAAAAAAAAACAGTTACCATTATGAGATATAAATTAAAAATATTTGTTGTTATTACATGTATCCTTATATTATGTCAATTTGTTTCAGCATTTTATTATTTACTATTCCAAATTTCAACTTCTATCTTAAGAAGTTTCCAGATATCAGTCTGCACAGCCTGGTAATGCTAGTCTGCTCCGTTTTTCTCAAAAAATGAGCTAAAGTGAGGGATAACCTGAACATGATGGGAACGTTTATCAATTAAAAAATACATTTTTCTTTGGATTTTTAATTTAGAACTATAGACTTATTTTGAACAACTTTACTATCTCAAGAAGTACATATAACTATAATATAATTTATTTATCTATCTATAAGAAACTAAATTGCATTTCCTAATAAAATTTACCAAGTCATTATATTAATTGTATCTATTTGTGCACAATGGGTTAGTAAAGCAAATCATTGGTTCCCTCGAAGCCTCACTACGTCCAAAGGCGGCTCCCCACAGACATCCATGGGTGGTAATGAAATTAAAAGCCAGTCATTGTTGCGTTAAATTTCACTTAAATGAGATAATAAGAGAAGAAATTACTTGAGAGCCGACCGAGATTAATAGCATGATTTATGAACGGGATTCTTCGGAAATGATAGCTTAGATACCTGTCTGCTAGATTTAATTTACATTAGTAATTTGAACAATTTTGCGGTTACCTAATAAAATGTTAAGGCTATTCCAGATAATTTAACGCTTTTCGGTATTTTAAGGTTTTTTCAGGTCCAACTAAACCAAGGAAAAATAAAATACAATGATATTAAGTGGACCTTCCGTTATAATAAATAATAATAATAATAAACGTTAATTTCAAGTAACAAAAAATACTAATATTTTAACATAAGCTATAGTAGAAAACAATTAAAAACTAATATTGTGATTTCTTCTAAAAATTCTTTCACCTTCTTATTCATTTCTGTGTTTGTTGCTACCTGTACCCTGCAGCAGTGATTCATATAGCAACAATCACACCTATCCGCGATCATAGCCAGGATACTGTTAGTTTATATTATATTGTAGTATTTTTAACGAAAATATGAAGATGCTGCATTTATTTTATTCTGAAGTATTCATCATTAAAAATCTTAAAACGAATTATTTTGTCGTGTCAATTTTAACGATTTTTCATCGCGTTTAATATAATTTTGCTGTTTCTTTTTTGCGCCAGGAGTCGTAATCAGTCAGCTGTTATGCTATGGGTATTAGCAAAGTTCGTACGGCGGAGCCTGTGACCCAGTCAGGAAACCCAGAAGAGGGGTTTTGTTCCGACCTCGTCATAGCCGATGGTATTCTGAGTCTACACCGAGCAAGTGTCAAGCTCGTCGCGGAGTTTGTGAAGACTTATAAGAAACTTCATAAGTTTGTCTACTTAACGTGTTCTCGGAGGCACTAAGAGGTGTTTTTTCTTTCTTATGTCTTGTTCCTGTTTCTTAAGAATTTATTTCTAAAGACTCTTCTCTATAATAACACTAGGATGGAAACTGATAAAAATTTGTTAATATTATAGAAATGTGTGCTGACAACATTTGTACTATTCGAATATTTAAAAGGAACTACAAAATATACTTCCTGTTACGGGATGAATAGTAAAATAATTCCAAACACGACAGTAAATGTTAAAATTGGTTTACTGATGGATCAAAAATGCAATCAGGAATGGATGCAGGAATATATAGGTACCGATGGTCACGATATACATGTAAGCATGGGACATTACCCTACAGTTTTCCAAGCAGAGTTATATGCAATAATAGTATCTGCAAAGAAGATCCTAGATATGGGCACACATGGAGAAAACATAAATATTTTCAGCGTTGTTGAATAAAATCAACAGGAACACATACAGGGTAAGACTAGCCTGGGTTCCGGGACATATGAGTATCGAAGGCAATAAAGGGACAGATCAGCTAGCTAACAAGGGATTATAAACTCCTTTAATTGGACCTGAACCATTTGTGGGCATACCTAACAAAACAATAAATAACGTATTAAAGGAGTTTGCTAAGGTCAAACATACAAGATGGAGGTTAATAAAGGCAACAGGCCAGGACAAAACCTGGAAGTTCAACAGAACTCAAGTAAGGATTAGACATTACGCGACTAATAAACATCTTCACACTATAGGAGTAAGAGATGGTCGATCTCGCATGTAGATTTTGTGGTAATGATCCCGAATCTATGCGGCACCTACAGTGTCACTGTGACGCTAGGGCCATCCAAAGAATCTAATACCTAGGACACGCTTATCCGGATCCAAAAAGCTACAGGCTCATTAACCTTGGTGGTGTCCTCAAATATGTCAATAACATATTAGGGGTTTGTAGTTTATAGAAATGGGGAACACACAAAAGATCCCTGAAGAAGATAGGGTCGAAGTGTTTTGGCTGATGTCAATCCCAAAACCAATAAAATAAGATAACATAGGCTGCATTTTATTTTAAATTAAACGGCTGGTAAAACGACGGCGTACAGTTACTATAAAATAAAAACAAGAGCTCTTGATGTATATGAAAATGCAATATAATTAAATTTTGATGTGACGACAGGTGCCATTGGTTTCTGTTTACTGTAAATTGAATTTGGAGTTTTCCCACTGTATCTCATCGGATACACGTCCACCAGCTATGATGTTGCCACACTAATTAGGTACCTAGCAAACTGGATTACATTCACTCATAACTGGAATATATTTAATTGGATATTTTATTGGGTGTGGTCGAAGTGGGCGCGCGATTATGAGTTTGCGATGGACGCCATTATTTTTTTGTTGTTACAGGATGTAGACTCATAATAACATCAGCTACAACGTGGTGGGAATAAACCCTATCGCTGGGTATCCTAAGGCCATTTAGGCGGTCTCGGGCGCCGTGATGGTTCATACATAATAAATATAAATATGTTACAGGATGTTTTTGACAATGTATACGTCAAAACTTTACACAAATAGGTTTTGTGATGTTAACAATAAATAAAAAAACGTAAGTAACATGTGCTCATGGCTATTGTTTTTTTTATTGGAGCACGGCATGTGATTTTGAATCAACCTGGTCCATGTACACATACTTTGTAAGTCCATGAATGGGCATCTGTATGGGCGGTTTCTGTTTATGATATATTATATTTTTTTAATGTATGAACATACATTAGAAATATATGGAGTATACTGTTGTTATGGCGTTATTGTCTCAAATATTTTTTTTATGCACGATCCGTATAATGGCCAAGCATACTTCATATATTTCTAATGTGTATTAGAAATATATGAAGTATGCTTTGCCGTTATACGGAGAAAAGCCATAACTTTCAAAAACACAATTACAAGAAAATTTAAGTTTTGTTTGTCGGAATCGAAGTTCTTGCTATGTTCTAAGCTCTCTGCCAAATCGTACGATAGTTGTATGTTGAAATGGTCGTTACGTATTAGTTGCGTAAATAACGTTAGTTATAGCTTGTACGAACGCCATATAAAATAATGGAGACAGGGTGTTTGTTTCAAATATCATTCCAAACTTACTTTAAAACGAAAATCGTACGACAGTTTCGCTGATCGTGGACGACTCATAATCGCCTCTCTGGTCGATTGATTGACGGAAAGTATTTCGCCGCCATAAATAATACCGTTGATAATCGTCGATGCTATCGGAGCGGAATACACCGCATTTAAAGTTATGCCGCAATAGTCTGGTTTGTTTTGGTTTTAATTGTAATTAGGGTTCGTAATACTGTTATTATTATGCTTTGAGGCGATTAAAGATATAAAGAGAAAGTGTTTTGTAAATATCATTCCTAATTGCCTAAATATAATTGGTATTCTAATTAGATGCCTAAATAAATAATACACAGATTACTTTTATGTTTATTTCTTGAAGATATGTTATATGAAGCTAGAACTAGAAAATAAATACGAAATGTAGGAATATTTCAACCTGATTTTATTAACGGTCGTAACGACTACGAATAATAATAATTCAGTCAATATTTATTACAGTATCCATTAGTATTATAGCCGCAATTCATACTATAATTTTATATACTCCAATAATTAATAATGATTATAAACTATATAGGAACGTCTCGTCTTGCTTAAAATGCCAATTTCCACCGAAGCAACGTCCCTTAGTTATTTCAGCACACTATGCTTATGCATCTTTTTAGGTAGTTTTTGTTTTGTTAATGTTTTTAAATTATGTTTATTATAATTTATATATAAGATATACCAGTTGGTTAGACTTCAGACTTAAAACATTAGTTTGACTACACCACTTAGTGTTTCGGAGAGCACATTAAGTTGTCGGTCCCAGTTTTACTATACCAACTTGTAAAACTGTTTATAAATGTGTTTGTGAGCCTATCCCCTACGCTCACAAACCCAACAATCTATATAAAACCCCTACGCTGGGTGGGTACCCTGAGACCGTCTAGATAGGCGGACTCGGGCGCCGTAAGGCATCCGTGGTGATATATATATATATATTATAATTAAATTGTATAGCGCCTAAATAAATTAAGTATCTACTAAAAAAAACTGTACTGTATTAAAAACATAAAATACATTTTACATAGATAACATTGTCACAATATTACACGTCAGGCATTTAATAATAGATTAGCTTGGAATAATAGGGCATGTAAGTATATAACTGTTAACGTAATATAATAATTCAGTCAAAGTATATAATATATATACGCATACATAGGTCTGTATGTAATTTATCTTTGTCATTGAAATTATTTCAGCGTGGGTGACAGTATCAGCATGAAATTTGCGGCTCTCGTATTATTATTGCGTCGAAGTTGATTAAGGAGATAATAACAATGAATGAACTTGGTAAGGACGATCCGGATGACCTAAATATATTTTAGGTACCATAAGTAAATAATTATATTTTAATTACATTTACGACAACGTTTGTATTTAATCAAACGGATTCTATTTATTTTATTTATTTATTTAAAGTCGAAGATTCTAAAATGTTTTATGGTACATTAATAAAATTTCGAAAGTATTTTTAAATAAATGGAATATGCATCACTAGTAAGTTAATGTACTACTGTAGAAGTAAGAGATGATACCACATGCAGATTTTGTAGTAATGAGCCCGAATCCATGCGGCACCATCTGTGCGACTGTGACGCAAGGGTCATCCAAAGAATCTAATACCCAGGACATGCTTATCCGGATCCAGAAAACTACAGGCTAACTGACCTTAGTGATGTCCTTAAGTACGTCAACAACATATTTGGGGACTGTACTGAGGTTTGTGGTCAATAGGCATGGGGAATACAGAAAAGATCCCATAGGGTCGAAGTGTTTTTGACTGATGTCAACCCCAAAACCAATAAGATAAGTTAATGTACTTATTTATATATTATTATATCATATACCTACTTAGTAGATACGGATATATTTTTATATAGCCACACTTACAGGATGTTATTTTACTTTACAAGTCTATGTAACTCACTATACCCGTTTACTAACACATGTTAATCGCCAACAATTCCGAGTTGCTGAAACCGTCATACTGAAAATCGGCAAAGTCTATATATGAGTGGCTAAAACAAATAAATATTCAACTATATATGTATAATGTAATCATGAAGCTAAAAAAACACAGCGGCGCGCGGGCAGGCACGGTTTTTACCTTCATGAATGTAATGATATCAATAATACTGACTTCAGCACCTGATTTCTCTATTTATAATTTTCCCAATAATTGAAAATGCTAAAGCATCAGGTGACCGGGGCTTGAAGTTTCCACGGCAGACCTGGGAATATTTATTATATTTTAAATTTTGTGCTTTAAGAGCTGCGGCCCCAGAAGATTATATTCAACTATATTCAACAACATGTGTAAATTTATTTGAGATCAGATTTAATTTATTTTATATTATATTTAAACTATTTGGCCATACTATACCAGCAAGCAGGCCAAAGTAAATTTTAGTATTACATATTTTTATTAAACATTAGTAAGTATACTTTTTAAATTACCCTGATAGTAATTCACAAGACAAGATTCAATTAATGAAAGCTAGCTTGAAGCCGCTTAATTCTTCATTATCAGCCTTCTGCAATCCACTGCTAGACATAGTCTTCCCCGAAGACGCCACAATTCTACACTACATAGCCCCTTAAACCTGTAAAATAATAGGAGATCTATACGACCGCGTAATTGAGAATTAGGCATTAGTGGCGGTAGAGGAAAGCGTTGCCATCTTACTAATTGCGGAAGTTTCTAATGAGATATACACATGCCAATGTATATCGTGGGAACCTTAAGTCTTCAAACTAAAACCACAATAAAAAAACATTAAACAATAATATTTCTAAATAAAGATAATTTTTCATCTAATAAAGATACTTAGATAATTGAATATAAAGAAAGAATTGCTAAACTGTTAGGTACCTACAATAATACGAATACTACTTACTATTAATATTTGTACATCGCATATTAAAGCTTTTTCTAAAGCACATAATAATAATGATTTATTCGTACTGTACTAGCATTATAGTTATATAATAAAATAAATAAAACACAATTTTATTTGGTTACGATATATTTCGCCTTACATGGCGTCTTCAGTCGTATGACATTAAAATTAAGACAATATAATAAATTTGCTTATAATATTTTTTTTTTTTTTTTTTTTTTTAGGTTAAGATATGAATATGTGTGTCTTTGTAGTGTAGGTGTGTGTCCGTGTTGTGTATGAAAATTGTTAGAAAGTCAAGAGTCAAGTCTGTGTCACAATTGTATGTTGAGTAAAGTATAATTTTGATATCTGGTCTTTAATTTGGTGGTTTAATTTGTTTATTATGTGGGACATACCACACATATTGCAAATTACTGTCTAAACTTGTGTGCTATGTGTACAAGAAACAAAGATACTAATTCCAATTATACCTATACTGGTAAACTTACTTTTTATACAATTTTATCATGAGTAGGAGTCGAATCTCCGGATATAATAATTTGAACATCTTACTTTTTTTTATAAATATATTTTTTCTATTTTAGGAATTATTTTTAAACAATTGATGATTTAAAATCTATCCAGCATAATAATAAACCTAGTCAAATTTAGATTAAATTAAAATACCTTTCCTTCAAAGTCAAATAAGGCATAACATATTCACATACGTCAGATGCGTGGGCGCCTGTACAAATGCCACCGACTACTACTATACAATGAGATTTTGATTCGTATGTTACCAACCGATGCATGTGATTGGGATGAACACTGTTCACTCGTGCGTCTATATCCGGTGCCATAATATTTTTGAGATATGTTGTTTTTAATCTCATATCAAAAGTGAAGCTTTGTTGATATAACATAAATCATTTTGACTTACTTGGTTGATCTAAAATACTTATATTCTTTTATTTTTATTGTTAAATGTTTTAATTGTTATATTATTTATAACTTATATATACATTTCAAAATTTCTTACAGATCCTCCGAAGCTTATTGTACAGGGTGACTTTGAAAATATGGACCTTGGGCTTATTATTATATACAGAGTGAATTTGAAAGGATGTACTTTAGGCTAATATGAGGTTCTTCTAATCAAATCGAACAACTTTTTCCATGAAACATGTGTCGCTCGAAAAAAAAAATGCCTTCTCCATACAAACTAGTAGGTATGTATGTTAAAATGACCAATTTATTTGGGGAACCCAAATTAATCAAACTAGTAGGTATGTATGTTAAAATGACCAATTTATTTGGGGAACCCAAATTAATAAGCATATTTTATATATTGTGTCTAAAATAGTTAAATCCCTCTGATTTTCAGCGATTACAGCGGGAAACGTAGGCATTTTGCTTGATGGTCCTCAGATACATCAATTAAAAGTTTACCAAGATCCATTTCGTTGTTATAAAATAATTTATTTTATATATATATAAAATAATTTAGTTTGGGTTGGTTTAGATGGGTTTGACAGATTTTTACGGCAATCAAGATTTTAATATAAAATTTTCATTAACTTCGAAATATTTTTCCTTGTTTTAAAACTTATAAAAGTTATTATATTACTTTTTTTAAATATTTTTTATTGGAGTACGGCATGGGGCATGGTATCTACCTGGTAGTCAGCAGTCCTACAAAGTCCATGAATGGGGACAATCAGTAATTGTTCTTAAACAACATTGATCGCTCCCACTATGCCGGCTAAATGATGCGATTAGGAAATGGGCGGCGACAAAGACGAATTGCATTACGAGTATATTTTAATATACTCACTGCCTTATCGTCATTTCAACCATCCATTTCGTAACCGCACCCTGAAAGGAGACTACCACCTCGACAAGAAATCTATGCAGTAATCTCCTGAAAACCGATGAACCAACAGACTAAAACCGAAACATGACTAGGTCACTTGATGGTTTGTATTTGTATGGGCAGTGGTAACGAGTCCGTTCGGTCAGCAGAGTTATAAAGGACCCACCTACTCGTAAAATTATAAACACACTATTTCTACATGTCCTAGCCAACTTGCATTTTCTTATTTTTTCCATTACACCGCAAATTTTTCACAATAAGCGTAGTTATTTATGTCTAAATAACTAGTTATTTGTAAGCAATCTTATCATGTCCTTTTACAAATTTATTGAAATTCAGTTTAGACACAAAGTATACAGAATGAAAATTCCTCTTACTCAATTTGGGTGCAATTGTCACCAGTAAGTGAGTTGTTAGCATGTAGCAATGCCTGATTGATCTCGTCCGGCGTCCGTAGGCGTCAGTGACTGGGATCCAAGCCATTATCCAATCTATCCAATCCGGCTACATTGATAAACCAACCGTTGACCTGCTACCAATGATTTTAAGCTAATATGGAGAATACATATTGACAGAGTAGCTAGAAGCTTATTCAATAATCGAAAGGGTTGGTTTGACAGTTCAAATCAACCGTAATAAAGGTTGCATAATAAATAATTTTGAAAACATTGAAATAATAAAAATAACCACATTAAATTGCCGAATGAATAAATTGATTGTTCAAAATCTCCTGTTTTCGGCTTGTTTAAAGCAATATCTAAAATTCGTATTCAGATACTACGTCCTGAAGATGCTGAACAAAGAACGAAGAACGAAGGGCTCTGATTATTTTGTATTTAACTACAAATAACATTAATTTAGCAAAAGAATATAAACTTTAACTAAATACAACTATTTATAATGAATTTCCGTAAAGTAACGCCTGATTAAAATTATGTTTGTCTCATTGTGAAGAAAGGAAACCTCTACTAATAATCTAAACACTAAATAAATTGATATTAAATTTTAAGTATCTACCTGCATAAGAAAGTCTAATTAAATAACTCAACCGTGCTTAATGGGTATTAATGTTTTTTAAGATAAACCTATTAAACAAGTTTGAAACCCGTTTGGTTGACAGAGCAATCCGAATCAAATCGAGAATAATCTGACAGGTGCTGTGACATGATCCTATTGATATTAAATTAACTGTTCTTAATTCTTGCGACTATTTGAATGAAGTCATTGAACCTTTATTGTTACCGCCGGTGAAACAGTAAGTAAAAGAAACCATATTTCAAGTTCTTATAAAAAAATAAGTCTTTTTAACCGACTTCAAAAAAGGAGGAGGTTCTCAAATGGACGCGTACTTTTTTTTTTGGGGATATACCTAATCTCTGTCAAATCTTCATCGATTTTGAAAATTATTGTTTTTAATCGAAATTAGTTGGTCCTATAATATTTTAGTGAAGATCTGATAAAGACTGTCGGAGCTGGAGACTTTCTTAATATTACACCATATTTTCGCCAAATGTGAACTGATTTTTGTTATAAATACTTTATTTAAAAGTGTGGATCAGCATGTTGGTTTCATATAAATTTGGTTAAGATTGGAAGAAGGGTTACGGAACTGGGTGGTGATGGAACACCTCAAAATGAAAGAGTTTTCTACAAAAACCTGGATTCTAAGTATTCTTGTTCTACTTTAAAGAATGTATTATGTTTTATATTAATTTAGTTACCAATTGAACAAAAGCTGAGAGCTTCAATAATAAAAATATCATAATTTAGAATTAAAAAATCTATTATGAAATTTGTCTCAATCAATAAAATTCCATCTTTATTATATGTCATTTTACGTCAAAGTATCGGAAGAACTCTTTGACGGCTAAGAGCATATATTGTGGTGGTAGAAACTTGACATAATTTTAATTAAATATTGTTAAATCTAACAATATTTAATTAAAATTATGTCAACCTATGATACTAAAAATGTACTTTTGAAGTACCGCTTAATAAAATAATGTCTGGTGTCATAATAAAACGTTGCCTCTTTTCTAAAGTGTTTTTTTATTTCTTTATAAAAAGACAATCTAATTATTTGTTTGACAACACCACTTTAGTGCCTCGGAGAGCACGTTAAGCTGTCGGTCCCGGTTTCATTATACCAACTTGTGAAACTGTTTAAAGATGGGTTATTGAGTCTATTCAAAACATCGCGACGAGCTAGCCACTTGTTCGGTGCAAACTCATACCATCGGCTACGACGAGGTGGGATTAAAACCCCTCCGCTGGGTACCCTGGGGCCGTCTAGGCGGTCCCGGGCGCCGTAAGACACCCGTGAAGTGAATTATGTATGTATGTACTATCTAATTAGAATCGAGTAAGTAATAATTACACCTCTACGTTCTTTTATCATTAAAAAAACTTTGATCCCCAAAAACAACATTTACACGTTATTAGACGTTCGAGATATGAGAGAGAATCCTTTTCCTGGCTCCTTTAGCGATACCGTAAGAGATCCATACACCTGTTTTATCAGTTTTTTATTCAATGCTTTCCTGAGTTTATGAAACCAGTACACGGTTTTCCTTGTTTTGGAAAATGTCGAATAACTTTTATTCAATTATCTGACGATTGAAATAATAGACCCTAAAATAATAATAAAATCTTTAATCCTGTAAATATTAGATAGGGTTTTCCAAAGATTATTTAGGGATGTATCAAAAATTCTATAGAAATGTATCAAGGCATATTATTATAGAAGCTATTAAGATAAAGAGGAACTAAAAATCAACTACAGAGACCAATACCAATATTATAAATAACCCATTAAATGATTTAAAAAGATAAAACAATAAAAAATGGCAACCTAACGGTTGGCATATTAAGAATGTGTGATAAGGTCCAATTATAAAATTCTAACATACGAAAAAAATAAACTAAATTCCAGGAGCACAAATTCCCATCGTCGCAATTCGTAGCATGCGATCGGAAGAATCACTGGAATTTCCTAATGATGCCTTCTGATTGGATACAAAATATCTCAAGATTTAGGATACCTAAGTTACATTTGTATCTCTTCTCTAATCTCTGATACTAATAACATAGATATATTATTTTGGATTAAGTTAGGTATCAAATTTTATGTGGGAGAGAGTTGAGCTGACGATCGCTTAAAATGTTATATAAATTGGGCTTTCAGGAGTTAGGGATCTGCACCTTTTTTTTATAGGAGCACATCATGTGAACTTGTATTTACTTAATGTTAAGCAGACTTACAAAGTCCATAAATAGGGTCGATCAATAAATTGTTTTTTAACAATATTAATCACTGGCTAAACGACGCGGTTACAAAATAGGCGGCAACAAAATGGATTTGCAAGTCACTGCTTTATCGTCAATTAAACCACCCGTTTCGTAACCGCACCTGAAAGGAGACTACCACAAGAAAACGATGCAGTAGTCTCCTCAAAACCGTTGAACCCAAAGACTAAAACCGAAACATGACTAGGTCACTTTAGTTTTAGAAAAGTACCTTCTTCTAAAGAAATATAGCCCAAATTCACAATTCCCGCAAGCATAACTGTTGAGGATTTAGTTAATAAGTATTTGGGGTACCAGTACTTATAATAAGCTCTTTTAGACACGGTATAGTGGTGTGATGTTGTTTAATTTTAAATAGCATTTTTATTAACAATCTAAATATATATAACTCAAAGGTGACTGACTGACTGACATAGTGATCTATCAACGCACAGCCCAAACCACTGGACGGATCGGGTTGAAATTTGGCATGCAGGTAGATGTTATGACGTAGGCATCCGCTAAAAAAGGATTTGGATAAATTCTACCCCCAAGGGTATAAAATAGGGGATGAAAGTTTGTAAGTTTGATAAAAAAATAACTATTCCACGCTTGCGCAGTCGCGAGCACAGCTAGTTTTATTTTATACGATGCAAAATAAAAATTAAAAAAACTGTACCTACTTACGAATTCTATAATGATTTACCACAAAGTTTCCAAAAAGCAAATTTACTGAATAAAAAAAACTGTTAAAAAGTAAAATTAGTTTGACCGTGCTGTAATTTTTCTAGTTGTTGTTTTTTCTTTACTATTTTTTCTTTACTATTTTTTCTGTTGACAGTTTATATTATTGCTACTACATTTGAGAAATAACTGTCTTAAAACTGAATACTACTTCTTGCAGTAAATAAAAAAAAAGATTTATTACCTACACAAATTAAACATGAGAATGAGAATCATTAGTGTAAAAAATTCTCGTAAAAAAATAAAGTAACTTAAAAGGTAATAAAATTATCATAACAAATTGTAATGATTTTGATAGAATTAATTGAATTAGAGAATTCTATTGGAAAAAAACATGGCGCAGACAGTAAAATAAATGGTTTTAATTCTAAATTAATTATTTAAAGTGTATGGAAAGACAGTAACCTCGGACTACCCACGGTGCCTTTACTTGAGGTAAATCAATTAGATATGTTCACAGCAGGACTTTGCTTGTTTCACGAGCCCATGTCTGCACCAATAGGTATTAATATTATAAATTTGGTTCCTAAAGTCGTGGTATTTTTACCCGTTAAATGTATTAAGAATATTAACGTGCAATATAGTGTTGCTATATTTAACACTTTAAATCTAATTAAAAATATAAGACCTAACAAACGAGTATCTAATTGACTACCTAATATACGAGTAATAATAATATTTACATGTCCACCAAAACCAAACTCTGATCCGATTCGAATGTACCCATAACACTGGCAGCATTTCCCCTTTGTACTGCCAGTGATATTCGCTGTTTAATGTAGTATCCGGATTTGTTGCTTGCTGTAAATATGTTATATCACTTAGAGCCGGTTCGACCAAAAGAAGGCATAACTTATAATGGGGATAGCAATCTCAAATTACAAATAATTACTCATAGAATTAATTATTATCTATACTTAGAATGTTCATTTGTATGTGATTTGACGTTACTATTAATCTTACTATAAGTTATGCGTTCTTTTGGTCGAATATATTTTAATTAATTAACAACAAAATAGAACCTCTACAGGTAATGTGTTTATTTGTTAATTAATTAAAATTTAATATAAATAAAAATTAATTTAAAAACGGCCAAATTCTGTTTCTTATAACGGAAACTTTAGCTTGTCAAAATAACGAAATCCTTCAAAAATTTAAACGATCAGCAACAACAATCAATAAAAAAAGGCAAGTACCTTATTTCCTTGTGTTACAGGTGCTATTGCTTTGACAGTTTTTATCTTCTTCTTTTTTGGAGAATGGCAAATATACCTCAATTATACGAAAGGATTAGTGCAAGTGTCGAGTAGGGTATAAACAGTCTATGGTATTACGGAGGCAGTTTTTGACTAAACGTGAGGTGATAATTGTACAAGATTTTTATATTTTGGCAATCTAACATTACCTTTAAAACAGAATATGGCCACAGATGTAACTTATACCTAGAAGGCTCAGTGGCACTTACGCCAAAGCGAGGATCGCTGTCGAACCCGAATTCACGACCCATCCTTAATTTCGCAAGCGGGTTCCACGTTACAAGTCACACATTAAGAAATTTGTCATCGATTTTTAGCTAAAAATAGGTAGGAATTTATAAAATATAACCGATTTTATTAGAAAAGAAATAGCTATAAAAATGTTATATAGGTAATTTATAAAATGGGATTGTTTAAAATACATAAACTAATTATTTTATTTACAATGTGAGATGTATAGGTAAAGTAGGTACCGGTACAATAAATAAATGAACATATATTATATATATATAGGCAATTCAGATATATGCAAAAAAAGGTTCTCAATTTTATATTATATAGATACATGATAGATATTGATACCAACAAGATCGTGTTAATCCGTAAGACCTTTAGGTTTCGTTACTATTTTAAATAAAGTTTGCCTTATTCTCCATTCCCCAGACAATATTGTAAATTAGATAAGTTCGCACGCAAAAGTAATTTTCTCTGTGCAATTGAAAAGTTGATTCGATACCGGCCCAATCTTGTTAGAAAATGGCATGAAACACCTTAGGTGAAGGGGTCTTAAGTGCAGAGAATTGCAACAAGCCTTCAATGTTGATTTATTGGTAGTTCGCAGCTGCTCTCAGGAAGGCGTGGTCAGGTGCTCGGAGATTTTCTAAAGCAATCGCTTAGAAAAATGTTATATGGTATTTCAATAATACATCTTTGAAAAAGTTTTGATCACAGGTTCGTTAGGAATAGAGTTGTTAGATGTCCTTTAATTTTAAGGTCATCCTCATTTTTAGCCCTAAATAATCTATATTTAGGGTTAAAAAGTCTCTTATTTTGAAATAAAGACTAGAGGACTATATTTTGGATAAAAATTAACGTATGCATGGTTTGTTGCGTGCTAAAAAAGGATTTTTTATTAATAGATATCTCTACTGACACTATAATAACACAGCGTTTTATTGAAAACTATTTATTTTTTCAAAATAGTTCTGTGCACCCTAAGCATAATTTATTGTCTCAAAGGTTAGCTGGTAGAAAATGCCTAAGGCTAAGTTGCAAAAAAGTGTGCGTTAAATTAATTGTAATGATTAAAGTTAAAAATACCGTGGAATGTTCCAGCTGTCGACGTTCAAAATAAAACTGGTATATTCGACGCCATTTTAACTTTAATCGTTTCATTTACCGAGAGTTTATTTTGGTGAAACTTATCCTAAGGCAAAAAGCTCGCCAATGTAGAATTTTGTGCATTAAAAAAATTGAATTAAAAAAATGTGCCTTATTTTCATCCTTAGTCCTTTTTTTTCTCTCCTGGCAAATCCTCTACCTACGGAATCTGGCAACCCTAGTGGAGGTTATTATTGTCTATAAGCCGGTCTATTCTTTATAAGTAAATATTACCCTGTTAGGTGTCGGTTATATACTATTTAGGAGCAAAATTAGCACGGAGCGATATATTATGTAGTTAGTAAGACTGGAAATTGCAGTACCGCTGCTATGTAGCAATTAAGATTTTCGTTACCGGGCAATGGCTAATTCAACTAATAATAACTTTTTTTTTGTATTTTTTTCAGTGTGCAATGGAATATAGTTTTGGTAAATTAACTCAAACTCTGGTTAAAATGTTTATTGATCAACAAACTAATATTAACAGCAGAAATTGTTTAAAAGCGCAAGTGGATGGAAATAGCGGCCCAGCCTAGTGGTTAAGTCACTGCGCAACTAATAACAAGGATAAGCCTTATTGTCATAAGCAGATGACAACAAGCCCGGACCTGAGATGGGTGAACGCTTTATACAACGAGGCTATACCATCATAAACACCGCAACAAGTACGCCACTTATTAGGTGTTACCTCTGTGTACCAACGGTGAAATGACTCTGCTGGGTACCCTGAGGCCCTGAGCAAAAAAAGGCATTCTTGATGAATATTTATAAGATATTTGGCTGATTATGTTTTTTTTTAACTCTAAGATTTCCATTCTTGAAGGTCCATACATACTTTAATTGTAACTGTTAATAAGTTCTAAAATTTATACCTATTGCGTTGCTGTTCTACTAATTAGTACCGAAATAGCAGGTTATATATATTTAGTACCGGTACTGACAAACAATCAAATTCCCGGGAATTTCCAGTCTAGTTATAACTGAAAGATTTAGAAGTACTTACAAAACTGAGAAATAAAATACCTGGTAATATAAGGGGGAGTAACGAGAGTGAAAATATTTGATTTGAGTATTAAATCTATACCATATCCAGGAAATTAAACAAAAACAATGTCACTTAGTGTTGCTTCGGTTTTAGTCTGTGGATTAACCACATTTCAGAGCATCCATTTTTGAGTTAGAGATCTCCTTTCAGGATGCGGTTACGGAACTGGTGATTAATTTGATGATGACGCCTCTACCAAATATTCAGATTCGTTTATGGTATCTGCTGCTCGCCAGTAGAATTTGCTTCCGCTGACTGTAAGATTAACCTTCCATCGGAGTGTTTAAACGCTTGCCCACAACTCATTATCTGAATACTTAAACCAGATCCTCGTGGCAATTTTTGTTTGGTATGGTATGTATGTTCATGTATTGCATGTATTATATTATATACTGTGTTTAGTATTGTTATGCATCATTGATAACATTTTATATATTACTTTTTTCGAAACAGTTCTGTACCCTTAGCATATTTCACTCTCTCAAAGGTTAGCTAATAGAAAATGCCTAAGGCATTAAGCTCGTATATGTAAAATTTTGTGCATAAAGAATTTCAAAATAAAGATAAATAAATGAGGCAGCGAGGATATTAAGGTAGACTCGTAATATAAATTTGTTTTAGACTCCGTATTTGATTTATTTGATTTTGTAGCCGCATAATTTACACCGTACACTAGTGGTACAGCCTCCATAGACTAGTGGTTGCGCCTTTGGCGTTGTATTCGGGGGTCGTGGGTTCGATTCCCACCCATGGCAAAAAATACTAGTACGTTTTTCTGTACAGTTTGTCATGGTCTGAGTGTTTATAAAATATAATATGTATTATACCGTTGTTTCTGGACACATGTTACAAGCCTAGGGCTTAGTTTGTGACCAGAGCAATATGTTTAATTTGTCCTACATATTATTATTATTTAGCCAACATAGTGGGATCAATCGGACTGTTAAACAACAATATATTAAAGACTCCATTCACTTTGACTGGACTTTGTAGTTCTCCTTACCATCAGGTAGATACAAAATCACAATAAAAAAAAAAAAACAACACTTTAAATACCTCCAGCAGACAGCACTATTGGATTAGCCAATGCCGAAGATCGATCCTACCACGACAATAATTTTGTGATCTTCAAACCAACTCAGCCACTACAAATGTATATATTAAAAAAAAGTCAGAACATACGGTCGTATTACAAAAGAAATGTATGAAGCCATCTATTCAACTTAACGGTAATAAAAAATAATTATAAAAGAACCAATCGAATAGTCGCGTCGGCTAATCTCTTATTTATAGGACCCTGACTTTGAGAGTAGCCCACGCGTGGGTGGCTGTGGACATTAAAACGGTCTCGTTGATATATGATACCATTCTCCAAAAACTGGACCCTGTAGGTAGTTCTTTAGGTGTTAATAAATTCATGTTTATTGTAACGGTAAATGTTATTTATGGTGGGCGAATACGAGTAGAGCGTGATAGGGAGAGGTTGTTCAGGGTGTCTTCAACATATACATATTACATATAACATTTACCTATAAATTCTAGTACATATTATATACAGTGGCGCAGGCCGAATAGGCCCGGGCCTAGGGCGGCCAGATATCAGGCGCGGCCTCAGACTGTTATATGATCGAAGGGCGCGGCCAATCTGCTTCCAAACCTATGTTACTTCCTGGGGAGAATATGACAAGTGAAGAAAATAATGGCTCAGCAAACATCATAATACTTATTGGGTAGGTATTAATACTTTGTTTTAGCTCTAAGCCAATTTTTTTGCTATATTAACCGAACTAAATTCTGTTTTTCGTACAGACATTACATTTACATTTCTACACTGCAAAATTAACAGAATGGGACGGCCGGTTATACGGCCTAGGGTGGCCGAAACTGCTAGCCCGCCTCTGATTATATATTCGTGTACGTAATGTTGATTATAAACGGTGACAAAAAAAACGGTGCTAAAACCGTAACCGGGCACGCGTGACTCGATGCGACAAGGGGCGGTATGAGGTTTCTAACTAAACTTAAAAGAATAGGTAGTAGATTTTAATGAACGAATAAAAAAATGGTTGTATAAATTGGTCCTTATATTTTAATAAGTTTTGCAAGTAGAGCAACGCCATGTGCCTGAGGTAAAGGAATCCTCGCTTTGATTATTTGGGAGAAAATAGTAGAACTAATTTTGATGCGGTTTCTCCATAATTTATTTTATTTAAAAACATCTGCGTCACACGCGACATTGATAGATAACTGTTCGGGATATTTTTAACACAGGGTATTTGTCCAGGGGTTCGATTGACCAGTGAGAAAAATATTACTGATGACTACCCAAGCAACTCAAATAGCTGCTTAAAGTCTTTAGAGCCAATCTGATTATTTTCTAAGGTGATAAGTGACACGCTAGAGCATGCTCTGCAACTCTAATGCAGCAGCTTTAGCGCCATTTGGGCACAATTTTATGCAGCCTTCGGTTCCATTTAATCTGCATATAAAAAATGCTGCTCTTAAGGCAACTTTATGCAGTTAACTGCATAAAGTTGCCTTAAGAGCAGCAAGTGCTGCAACCAATTAGTATTAACGTCTCTCAAACCCTCTTATAGCGCTACCTTTGTGAACTAATGAACGAATGAATCGTACTTAGCGTTCAGAGTTTTGTCTTTCGTTATGTGTCAAAATAAACTGTTAAGTATTAATTAAGGTTTAATCTACGAACAGGTGGCCATCAAAAATATAATTATTTCTGTGGGATTATTTGATTAAATACTCGCTAAACTAAAACGCTTTTAAGTTCACTGTGCATGAAGGTGGTGTTTACCTATTGACTAAATTTTAAAGGGCTCATAATATTACATCAAATTGTTAAATAATACCATCACGGGTGCCTTTTTGGCTCCCGAGAACCGTTTAAACGGTCGCAGGGTACCCAGCGGAGGGATTGACCCATCCTCATTTCGCCGATGGTATTTCGGAGGCAACACCTAACAAGTGGCGAACTTGTTGCGGCGTTAATGATGGTATGGCCTCGTTATATAAAGCGGTCATCCCAGGACCGGTCTTGTTGTCATTGCCTAACTTGTTATCAGTTGCGCAGTGACTGAACCACGAGGCTAGGGCCGCTTTTTCTAATTGTTAAAAACATATAATTAATTTTGCAAGTAAATACGATTTTTTATTGAAGAAAATGGCGTCAGTGCAGTGCAGCTTTAAGTAGTGTTTCTTCTCAAACACTTCTCTTATGCGGGTGAAAGCACTAATTTTATCTCTACTTAAGCTACAAGTGGTTTTTATTCCTCTAGTACAGCTCATAGTTCTTAAAGGGCAGCAGTTTCATCCTTTTTGCAGCCTAAGGTACCTACTAATACGACGTGTTTTGCAGGTTTACACTATAGGGTAACGTACACGTTAAATAGATATTTAGATTTAGAGGTCCTTGGTCTTTTAAAAAAAAATCTTTAATCAAGTAAGTACCCATGGTACTTAACAATTAACTTTAGTACCATCGTAACATAATTGCAATCGCTTAATTTGTCACATTTCGGATTCTGCTAAATTCCGCGCGAGATTTTTTTTTGATTCTCACTCGCACGCTTTGTAAGAGGCATCCTTTTATTTCACATGTTTTATTTGGATTCATACACCCTATTAACTGTGACTACTTTAACGGTAGATTTAAGAAACTGGGGGTTAGATTTTTAAATGAGTAAAACTGGAAATCTCTGAACCTGCAATTCTTAATTAAATTTCAAAATCGAGGATCGCAGGTTTATATGTTAAAAAAAATATATCCAAATCAAATAAATGTAAGACCTGTTACATTTATTTGATTTGGATATAATTTGTATGTTCCGTAAAAAATATATGGCTAACATCAATAAAACTCGTTTGGCTATTGTCTCCAGCTATAAAGCCTTCCATAAAAAAAATAAATAAATAAAAAAAGCCATGTTAGCCATTATAAAACAAAAAGTGGCTTGATTCTTGTCAGGCTTTCACAAATAGCCGGTCAGATTAATGGTACAGAGACAAACAATTTGTCAACGAAATCAAGCGAAGAGATCTACAAGCCTGATCGCGATAAGATATACCCACCTACCTACATAGGATACAATCCATTCTACGAAAGAAACTGTTAGAAAGCTTAGATTAGACGCTAAGATAAAAAGAAGCTAATAAGTAATTGTTATTTTATATCTTAGTGGGTACTATTTGCTATTATGTAAATAAACACTTACCACGATCTACTATCAACCCAGAAATTATAAAATTATACGCAAAAATAGTTTGGTTAAGGGTAATAAATAATTTTGCGTGAGGTTTTTTTGAGAATTCAAAAAAATATATATATAACGCAACACAGAAATATTAATCATTGTATTTAATGAATGTCAGTGAATATTAAGTTTAGGCAAAAAAGTACTCAAATAACGGGCCTAAGGGTTGGCAATACAATTTAAGTTAATTAACATATAAAATGAATTTTAGTTCAATCGCATTGCAATAATAAAATCACAATAACTTAACTTAACACATTTCGTATTCTTCTAATCAATTGTCCTATAAAACTATCAAGAAATAGCATGTAATTCTATTATGATGGGATTAAGAGTCAATTGAAGTTTTTATTTTTTATTTATTGGAACACGGCATGTGACTTTGTTACTACTTGTTGGTGAACAGACCTACAAAGTCCATGAATGGGGTGAATCAAGAATTGTTATTAAACAGCATTGGTCGCTTCCACTAAGCCGCCTAAATGATGCGATTAAGAAATTGGCAGCGACAAAGGCGAATTACATTACGAGTATATTTTAATATACACGCTGCATTATCGTCAATTAAACCACCTATTTCGTAACCGCACCCTAGAAAGGAGACTATCACCTCGACAAGAAATCGATGCCGTAATCTCCTGAATACCGGTGAATCGAAACATGACCAGGTCTTGGCATCTGTATGTAATTTAAGAAAATTGAGGGTCGGACGTTTATTAATCGAAAATTAAGACGTTTTTGGAGCCTTAAGGAAGCTTATTAATATTTCTTACAAAATACTCACCTTCTTATGAGTATTTTTTTTTATATTACTAATTTTAAACCGCCTTTCACTGCCTTATTTTTAGTTTTTTTTAAGGTAGTAAGTAATGGTTATATTAATTTAGCAACGTAACGAACGTATTTGTATACGTATACGTGAGCAACAACCAATAGCATCGTTTTATTTAATCCTGTTAAAAAATAGGGCCCTATTGGTTGTTATAAATACGTTACGTTGCTACAATGCGCAAACCCATGGTAGAGCCGCAGAAATTCTGCGAGCACCCTTCCAAATACCAATGTGTAGAGAGTAGTTTTTTTATAAAAAAAAAAAAATCATATAAGTAAGGGATTTTATCGTAACATTATGGTCGATAATAATTAATGAGGGGGTAATTATTAGTAAATACACAACCTATTCTTAACGCTGCCCCTGATAAAAAGCATATTACTATTTATAGAATAGAGAAGGGTAGCTTAACAAAATTTGTGATATTTTTTTCTAAAGGCGTTTTTATTAATGTTTTTTATTTATTAATTAAATTCATGTTGGTTTACTGTATTACAAAATAATATTATTAACATAACAAAATTTGGACGAACATTGTCGACTTTTTCAAATATAAATACAAAACTATTTATTTTCCAAAACTTGACGTCCATACAAACAAACGTACTTCCAATATTCTTCTTCCTTCTTCCGCCTTGGCTGTTAGTTGAATTTTAATTATTATTATTATGTCGGTAATTGTACGCAAAAATCTTTTAGTTATGGGTAATAAATATTATTGTATTATATACTTTTATTCTGATTTGATATAAATAACAATAATACCCACCACAAAAATAATATAATGACTGGCAAAAATATTATTTTAATTCTGCGTTAAACTGTAATAGAGTATTACTGGAAGTGCGAAAGCTCTTTTTATATGAAGAAGGCGATTACGAATGCAGTGTCCTTAAGTGCTCTGGTTGTATTGGCTTGTTTATTTTCACATAAACGTGTGTTACAGTATCTACATAAATTACTCTGTGCCTGTCTATCGGCAACCAAGCAGTACAACAAAGTCCATGAATGGACAAATTTTACGACTGATACAAGTTTTATTTAACAACATTTTTGGCTTAGTCGTTTCCGCTTGTGGTATAATTTAAGCATGCGGTTACGAAACGGGTGGCGAAAAATACTAATATACTTTAAAAGTGTGGCCGCGGAAAAACAAAGTACTTTCTTCCCACAGTATATCGTATACGAGGTCATGGATTCGATTTCCACCCATGACAAAAAAATATTAGTACGTTTTTCTGTATAGTTTATCATGGTGTGGGTGTTTATAAAATATTTAAATATGTATTATATCGTGGTTTCTGGAACACAGCCAAGAGCTTAGTTTGTGAACAGAGCAATATGGGTGTAATATTCTTCATATTATTATTACTATATACTTCTGTCAAATATACTTACTTAAATTAGCAAGCACACTTGCTTGCTAATTTATAATATATCTAATATGTCAATGGCTTAAGCCAAGCCAGTGTGGCCGCGGAAAAACAAAGTACTTTCTTCCCACAGTATATCGTATACGAGGTCATGGATTCGATTTCCACCCATGACAAAAAAATATTAGTACGTTTTTCTGTATAGTTTATCATGGTGTGGGTGTTTATAAAATATTTAAATATGTATTATATCGTGGTTTCTGGAACACAGCCAAGAGCTTAGTTTGTGAACAGAGCAATATGGGTGTAATATTCTTCATATTATTATTACTATATACTTCTGTCAAATATACTTACTTAAATTAGCAAGCACACTTGCTTGCTAATTTATAATATATCTAATATGTCAATGGCTTAAGCCATTGACATATTAGATATATTATAGATCTTAGATATAAATATTAGATCTCAAGAACTACTGGTTCGCATTGAGAAAATATTTTAGTGTTGGATAGCCCATTTATCGAGGAAGGCTACAGGCTACATAAAATCACGCTACAACCAATAGGAGCGGAATAACAACCAAAAATGTTGCGACAACGGGGAAAAAATATTCCTTTTGAGAGCGTACGCTACGTAAACGGTTAAAGTTACGCAGGACAAGTTGCGCGGATCAGAGTGACAAAATATACGGCTATAAAAAGTTTTTCAGATGATATATTAACAACAAAAAATATTTTAAATTAATTTAGTTTTAAAACAATTAATTTATAATAAATAAATAATACTAACTTGATTATAAAGAAAAATATATAATTAAGTACTTTATTATTAATTGCAAAACTGACAAGATTACCTACTTCAGATAACTATAGTTGAAGAAATATATTGTTGGTAAAATTAAATTAAATATTGTTGTATTCACGGGAATATATTCATTATATATTTTTATTGTGTCATTCTAATTTTAAAATTAGTATAATTTATAATAAATACTAGGAAGTTATACTATCATCATTAATTCATAAAAACAACATGTTCCTTTATATTTCCTGTTAAATAGGACTTTTGTTTTTAATAAACTATACTTATGTAATGTAGATATGGATTTATTGTGCGTTTATATTATTATATAATGTATAAAATCATTTATACTTTAGGGCGCCACAGACCTCCTAGATGAATACAGGGTACTCACCTAGATGGGGTTTTATGCCCACCTTGGTATTCTGAGTGTAGGAAACACGGTTACACCGAACAAGTGGCCGGCTCGTCGTGCTGTCTGGAAAGACTCAATCAACTATCTATAAACAGTTTCTCAAGTTATAGTGAACTTGAGAAACTGTTTATAGATAGGGAACGAGAGCTTTTAGAGGCACTTAGTAGTGTTATCAAATAAATGTAGGTTTTTAAAATTATAAATTTATTAATTCTCTGGATCATGTTTTTTTTAAAGTATTATAACAATACCAATTTATATTTTCGACAAGAAATCGTTCCCCTAACTTCAGAGATTCATTATATACTAACTAGGAGTTTTTTTTTAAATGGTATTTTTTATCCTTAAGATTCAATTACTGGAAAATTTATAAAATAATTAAATTAACAATTATAAAAAAAATACCCATTTTGAAAATAAAATAAGTAGGTATTTTTTCTTTAAAAAAATCCCGAAAAATAAATTGTCTTACTCGTATCAGTGCCTAAAACAACTCTTGAAATTACTCCAACAAATACATATTGTCTTCGTATCAAGCAAATAAAATACCTTTAGACAAGTGGGACTCAATCGTGATATTAGTATAAAAGTCTATAGTCACTAAAAAGATGTACGTGTTTCATAATTTTCATTATAGAACACAATTTTTTTTTTCCACTGTGACAAAAAAATATTCAGTATACAAACATATTATACACTACAACTTTTAAAACTGTTATCATCTAGATGAATCAAAAAGGTTAAACTCAGGTTGTAGGTCCTAATAATGCAGAAAATGTTTAAAAAGTGGACCGTTTGATTAATATTCGAGTAAATAGTTTCCTAATTACTCGAATATTAATCAAACTGTCCACTTTTTTAACATTAAAATTTTCTGCATAACTCTAAATAATTAGAATATAAATATAAAAAATATAAGTATAAATCGATTAGATTATATATTTTTATCAATGCTCTTTACTTCTACGAGTATGCGAGTATGCAGAAATAGATGACAAATGAAGTAGGTCTCAACCTACCCAGTAAGGTATCCTGGGATGATGATAAAAATATACAAAAGCATGGAATGGAAAGTCAATTTGATTTTTTTAAATGTGATCTATGTGATTTTAAGCAGATCAATAAATTGTTGTTTAACAATATTCTATCCACTATGCTGGTTAAACGATGCGGGCAACAAAGACGAATTTGCATCTACGAGTCTATTTTTATAATATCCTCGCTGCTTTATCGTCAAATCAACCGCACCTTGAAAGGAGACTACTACAAGAAAACGATGCAGTAGTCTCCTGATAAAACTAAAACATGACACTTGACAGTTATTGCATAAAAGTTATGGAGGCCTTACTCACACCTAAAAATTTGCATCTACCTTGCCATATTTACTTCTAAATAATTCTGACGAATTTACTAATAGTTATATCTGTATAATGATTCGAAGAATTCTATAATGAATGACATTATAGTATAGTTCTTTGTTTCGCGTATTCTTAACGCTATTTAAAAACAAAAAACTAGTTTTTCTGTATTTAAAACAATGAAAATAACTAACTTATATGTCATGTTACGTCTTTGTAGGCCATTAGAACGAGGTGTATACGTTTTGTGTCACAGGCAATTTTCAAACTGTGTCTGTGTTTTAGTGAATCAGCTTACAGTTAACGAAACAGTTTTCAGCCGGAGTATCCATATTAATACCGTCGTTGTCGTTGAGGCAATAGCTTCCTCTTAAATCATTATTTAATAGTAATATTAATTGTACAATTATTTTATTTTCTGAATTAGTTTTTGTTTTTTAATATTGATTGTTTTTTAAAGTGCTGCATTTGTTGTTGTTGCTAAATATGTGTGTGGTATTATTTTTGTTGGTTTTATGTGTGCGTGTATTTGGATATACAGGTATACCTACTTAATACTTAATTTTCTAAATATTTTTTTGCAGTTCAACATACAAAATTATTAACATTTATTTTTTTTACTGTATGCGTATTTATTAATTTATGTATGTATATATATCTACTTATGTATGAATGTCTATGTATTATTATTTATGTATGTTTATGTAATACCAGTATGTATTGTTATATTACCTAATAATTTACTTATATATCCTTGTATTGTATATTATATGTTGCATTAATTCGCACTCTGTCTGTTGTTGGTTAAACTCCTAAAGGTTTTCTGGTAGATAATGCCTTAGGCATTAAGCTCGCCTATGTACAATAGTATTAAGCAATAATAGTACATTGTTCACCGAGGGGAGAAAGTCACCGATTACTAACGAGGGCGAAGTTTGAGGCCCGACGCGAAGCGGAGGGCCTTAATTCGCTCGAGTTAGGAATCGCACTTTCTCGCCGAGTGATACATAGTGCATTATACTACACCTACGAGGAAAATAAAAAATAAAATCTCTATTAATTAAAGTTTATATTATAGTACTTTTTAACATAGAATACAAAGACCACAAAGTACTTGACTTATACTTTTGCGCTTTTTCATTAAAATAAGATAATAATACATTTTCAGAAAAAAAATGCGCATTTTTCTCGCTTTTCCATTGTAAAAAGTCTTCATACGCCTTGTTATATTTATTCTTAGATTTCTCGGGTAATAGGTTTTCAATAACTTCTTGGGCAGTTACTTTTAATTCTGGCGGCGTTGTCAAATCTTCACTATCGCTACTAGACGACATTTCGAGTAGAATATAGTAATTAAAAATAACAAAACACAAATTGAAAGTTCACAAGGAACAAGAAAGCAGTCTGCGCGCGCTTTTTTTTTGTTCGTTTAACGTAGATAGAGAGGCAAGGGAATCATGCTCTATGCAGCCTCGCCAAAATAATTAAATTTAGAAAAGAATCTATGCTACTTTTCTAAACTTAATAAATCAAAAATTCAAAGAAAGTAAACAGCCAATAAACCAATACTTTTATTTTATTTTATTTTGATAAAAATTTCGAACTTGTAAAAAAAAACTAGGCTGTATGGCTTTGAACCCTTGCCTTTCCTAATTTGGAAGAATTGAAGAAAAAAAATTAAAAAAAAAACTAGCACGTTAACAATGAATTTTCATATACTTTTTCCTCCCGCTTAAGCACGTTAACAATGGATTTTCATACACTTTTTCCTACCGCATATTTATACGACTACAAAGACGTACTTTCTGACCTATTCTTACGCAAGTAAGAACCTACTTTCCGAGCAGGTGTAGTATAAAAATATTTATACTACACCTGCTCGGAAAGTAGGTAAGAACCTACTTTCCGGTAGGTTCTTACCTACCGGAAAGTGGTAGGTAGGTTTTCCTTTTTACTTGGTGGTAAGCAGATCTACAAAGACCATGAATGGGGTCGATCAATACACTGTTGTTTAATAATATTGATCACTCCCACTATGCTGCCGGCTAAAAGACGAGGTTACGAAATGAGTAGCTACAACAAGTCTACTTGAATGTTCTGGCTTCTTTATCGCCAAATCATCTACCCGTTTCGTAACTACACCCTGAAAGTAGACTACCATCTCGACAAGAAATCGATGCAGTATACTCCCGAATACCCATGAATCCTTAAACTGAAACATGGCTAGGTCACTTGACGGGTTTTGCACCTGTATAGGCGGTGGTAATGAACCCGGTCGGCCTATCGAAGTTATAGACACCTCCATCCCATATTAGGGAATTGAGAAGTTACAAGATCATTTATTTATTTTAAAATACTTTAATAAACAAAATTACAAAATAAAATTGTACATAGGCGAACTTAATGCCTTAGGCATTTTCTACCAGCTATAACCTTTTAGAGAGTGAAAGATTATGCATAGGGTGCAAAAGCAAATAAAACAACAATTTAAAGAACTTATAGCGAATAGTATATATAAACTACTTACATGTAAATACTTAAATATACACATAATACATATACTATTTATATAAATCATACAATATAATTCATAACAATATACCGAAACGGAAAATGCTAAAGGAAAAATAGGTACTTAAAAATAGGTGAGTAGACGTTTAAATACACCGATGGTTGGAGCCTATCTTATAGATAGAGGAAGCAAAATCCATTGATGAACAGTTTATACAGTAAAATCATAAAAGAAGAATATTTTTTTTAAACAGATGCTGAGGAGGATGTAGGTTTGACATGGGCTAATGTATACACGGTCAAGGCATGGAAAACCTCACTAATGACTGGACTTCGACAAGAACTGGAAACTTGGTAAAACTACATACACATATACACTCATATCTTCACGGGTGCCTTACGGCGTGATGTTTTGAATAGACTTAATAACCCATCTATAAACAGTTTCACAAGTTGGTATAGTGAAACGGGACCGACAGCTTAACGTGCTCTCCGAGGCACTATAGTAGTGTTGTCAAACAAATGTACATTTTTTTTAATTAAAAACTCATTGGTACACCAGAGACCTAAGTGTTTTTATGTCCAATGTCTAACCAACTCGGCCACCACATATATTTTTGGTAAAACTTTGGAATTAAAATATATACGAGTAGGTATATATATATATATACAGGGTGAATTACAAAGGATTAATAGCTTTGAACTAATATGAGGTTCTGCTGATCAAATCGAACAACTTTTCCTATGGAACCATGTGTCGCAAATGAGACTTTAAAAAAGTCCCCGGTGTGTACCAATAAGTTTTAACAAAAAAAAAAATACCTACATTTGTTTGACATCACCACTGTAGTGCTTCGGAGAGCATGTTAAGCTGTCGGTCCCAGTTTACACTATGTCTATCAATCATATGTTGTATAACAATATTAATCGTTCACACTATGCTGGCTAAATGATTCGATTACAAAATGGGCGGCGACAAAGACCTATTTGCATTAGGTACATATCCTCGCTGCTTTATCGTCAAATCAATCGCACGTTTCGTAACCTCACCATGAAAGGAGACTTCCACCTCGACAAGAAATCGATGCAGTTGTCTCCGGAAAATCGGTGAACCCACAGACTAAAACTGAAACATGACTACGTTACTTGACTGTTTTTGCATTCGTATTATACTCGTAGGTACTTAATTGTGAAACTCTTTATACCATCGAGCCTATCCAAATACCCATGAAGGTAAAAACGGTGCCCGTCCGCGCGGGGTGCGTATTTTTAGCTTACCCTTTTTTCATTACATATTATTATTAGGGAATATTCTTCTTATTTCAAAAGAATACAAGTAATATTGAAGTCGAATATCTTACAGGTATGACGCAGAATGTAATATGTCTAGAACAGACTATAGCGATGGAAGTGTTAAAAAAATTATTGATAATAGTATTGGATTACAATTTAAAGTAAGTACATAATATTTAATATCAATCCATTCATCAAATGATGAAGGCGAGATGAATTTGAAAGTCTTTGTCTGTTTGTCGTATATTCTGGACTTATGGTTGATTCCTATAATCTACTATGGTTTGTACGGATCGTTTTTCCATACAAAAATGTTAAAAGCTTGTAATGTAATTTTTATAAGGCAATAATAAACCGTTACCGTAAATTATAGGAACCTGCCTTTAATTGTTATTGCATATATGACTACATGAACAAATAAAAATTAATAATAAATTATTATTTTTGGTCTCTAAACCTTCGGATCATCTTCAGAGGCTAAGGACTTTGCCAAGTCAATTGGTAAATTATTTTATGAAAAATCTGGACACCTTCGCGCTAATTCTATACTAATATTATAAAGTTGAAGAGTTTGTTTATTTGTTTAGTTTAACGAGCTAATCTCAGGAACTACTGGTTTGAATTGAAAAATTCGTTTTGTGTTGGATATCCCATTTATCGAGAAAGGCTATATGCTACATAACATCACGCTACGACCAATAGGAGTGGAGTAACAATTAAAAAGCTTGCAATAACGCGGAAAAAATATTCCTTTTAAGAGCGTAGGTACGCTGCGTAAACGGTTAAAGTTACGCAGACGAGGTTAAGTTCCTTGCTAGTTCTTTATAAATAAAAGTAGTAGCAAACGCAGTTTAAACACTATTGGAAACACATGTTTTTATTTTTCTACTATTTTAATTATAATATTTTAAGTATTTGAGGAAATAAAGTATTTTACCAACTTAATAACTTAACTTAATGCTTAATTGTTTTTTTTTTTGTAATTTAGATTCATTCGGAGACCACTGAAAATACCACCAATTCTATAGTTTGTGAAGTTATAGAAGAGTATTTTCCAGTCGAAGATATTTTGCCTTCAACGGAAGACTTCGAGATGCTCGGTTCAGAGTACATAGCTGGAGAAAAAATTAAGATATTTCATCAAAACAGTACTTATAATTCAACCGACACAAGAAAAACTTTATGGGTTTCCAACGTAATGGATTCATGGATTCCTGTAAGGTAGATTTTATTTTTAATTTATTCGTTTAATATATTATGTACATTGTTAAATAAAAGCATTGGTCGATGCGGTTACTAAATGAAGAAACTATAAAATCACCCTTTTCCTAACCACACTCCGAAAGGAGGCGAAAAAAACGATGTAGTAGTCTCCTGAAATCCGGTGAACTCACTGACTAAAATCGAAATATGACCAGGTTTTACGTCTGTATAGGCGGTGGTAACGAACCGAACGGGAACCGTTTATTTGAGATCACCTCTATGCTTTGGAGAGCCCAGCGGCCTCTATTATACCAATTTGTCAAATTGCTTATAAGTCTATATGTACATTCGAACAGCTATTAAGTCTAACTTCTAGAGTAACTTAACTTCTAATAGACTAGTTTAAGTTAAAAAAAAATGCAGTACTACTAGGAATGAGTCCACATAGGCTGGTTGGGTACCCTAAAGCTGTCTATATAGGCGGTCTCTGACACGCCGTAAGGTATCCGTAATGATAAATGGGAAATTAAATGTTTTCAAGGTAAATTGCGTTTTGATATTTAAATATCAGCATATAAGTAAATTGTTATCGTAAAAAACTGAGGGCAATCTGAACAATATATAATTTTACTATATAATAATTTTACTATTTTCTACATTAAAAAAAAAATATTACAATAAATAAAAAAATTCGTTGAGATCCTCCGATGCCGCATCCGTACACGTACCGAGGACGCTGGCTGCATTTCCACGCTGAATTTCTATCGAAATTCTTTGCATGAAGAAAGCTCTAGCTCGGCGGTCTCCGGACTTTTCTATTAAAAAATTTCCCAACTTTAAACCAAATTTTATTGAGTCCGGAGACCATGGCCCAAGAGTTTCTACAGCAAAGGCTATAAATTCAAAATTTTGAGTGATATCTGTATATTTTTCCTTTTTTAAATTTTCTGCTTTAAGGGCTGCGGTACCGGAGGTTATAGAGGTGAGGTGGATATGCGATGGGGCTAATGTATCTGCACAGGTGGCATCCCATACGAGAGCACGACCTCTGTGCCACGGCACTATGGACATTCCGTCCGGCCTTTTGCCATCATCACGGCTGATCCCGGGAGGTTCAAGAATGCTAGGAATATCTGCCGATGCCAACGATTTTTTTATGATTCTGTTTATGTTGGCATGGCGAGACATCCTACCTGCACTTCTTCTACACGAGAGGCCGTGATGGCCGAATTCGTCGACATTAGTGCCGCAGACACAAAGATGTGGTCTACATAGTGGAGCTTCTATACGAAGTGAAATGGCGATGCGGATGGAGTGCCTGTCTAAAAGAGTACCTAAAGAGGGGGATGGGATTGCCTCTAGCCATGCTCCTGACTCTTTGCTTAGAGATGCTAGAATTCTTGCTTTGTCTATTTCGTTATTTGATTTTTTTTAATTTCTACATAATTACGGATGATAGGAATATCCCAATTTTTTTGGTTGGTTGGGTCAGATGGTTGGCTTGTTAAAGGGCATTTATTAGTCCAGCATTCTATTGCTTTTGCCAAGTAGCTTGTCTCACAGTCACCGAGTGATGGAAATAATATTTTACCCGTGAGAGCGATGCTTGTATGTGCTGAAGAAAGGAATGCTGGAAGAGAGATATCTGCTGAGCTTCTTAAACCTATACCTCCGAATTTAACAGGTAATTTAGTCTGTATCCAAGCGTTTGAACTAACGTTAATATTCATAATTTTTTCAAAACATAATTTAATGGAATTATCTATTTCGTTTAAAATGTTTTCATGGAGCCAAAATGGGGAACATCTTAAAAAATACGAGTAAGTAAGTCTAGGGATAGAAAAACATTTTTTTTAAAGAAACAGTGCTACATGGGGTGTAAGTTTTTCTATTTTTTTTTGTATATTTAAGTAGATTTTCTTGTTTATTTAAAATCAATGGTCTCAGGGAATCGTTCGATAAAGGTGCTCTTAACAAAAAAAGATTTGATGAATTTAGAATTTCGAAATTTGGTAAATGAGAATGTAATAAATGTAATACTTCTTCGTGACGCTGATTATCGAGAAGGGGATTAAAATAAACTTCCGACTTAGATGTATTGATTTCTGGCCCTATTTCTCTAAATTCCGAAATCAGCATCTCTAAATCAGAAATAATAGTGTTTATTTTTCCTGCGATGACTCCATCGTCTAGGTACCAAATGTTCAGTTCGGATGTATTTTTTTTAATAATAGAGTGAATAGTATGACTAAACAACGCAGGGCCTAATGGGTCACCTTATTGACACCCTTCGGACGACATGATAATGTTGTTGTTATAGAAAAGGTATGACGGTGTTGCATAGCTTTGGTGAATATAGTTGTATATTTCTGGAAATTGATCTTTAATGGTAGATAATATTGCAGTTCTATTAATGGTGTTAAATGCATTCCTTATATCTAATTTAATGAATACATCAAAGTTTTTGTTTTCATCGAGATACGTTCTTGTAGCGTGAACAGCTGTTTCGGCTCCGCATTTGACTGCAAAACCTAATTGATGTGGGGGAAATTTTGAAGTTAATGTTTGCGATAAATAAGAACATATAATTTTTGATATTAAGCGACGGATAGTACAACCCACAGCGATAGGTCTGATTCCCCCATCTTTTTTGTTAAACGCTATAAGAGATGCTCTGAAAAATAATTGTTTTATTTCATCGCTTAAACTGCCAATTAAAATAAAGTTAGATAATTTATGTATTGAATTTAACAATTTGGATCCAGCATCACCATTATTTAAGGATGTAAGATCTTTTATGTGTTGTGGAGATAGACCATCAAAACCACTGGCTGATCCTGACGGAAAAGATTCTATGGCTTTCATGACTTCAAAAATGGTTACTTGATGGCATTCTTCATTATTAATTAGAGGGGGAATATTACTAGATGGATACAATGGAGTGGGGTGTTTGTCTTGTAAAACTTTTAATGTATTCTCATTATTTTCAGCTATTGTATTATTGGAAGATAGTAGTCTGACTGCTCCTCGGATATGTCCTTCGAATACTTTTTGTTCAGACTTTTTAAAAATACATTTATTTTTGTAGTGATTATTACTAATATAATTGTCGATATAGTCGATATATTTATTATTATTTCTAACGTTTTCTTTAAGTTAGTCGAGAGTGTCTGTTTTTTATTCATGTTGGAAACGTGTAGAAAATTAAACGAAGATAGAAAAAAATCTTCCCAGGAAGCTACGTTATTTTTGTTTATACAATCATTTATTAATTCTGTGAGTTTCGCGGCTAAAACTGTTCTAGCTGCACGTGGAATGCGTTTAATTACAGGGTAACGAGATTTAAATTGTTTGCATTTCTCTATCAAAGAAAAAAGGTTATTACTTGTAGTGGGTGTTGGAACTGGTACAGATGTAATGTTTGATGAAATGACTGCTGGACTGATGGATGGTAGAGAATGCTTATGTATATGACCATGATGAATTTTTAATCCACGATCACCTCTATAAAGTTTGCCGTTTTGGCAAAGATCACAAGACAGTAGAGACATTATGATAGAAAGACATAATATAAAAAAATAATGATAAATTAATAATATAAATATTGTAAACGATATCTCATCTTAGCGTAGTGAGCTAAAAATTTTGCAATAGTAGAATACACACACACACATATCATCACGAGTGCCTTATGGCGCACGAGACCGCCTAGACGGCCCCAGGGTACCTAGCGGAGGGGTTTTAATCCCACCTCAACGTAGCCGATGGTATGAGTCTACACCGAACAAGTGGCTAGCTCGTCACGATGTTTTGAATAGACTCAATAACTTATCTATAAACATTTTCACAAGTTGGTATCGTGAAACCGGGACCTACAGCCTAACGTACTCTCCGAGGCACTATAGTGGTGTTGTCAAACAAATGTACATATTTTTTTTTTATTAAAAACTTTTTGGTACACACCGTTATTCGAACCAGGGACCTAAGTGTTTTTTAAGTCCAAGGTCTAACCAACTCGTCCACCACGTATATACTCGGCCACCACGTATATTACACGTAGAATAAATACTTAAAAAAATATTTCTAATGTATCGACTTTTATTTTATGTGAAAAAAATCATCTTTACGTTCCACCAATAGTCACTATTATTATTTATTTATAATAAAGTAACTAATTTATTTTGTAAGTATTAATAGTAATAACTTATTATTGATATTACCTGAAAAATATCAGATATATTTAAAAAACCCAACTGAAAATACAAAATGTATGTATCCTAGAGCAAAATATTGCCTTCGACTAATCGCTGTATAAGGAAAAAAAGTTTTGTCTGATTTTGTGTTTGATTTTTTTCAGAATGTATGTTTTTTTTAGAATGTATGTTTTTTTTTAAATTGTTTACAGATATGAAGTAATAGTATTTGACACCTGGCTTGGATCTGCTACTGAACACACGACCTGGGAATATTTCAACTATAATGACACCATCTCTCATGACGTTTTTAACACTACTCTCTGTTAGTTCTTTTTTTTTAAATAATATAATGCAAGTTTTAAATATAAAAATAGTAACTCGGTATTTATTATATATCTATGAGAGTAATAGCAAAGTAAAAATAAATTGTTGGTTCTATCTATTAAGTTATTATATCAAAAGTACGTTTTTATAAATTCTCAAACCAGGGCATTCTTATATAGAAAGTTTAAAGATAAAAATGCAATGAAAAATATCCTGGTGGACAGAACTCAAACCCACGACCTCGCTTTCGCGGCAAGGAACTCAACCACTGAGCCAACCAGTTCCAGGTCCAGGTTAAAAATTTTCATTGTTTTTTTTACATATACGTACATGTAAGAAAATCCGTATAAGTATCATATATTTCATTTGCATATTTATCTTTAAATATTAATATACTAAATAATAATAATTTATTTATCTTCACGCTAGACCCCTTACGGGGACAACCAAGCGCAACTTGTCTATCTCTAAATATTTATTTGGTTTCATGAACCTAAATGTCTTCAAAATCTACAATATTGCACTTTTAAACCCTTTCAATTTAATAAAGATACGTCTGTCGCAACCACGTTTACCCATCACTTCACTTATATTGCAAACAATTTTCACTATAGTCGCTAGCTGGTAGATTATTAATTGTATTTTATAGGGAATAAAGAATTTAAATAAATAAGTAACTATAGATAGAAATCAACCATTACTAGCGACTATAGTAGAAACTGTTTGCAAAAACTTGTGGTAGAGCTATTGGTTCGTCATTCTTTCATGACACATTCTTTCTACATGCATACATATATTTTCTTTAAACCCCATTCGTTCGGGAATTTTGTAACGCAACACATTGATGCAATGAGTGTATTTAGTTGTATGGTTGGAAGATCGTTGCCTTTCCATTTCTTTGCATTTCTGATAAAAAAACAATGAGCGTATTTTTACTGCATTATTTTCCATCCTTTTTATGAATTCCATGAGTGTAGGGAAAAACTATGTAATAATATATTATTTATTACTCATCAAATGTAAAGAATAAAATGTATAAAATAATTTCTTAATTTTATTTCAGATGACTGTGTAGAAATAGATAATAATGTTAACGATACCAAAACTTATAAAACATATATTGATGACCAGAATCACTTCCATTCGTACGTATTAGTACTAATAATATTTAATACTTTGCCATACTGTTTAAGGACACTGCATTCGTTGTGGCGATCCTTGGGGGAGGCCTATGTCCAGCAGTGGACGCGCGAAAGACTGGCATGATGATGATGATGATTCGCAATTGCGAAGTCTGCGTTCTCCATATAAAATGAGCTTTAGTACTTTCAGTAATATTCGAATATTACTGGAAGTGCGAAAGCTCATTTTACTACTAGTATATATATATATACTGCCAAGACGGCCCCAGGGTACCCAGCGGAGGGGTTTTAATCCCACCTCGTATAACTGTATACTACTAGTATAACTCTACTATTTGTCGCAGAATTAAAATAATATTTTTTCAGTTATTGTATTAATTAATTTCTGTATTGGGTATGTTTTTTTTTATCAATGAAAAAACTTTTTTACATATACTTTTTACATTTTATTAAAATACAAAAATATTTATTACCCACAAACTAAAGATTTTTACGTACAATTACCAATATAAAAATAATTATTGAACTTCGACTAACAGCCAAGTTGTAATACTGGAAGTACGGTTGTATGGGCGTCAAGATCACTGCAGAGCCCTTAAAAGATAATTGCGCACAGTCACGAAAATTTCTATTACTTAACTCTCAAATAAAAGTTATAAGTGGCAGATTTTACAAACTGCTCTCAAAAATATTATTGACAGGTCCTATGAAACACTGCAATTTTTAAAATACTTTAAAACATATAGAAATCGAGTTAAATAATGTAAATTAGAATATCTCTGATTTAAGTATGTTAGGACAATATTTTTTATTTTAGTTTTAGAATATAGATATTTAAACACTTTTAGTGCATAGTAAACAATAGTTATTTACATTCGTGAACTTAAAATGCTTTAATGGACACTAAAAATGAGTACATACTCATTTTTGTAAACTTTTTATAAAATTATTAATTAATTAACAAAATAATAAGTTAATATAAAACTATAAACATAAATAACTAACTAACAAATATTTAAAAACCACTTACAATATTTAATATACCTAATAATTAATATATATATATTTCTTGTTTGCATGAATGAACTAATAATTGATCTGGTATAAATAAACGTGCAAATTATACATTTATAGATTTAAAGTAAAGCATGAAAGGAAATATAATGGTGAGAATGAACATGAAATGAGGCAACAGATTTTCCGAAATAGTATGAGGTATGTTAAGAATACCATTATTTTTTACGAATTTAGCAGTTTTATTCAATATTAAAAGATCAAAGGTATATAAACTTCTAAGAGTTAAGGTGGTATCTTTATAATTTCAATATAAAACAATTTATACAAGTATATAATGAAAATATAAAATCTATTTAATAAAGTCGTAATAAATTTAATGTATGTTAATAGCATTTTAATATCTATATTAGATCCGATAAAAATGTAGCGTGGCTTAATATAATAAAAAAAAAAATGTTATATATTTTAGATTAGTGACTGATATAAACAGAAGAAATTTAGGTTATACTGCAAGAATCAATCAGTTTGCTGATAGAACTAAAGAAGAGTTGAAGAAACACACAGGTCTACATATGAGAAGAGATACAGACGATGCTGATAGCAATGATACAATCGCTTTTCCTTATAGTGATGAAGAAATAGAGAAAATGGCTGAAGAATTAGATGATAATTTTGATCTGAGACTTGAAGGTCTTTTATCTCCTGTTCGTTGTAAGTAATTATATCGATGCGAATTATTTTTTTTGGTTAAGAAAACAATCATGACGCATATAACTAGAGAGAGAGAGAGACAGAACTACCTTACAATGAGACTATAATAGAAAGATAAAAAAAAAAAAAAAGCATTTAAAGAAAAAAAAAAGAAAAAACAAGCAGTTTGATAACTAAACAAAAATTAGGAATCCTAATTTCTTATTTTCTTTTTGTTAAATGTTTTTGTTTTTATAATTGGAAAGCGGCATGGCGATTTATTATTTAATTCCTTGGAACTTCTATTCTCTTAGCTAAAGTTCAAAGTTATTTGTATTATTTGTAATTGTATAGACCAATCTCACATACGATATTCACTCATGTATCGTTTTTTTCTTTTATTATTGTTTAATTTGACATTTGGTGGAAATAGGCAAGAAATACTAACTAAAATTAATTTTAATTAGTATGTTTTCATTGGCATAAGATCATAACAAATCATAATGTTGAATTATACGAATAATAACCCTAATACAATACACGGGTAACAGTTTTTGTTTTAATATATTTTTGTTATCAGATCAAGGAGAATGTGGTGCCTGTTGGGCATTTGCTACCACAACCGTAGTGGAAGGAGCACTAGCCCGCAAAAACGATGGAAGACTTCTACGGCTGAGCGAACAGGCTATTTTAGATTGCGCCTGGGGGTAAATCCTGTTTGCTAAATATGTAGCATTATCAAACATAGAATGCCTTACTAATTGTTTTATGCTGCGTATAAAGAAGCAACAATATATGGCTCCATTATTGCCTGTTGGTTGATTTCATTTTGAAGAAGCAGAAGCTAGGATAGTAAAATTTGGTTCAAACATTTGAACCATCTAATGAATAATTTTATCGCTACAGTTTAAGGAACTGAGGAATTAGCAACAATACTCAGTTCTTTAAACGTTGTTTTATTTCTAGATTTGGAGGACTAGGATGCAATGGTGGTGATGATGTTGATGCGTACAAATGGATTGCCAAGCATGGTCTACCAACTGAAGAGGAGTATGGACCTTATGCAATGCAGGTATAACTCAACGTAACTAAATAATTTATAAAAGAAGCAATTTGGACGACCAGTGGCCACTTTCGCGGCGAATTCCGTTATTAACGCTCTCTTCTTCAATCAGAATAGCGGAAATTGTTATTTTGACAATCTAACGATAACGTTATAAGAAACAGAATATGGCCGCAGTAACGCGTACCTTAGATTGTCAATATAACGATTTTCGTTATAACTCTCCTCCAATTCGAGAAGGTTAAAAACTCCGCTACTAGCGTTCCTCTAATCAGAGTAGTTTTTAACCTTCTCTAATTGGAGGAATCTCATATATTTTGACAATCTAACGTTTACGTTATAAGAAACAGAATCTAATTGGAGAAGAGTAATAACGGAGATCCTTATATTGACAATATAAGAATGTGACCGCAGGAACGCACTTTTATGAAATTATATGGTGGGTAAACTGTAACTAAAGCTTCTCTAGGGCCGAACATTTTCGATTATTATGAAACTAGAATATAAATAAATACCATCACTCCCGAGAACCGTTTAAACGGCCTCAGAGTACCCAGCGCAGGGATTAACCCGCCTTCTTTTCGCCGAAGGTATTTGGAGGCAACATCTTACAAGTGGCGCGCTTGTTGCTGTACAATATGAATAAACTGTGTTTATGTAGTATTTTTTTTTAACTTATTATATTTTTCAGAATGCTTTTTGTCTAATAAATAATATGAATGAGATTCATAGTATTGATGGATTCACAGACGTCACTCCTTATAACATTGATGCCTTGAAGGTAAGAAACTTAATTATAAAATAGTTACGAACACAAAACTAGGATCTTTTTCTACTATCTATGGTTTGAAATCCTATATATCCTATATAATCTACGTTAATGCGGGTCCCTCACATTCGCAAGAATACTCGAGCCCACAAGGTACTCGCGAATATATATTATGTGTACGAGTTTTGTCAATATATTCGCCTATTTTCCGTCCCGTTTGGAAAAGTTTAGCGCGAATGTTTTTGGGCATGTGAGGGACCCGGGTAAGGCTCAAATCTTTGTAAGTCTGTATTCATGGAATATATAAGTTCTATACGAAGTTCTCTTATTTTATAATAGTATACTTTCAGGTAGCCGTAGCTTACCACGGACCCGTATCTGTTTCGGTTCATATTTCAGAAGCTTTCTACGCTTATGATAAAGGAATATTTTATGATAACAATTGGTAAGTCTGAAAGAAGAAAGTAAATCTTGCAACATTAAAATCTTAAATAATTAGATATAATGTTGGTGTATTAAATTATATGTTACATGTAACAACACAAAGAAATATCACCAACAAACGAACACTGTAGTCTTCGACACGTGTTTCGCCTCTTAACGAGGCATCTTCAGGACTGGTTGGTATGGTTCATGGGTGTGGATTTAAATAAATTTAGAATTGGAGAGCTGGAAATGTTAATTTGGTCATTTAGTAAAGTTGGAATAGAATTTTTAATTATTTCTAACTGCTCTAATATATTTAAATGCAAACCTTTCTTTTGATTGGAATGTAGAATTTCGAATTTATTTATATCAAATTGGTGGTCTGTATCTAAAATATGTTGTGCGAAATGGGATTTATCTGGTTTATTGTTCTTTATTGCTGCGATGTGTTCTTTAAATCTAGTGTTGAAGGAGCGACCAGTTTGTCCAATATATATATAAGGTAAGTATATAATTATGATTTAATCGAAAGGCCAAATACTATATACATATTTATATGTATACTTACTGTATCTCAAAGCCGCGCGTCCTCTTCAAGGGATCAGCTGAAAATCAGCGTTACAGCAATCTATTGATATAGCTTATGCTTAGCTGATTTTCTGTTTGTCGCCGCGCAACAAACCTCTAATTTATTTTGTATTTTGTTAATTATTTATATATTATGTAATAATGTAATTATATTTGTGTGTATTCTGTGCGGGGCGTTCAAATAAAGTTTTTCTTTCTTTCTTTCAAAATATTTTTTTTTTATTTGAAAGTATATAGGTAGGTACTTTATTTATTTTGGGTGATATTATATCACTGTATGTATTAGTTTTTGTATTATTTTTTTCAGGATGTTTTTATTTAAAAAAATATTCAAGAAAAAAAAAACTGAAGAAATACGATGTTTCATATATTTATTTAGTACCTACTTAAAATACTTTGAAATTTAAATATTCGCAGCCGAATTCGAGTCCATGACGGTCACAGATCGTCTGAGCTCTAACACGTGAAATATGATCCGCGAATAAAATAATCTGTCGAGACTGGAACAGTTGCCATCCTCTGGCTATAGTGGACTTCTTTGACCGCCTCAGTCGACTAGTGGTTGCGCATTTAGCTTTGTATCCGGTATCGTGGGTTCGATTCCCACCCATGGCAAAAAAATATTTGTACGTTTTTCTATACAGGATATTTATAAAGTATAATATGATATCGTTGTTTCTGGTATACATAGTACAAGCCTAGAGCTTAGTTTGTGACCAGAGCAATAGGTGTAAATATGTAGCACAACTACATATAAAAAAAAGAGTATCTCTAAAAGTCTTCAGTCTCCTATAATTTGAAGGGAAATGGGTCTATTCCCTCCAAATGACCCCATAACTCTCTTGGTTACCCATGTCTGAGCGCACTTCTTAAGTGAAAGCCTTGGTAAATAGGGTAAGCGACTTGGCTAATACCAATTGAAAGGGCTTTTTACTGAGCTTTCTACTGTGGCGTTAATACGCCATAGTAGAAAGCCTAAAAGCCCTTTCAAAAAATGGAAACTGATATATATGAATAGGAGCATTTAGGAGAACACATGATTGTGATTGATGATTGACAAAGCTGTTAGTGTTGAATTCATAAAAGACCTTGAAACCTGATATTCGTTTATAAGTACAGATTAACTTAGCTTTTTCACCCTTCTTCACGATGGACCTGACACTCGCGCGAAATATCTAGATAGACAAGAATATCTTAATAAACCTTTTATAAACCTAGACTTACACTACTTTGTTTTATATTGTGTTTTTGTTTGGGTAGTTATTATTTATATATTAATATACGTGGCGGCCGAGTTGGAAAGTCCTTGGACTTAAAACACTTAGGTCAATGGTTCGAATCCCGGTGTGTGTACCAATGAGTTTTTAATTTAAAACATTTATAGACATTTGTTTGATAACACCACTATCATAGTGGTGTTGTCAAATAAAAAGCTTAACGTGCTCTCCGTTAATAGTGCCTCGGAGAGCACGTTAAGGTTATATCACTATACTAACTTGTGAAACTGTTTATAGATGGCTTATTGAGTCTATTTATAACATCGCGACGAGCTAGCCACTTGTTCGGTGTAGATTCATACCATCGGCTTCGACGAGGAGGGATTAAACTCCTCCTACGCTGAGTGCCCTGGGGCCGTCTATTATTTGTATAATAATAACACAAGTTGCAATTACTGTATGTTTAGTTTCGACTAAATATAAAGTTATGGAAAACAATCGATGTATAAGATTTAGTGGCGCGTGTAGTAAGGATTGCGGGCTAACCAAACGTACCACGGCACTACCATTTATATAAAAAAATATTTAAATATTCGTAAATATTTAAATGTCTGATTTTATTTTCATATTTACAGTAGTAACGTGACAGATGATCTTGACCACGAAGTGGCGCTAGTTGGATACGGAGAGAAAGACAATGAAACCTATTGGATCATCAGAAACTCTTGGGGCCCCCATTGGGGACTCGACGGCTACATGTATATTAGTACTAGGGACAATAACTGTGGTATAACAAATAGGCCTACTTATGTTGTAGTTTAGGCTTTAGTCTTAGTTATCATGAACAAAGTTTTAAATATTAATTGTTTTAAATCAACAAGAGATGGAACTTACCTGAACGACGCGTTGAAGTAATATTCGCCTACTAGAATATACTGGCCCCTGACCAAAGAGCACGATCGCCAATCAAATCGCCGCATCGATCGATAAAAATGTATAGGAATTTTACTCTATGGGTAGAGCCTGATCGATGAGAAACGTCAAATCCCATACATTTGGCTTTCGATGGGTATTTCGATTCGATCATCGATTGGCTCTTTGGTAAGGCCCCTGTTTATATTTAGTGGTGGTTTAAAAGGGTACTTTTTATAGACTAAGGCTGAGATTAATAGTCGCTGCTTAGCACGCGCTAAGACTTAGCTTCGGACTGTCAAACTGCATATAGAAAAGCTTAATTTTGACATTTGGAAGCAACGACTTCTCTCTCATCTCAGCCTTAGATCACAGGTTCAAAAGCCTATGTTTACTTGAAATGTATTGTGGGATAAGAACATGGTTATCGTTATAGGTAGGTATAGACATGATTTCATAAGTATTATAAAATTAAGTAATACACCAATTAAATACAACCTGCTAACAGTATAATAAGTTACTGAACATTGTTTATTATTATTTTAATTAGGATTTTTTTGATTTCCATCTCTGTTTTTAATAAGAAGGTCACAGATTTCGTAATAATTCGGTACTATACAAGATTCTAAGTGGTAGATAACTTACACATTTTATAGTAGGTAGCGGAAAAATTTTTGAACTCAGTTTAGCGTAATAGGGGACTGTGCGAACTGCACAGACTTTTTGAATAAAATAATATACATTTGTTAGAAAAATAATTTCTACGCAGGTTCGTGCAATGTTTAATGTATTTGCTTAGACTTATGGAAAATATAGTCCGCAACTAAAGTGTGTGTATAAAAAATAAACATAGTTGAACTGTATTATTTAGAAGTCGTTCATCTCGGGAACACATATATTTTTGTAATTTAAAGAAATGTAGAATCTATTTCACTTCATCATATAATTAAGAATATCCTCATAAAAAATATATTTAAAGAGAACCAAAAAAAATTATTGGTATGTTTTATATCTAAAATAGGAAAATAATATAATATAGGAAATAAAAATGAATTATTTTATACAATATAAATAGTTAATTAGTTAGTTTTAATTGTTGTGAACAAGGTTGGTATTATTTGCAATATGTTTACATAATTATCCTGTAACTAGGTATATGTTAGTTTTACATGAAAAATAATTATATTAATTACTAGCTAGGTATTTATATTTGATACTATGGCAACAGTAATTTTATTTTATTTTCCTGTAATGGGCACAACATTTTGCCATAGTGGGTTATATGTATGAATAACCATTACAAATTAGTAATAAAAATAATTATAATTAGGCTCTCTATCAATACTTCATTAAACTTTTTTTAAATTTATATATCTAAGTAGAAAAAATAATAGATTTAATAGATAAAGATAAGCCCTAGCAATTAGGAATAAAGGTATTTTAAATTACTTAAAAACATTATATTAAATAAACAAAAAATATATAACTACAGCTTCAGTGTTTTATTTATTTACTACATTTTTAATACAAATATAATAATATGTATATGGAGACGGATATGAACCTAAGATGTATATGGAGACTCTTGAGCGTTATATATTAGTACCTACTTTTTTATACAGATTGCCATGATCTGGGTGTTCATAAAATATAGTACGTATCGTCACCTGGTACATATTATATTATAGGTTTTTGTCGACACATGGCGTTCAAATGGAAAATGATGATGGGTGGAATGTTCCATTTGAACCCCCTGTGTCGATGTCGACCTCCTAAACTAATAGTGAATTTGGAGTACGGATACGATTGAGTTCCTAGTTAGTAAAATTCCTAGTTTGTACAATCTGTAAAATTTCCTATGAAGAATCTTGAGTCCTATGAAAATCATTTGTTACTTTTTTTTTAATAGGAGCACGACAGTATTTTTGTACCTATGACGACGACTGACTCTATGAATGGGGACGACTAATATTCATGCGAGTGACTCTGTATCTATCTGATGGTCAGCAGACATACTGTTTACAAATGCAAATGTGTGTTATACATTATAAGAGCACGTCATGTGACCCTACCTACATTTTGGTAACCTACAGAGCATGGGCGCCGGCTTTTAGATTACCTCGTGGGTGCCCATTTTATGAACACACAGAAGTAGGACTAATAGAGCAGATGATACATTTTGTAAATTGCAAGATCTATGTTAAAACAATGTGACATTGGATAAATTGCCCCTATGTCCTTTCCAGGGTATTCAACTATCTCCATACCAATTTTTATCTAAATCAGTTCAGCGCTTTAAGTGGGCAGGAAAAGGATTCGCGAACTCGAGCGTCAAAAAACATCTAAATGTTGTTTTCAGTTATAATAAAGGTTTTTTTGGAAAAAAAGAACATGGAGGTGTAGATTTTGTTTACTCGATCCTGATTACATAATTTCTTTATAAAAAATATGTTAAGTTTTGAAATGATAACTAAAGTAATATTTTTAGAATCATAAATCAAACTTTGGGTGTCTTTTCAAAAGTTAATATAATTTTTATAAAAATACTATCTAATTAGGATCAAGTAAGTAATATTTACACCTCTACGTTCTTTTTCTGTAGAAATAAACTTTGATATCACTGAAAACAACATTTACACGTTTTTAGACGTTCGAGATCGCGAAAACTTTTACTGGCTTCTTAAATGTGAAAAGCTAACAGACAGACATACAGAGTTAATTTTGCATTTATAATATTAGTAAGCAAGTAAGTATACATATAACACCGAATACTGATCCATTTTTATGTCTCGTCATGCCCTGCACCCACTATTTAGCTTTCATGGATACTCTAGCCCCGAGCACCCACTGTGTTGGCGACCCTGCTACAGAGTCCATGGATGAGGACGAGAGATACATTATAAGAGCACGTCATGTGACTCTGTACCTACCTACTTGTTGGTACAAAGTCCATGAATTTTGTAGGTAATAAAAATAATATGTACATCCAAGGTTTAGGAGCAAACCCCCTTTAAAATTTTGTACTAGTAATTGCACGAAATAGGAATTGTACAAACTAGGAAATATTTATTTTTATAATAATATTTTAGCCTACATAGAATTAAATTAGACTTCATTAACGAAATGTATTAGATTAATATTGGGTAATTTATTATAATTACCTAATTATTTAAATATGTATTAAAAATAAGTGTAACAGAAATTTTTATATAAATTATTTTGTAACATACACTGCGTTCTGCTGGGCTTAAATATTAATGCCTTTGTATATTTAAAAAAATAAAACGATGAAATTAATTTGGTTAACAGTTTTATTAGTTTACACTATATGTGTACCAAGTAAGTTAATATTTGTTTAATTAAATAACCTTATAGCACAAACTACAAGGGCGGACTTAGTACTAAAGCTACACATTCTCTACCAGTCGAACTGGAGACTCTTGAGCGTTATATATTAGTACCTACTTTTTTATACAGATTGCCATGATCTGGGTGTTCATAAAATATAGTACGTATCGTCACCTGGTACATATTATATTATAGGTTTTTGTCGACACATGGCGTTCAAATGGAAAATGATGATGGGTGGAATGTTCCATTTGAACCCCCTGTGTCGATGTCGACCTCCTAAACTAATAGTGAATTTGGAGTACGGATACGATTGAGTTCCTAGTTAGTAAAATTCCTAGTTTGTACAATCTGTAAAATTTCCTATGAAGAATCTTGAGTCCTATGAAAATCATTTGTTACTTTTTTTTTAATAGGAGCACGACAGTATTTTTGTACCTATGACGACGACTGACTCTATGAATGGGGACGACTAATATTCATGCGAGTGACTCTGTATCTATCTGATGGTCAGCAGACATACTGTTTACAAATGCAAATGTGTGTTATACATTATAAGAGCACGTCATGTGACCCTACCTACATTTTGGTAACCTACAGAGCATGGGCGCCGGCTTTTAGATTACCTCGTGGGTGCCCATTTTATGAACACACAGAAGTAGGACTAATAGAGCAGATGATACATTTTGTAAATTGCAAGATCTATGTTAAAACAATGTGACATTGGATAAATTGCCCCTATGTCCTTTCCAGGGTATTCAACTATCTCCATACCAATTTTTATCTAAATCAGTTCAGCGCTTTAAGTGGGCAGGAAAAGGATTCGCGAACTCGAGCGTCAAAAAACATCTAAATGTTGTTTTCAGTTATAATAAAGGTTTTTTTGGAAAAAAAGAACATGGAGGTGTAGATTTTGTTTACTCGATCCTGATTACATAATTTCTTTATAAAAAATATGTTAAGTTTTGAAATGATAACTAAAGTAATATTTTTAGAATCATAAATCAAACTTTGGGTGTCTTTTCAAAAGTTAATATAATTTTTATAAAAATACTATCTAATTAGGATCAAGTAAGTAATATTTACACCTCTACGTTCTTTTTCTGTAGAAATAAACTTTGATATCACTGAAAACAACATTTACACGTTTTTAGACGTTCGAGATCGCGAAAACTTTTACTGGCTTCTTAAATGTGAAAAGCTAACAGACAGACATACAGAGTTAATTTTGCATTTATAATATTAGTAAGCAAGTAAGTATACATATAACACCGAATACTGATCCATTTTTATGTCTCGTCATGCCCTGCACCCACTATTTAGCTTTCATGGATACTCTAGCCCCGAGCACCCACTGTGTTGGCGACCCTGCTACAGAGTCCATGGATGAGGACGAGAGATACATTATAAGAGCACGTCATGTGACTCTGTACCTACCTACTTGTTGGTACAAAGTCCATGAATTTTGTAGGTAATAAAAATAATATGTACATCCAAGGTTTAGGAGCAAACCCCCTTTAAAATTTTGTACTAGTAATTGCACGAAATAGGAATTGTACAAACTAGGAAATATTTATTTTTATAATAATATTTTAGCCTACATAGAATTAAATTAGACTTCATTAACGAAATGTATTAGATTAATATTGGGTAATTTATTATAATTACCTAATTATTTAAATATGTATTAAAAATAAGTGTAACAGAAATTTTTATATAAATTATTTTGTAACATACACTGCGTTCTGCTGGGCTTAAATATTAATGCCTTTGTATATTTAAAAAAATAAAACGATGAAATTAATTTGGTTAACAGTTTTATTAGTTTACACTATATGTGTACCAAGTAAGTTAATATTTGTTTAATTAAATAACCTTATAGCACAAACTACAAGGGCGGACTTAGTACTAAAGCTACACATTCTCTACCAGTCGAACCTTCGAAGTAGTTGATTATTATAATAAAATAAGTAGCAGTTCAACTCGAAGTATGAATGGAATATAAAATTCCACCTACTATAAATACTGTGGTGGCCGAGTTGGTTAGACCTTAGACTTGAAAACACTTAGGTCCCTGGTTCAAACCCCTGTGTGTACCAATGAGTTTTTTAATCTAAAAATTCATATACATTTGTTTAACAACACCACTATAGTGTCTCGGAGAGCACGTTAAGCTATCGGTGCCAGTTTCACTATACTAACTTGTGAAACTGTTAAAGATGGGTTGAACAGAACCTATATTAACATAAATGAATACCTACATACATTGATTTGATAGATATTAACAATATTGGTTATTGTTTGAAATTATTTTGATGATGATATGTTTCTGTTTTAATATTACTGACTTTAAATTTTAAACTAAAATTAATTGTTTTTTTTTGTTTTATATAACGTAGCAGAAGGATACGACATAATTCTAGGAGTGCAATGGAGCAAGGCGTACCATGTTCAAGCCATTAAAACATCCTTAACGTCAGGTATTGTAGAAGCGATTGAAGCTTGGTAAGTACTCAAATTTAAATTAAAAAAGATTATTTTAGGTAAATAGTTACATATTTGTATTATAAAAAAAAAATAACAATAAGATCTTAGAGTATGTTTGGTTAGGGCTACTATTCATCAGCACAAGAATCAGGTTTTATAGTCATTAGCTTGATATTTCACATAGAAATTAAGCACACAGTGGAATGGAAATTCTTGTTCTTATATAAAAAAATACTAGGTACTTAAACGAAAGCACCCTTCTTAACATTAGGTGGTTAGCATATATAGACAGGTCAATGAAATCCCGTTGACCTGTCAATCATTGTCTGGCATACAAAGGTGCCACCAAGGCGACCAACCTCACCTACCATGTTACCACGTTAGTTTTTAATATTTATGCTCACCTTCGGTGGACCAGTTACATCGTTTGAAAAACCGATGACGTAGATAAGACGAACGTCATGACCCCAACGCTTTGAACCGACTATGTTAATTATTATAGTTACAAGACATGCGACTTTGAGATGGTGGAGTCCATGAATAGTCGCCACCAATGTTGATGGATCCGGCACTGGTGAAGTTTACTATATATTTTTTAGTAATGAATTATTATTACGCTTCCCACGAATCCCGGGATTTTAATTTAAAGTTCTGCAAAGATTAGTTTAAAAAATCGAACTGGTAAAAAAGCCTAATACTCTTTGAGGGACCCGAACACTGAAAAATTACACGATTTTGCAGAATAAACATTCGTGGTGATCTTAAGTGTGAGAATTTAACCATTAATGCAGTGATGTCGGTGTTTCTATAATCTCAAATTGTCCATGAATATTCTGTAAAATGGCGGTACCGGTTATACTGTAGGTTTATCATTTCTCTTATTCTTTCATGGTATTAATAAGAAGACAATATGTATTTGTTGGAGTAATTTTAACCATATAGGCTTTCATATGATAGTTTATTTTACGGTCATTTGCCACTGTAAAAAAATACCCAGTATAGCACTCAATTCAGCTGATGATGAAGAATAATACAGAAACCATAAAATTGATTATAATACACAAAATATAAATTTCTTTCAACATTATTCCTACATCTGGAGAGTAGGAATAATGTTGAAAGTCGTATTTTTTTCCTTTTCTTATTAATAGCAAACATTTAAACAATTTAAGGTACGATAGTGATAATCAAAAATCAAGAATTGACTACAATAAAGCAGTCATAAAAATTCAAGATTACGACTATATATACGAGGTAAGCAATAGTACGTACATTTAAAAAAAAACAAATTGTTTCTTTTATATAATAATAATGCTCAAGGGCAGGGTATAGCTGACCTAACATTTTCTAACACGTTTTAATGTTTAAATTATCAATAGTCATTGGTTAACAAGGGCAAACTATGAAACTGCATATTTTATAAAAATCTTAATTTTGATAGATTGAACTTTGGCTAAGCAACGACCATTAATTCTGCCCTAAATGTTTATCAACTTACTGTATAATTATTTAATAGGTAATGTTCACCTCTCTTTTTAGAGTTTAGGGACATATTGTTATATTTTTTTCATATAAACAAGCACGCTATTTTATATATTTTTTTCTTTTTATATTATTTATTTACTAGCTTTTAAATAAAAACGGGACTCTTATGGGATCACTAAGTCCGTCGTTTTGAGAAAAACTTATTAGGTGGGAGGTGTCTAACTTCGCTAGGTCAACCGACCTGTTTCGTTTTACTGCTTGTTCCTAAATCATGCAGATATCTATAAATAAGTCTCTGATTTAGGAGCGTAAAAGATAAGACAACATCTTGTGAATAATTTTACTACTTAGTGCGTTAGGGACCTATGTTTTCTTAATACAAGATTTTAATAAAAATATAATATAATTTAATATATTAGATTACACGAGTGAGCCGTTTAGGAGGAGTTTGGTGTAACCAATCTCAAACACAGTAAAACGGTACATTATTACAAGTGAATTGTCCTACATATACATTAATTGTAATAGAATTAGAAACGAACTATGTAAACATGATAAATAAAAAATCAATTGATCAGTTTTTTTCTATAAGCCTTTTTCCCCCGAAGAGATAAAAACGGATATTTCGAGTCCAGCCGAGGCTTAACCCACTATGAGAATACAACCTTACTTATTTCCCGGAACAACACTATTACTCGAAATCAATCACTTTTGATGTTTGGCAACACCAACTTATACCGGATATAACGAGATCCATAATGGCGGACTTAAGCGTCAGTTAGTCTATTCTTCAGTACCTTAACGCCGGCAAGGTATTTTTGTGGGTCAAGCCTTGGTTGGACTCGAAATATCCGTTTTTATTCCTTTGGGGGAAAACGGATATATTTAGAGGTCCGAGCCTCAGCTTGACCCACTTTGAGATGTCTGCTTTCTGCCGTCGCTCAAGTGAGCGTAACTGTTGCTGAAAAACTGAGAGCGTGTATAGAGGATGTAATACACATGAAACTGATCCATAAAATTTTAGACAATATAAAATAGCACTCGGATAACAACCAGAAAAATCAATGTAATTAATAAAAAAATAAAAATTAAATAGGTAATAGTGTGAAGGCTTATCAGTTATCTTTGGCTTATTAATTTTCTTATAATATTTGAAAAACGTATTCTTCGATATCCAGTTTTCAGACCAAAAACCTCGTCTATATCAAGACCTGCTTTCACAATGTTATCACTTGCAACCGTAGCTCTAATGCTTTCAGGCGTAGCTGTAAGATGTACGTCACTGGATATTTCGCTATTACTTTGTATAATTTGCTATTTCGTGTATAATTTGCCTTTACTTTCGTGTATATTTGCCATTTTGTATATAATTTCGCAATTATTTTTGTATAAGTTATATATTTCGTTTATAATTTTGCTATTTTTTTTCGTATAAATTTAATATTGTGTATTATTTCGCTTCACATTCGTATAAATTTGTCATTTAGTGGATAATTACTATTTTCGTTTTAATTTGATATTTCGTATATAATGCTTATTATTTTCGTATAATTTAAAAATTTCGTATACAATTTCGATAATATTTTCGTGTTAATTTGTATTTGTTATTACGCCACTATCTTTTGTTCAAATTTCGCTTTTGAACTGGGTCCTGGGAAGTTGGGTTACCCCAACAATCCTTTTCTTTCTTGATCACTGACCCATATACCTTACCCTTTCCTGCCACTATCATTGGTCATTTTCGCTCGGTACCGATGAGTGGACAAGAGAAAAGAACGAGTCGTTTTATGAGTTCGTGACGCAAGCAGTAGTGTATACCTAACAGATCTCGAAATTCGATATAAAAATCGCCGCTCTCTTTCTACACTACCGCTCCGAACTCCCACTATACCCGTTCGCGAGAATAATCGGAGAAGTCGACCAAACCCGCAATCTTAAGTGCTATCACTCGTACCTGGAACCCATGGATACGCCTTACAAGGATTTAAACCCTGGACGTGCCTGGAGAGTTGAATACCGAGGTAGGTCCTTTCTTTCATCTCCTTAACCTTATTATCTATTGTTTGTATCAGTGCATCTTTAGGTACGACCTATATATCTACCACCGCACCCGCATCTCGATTATACAGTTCACTTACGCGCAACCAGTTACAATATTTATGGCAAGACTAGGTATTTTTCGAATCGCATTGTAGGAAGTTTCCGAAAGTTTCTCTTCGTCATACAGATGGGTAGTAGACGGAGGAACCTGCTGCAGGTCGTTATCCATAGCAACATTGGAGCTTGAATCAACTTTTTAATTTAATAAGATATACATACACATATATATTGAACGCTGTTGCCAGAAATTGTCCAAATTTAGCATCTACCCCTAGCAAATTTTTATTTATAATCCATTAACGGTGGTGATTATACCTCGCAAGCAACTTCCTGTATCCCTTGTTAAAAGGTTTCTCTCTGAAGTAGATGGCGATACTTATAGGTATTTTTCTGCTTCCATGTATGTAAATTAGGAACGGTTTCCTTCACTCTCGCCGGCGCGGCGTAGACCTCCTCGCCAGTGTCCTCTGACTGAGAGTCCACGTCACCCTCAGAAAATGAGGTGTCTGCCTCTGCTACTTGAGTAGCCTCAAGATATCTCTCTGGAATTTACCATAGAATTAACTTGGCTAAAGTTATTAGCACTTGTGTTAAGGCCTGCATTATTCCTTGAAAAAAAACTGTTTGCTTAGCTAGAGCCGCTGCCAATACGTCTTCTTGATTTTCTATACATGAAGAATTCTCTACTGATCGGGCAAGTGAGGTCTAGAAACACTCGACCTTACTTGCCCGGTCAGTAGAGAGTTCAGATGAATATCTTTTTGAAACTGATTTACCCCTAAGTGAAACATCAGCGTCTTCACATGATACCAGTTTGGCTTCATAAGCTAAAAAAAAATGCCTCCAAAAAATTGTCAATGTTTTGAATACGCACAGCCTTATGATGCGGAGCGTAAATTAAAGCTCTTGCAAATTCACAATTAATAAATTTTAATTTAATATTGCTATAAGTTTTTTCAGATAGTTCCGAGAAACCAAAGGAACGAGTTTGTTTAAAAATCTCGGATCTGGCGGGTTACCGAGTAACTGGTATGGGGTAAAAACCTGCACTTCGTACGATAGCCAGGCATAGCTGAGGCATAAAGGGGCTCACTTTCTCCAAAATGACTCTTTGAATGTCTGGATCTCTAGATAATTCCCTTATGGTTGGCATTCTAAAATAACAATAAAAAAGCGATAAGAGCGTCTGGCAACATACATAGTTCAACAGCATAGTTTGGCTAATAATGCGAATCGTCTGATGGAGTTACCATCAAGTCTATCCGACCTAACAATTGTCGCGCCGACTTAGCCGTCATTGAACTGGTATTATCACGAATTTGGTCGTGAGCCGACGCCGGAGTGTGGTCGTCTACCACAAGTCGGATGTCAGACCACGGGCGACCTCGACGCCGACATCGAACGGAAACGTAGAGTTGGAAGTCAACGTGTCAGGCGGGCTGCTATCATAATTACCGTAATAGTATAAATGACTGACTGGATAAAATAAATTATTCTTTAAAAAACGCATTCTTTGTAAAGCGCTCGTCATACAGAACGTTCTCCACGTTTATTCCGTAACCTCTAAAGTAATTTTAAGGTTAAAAAATGCGACTGTGTTAGGGAAAAAGACAAAGCGTACAGAAGAATAGACTAACCGACGCTCAAGTCCGCCATTATGGATCTCGTTATATCCGGTAGAAGTTTGTGTTGCCACACATCAAAAGTGATTGCGCTCTAGTAATAGTGTTTCCCCGGAAAAAAAGGAAGGTTGTATTCTTACAGTGGGTCAAACTGAGGCTCGGACCTCTAAATTATTTTTTTATTTGACAGATATATTTACTCATAGGTCATATTTATATTATTTCCTGAACATTTTCGAAAAAATATATAATTTCGAAAAAAATCAAGTTTAGTATGGTACCTTGATGAAACACTTAATGCAATAAACGTGTTAATTACCATGATGGTTCTCAGGTACAGTATCGGGCTCATCCCATACCGTTCGCATATAAAACTAATGAAGCCAACAAAAATGGTGGAGTACAATTATGTGAACGCATTTTTTAGGTGGGTGATCCCTATAACTCATTCCCATGCCCAAACAGATTCAAAAACCGTCAATTGGCCTAGTCATATTTAGGTATCAGTCTGTGGGTCAGTCGTTCTAAGGAGACTACTGCATCGAGTCCTGACGAGGTCGTTGTCTCCTTTTTGGGTGAAATTACGAAACGGGTGGTTAACTTGTTAATAAAGTCCGTCGGATCTTTACTCCATACAATTTTATTTATTCGTAAATAAATGCGTATTTATTAATAAGCGTTTGTATTTTTTTTTTCAATTCCTAAAATTAAGGTTAAATATAATACTTCCTTAATGACTAAATGAAGAAATACGGATCTATTCATTTAATTTAATGAATTTTGAAAGATGACTGACCATATTTTATAATGACCCTCTGATATTTTCAGATCCATCCGAAAACTACTGAAGAAGAAACCAATAATAAAGTATGTTTGAGAACAGATAATGAATATGGAAAAATAGAAGAGATTCTTCCTTTCATTCCATTCTACGCGGATTATGATGAGATAAAAATGGACGGGAAAGTGATATATAGATTTAATTTAACAAAAACTGGTGAAACTAATTATTATGCAGTTTTATTGGCTTATCGTAAGTCCAAAAACAGGAAAAAATATTGGGTACCATATAGGTCGGTATTTTTTTTCTCAAGGGAAGGATTGATATCGTGAAAGGTTCAGTTTCATCTCTATCCTCTAGGATATATGAACCTGTTAGTGTGGTTTTGGAAACGCGTTCTATTAAAGCTCCGACGCTCAATCTTGGAATGCCAAGATTTTTTAAAAATATATAGGATATTTCAGACATTTTCACAAACTAAGCTCGACGCTTGTATACTACTTGTACCAGAAATAACGATATTAGTACATTAATTATATACTAATATTATATTTAAAAAAAATTTTTTTGAATGATTTGTTTTTATTTAAGAGCTCAACATGTGAACCTGCATCTACCCGATGCTAAGCAGTATGCAATGTCCAGACATGATAGCAACAAACGGGTGTACCGCTGGCTGCCATAATTTTGCCGGCTCAAGATGCCTATTCACGCTTCGTTCAAAGGGCTCGTTCAGGTTATAAGAGGAAGGAAACTCGCAGGCTGGTAGAGCATTCCACATTTTAATAGTACGGTAGATTCATACATCTGCCGTACTATTAAAATGTGGGTACGCCAAAACGTTTAGTACGAGTTGGTTGGCATTTTGCAACCAGTGCGTGTTATCCTGTAACGGAAAGGGAATAATGTTGTAAAGCTCTTCAGAGCACTGTCCATGGTATAGGCGGTAAAATACGCTCAACGATGCCACATCCCTGCGAAGCTGCAACGGCTCCAAGGTGTTATTAAGCTTTTCGTCTCCAATAATTCTAGTCGCTCGCTTCTGCAGGGTATCGAGAGCAGACAACAGATACTTGGCAGATCCCTCCCAAAGATGCGAACAGTCTATCCACACACGGTTGAATTTGAGCCTTGTTTAGCATTAATAGCTTTAAGTTATTTTTTAAGTAATTTACATTGTTCTAGATCTAGCTGATAATTTTCCAATACTAAATAAATAAATAAATAATTCTTAACCTAGGTGTGAAAAACTGACGCACCTTATTTGTGATGCCAAGTTTTTTTGAAGCTGCTTTTGTAATTCTCTAGATATAATTGCGGTGGTTAAGATCGGAACGTATATCTAAACCAAGGGCATTGAGTGATGGTAAAAACGATAGATGGGTGCTCAGAAAAGATGAAAAATGAAGAAAAGGGGATTTTTTCGCCGTCATTACACAACGTTGTGTTTTGTTCGGATTAAATTGTACCATGTATCTCGAACCCCAAATCGAAACCTTAAGCAGGGTTTGATCCAACTCACTTACCAAAAACTTTCTGAATTCCTCTGTTTAGACGCAGCTAGGTGGACGTTAGGCAAAATACCGACCATGACTATCATCTGCATAACAATGAATGTTGCCACAAGACAATAGGTCATTGATATGCAGAAGAAAAGGACAAGGAGACAACACTGATCCTTGGGGTACACTAGCATCAATAGACTCCTAATCGGAGGCCATGCCATCTACTAGTACCCTAATGCCACGATCAGAGAGAAAACTGGATATCCAGTTGTATAGCCGCGTCGAAAATCCACAAGATGGCAGCTTGGAGAGCAAAGCCTTGTGCCAAACGCGGTCGAAGGCCTTAGAAATATCTAAACCAACTGCCAAGGCCTCTCCACATTTGTCCACTGCCTCACCCCAAATATGCGTAATGAACGCAAGAAGGTCACCCGATGATCTTGCTTGGCGAAAACCATATTGGCCATCATGCAGGATAGAGTGACCTTTAAGGTATCGCATGACCTGTGTATTAATAATGGTTTCTAAAACCTTGCACAGGACTGAGGTAATGGCAATGGGGCTGGAATTATTAGGGTCGGATCGAGTTCCCTTTTTGGGAATTGGTTGCACGTTTGCTTCTTTCCAAGCTGCAGGGACAATTCCAGAGGAATATGAAAGGCGGTAAAGTCGAGTGAGGGCGGGAGACAACTCAAGGTAACAGTTTCTTAATACAACTGCAGGAATGTCAAGTGAATGGAGGGCCTCGCGTACATCGCATTGTCTAATGCGATCATTAGGCATTGTGAAGCCACAGTGGGTTATAGTAGATGGAAGCGCGCCGCCATTATTGATTCAGGACACCGATGCAAAGAGTTTAGCTAGAAGTTGTGCTTTCTCTTTTGCAATGTAAACCAGTAATCCATCATGATTCCGCAGGGGTTGTAACGTGGGCGACAGAAATTTAATTCCACGGATTTGGCAAGCTGCCAAAATCTACGACTACCAGCAAGTCGAATGAGCAGTTCTTGCCCTATTTGTGAAATATGTTTCTTTTATGTCAGTTTCAACACCTTTTTGCAGACTTTGGAGGCCAAGTTATAGGCTGCTTTTGGGGATGTGATATTGGGGTCTTCATTAGAATGGCTTGGATCCATTTTCGATACGCTATATTTTTAGCTGCAACAGCTTTTGTACAACCGCCTTTGTACCACGGTCTACGCCTCCCCTTGCTGACGATATACGAGTGGGCAATATAATATTCCATACCCAATAGTATCTCATCAGCAATTAAAGAAGCACACCTAGGTGGATCCTTATCCTTAAAGCAGCGTGGCCCCCACGGAAGTACTTGGAAGTATTCCCGAAGTCCTTCCCAATCCGCTGACGAATAGTGCGTGACATCGAGGTGGCGGAGAAGCATTTGGCACAGTCGTTGCAACTAAGCAATGATCTGATCCACCCAGCGGGCTAAATACAGAAATATTGTGGTTTATGGGCTGATTCGTCATGAAAAGGTCTAACTTTGAAGGTGCGTGGTTGACCACGTCTTGTTTTCGGGTGGTTTGGTCTACGAGTTTGGTCAATCCATGGGAAAGGGCAAAATTATGAGCAAATTTCTCTGCATGATCAGTTTTACGAGAGCTGAGCCATTGTTCGTGATGGGCATTAAAGTCTCCCAAGAAAATATTTAATATATATATAAATATTGTAATATAGGGTGCTCAGAGATATCAGAATAATGTAAAAAAAGTAAAATACATATCTACTTATAGTTATAAATATACATACTACATACTAATTTTGTTTTTCCATGCTAATTTGCCAATCGACGACCTCCGGATCCAACCAATATAGTTGTTATTATAACATATAAGTACATGGCAAAATTACGTCAACAAATTTACAGTCATTTTACAGATATGAAGTTATTGTTTATGATCATTGGCATGGATCCTTACAAAATCGCATCACATGGGAATTCTATAATTATACTAATTCAGTACTCCAAAAAAATTTTGAAACAAGTCAATGTAAGTTGGCCACCTTACCTAAACTAAGTCCATTAGTATCAATTCAGATCATCAGCATAATTCTGATGTATTTTTTTATTTTAGATAATTGTGATGAAGAAGTATCCATGAATGATAATCGAGTTACTAATAAGATGAAATTTATAAATACAGAAAATAAAATACATGTTAATCACACTTTTAATGCGTAAGTAAACATTTCCTGCTCTATTCAGAAATCTTTCGTTACTTCAGATTTGCCAGTTGTCAGTTTTTTCCATAACAGGGAGAAATCTGAGGTTAAATTTATTCTTGTGAAGTATCAATAAAACTACAAGGTTGCCATTATAAGACTGATTTATTTACTACTATTTTCTAAGTACCCACACTTATATATAAATAGATATACCGATATACTAGGTATCTATATCAACAATACATTACAATTCTCCCTTCCAAATAGTTTGTTGCTAACAGCTGTAATTTCTTTATTTATATCTTACACAATTTATTCACCTTCTGCCTCCTCCCAATATAAATTTAAGTAATATCTTATAAACACATAGGTGTACAAGTAGGTACACAAAAGTAACAAAAAAAACTACTATCTATCTAAATTATTTTATAATTAATATTTTTGCGAGCAGCGCGGTTAGGACGTCTAATGAACGAAGGAGTGGTCTGATCTACGACTGCTAAATAGAGGTGTTAGAAAATACATACATAATAAAAACTTACAATAATAATTGAATTTCAGATTTAAGAAGAATTTTAAGAGATATTATGCACATGAAAAAGAACATGAAATGAGGAAACGCATTTTTCAAAACAGCATGAGGTATAAAAAAAAATGGGAGATCTTTGAATTTTGATGCTGGTGTTGTCATCACGCGTTCTAAGACGTTTCATTAACTATGCCTCGGCGAGCCTAGTAAAAATAATGAGTATTGAAAGAAACTTTAAAAATTGTTATTGTTAATTGCATAATAATATCTCAAGAGGCTAACAAAGCTTTTCTGCACCACATAAAATCATTATATTATTATTCTTAATATTGTCAAAATACACTACGTTATAGTTTAGATTTTAAAAATCGTATTATATTACTGTTTCATTCTTTCTTATAAATCGAATATTATTCGAATATTAAAAAATCTCAAATTAAATTCTGTACAAAATTTAAATCAATAACGAACTTGAATAATTAAAAATACAACAAAACACAACAACTATAGAAAACCTCCTTTAAGGGGCTTTTACTTAATTTTGACAGTTTGAAATATTTTAAGTGAAGGGACTTACATTGACAGATTTGGCATTCTTTAAAATTTGAGTTGGATACGTCTTAGAATACGGGAGCCTGGGGCTCTACCCTTATGGTTTTTGATTCTGATTAAAGTAATGTTAATACGAAGCAGTAACTTATGGTAGAGTCTCTGCTTGCAAAATATGTTTATGCCGTAGATTGTTTGACTTATAAGAGTGGGCCACAATTCCTTTTCTAAAATATAAAATATTACGCATTATTAGGTTAGTGGCGGACACAAACAGGATGAATGTTGGTTATAAACTCACAATCAACCAATTTTCTGATCGTACCGAGTCAGAACTGAAAAGATACAAAGGTCATCACAAACGTCGTCGTGGAGAAATTGGATCCATACCCTTTCCTTATACAAAAGTGGAAATATTAGAATCTACGAAAAATTTACCAAGTCAATTTGATTTGAGGCTTTTAGGAGTGATTTCTCCAGTTAGAAGTAAGTGCTATTTTATTCAGTTGGCAGTTGGATGGCTTGTCAATTGACGTTTTTTGATTTATAAGTAAAAAATGAGTATTATCTTTTATATTAAATTAACTCTTTTATTCTTAAAATTTCTTACATTTTACAGAATTATTAAGACTTTTACCAATGGAAAATGCTATATATTTTTTTAACATTACGCCAGGTACCTTACGGGATAGACAGAAACAACTAAACGCCACTTCTCTCTATCTCTACATACTCCTCGTCGACAGTCATGACTCTTCCCCTATAAGCAGAGACTTAATTGTCCAATGTTGCCGTGATTTGTGTGCCTTACTTACCCTTGATATCGGTGTTATTTATCTGGTTTGTCTTTCATTCATCTGGACATGCCCTTTCTAATTATCATACCTAGATAACTATACTTTCTTTCAGTCCCACACCATCTTGCATTACGTCATTGCGGATTCCGTCTGTTATTTTTATACCACACATTTGTCGCAAAGATTGCATTTCTTGTTTTCATCCTTCTTATGCCATACCCATGTCTGATATACCGATGTCTTGATATCGTATTGCTTTTATAGTAATATTTGAAATAGATATATTCTCATAGAACACAACACGTTCGCCATTTATACTATTGTCTGTATTCTCATTTCTTTTTCAAATCTACTATCACTAGTGGAAATACAATCCAGATAAATAAATTCAGTTTTATTAAAAATACCTATATAGTATCTGAAAGTATAATAACTGGTAATGCTCAAAATAAATGATTATAGATCAAGGCAGTTGTGGATCATGTTGGACCTTTGGACCTACATCTGCAGTTGAAGGCGCACTTGCTCGCAGTAATGGTGGAAGATTAATACATCTAAGTGAACAAGCTATTATAGATTGTGCTTGGGGGTAAGTGATCTTTACTTTCGTATACTAAGCCGCATCCTCAACTTCATATTTTCCTGCAAGGACGACTTTTTTCCATCATTTGTCAAAATGAGGAAATATAGATAAAATTTTATAGACTTCCCTTAAGTGTAAAGTGGAGTTGAGGATATAACATTGCATACGGCGATATTATATTCTTAGTTGTAGATATTTATAAAGTATTTTTTTTAGATTTGGAGGAGGTGGATGTGATGGTGGATATGATTATGCTGCATTTAAGTGGATAATGAAACATGGTCTACCTACAGAAGAAGAGTATGGTCCATATTTAAATTCGGTATTTGATTTTATTTGTAATCCACCGGGCCCTTAAGAAATTGCAGGCAACACTATCCATGGTAAAAAAATGTGTGAATTTTGAGTAGACTGGAGATACAACATGGAATAGCAACAATTTCTTTATAGAGGCAAAAAGATACAATATTTTTTTTACCGACAAGTTTTAGATAATATGATATTTATTTACAGGATGGCTACTGCTCCATTGAAGATATGACGGAGACTTACAAAATTCAAGGATTTACAGATGTCACACCATTTAACGTTGATGCATTAAAAGTTAGTATTTAGGGTTCCACACATTTTAAAGAAACCCCCATTAGGGTTTCTTTCACTCAGTCCGTCTGTAATTTGGAATAGTAGCAGATCGTAGTATTTTCTTAGCGCCCGAACTATATATAAGAAAGCTCTTCATAGGGAATAAGAGGGAGAGTTGGATTTAAAAAAATAAATGCTTACTAAGCAATATACTCGTATCAGTAAACATTTGAGATAGAAAGTTGGTATTTCTAAGATTTGTGCGTATTGTGCATTTCCACACTCTTTTTGCATTTTTTTGTACCTAGTAGTTTTTAAGTTTATAATATATAATAAAGTAAAAAGCCTCAGGGTACCCAGCGGAGGGGTTTATAATTCCACCTCGTCGTAGCCGATGGTATGAGTCTACACCGGACAAGTGGCTAGCTCGTCTCGATGTTTTGGATAGACTCAATAATCCATCTATAAACAGTTTCACAAGTTGGTATAGTGAAACTCGGACCGACAGCTTAACTTGCTCTCCGAGGCACTGGTGTTATTGTTGAAAAAATGTACATTTTTTTTGGTTAAAAACTCATTGGTACACACCGGGATTCGAACCAGGGACCTAAGTGTTTTTAAGTATAAGGTATTACCAACTCAGTCACCACGTATATTAAGTTTTTAAGTTTATTTCAGTAGGTACATCACTAAACCTAAATATAACAATATGGAATTACAATAATGCTTAGGAATGTTCTTAATTTCAATTCTATATAAAATGTTTACTGAGGTAGCAATCAGGAGGTGAAATCAAATATTTTCCCTTATTCCCCCTTTTTCATTCTACGGAATTCTAAGTGCACGGGCGCATGCGCACTTGATCGCTTTTTTTTTTTTCGCTTTATTGTAAAATGTTATTTAATTATTTAGTTTATTTTTTAGCTAGCACTAGTAAACCACGGACCGCTGACGGTATCAGTGCATGCGTCAGAAGCCTTCATGGCGTACTCAAATGGAATATTTTATGACCCCCTTTGGTAAGTTCAATAACATAATATACATATCATCACGGGTGCCTTTCGGCGCCCGAGACCACCTAGGCGGCCTCGAGGTACCCAGCGGAGGGGTTTTTATTGTCACCTAGTCGTAGCCTGACACAGATCAATAGTTAGACATGGTCTGGGCGTCAATCTCACGCCGTCATTTATGGCAACGCGTAGTGAAGCACAAAGCGCGTATCAATATGTTATCGGTAAATGTTTACAAAATTGAAATCAAACAATAACACTATGCAAAAATATGTTTATGACCCCGTGCAGCGAGATATTGCGGCCCATAAGTCGGCACCAAGTTATCAATTTTTTTTTTGATATGAAAAATTTGGTGTCTTCCTGCAACTTTTTTCCATAACCCTTTAAAAATAGTGTATCATTAAATTTTACAAAAAAAATCAGATTTTCAAAATATTTTAGCGTAGCTACTGTTTATTGGTTTTAGGCCGAAAAGTTTAGAATTACTGGATAAGTCACAAGTACTGAGGGGCAACATACATAATTAATTCTCATCATCGGCTGTACTTTGAATGAACTATTGAATGAATTTTTATTAAACGCAATTAACTTAGCCTAGGTACATTTAATTTCATATCTTAATACAATAAGGCATAATAATGAAATAAAACAAAAATAATAATACATAATCAATGCACAGGGCCAAACAATTTTAGGTAAGCAACCATCAGCAAACTGGGGGCCTTAGGGGAAGCCACATCGACAAACCGATCGACGCGTCGATGGATAAAAATGTATAGGAAATATTGTCTATGGGTAGAACTCGTTCACCGAGAAACGTCAAATCACATACAATTTATCTTCGCTTTCGATCGATCGACGTGTCGATGGGTATTTCATCTGGCTTCCCGGTAGATACCTTACAAGGTATCTACCGGGATGAGATAAGGCCAACGCCAGTTGGCCTACAGGCCATTGGCGTTGGTCTTATCTCATCGGTTTCCTTTATTTAATATTTTTAGCAATATGACAAGATTAAATCACGAGGTCTCTTTAATTGGCTACGGCGAAAGAGATGGGGAGACATTTTGGATTCTTAAAAATTCTTGGGGAGCAAATTGGGGAGCCGACGGCTACATATATATTTCTACCCGTGATAACAACTGTGGTATAGCTACAGAACCTACCTATGTGGTAATATAAATTTACTAATAAATAAAACAAGATGGCTTAATTTTATTATTTTTATTATTATGAATATACTAAAATTATCATTAAATATTTTTTGCTCACAATTTGTTATTAATTTTATTCATCACCACTCTATAAAGTAATATGTTGTCTTAAACCATCCTAATATATACGAGTAGGTATATATATTTAATGGAGCAAGGCTTGTGACTTTGTATCTACCTGCTAGTGACCTACAAAGTCCATGCGTGGCGTCGATCAATACATTGTTGTTTAACAATATTTATCTCTTCCACTATGCCGGCTAAATGATACGGTTAGGAAATAGGCGGCGACGTGGACGTATTTGCATGAATTACAAGTCTATTTTAATATCCTAGCTGATTTATCGTCAAATCAATCGCCCGTTTCATAAACGTACCATGAAAGGTCAGATGCAGTAGTCTCCAGAAAACCGCCGAACCCACATACTAAAACTGAAATATGACAAGGTCAATTGACGGTTTTTGTATCTGTATGGGCGGTAGTAATGAGTCGGGTCGGTCGGCCTAGCTAAGTTAAGAGGCCTTTCTCCCACCTAAAATATAGTATTGTATATTGGGCCACGGGATATCTCTTCTTCGCCGGGTCTGATCCCACCGTGACGGCTTCAGGGTATCCAGCGGTGGTTTTATCGCTGCACTTTATAGTTTTTGATGGGTATTCTGAGACGCCGAACAAGTGGTCAGCTCGTCGTCACAGTTACTACGTAATCGTCATAGTCTTTGTATAGACCCTATAACATTCTCACAACTTGGTATAGTAAAACTAAGACCGATCAAACACGAAGTATGAGGGTACTTCGTGTTTGAAACTAGGTGGCCTCAAAATTTGAGGGTTTTTAAGTACTAATAACTCGGCCAACACGTAGTAGGTAAATGAAAAAAAACCAAAGCGATTGTATATGAAGCGCGTAAGAAGTTGTTGTTCAAGAGAAAACCAACAAGGAGAAGAGAAGAATCACCAAATACTATTTCCATAAGTATGTACTACAAGGCATAATCTTTATCTCCCTTATTCAATATATTTTGTTCAAGCAAGCCAAGGTTCTCGTGACATACAATTATTACTTACATAATTGTTTAACAATTTAGTTAATTGATGAGAACAATTTAATAAGCGTCAATAAAAAATAAAGAACCTAGAAATGCAGAATAGATAGAAATTTGAGAAATTGATATTTTGTAAACCTACTTATTGCAAAATTATAATAAGATTTCTTACATCAAAAATAGTACCTACAATGATACTTATATCTCAGGAGTAACATTTATACGAAAATAAAGCCGAGAACTTTGTCGCGTGAAGACGCAAATTTACGTTGCGAACTTACAAAGCCCAAATATTCAAAACAATCTCTCGCCGCCTCCGCGGGGATTAGGAAAAGAGATTTGTGTTTTTCCTCGTAAGAATAATGAAACCAGGCAGAGAGAACGATATGGGAAAGAAACATAATTTACCTCTGCGACATATATAATTTATACGCTGGTACGTGTTTGGCAGCCATAACCTTACTCATCATCCCAAGTTACAGTAACTCTAGGAGTTGTTGTGATTCGTCCGGCTAACCCACATTGTAAGGAGCCCAACGCGCGTTTGACGTCACATTACGTCCCCGATTTTCCTATCAAGCTAGGGTCGTCGGGTCAGCTCGGGTGCCCCCGGATCGGCCCGGTTCGGCGCATGCGTTAAAATTGCGCCAATTTCGCGCCCAGCAGCCCCACTGAACGTTTCCAGTTCGCTGGGGGCGCGTAAGGCCGGGGGACATACGGTCTCGTGAAAAAAATTCAATTCTCGTAAGCAACGAAATATGGGAATTTATTTCTTTTGATTTTTTTAAATTTTGTTCTTGAGTTGTGTTTGAAGGATGGGGTTGTGTAGTGAGAAAAAATAATGAAAAAAGTTTTTTATGAGTAGTGCTTGTGGTTTTCAAGGGTGTTGGTGCAGCGGCCGGCGCTCACGCCAACTCGGGCAACCTTGACACGTTTCGCGCGCTACCGCTTCGGGTACAAAGTTGCCTCGGCTGCACTCTCTCTCTTGACATTTGCCGCAAAACTGAGTGCTCTTCTACTAATTACCGACAATTATTTGTGTTGACTTTTACACCAAAAAATAAACATTACCTACAACTTACTACTAAGTTTTATTTATGAATGAATTGTGGTTCTGAGACGATGATGAATGGTGTTAAACTGTGAATGGTCTTGAAATCTAGTTTGATGAGTATGACATCAGCATAATGACTAAAATTGTGATATCTATCAGTTAATGAAGAAGACCCCAAGATGAAAAGCATTAGAGGTAAGTTATAATATATACTAATATAAGTAAATATAGCTCTTAATTTCAATGATAGATGGATTTTGTTGGAGAATTTTCACAGTTTTCCTGAGCTAGACTAGTTACATCTGCAGCGTCTTGCAAACAATATGATTATGTAATCTTCTAGTACTACCTACCCTTAATTTTATCCTCTTGTACTTGCTTACCATCGTACTTTTTAATATAGGTATTCCGTTTTTTTTTTCATCGAAAATGTCGACAATTAGGTACCTGACTTATCCAGATGATACTTGTAATTGTTTAAAGATCGTATTGTCCTATATGTATGTGGAATAAGAAAATCTAAAATATGATATTATAGCCAGGTAAAGCTGGAAAATATTATAATCAGATTGCAATTCTGTCATTTGTGGGACTTACGGTGTAGGTGGGTTTTGAGATACACTGTTTCGCGTAAGCTTTAGTAAATCCACAAAATTAAAGAGTTCATATTTATATTATACCCTTTTTTATCAGGATTTTCAAATAATAGATTATAATGAAAATTTTTGAAAATAAAAAAAAAAACTTATCGTTATAAGACTTATAAATCTACTTGACTCCCGAATTTTAGATAATGGAACACATGGTGAATTTGAATTTGGGCAGAAATTTCAAAAGATCGATTATCTGAAAACGGGAGTTCAATTTATCTTAGTTACCACCCATTTCGTAACCGCTCATTTAGCCAGCATAGTGGGATAGTGGAAACCATAATGTATTGAATGAATGAATGAATGAATCTTTATTTGCATAATTCAGAGTTTACAAGTTGTTAAAAAATATATGTATACAGTTTCATCAGAATTTACCCATGAGGCGTGCAAAATCATTAATAAATATCGATGTAAGGAGAAAAACATTAAATTACAAATATAAACTACAATCCCAATTACAAAAATAAAAATGTCAAATAACACATAGATAAAATGACAGCAAGACAGTATGAAAACACAATAGGTATATTGAAATTATTATCATTATAATACCTATATCATATAAAAACCTTTTAAAATGTTAACAAATTTAGATCATTGCATGCATGTCAGATTCAGTTTATGTCATTTATATAATCATTTATGGAGTAATATGCCTTTTCAATTAGATATAATTTAAGCCTTTTCTTAAATATATTTAAATTGTCAATATCTCTTAGTTCCTTTGGCAGGTTATTAAAAATTCTGTGGGTCATACCAAATACACTGTTGCTAAACAGAGTAGTCTTAAATGTTGCTGGGTTAATTTTAATACCATTTCTTTCGTTACGGTAACAGGTAAATAAATCTAAATTGTTTTTAACAAACACAGCAGTTTCAAACACATAAATGCTAGGCAAAGTTAAGATATTTAGTTTTTTAAAATACAATCTGCAACTTTCCGTTTGTTTTATATGGCAAATAGCTCTGACACATTTCTTTTGTGCTACAAAAGCAATTTTTTTATCTATAGAATTTCCCCAAAACATGACGCCATATCTCAAAATGGAGCCCACGTAACCATGGTACGCAGCTAAAACTGCAGTCTGATTTACGACTTTAGATAGTCTATAGAGCGCATATGAAAATTGATTAACTCGTCTGCATAAGATGTCAATATGTACTTTCCAAGTTAAATTACAGTCAATGTTTAATCCTAAGAACTTCGTTATATCGGTTTTATTTATATTTTCTCCTAAATGTCTAATGTTCAGTATCATGTTGTCATTTTTCCTATTACTAAAATTCATAATTTTTGTTTTGTCAATATTAATTTTTAGATTATTGTGCCGCAGCCAATCAAATTGATTACCGTATTGTTAATTTGTGTTTCATATTCCTTAGGATTACCGTTATAACTATTAAATATTACCGTACTATCATCGGCAAATAATATCATCGGATACTCAATACAATCAGGAAAGTCATTTATATAAATTAAAAATAAGAGTGGGCCAAGTACACTACCTTGAGGTACACCATATTTAATTATTTTCATGTCCGATATATATTCTATTTCTGTTTTGGATTTTGTATATATTCTATTTATTTGTGTCATTTGTTTTCTATTAGTGATGTTGATCTACGCCATTCATGGACTTTTTAGGTCTACTTATGTTGCGGGATGCGACATCCTGCAACATAATGCACCCGTAATGATATGTATTTATGGGTGTCAAAAAGGTCCCCAGTAAAGTAAGGGTTTTTTAAGAAGATAGATCTAAAATTTAGTAGACATCAACATCCACAGCTTACGCGAATCAGTGTAATATCCATGATATGTATGTAATATGACAGTAAATCTCATTACAACCAGATATACAACCTTATGAGTAGTTTTTTTTTAAATATAAAGTTGCGGCATAAGACTCTATATCTATCTGCAGACATAAAAAGTCGATAAATAGGGTAGATTTAAACATTTTAGTTCAACAATACTGATCGCTCCCACTATCTCACTATGGCGGCTAAATGAGCGGTTACGAAATGGGTGGGTTATGTCAAATCAACTGCCAGTATGGTAACCGCACTCTAAAAGGAAAATACGACCTCGACAAGCAATCGAGAAAAATGCTTCTAAAAACTTGTGAACCCACAGTCTAAAACTGAAACATGACTAGGTTATTTTAAAATTAGTTATATTTCGGTTAACACTTGAGAGTTAAGTTTTTCTCCAAATTACTCTATATATGAGTCACAAAAAAAAGAGCGGTCTATAACAGCGGCCATAGTAGGTACTAGTAGGTACTCTAGACATTTCTAAATCCCCTGAAAGTCACCTTAGTAAAGGCTATGAACTCGGGACTAGACAGCGTGTCACCTCCACAGCCTCCGATAAGATATTTGTCTAAACAAGGCTATTGAACTTATAATTCGAAGGTATATAATACAGTCGGCAGAATTAATTGCTGAAACCTGTCAAAATAAATGTAATATCTCTTTCTTTTCTTTTTCTTTTTAAAGTATCAATATACACATAGTATATTGCTCCAGTCACAAACTAAGCTCTAAGCTTGTACTATGTGTACCAGAAATAATGATATAATACATATTATATTTTATTAACACCCAGGTGGGCGATTCTCGCGCTTTCGAGATTCATCTCGATTCGAGATTTTTAAACGAAAAATGACTAAATATGTCATTTTTTAATCAATATTTATATATTTATTATTAATTAATTAATATTTATTATTTATTTCGTTTAATGTTCGATATTTTTGAACGAAAAATGGCATATTTAGTCATTTTTCGTTTAAAAATCTCGAATCGAGATGAATCTCGAAAGCGCGAGAATCGCCCACCAGAACTTGACAAACTATATAGAAAAAGGTACTAATATTATTTTTTTGCCATGGGTGGGAATCGAATCCACGACCTCCGGATACAACGCCAAAGGCATAACCACTAGTCTACGGAGGCTATGTCTTAGCTTTATACTTTTAAATACTCTATAAACATGTTCTAATTGGTGCAACAATATTTCATTTTCGATTTCTTGTCGAGGTGGTAGGTGGTAGTCTTTCAGGGTACGTATAGGAAACGGGTGGGAGATTTAGCGATAAAGCAGCGACGATACTAAAGTAGTATATATATATATATATCATCACGGGTGCCTTACGGCGCCCGAGGCCGCCTAGACGGCCCCAGGGTACCCAGCGGAGGGGTTTTTAATCCCACCTCGTCGTAGCCGATGGTATGAGTCTACACCGAACAAGTGGCTAGCTCGTCGCGATGTTTTGAATAGACTCAATAACCCATCTATAAACAGTTTCACAAGTTGGTATAGTGAAACCGGGACCGACAGCTTAACGTGCTCTCCGAGGCACTTTAGTGGTTTTGTCAAACAAATGTACATAATTTTTTAGATTAAAAACTCATTGGTACACACCGGGATTCGAACCGGGGACCTAAGTGTTTTTAAGTCCAAGGTCTAACCAACTCGGCCACCACGTATATATACTAAAGTAGTGTATGCTCGTAATGCAATTACGTCTTTGTCGCTGCCCATTTCGTTATCAACGCAATGAGCCGGGTATAGTGGGAGCGACCGATGCGTTAAATAACTATGTATTGATCCACCCTATTCATGGACTTTACATCCTGATGGTAACCAAACCTACAAAGTCCTACCAAAGTCAAAGTAGGTCAGAATTATCTAATAATGATTTTAAACACGTTAACATAGTGCCATTTTACTTGTACCCCTTTTGAAGTATTCATAGAAAAGGCACTCATAGGATTTTAGAATTTGGCTAGCTAGATAAAGTGACTAGAATGGGAATTGAACGCAGAGGTGTATTGAATTCATTATGGGTCCTTTGTGGTTTTAAGGCCGGATTACCGGGTTTATTCCATTGCTTTAGTCCCGGCACGCCGGCACGGCGAACCCGTTGCTCAAAATAATATGTCTCTCCCCCAAGTATTTGACTAAAAACATTTTTTTGGCTTGGAAAGAGATAGAAATAGATATAAATATGTAAACTATATATTAATAATACTACCATCTACACAATCACCGAATTAAAATAAGTACCTAGGTAAAAAGTGAAAAGAAATAGAACTATGAAAAAAAAAAACCTATTGATTTAGATAATGAGCATAGACCCTTAAAATATTACTCGCTATATTCGCTTGTCTTATTTTAACTGGTGAGTAATTGCAAAGTCTTGCAGCGACGACTGCAAATGACTTGTAAACAAAGGTGGTATGATGGAAGGGTTTCCCCTTCCAACATACCACCTACAAAAAAAAAACCTAGTTCCTGGGTAAAAAGTGAAAAGAAACAGGAGAATGAATAAATAATAAAATGACATATAATTATAATTTATATTTACATTTTATTCATAAGCGGAATAATTGCAAAGTAATATTTTAATTATACTGTGTCATTTAAATAATGAACTTCCGCAAAATAACGCCTGATTCAATTAAATTATAATTTAGTTAATGAGCATACTCTTTTTTTTATATTACTCTATTCGATGCTTTTCTTATTGTGATTGGTAAGTCATTGCAAAGTCTTGCAGCGACGACTGAAAATGACTTGGAAACAAAGGTAGTATGATGGGAGGGGAAAGCAAGGTTTGTATTAAAAGTACATAGGCCGAAGGGTTTGTCGTAATACGAGCCAAGAAAAGTTAAACTATCTTTAAGATATTTAGATGTAGCAGGTTCGTTTGAAACATAGTAAAAAATGCAAAGAACTCTGCCTTCAGTTCTTTAACCATTTACTTTTATCACGAAAAGGCGTAACGTGGTCATACTTGCGAAGGCAAAAAATGAATTTGATACTTGCATTGAGTAGTCGTGTCGCTTCATTTTATTAAGAGCGGAGTCTGATCAAACATTTCCCATACATTCACGACCTTTTGGTCCTAACTGTTACCCCCCACTAAACATTCATAGATTTTTATGAGTTTAGGAGGCGTTATAAATAAGGCCTATATCTAGGCTCGAACGTTTTCCTTTTTTTAAGTTAGGTGTAGGAAAAATAATATCAAGCCCTGAAAATCGAGAGAATATAAAATATCAAGGCAGAAAATTAAAAAAAGTAAACGTACAGTCATCATGTATTTTCTCTCTAATAAAAAGAGACCATTTTTTTTCAAATCCATTAAGAAAACAGTTATGGTCCGAATGTCTATTGCTGCCTAAATTATAGGTATAATCTCATACGTGCTCTTTCTCTTATTAATGGTCGGGGGGAAGGTTTACATGACTCATCGTCATGCACGGGGAGAGGTAATACTTAGCAGTTGAATCAGCATGAGCATCGAAGAGCCTCATCAGACACTCCTCTTAAGCTAATTTTCTGAAAGGCTCACACAACATAAGTACTCACGTCACCTAGGATAGCAGCAGAGCTTGTACGAGGGTAATTTGTTTAGAGAGTGCAGTAAAGAAAAATTTGCTACTACTATTTTATATTGTACGGAATCCTCAATACGTTAACATCATTCGCACTTGATGCTTTTTTTGCCGCAAATAATTTATGTGAAAAATAAAAATTACGTCAGAAATCCATTTTTTTACAATATAAGAATATGTCGGTCCCGGCTTAACTATACCAACTTGTGAAACTGTTTATAGATGGGTTATAAATAGACTCACTATTCAAAACATCGCGACGACTTAGCCACTTGTTCGGTGTAGACTCATACCATCGGCTACGACGAAGTGGGATTAAAACCCCTCCGCTGGGTACCCTCGGGCCGTCTAGGCGGTCTCGGGCGCCGTAAGGCACCCGTGTTGATATGTATGTTTGTATAATAATAATAGTAACAAATTACACATATTGCTTTATGGTTACAAACTAAGCTCTAGGCTTGTACTATGTGTACCAGAAGCAACGATATAATATGTATTATATTTATAAACACCATTGTAGTACCATGACAAACTGTACAGTAAAAACGTACTGATATTTTTTTCTATGGGCGGGAATCGAACCCACGAACTCCGGATACAACGCCAAAGGCGCAACCACTAGTCTACGTAGGCTGTTCCTCTTTCAAGTAATATTTACAGATGTTTTAAATATTTACAAACAAACATTTATAAATTAGGCAGGTTTAACATGAAAGATGAAGCGATAAAAGACGTTGTAACATCTTCTTGGAGCATAAATTCATCTTAAATGTTTCTTGAATGGCGAAAATTATGTGTAGGCGAACATATAGTAATGTATATCTACCTACGCTTCGTAATTTTGCCATATATATCTACATATATGGCTTTATATACATACATACATATCATCACGGGTGCCTTACGGCGCCCGAGACCGCCTAGACAGCCCCAGGTTACCCAGCGGAGGGGTTTTTAATTCCACCACGTCGTAGCCGATGGTATGAGTCTACACCGAACAAGTGGCTAGCTCGTCGCGATGTTTTGAATAGGCTCAATAACCCATCTATAAACAGTTTCACAAGTTGGTATAGTGAAACCGGGACCGACAGCTTACATTACAAATGTACATACATTATTTTAATTAAAAATTCATTGGTACACACCGGGATTTGAACCAGTGTTTTTAAGTCCAAGGTCTAACCAACTCTACCACCACGTATATATATGGCTTTATATCTAAGGAAGAAACCCTTAGGCGGCATTTACATTTCTGAATAGTAGTTGTGCTTCTTACAATAATAAGTCAGGTTTCAGAATCTAAATGTAAATATATTTATTTGCTCGGAATATTATGATATTTTTATGTAACATGTTTATTTTTAGAAGCCAACTGTTTAATATTTGTTCAGTTCGTATCAATGATAGTTATTTCAAAATGTAGCATTTACGTTTTTTTTCAGGTTTATTTGATAGTATAACTCAGTGTGTCTGTTTGTCCAAACCAAATAAGGTAGAAATTTGAAATAATAGGGATTTTAGTATCTTTTGGTGCCGGAATCATCATATTATTTAAAGAAAAAAGCTCCTTCGGGAAAATATAGGAGAAGTTTAATTTCATAAATAAATTATTATTAATATCTCGGTAACAAACTGAGATATAAAATTGACATTTTGGAATATTTGTACTTGTTATGCGTTACGTTTTAATTTCAGAATTTAATAGTATATAAATTATATATTTTTTTTTGTTGTAAAAATATTGTATTTAAAAATAGTCCAAATTTTATTAAAAAGGTATATCTATCTACATACCTACGTGGTAGTCGTGTTGGTTAGACCTTGGACTTAAAAACACTTAGGTCCCTGGTTTGAATCCCGGTGGGTACCAATGAGTTTTTAATTAAAAAGAATATTTGACAATACCACTATAGTGCCTCGGAGAGCACGTTAAGCAGTCGGTCCCGGTTTCACTATACCAACTTATATATTTAATATAAATATTATCTGCATCTTTTGATTACAAAGTCACACGCAGTTTTCAATATTAATAAAAATATTATATTAAATGAGGTTATTTACTTTTAGTAATAATCTTACATGATTTACATAACAGTTTGCTCATGGAGAACATGACACAGTCAGTTCACAAAACACGGTTTTTAAACAATAACTTATTGAATCATACAGTTTTGTAACCGTAACAAAGTTTAAGTACCCGTACGTAATTCTTTTGTATATACAGGCTGCTAATTTCAATACTTAGTATTTCGTATATAACTATTTATTTTAATAAAATAATAAAAACAATTTAGTAACCTAGAAAAAAAAACTCTACATACCATACACACATGTATTTGAAAATAAAAAAAACTACCACCATTTATATATATAAAAATAAACGATACTATTCATACTATACTTATTTTAACAACCAGACCATAGCAAACTATATAGAATAACATACGAGTACTAGCATTGTTTTCCCATGACTGGGATAATCTTCTTATCTTGGTATGGTTTGTGATCAGGGGCTTTATTCCGAGTTTTGCGTAAAGTACGGGTATTGAAATGTAAGTTCTATCCTGTTAATTATAAAGTTGAAATTTCAATGCTCCATACATGTTCAAACTTGCGAAGAATTCGTGTATTTTAAGATGGCGGCATTATAATAGCCAACCTAATACATACTATATAACCATTTGAATAGAGCTTATATTTCCATATTTATAGTTTGCGCAACGTCTTGTCGTGATTAGCGGTTGAAAACTCGGAATAAGGCCCCAGGGCAGTATATGTAAAAAATGGGACTAATCCGGAAATCCCCCATGACCATCCCCCACGTGGGGGATTTCCCGATTCTTTTTTCCTGAAATCACATTCAAAAATATTTTTTAGTAATGGATGTGTATTTTTATTTGGCATAATATTCTTATTTTGACGGTCTAAGTTATGTAAAACTTAAAAAAAAAATCGAAGACAGTCTTTCGATTTTTTTTTACGATCGAGCGAAGTAATATTAACTACAAATACGAGTACCAATAAAATGGCTTTCATATATTTTGTTCACTATTTAAAATGTATTATTTTCACAGTCAAAACTTGATTGAAAAATCGGTAAAACTAGAATATTACGCTCCCACTATGCCGCCTAAATTATGCGGTTACGATATGGATGGCGGCAAAGACGAATTTGTTTCAACCCGTAATACAAATTCGTCTTTGCCGCATTGCTGCTTTATCGTCAAATTGATTGCTCATTTCGTAACCGCATCCTGATAAAGGACTACCACCTCGACAAGAAGTCGAAAACATAAACTGAATTAAACGGGGCAATTTTGTAACATTGTAACTAGGATATCTATTCGTATTTTGGGAATTGGGTCAATAGGGAGAAAGGAAAATGTTAAGGGGTAACCCCCAATTTCACGCCCTCAAGGATTATCATATTTTAAAACCAAAGCTTTGACAGATTGATTTCTAAATTCAATTTTATGGTTAGAAGCCAATTTATTATTATAATGAGATATCATAAAAACTAAATAAGAATAATAAAAAAACTAGGTACATCTTTATTACTTTTTTATTTAAAAAAAACTTACACCTTACGGCACCCGAGACCGCCGTAGACTAGTGGTTGCACCTTTGGCGTTGTATACGGAGGTAGTGGGTTCGATTCCCACCCAACTATTAGTACGTTTTTTCTGTACAGTTTGTCATGGTCTGGGTGTTTTAAAAATATAATATGTATTATATCGTTGCTTCTGGTACACATAGTACAAGCCTAGAGCTTAGTATGTGACCAGAGCATTATTTGTAAATTGTCCTACATATTATTGTTATCATAGATGATCGTATACTCAGTCTAGACCGAACACGTGGCTAGCTCATCCCGATGTTTGTATATAACCTTCTCAAACTTATTCTAAAATATATGTATGGTGCCATACCCCGCTTACACAGTCTTATAGTAGCCAGCGGCGGGGTAATGTTTCTATTCTATTCTATATTCAATAACCCATTTATATAAGCAGTTGCACAAGTTGTTATAGTAAAACTGGGGCTGAAAGCTTAACGTGCCTTGTAAGTCCGAGGCACTATGTCAAAAAAATGTATGTGTGGCTAGCTCGTCGCGATGTTTTTGGATAGACTCAATAACCCATCTATAAACAGCAGACAGCTTAACGTGCTCTCCGAGGCACTTAGTGGTGTTGTCAAAATAAATGTACATAATTTTTTTAATTAAAAACTCATTGGTACACACCGGGATTCGAACCAGGGACCTTAGTGTTTTTAAATCTAACCAACTCGGTCACCACGTAAAATTAATTTTGTTATTTAGAATGAGAACTGTGGAATATTGAATATATTGTAAAGTTCCAAAGTCAAAATACAGAACATATGGAAGTAAAATCAAATAGCAAATATCATTTGATCTGCAAATATAACATTGTTAGATCAATGCCGGATACGCCGTTATTTATAAAGCACCGCTGAATCAAGGATTTGATTATACCCTTAGGACAGGTAGCTGAACAAATATTTATATACGGAACCACATATGGAGTATTATATTAACAACACGGGGGTTGGATTTTCAATTTTATGTCGTAGCCTTAAAGATGAAAGTAAGCTCACGAGTTTTCGAAAAAAATACATAGAACTGTCTTCCCTTATCTCGTCCAAACGTTGTAATGACAGGATCGAATTATATTTTTTGATTGTTTTTTTATTGCGGTAAATTCGTTACATTGACTGTGGGAGCACTTATCCTTCCACTCTTTATTTTTGTTTTTTTTTAACCGATTTCAAAAAAGAAGGCTTTCAATTCGAAACGTATGTTTTTTTCGGGGATGTTACTTTATATTTCCGTTAAATCAAAAAAAAAAAGTAATGCAATTCGATTGGTTTTTTTAAACGATGAAAGAGCAATAAGTAGGTACTTATCCACAATTTAGTCAGAAAACATGTACCTAATTAGGTAATTGAAAAGATCTGAAAAAGACTTTCAGAACTGGCATAATCTATGAGAATAATAGATTTTATTCACGACTAACTGTGCCACGCGATTTCATCCACCGTTTAATATAAAAGAAATAACGCTAAGGTGCTTAGCGTTATTTATTTAAAAACTTTATTGCACAAAGTACACAGGTGGACTTAATGCCGTTAGTCAAAGCTTTGGGACATTTTGATAACTATGTAAGGTAGATTTATACGTGGTGGCTGAGTTGGTTAGACCTTGGACTTAAAAACACCTAGGTCCTGGTTCGAATCCCGGTGTGTACCAATGAGTTCTTAATTAAAAAAATTATGTACATTTGTTTGACAACACCACTATAGTACCTCGGAGAGCACGTTAAGCTGTCGGTCCCGGTTTCACTATACCCACTTGTGAAACTGTTTATAGGGTTATTGAGTCTATTCAAAACATCACGACGCGTCAGCCACTTGTTCGGTGTAGACTCATACCATCGGCTACGACGAAGTGGGATTAAAACCCCTCTGCTGGGTACCCTGGGGCCGTCTAAGCGGTCTCGGGCGCCCGTGATGATAAGTAATGATATATTATATTATTACTAACGTTATATTAGTCAATGGTCTAGAACCATCCTCCTTTGGGCTATATTAAAGGATTATTATATCTTTAATTGGGAGGTAGGCCTAGCATAGTTATAGAGGCCTTCCTCCCACCTAAATATATAATAATCCTTTAATATAGTCCAAAGGAGGATGATATGTAATGATATATTATATAATTACTAACGTTATATTAGTTAATGGTCTATAACCATCCTCCTTTGGACTATATTAAAGGATTATTATATCTTTAGGTGGAGGAAGGTCTCTATAACTACACTAGGCCGACGGACCGGTCCCGTTACCACCGCCCATACAGATGCAAAAACCGTGACCTAGTTATGTTTCGGTTGTAATCTTTGAGTTCACCGGTTTTTAGGATAGTTACTACTGCAACGTTCTCAGTTAGTCTCTTTTCAGGGTGCGGTTACGAAAAGGGCGGTTGATTTGGCGATAAAGCAGCGAGGATATTATTAAAATAGACTCGTAATGCAAATTCGCATATGAACAGATTTTCATGATTGTAAGCCTACCGAAACTAAAACTAACCTATAACTTTGTAATATACAAGTATTCAGTTACAAGATGTTAACTTCAGTAATGAAGGGAGTGAACACTAAACGCTTGTTTGATATAAATAAAATGGACCCAAAACTGTAAGCCTAACAAACGGTACACCCGAGTGATATTAATGGACCGGGACATGGCGGCTTGGCTTTCCCATGTTTCTTACACCGACATTTTGACTTCAATTTAGGCCGAATTTATTTGGGTACGGTACATGCTGTGTTGTGTATATACAATTTAGAAGTTGCCTATCTACAAGTATATGTATGTAAATCATCAAATTCGCCGGTTTTTAGAAGACTACTGCCTCTATCTAATCTACTGATTTTTTGTCGAGTTGGTAGTATTCTAGTAGTATTCGGGTGGTGAATTGAATTGATATGGCAACGAGGATATTAAAATATACTCGTAATACAATTCGTTTCTGTCGCCGCTCATTTCGTAATTGCATTTAACCGGCATAGTGGGAGCGATCAATGTTGTTTAACAACAATTATTGATCACCCCATTCATGGACTTTGTATGACTGCTTACTACCATATAAAAAAATAGGCCAATGAATAAAAAAAAAACAATCGATTCTTGAAACTCGGCATCAAGCTTAGAATCATTACGAAATTACTATAATACTATGCTGATGTAATCTTGATGCTGACTATTATTAAATACTTACTTATAAAAAATTCAGTATCAAATGAAACTAGAATTTAAATGAAAAATTTTTTTTAGTCAAAATTGTTTTCCTAATGTTCTTTAATAGAGCACAGAGTAAAATAAAAAATAATAACGATAAGGATACTATCTTTTGATATATTATAATATACAGGGTGAATTTGGAAGGTTGTACATTGGGCTAATATGAGGTTCGATTGTTCAAAATGAAGAACTTTACCCATGGAACCATGTGTTGCAAAACAATATTGGCTTCCCTATACAAATTGTTATTTTATCATTACTAGTTTGTATGGGGAAGCCAACATTTTTTTTCATTTGCGACTTATATTTCCATGGGAAAGTTGTTCGTTTTGATCAGTAGAACAATATGAGGTTCTACTGATCAGCCCAAAGTAAGAATAGCTCAAAATGTACGCGTGAGAAGGAACATCGGGAATAATAAATAAGTAATTTAATAAAAAAATCACAAGACCTTTAATGCACTACAATTTTTTTTTAAATTGTTTATACACAAAAAGGTAAACAAAGAGCAAGAATTTCTAATTATGTCCAAAGTACTAATATTATTATGCGTAATAGCTTTTGTGGAACCCCTAAGTGTGGAAAGAATTCCGAATTCTGGCAAAGTTATATCCATGAATACCATGAATGAGGCAACGCGCGACCGCTAATCTAAATAAAGCGCCCTGTATATCGTTGGCAGACATTGAATTATATTTACTAGACTCACAATTTGAGTTCCGAATTCAAGTCAGTTAATAAATATTTTGGTGCCTTTTGTCGTTCGATAAAACCTTGCACGACATAAGGGATGGAGTTTTTATAGGTGCTAGCCCTCCGAAAATAATTAAGAGCAGAGTCTAATCATACATTCCCATACATTCACGACCTTTTGGTCCTAACTGTTACCCCCCCCCCCTTAAACATTTATACATATTTACGATTTTTGAAGGCGTTATAAATATGATCTATATCTAGGCTCGTACGTTTTCCTATTTTTAAAGTTTGTTATAGGAAAAAAAAATCAAACCCTGAAATTCAAAAAAAATCGCAAAAAATCCCTCATATTAAAATAATTCCTACAAAATATGAAGACAGAAAATTAAAAAAAGAAAAACATACAGTCATCGTTTATTTTCTCTTTAACAAAATGAGACATTTTCTTTAAAATCCATTAAAGTTTAGGGGTTGAAAACAGCCATAACATGGCCCGAATGTGGTTTTGCTGCCTAAATTGTAGGTTTAATCTCATACGTGCTCTTTCTCTTATTGAGGGTCGGGGGAGGGTTTACATAAATGTATGATAGCATTACCGACTCATCGTCATGCGCGGGGAGAGCTAATACTTTGCAGTATGGCCTCATCAGACACTTATTTTAGACCACCACCGTGGATTAGTGGTTGCGTCTTTAATGTTGTATGGATCGTGGGTTCGATACCCTAAAGTAAAAAAATATTAGTACTTTCTTCAGTACAGTTTGTCAATAATATGTTTCTGGTACATAGTAAATGCCTAGAGCTCAGTTTGTGACTAGGGCAATATGTCCTTCAAATATTATTATTGTTATTAGTTTTGGTTTTTATTTAATCTATGATTTTGGATCAGCGAAGTATATAAGAGCCTAACAGGTGGTGGAGTTATTTAGACCTTAAACTTTTAAAAAGACTACATAATATACATATATAGATGTACAAAAAAAGCCTATCTACCTACGCATAAGCTTATAATTCCGGGCTGAATTATTGCTGAGAAATAAGGTTCAAAATCGTAAACCAAGGGACCGTTGCGGCTCAATATTTCATTATTATTGTGATTAAAAATTATTTGGAGCCATTAAAATAATATATAACGCCACATTTTTTTAGTAAAAGATATGTATTTTTATTTGTAGTATTCTTATTTTTACGAAGTGGCCTAAGATGTACATTAAAAAAAAGAGCACTCTTTCGATCGAGAAATTAATATTAATTACTTTTGAGTCCCACACTAATACATAAGAAGTAAAATATTCATAAAATAACCTTGATTGTCAGTATATTTACTAAAGGGAACACCCATGGCAATAATAGCCATGGAGAAAATATTTGGTGGCAATTTATGGAATGCCATGGCAAATTTGTTGACTTTGCCTGGAGCTGAGGAGATTGTATTAAATTATTGAGCAAGTTAGAGCATGGTTGACTCATTTCCTATTTAATATATATTTAATTTACCTAGTTTCAGTCGAGCACACGGCTGGATTTGGGTAGGGCATACGGTGCTATAGCCTCGGGACCTCCACAATTTAGATAGAAGATTTAGGATAATTTTTTGTATCTCTATTGTGGGCCCCAAGCCCAAAAAAAAATATCCATAATTCCTACGGGTTGATTTTTTTTTCCGAACATTCTTTTTTCTCGTTTTTATTGATAAATACTGTTCTTAAATATAAAACAGGTGTATTTAATAAATTGATTATGACTTAAACTAATTACTACTTTCTTTGTTTAAAGAATTTTATTTGTTGCCAATTTTTTTTTTCGTTTATTCGGAAAATAATTAGGTGCCTCGCCCATGAGGAAATTGGTGGCCTGCCTGCCTACCTCGCTCGTTACCAGAAGTGATGAAGTATATCTGTACGTAGGCACCTTTATTACAAATATTTTGTTTTGTAAAAATAGATTTTGATGTAATTAAAGCGTCGATTCAAAAGTTTCATTTTAGAATTTCAATTATCGAATTCCAATTTTGAAAATGGTTTCCTAACGATGTTAAAACTTTGCGATATTTGATTGGTTCTGTTCTAGTTAGACTCTATTAATAATGCTATAAGGTTGCACTTTGTTTCTACCAGTTATGTTACATAATATGATATTGTGTAGGATGTTTTATAAATTAAAACATCCTACACAATGTGTGGGTAATTATCCTGATGCACCCGATTCCAATAATAATTTCCTTATAGCCAATCCAGATGAAATTAGTAAATGTATAAATTCCTTTTCTAGTGGCTCGTCAGCTGGTATTGATGGTCTCCGACCCCAACATTTAACAGATTTGTTATCAAAGCAAACCGGCGATGTAGGTCGAATGCTCTTAATGCGCATAACAAACTTAATACATTTTATGTTTTCTGGCAAAGTTTGTGAAAGTTTTCTTAAATCTCTTTTTGCTTTACGTAAAAAAGACGGAGGAATCAGACCTATTGCGATCGGTTGCACCTTTCGCCGTTTAGCCTCAAAAATAGCCTGCCTAATAATAATGCATAATGGAGTCTTTAGGCAATTATTTTAGACTTTCCCAATTAGGGTTTGGCACTTTTGCAGGCTGTGAAGTAGCTGTACACACAGTACGTACATATTTGGCAAATAATAATAATTCTTAAATTTTAGTAAAAATAGATGTGACCAACGCTTTCAATACTGTGAATAGAAATCATTTTCTTAGTTGTATAAAAGATAAAATACCAAATATATACCCTTATTTATGGCAAAGTTACCGAAATAACACCAATTTATTTTATGGGAACAAAATTATAGAGTCATGTAATGGTTGCCAACAAGGAGAGCCATTAGGCCCAGCAATTTTTAGTTTATCTATACACAAAATTATTGAATCTTTAAAAAGCACTATAAATTTATGGTATCTCGATGATGGGACATTAAATGAAAATCCGTCAACAGTACTTAATGACATAAAAATTATAAAAGAAAAGTTTTTGGAAATAGGTTTGAATATATTCGCACAAAAATGCGAATATTACTGCCTAAATTCACCTACTCCTCAAATTATTTCTCACTTAAATGAAAATCTTCAACAATTGCTTCCAGATATAAAATATTTAGATAATAACAATTTATAGTTACTCGGATGTCCAATTAAAAATGAAGGTCTGCCATCTTTGATAGATAACAAAGTGGATAAGTTTTGTTATTTTGTAAGCCGTTTAGAAAAAATCCAACCCCACATAGCACTGTTTTTACTTAGGCAATGTCTGTGTATTCCCAGACTAATTTTTTATATACGTTCGTGCCCTTTTTGGATGTATAAACCTTTGGTAGAAAAATTCGATGATATTTGCAAAACTTCTTTAGAAAACATTTTGAATGTAAAATTAGACCAAAATTCATGGATCCAAGCAACACAACCTATCAAATTTAGTGGATTGGACATTCGTCGTTTATCAGATCTTTCTCTTCCAGCATTTTTGGCTTCTACGCATTTATCTGCTGATCTTATTGTTACGATCTTGAACCCTATTTTAGGTAACTTTGAGATCAGCGGAATGAGTGAAGGAATCAGTCGGTGGAGAGAGTTATGTCCTAACGACGACATGCCCAATACACCAAAAATTCAAAAATCCTGGGACCTACCTATTTTAAAAAATTCCTGTGCAAAATTACTTGACTCACTTACAAACCTTTCAGATAAAGCTCGTTTGCTTGCAGTCAGTCAGAGAGAATCGGGGTTTTGGCTAGAGGCATATCCGTCACCATCTTTAGGTACGCTTCTAGACCGAGACACCCTGAGGATCTCTGTCGGACTGCGATTGGGCGCCGAAATTTGGAAACCTCACCCGTGTGTTTGTGGATAAGTTGATCAATATGGTCATCACGGACTGTCGTGTGCCAGGAGTGCGGGTAGGATGTCTCGTCATGCACAGTTGAACGACATCCTCAGAAGATCTTTGACATCAGCGAATATCCCAAGTACCCTCGAGCCATTAGGTGTATCCAGATTGGATGGAAAAAGGCCCGACGGTATGACATTAGTTCCCTGGTGTCAAGGTAAATCTCTTGTTTGGGATTCAACGTGCACAGACACTCTTGCCCCCACTAATCTGACCCGTTCTTCAAGAATCGCGGGTTCTGCCGCTGCAAAGGCTGAGAATGCAAAACATATTAAATATTCTCATATAAAAGATAATTTTGTATTCTCGGCTTTTGCTGTGGAGACTCTCGGTCCTTGGAGTAACGACGCACGGCAGTTGGTGGACCTTATTGGCCAATTGTTGATTCAGACTTCAGGTGATAGTCGAGCGCGATAATTTTTGGCCCAAAGAATTGGTCTAGCAATACAACGTGGCAATGCCGCTTCCGTTCTCGGGACTATCGGTGCTATGTCCGGGTTGGACGAAATTTTTTATTTAATATAATAGTTAAAATTTTTATTTCATTAGTTTTATAGTATTACTTAATTATGTTTTATAAGTATTTTTGTGTAAATAAAGTATTTTAAAATAAAACACCAAATAAACATTGTATGTAGGATAAAAACAAGAAATTCAATTATGATACGTTAATTATTTTTTAGGTGTATCTAGTACCTAAACATGAACTTTTATTAATTTTATGTTGTTTTGATAATCTAAAAGAAGTTAATCTAAAAAATTATGTACCTACATTTGTTTAACAGCACCACTACAGTGCCTTGAAGAGCACGTTAAGCTGTCGGTCCCAGTTTCACTATACCAACTTGTGACTGTTTATAGATGGGTTATTGAGTCTATCCAAACATCGCAACGAGCTAGCCACTTGTTCGGTGTAGACTCATTCTATCGGCTACGACGAGGCCGCCTAGGCGGTCTCGGGCGCCAAAAGGCACTTGTGATGATACATAATATAATATATTGTTACGATAATTGATCCGTCTTTTACAACCTCAACAATTTGATCATACTGGACATTTATTTTCTCAATACAAAATTGTTTTAATCATTCATACACAGACAGAATTCACATTCGAAATTAAAAAGGTTTGTATTCCTTTTTATTCAAAAAATAATAATACCTGTGGGCCAATTATTATAGTAACTTGCAAATACAACTCTTGCGGGGTTTTAGACCTAAAACGTGAATTAAGTAAAAAATTTGAAGCGATCTAAGCCTTGATTGGGATGCAGTTCCAAAGCATGTCATAGAGCGAATGTTAAAAGCAAATCTGATTATTATTGGGGATTCAATAAGTTTTAGGTATATAATAATATATAAAAAAAAGGGTATCTACTTATTCCAAAATGTTGTATTAACCATATTTTAAATTTGTTTATATACATGCGTTAGGTGGTATAAAGTTCTCTATAATTTCGTTAGAACGACCGACCGGTCTCGTTACCATCTCCCACACAGATGCAAAAACTGTCAAGTGACCTAGTCATTTGTTGGTTTTAATCTGTGAGTTCACCGGTTTTCTGAAGATTACTGTATTGATTTCTTGTTTAGGTGGTAATCTCAATGTATTAAAGCAATGTCAATAAATATACAATTATGCACCCTTAGATATAGCACTAAGCCTGCAGGATATAAAGTTGAATATTGTATACTGAATAAATTAAGGATAGTATTAGGTCGCTGAAATCTAAATAATAAGATTTATTTAATTATTTTAGTATTTATTAATATTTTACAATAATATATGTTTTTAATTGTCATTTTCCGAGTTGAGTTTCATTAAACTTAAATTCTCAGTATGAACATATACAATATAATAAATTATATTTTAACACACTGTAGTACTCACACTATACTCGGAGAGCATTAAGCTGTCAGTCCCAGTTTCACCATACCAACTTTTGAAACTGTTTATAAACTGTCAGAAGATTACTGTATTGATTTCTTGTCTAGGTGGTAGTCTCCTTTCAGGGTGCGGTTACGAAATGGGTGGTTAAATTGACTATAAAGCAGCAAGTATATTAAAATATACTCGTAATGCAATTCGTCTTTGTCGCTTTCCATTTCATAATCGCATCATTTAGCCGGCATAGTGGTAGCAATCAATGTTGTAAAAGAACAATTATTGATTGACCCCATTCATGGACTTTGTTTGTCTACTCACATGCGGTGCTTCAATAAAAAAAATAAAAAAAACATTTACAGATCGAAACTAAATAGAGGTTAATAAAATATTCTATCAAATTTCTATAACAGTATTTACACCATCAAAATTTGAGTTCAATAAAACTGACAATAAAATTAATTACTTAGATCTACAATCTTATTATTACAATCTTCATTACACCTCAAACAATCCCTTGGAAATCCCTTCACCCCAAAGTTTCCGACCAGACTGAAAGATTAATATCAAAGAACGTCTGTCTGACACAAGTGATATCCCGAGGCTTTCCTTAAGTTACCAGAAACAGCCCTTTCTGGACTTAAACGTGATTATAGTCGTTTAGGGCCTGGTCTTAAGGGCCGACGTTTTGCGTAGGAGCGTTATGGGCCCATAAATTAGCCCCCCGGGATTTCCCCGGGGTTACTTAGTTGCGCACAGAAGCGTAAGAAGGCCGTTGCACATTGATTGTGGTTGACGCTAGCCTGTTGACACTTCATTTATATAGGCTGAGGTGTACCAAAGTGTCGGTTAAAGTTATTGTAACGATTAAAGTTAAAAATGGCATCGAATAGCAGCTCATACATTCGATGCCATTTTTAACTTTAATCGTTACAATCACTTTGACAGAAACTTTGGTGCAACTGGAGCTTAGATATGTTATGTACTTTATTTGATTATAATTTTATACGGGTTTAATAAAATTTGTAATTGGTTAAGAATCTAGTATAATAATAACCCTAAATAATGCTGTAATAAAAAAAAATAGGTACCGTAAGGAACAAGGGCCTTAAAAGGAAAAACAATAAGGGAAGTAAAGGAGGCACAAGGAATCATTAAAACTATTTCCCAATGCGGCAATTTTAAATTGAATATAATATTAATATATATATATATATATATATTTATTCTTTCCGTAAATATTATTTTTGTGTATATATCTTATTATTTTATATAATTCCAAACCTGTAATGTTGCTAGTATTTCAAAGGGTAGAATTCGACGTCAAAAGATTCTACTTATAGGGGCTCAAACCAAGGCCAGAAATCAATGGTTAATAACCTAAATCATAATAGTATAACTTTACTGTAAATAAAGGGTGAATATTTCAAGTGAGCCTCCATGACCAAAATATGAAACTGCAATGCCTAAGGTGATATCAGTCGGTTCACTCGTGTAAATGGTTCATTTTTATTTCATTCGATGTTCACACGACACAGATAAAATAACATTGAAATGAACGTTCATTTGCTCCACAGAGTACGGAATCCAAGCGCGCCGCCGGAGAGGGCAGCGCGCGGCGATTCCGTGCTCTGTGATTTGCTCTTTGTTACAAAAAGTCATCCAACGAGGTCGTGCGCTGCGGAATGAATGGTGCTGTAGTGGGTTCTAATCCTTTTTATTTTATGTTTAATAAATTCTAAGTTTAAACCAATAATTAGAGATAAATGGAGTTTGCTCTTATCACTCTGTCTTTATATTGGTATATTTTATGGTACAAAGACATTGGTAATTTTTAAATTGCTTCAAAAACAGCACAGCGTATTTGCGTCATTCCATTTAAATACCAATTTGTCATCCGTCCGCTCTCTACAGCACAAATGGCCGAACCCGAGTGAACGTTCTCTCCGTGTTCAGACGTTTCATTTTTCGTTCATTTCAGCACGAGTGAAAGATGCCGAGTAAAACAATCCAACATCGTTGGAGGGTCAAAATCAAAATTATTGTACAGTAACAAAAAATAAACAAAAATGAATAACGTTACAAATATGAATAATGTTACAAAAAAGTAACAAAAAGGAATTGTAAGGGCTTCTTCACACTATGGTTATTAAATAAAAAAATATTTAACATTATTTAATATTTATTACTCAAAAAGTATACAAATAGCAAAATTAATCATCTTTTAGAGCGAAAAATTTCAACAGAAAAATGCAAAGTAAACCATATACGAGTATCATTACAGTTTAATGTAGCTTTACTTTTATTACATAATCTTGTAAAAATTAAAACTTATTTTTTACGTTCATTAACCTAATGTGAAATAGCCTTCATTTCATTTTTGTAACGTAACAAAAAAACGTAACGATTTGCAACAAAAAGGAAAACAAATCACATGTTTAAAATATAACCCTTAGCGATAAAGATACAAATAAACTTCTAAGGTTAAAATAATAATCAGTTTCAAATGTATAATAAACAGCATTTTACACAGTATAGTAATAGTTTATCATTTACTTATCGTAAAATATACAGGCTAAACAAGAAAAAGGAATATATATTTGTTTAAATAAATGAACACGTAAAAAAACACACGTGTCGCACAACCATTTCACGCAATCAAAATGGCTGACTGCGGCCTCAAGACGAATGCTATTGGTCGTCCTTATGTCGAAAATATTGCAAGCCCAAAAATTTAGAAATCTCCTAAAATTAATGTTACAAAAGGGAATAACCAAAATGAAAAATAATATGGACACGTGTTAAATTGTAAATAATTAACGTATCTCTGTGTTAATTTTATTGATTTTATAAGAATTACGTGGTAATAATCATAATGCAGTTAGATAAATTTAGAATTATCTAAAATTAAATAGTTTTTTTTTTTAATTACTTTTTTGTAACACACGTGTGTCTGGAGACATAATTATTTGTATGAACCAAGTACGATGTGTATATAGCAAAACAGTTTTTTTAATACTTACCGGTATAATTTCTTTGTTTATGAATACTAGAGGTATTAATTTGGAAAACCTATATTTAAAATATATAGATCTTATTTAAAAAATATTAACCATTTCAACACTATTCACAAGGACGTTTTGAGATGTAAGAATGTACAAAAATTTTGAATACGACCCTGGATCGGTTCACTAATGTATTCATTCTTTACTTTTGATTCATTTTGTGTTCAGGCATTTCACTTGGAATGAAAGATGAAAAATGAAAGACAGAAATGGATAAAAAGGGAACTAGAGTCTCTTCCGTAACGTATTTGTATACGTAGGTATACGTGAGCAACAACCAATAGGATCGCTTTATTCAATCCTGTTACCAAAAATAAAGCGGCCCTATTGGTTGTTGCTCACATATACATATATAGATACGTAATGTTGTTACAATGCGCAAACCCTTAGGAGACTCGCGGCAAATGTTGAAAAGAAAAAAAAAACTAACTAAAACTGCAGTATTAGATTTGTTCTCAGGCGAGAAATAAACTGGACCTCTATTCTCTTAAATTAACTTATTTTAGTAGAATTGTACTTGCATCGTAGTATAAGCATGCTCGCTTTTCTGACAGTTTTCTATTGGGTACCGGTTAGCAGAATACAAGTCCGGTCTATCGGTCTAGCGAAGTTATAGAGACCTTCCTCCTACCTAAATAAATATAAAATAAAATCCCTAATAGGCTAAGCGGGTTTACTGCTTAACTTAGGTACTCATTAAAGCCTACTCAAAACTATTGATACTAAAAATATAAAATTTTATTTCCTTCCTTTTGTACTGTAGGAACCCACTAAGAAGGGCTTTTTATGTAATTCAAAACCCAAGAGGGTGAAAAGGGATTGTAAATGAATTTTCAGGATGTTAATATCTTGAACGAAAGGTACACCTACTTGAAGGTAAAATAAGGGACTACAGACTTGAAATTTGGTACAAATCTTCTTTGAAAATTAATTAATCACCTTTTTTTTATAGGTAATTTCAATAATTTCTTTCTTTCGGTGTAATTGTAGATTGTAAAAAAAAATATTTAGGGCAGGTTTTTCATACCATTCTATTGGGCTAATTCATAAAAAAACATATTAATTTTTGTTGCTAAAAAAAAGATACAAAATCTTCTATAGCTATATATTATATGTTCTTCAAGGACTCAATAAGTTTTTTATGAATACCGGTGTATATCTTTAGAACAACGACGGGTGCTATTATAACCTTAAATTATTTCTATATAGGCTCTTATAAAGACTTTGAAAGATTTTTTAATTTTAATGGTTTATGGCCAAATAGGTATATATATAACTTTAGACTTAAAAACCCCGGTGGGTACCACCGGGGTTTGAACCAACAATGAGTTTTTAATCTAAAAAAATATATACAATTCATTAACAACACACTATAGTACCTCGGAGAGCACGTTAAGCTTTCAGTCCCAGTTTCACTATACCAACTTGTGAAACTATTTATAGATAGGTTATTGAGTCTATCCAAACATCGCGACGAGCTAGTCACTTGTTCGGTGTAGACTCATTCCATCGGCTACGACGTAGTGGGATTTAAAACCCCTCCGCCGAGTACCCTGAGGCCGCCTAGGAGGTCCGGGCGCCGTATATCACCCGTGATGATTTTATAATAGCCAAAAGTGGTTGTGTTTTTAAAAATATTATCACAGGAAATTATTTTACTGGTGATTAAATATTTTAAAATGTATGTTATACAAATAATATTACCTAATGGTATTCAAATTAAGTGATAATTAAATTTATATTAATTGATGTTAAATTAAATAATGCTACTTTTGTATTTGTTTGCGGAATTCTTACTGAAAATTTAATGATTTGCGGCAAATGAGCACTGTTATTGAAAGAGGTTTAAAAATATTGGCCTGATTTGGTCTCAGTGTTATTTTAGTACAAGTTATTTTTTATTGAAAGCATTTCATAATTAACATAAACTGAAATAAAGTTTTAGGTAATTTATATGTATGTTATAATTAACGTATACCTAATTAAACATAGCTTTGACCTTGCTTGTTCAGTAAATTGAAATCTTAGTATTATTATTGTAAAATAAAGAAAATTATTTATTTATAGTTTAAAATATCTAAGTTGACTTTAAATTATAAACATGAATCTAAAAGTGTATACAAAAAGAAAAAAAAAGTATACATAATTAATACACATGTAATATTAATTGATATATCTCAAATATTAGTGTAACAACATGGTGTTAAAATATATTTGAATTTAAGTATACTTTCGATGTAAACACAATAAAAGTAAAAGTTTTTGTTAAACAATTTATTTATATTATATTTAAAAACCAAAATGAATTTTCTAATAAAATAAGCATTATAATATGTTTCCTTGCAAAAGCTTTCAGAAAGTTGCATTACAAAATTTCAAAATCCGAAGCAAATAACAAAATTTAAAAGCTAACACTAATTTAACTTTGTTGTGAGCGAAGTGTACCATATACCAAAATATGATGCACGATAGATCACGTGTTCAAAGTTGAGTGAGTTTTACTAGATTTGTGCAAACAATTCCTGAAATTTTAGTAAAATATTGGACCGCAAAATCATAACTTTCATCACACTCATATATTGGAGTGCAGCATGTGACTTTGTATTTAGCTGATGGTAAGAATACCTACAAAATCCATGAATAGAGTCGATTAATACCAGCATTGGTAGTAATCATCATAGTGGGGTGGCACCCCACTATGATGATTAAAAGGGCGGTCCAATTTGCGAATATGTTGATATATATTCTGCTTACGCTGCAAACACTGGTTCAATATTCGAATATATTTGAAATGACATCATTCGTGTCGCGTATATCGTCTTTGTGTCGACTGCACACTGAAAGTCATTATACCAATCGGTCCAAATTTAATATATAAATAAAAGCGTATTGAAATACTGTATTAAATTTAAGAGCAATTTGAACATCGGAATATTTCGTCGGTTACAAAATATGCGGCCAACCCGAGTATTCTTGCTGCCTTATCAATTTATGTCAAATTAACCACCCGTTTTGTAACTACACTCGCTAAAAATCTGTGCAGTTAGTACTTTTATAATCTATACTAATATTATAAGTGTTTGTATGGTTGAACGCGCTAATCTCAGGAACTACTGGTTCGAATTGAAAAATTATTTAAGTGTTGGATAGCCCATTTATCACGAAAGGATATCGGCTACATATCATCACGCTACGACTAATAGGAGCGGAGTAACAATGAAAAATGTTGTAAACTACATACATACATACATATCATCACGGGTGCCTTACGACGCCCGAGACCGCCTAGACGGCCCCAGGGGAGGGGTTTTAATTCCACCTTGCCGTAGCCGATGGTATGAGTCTACACCGAACAAGTGGCTAGCTCGTCGCGATCTTTTAAATAGACTCAATAACCCATCTATAAACAGTTTCACAAGTTGGTATAGTGAAACTGGGACCGACAGCTTAACGTGCTCTCCGAGGTATTATAGTGGTTTTGTCAAACAAATGTATATATAATTTTAAATTATAAACTCATTGGTACACACCGGGATTCGTACCAGGGACCTAAGTGTAAATGTAAATGTTGTAAAATCGGGGAAAAAATATTCCTTTTGAGAACGTACGCTGCTTAAACGGTTAAAGTTATGCAAACGAAGTTACGCGTATATTAAATAAAACTCCAGATTTAGAAAAACTAGAGTATAGGTATACTCTATTAACAGATTGGACATCGAAACGTTACCTCGTAACCAAATAGAAAGAAAGCGTCCTTTATAATAAAAGTCCAATAAAATCGTGAGTAGAAAATTCGAGTTGCTAATTTCAAAATTAATTAGCTGAAATAAGCTAGCTAAGCTTAATTAAAACGGGTCAGCTTCGCAAAAGAAGGTCAACTGACACAACTTTATAAAAAGGTTTGCGTGACGTAAGCGTTATTTATAAAGCTTTCTGGACAATGGTGGAAAAAAACACTTACATAATATCAATTCTACCTAGGTGTGCAATTTTAAATAGGTATATAATATGATTTTACTGTCTGCTGTAGGTAAAATATAAAGGTCAAACTATAAATAGGTAGTTAAAAATTTTTTTTTTTTTCATGTTTCGGTTATTTGGTTTTCAGGAAACTACTGCATCGATTTCTTTTCGAGATGGTAGTCTCCTTTGAGCCGCCCATTTCGAAACCTGCCATTCAGCCGGCAGTGGGAGCGATCAATATTGTTAAACAACAATGTATTGATCTACCCCATTCATGGACTTTGTAGGTCTGCTTACCATCAGCTTCATACAAGGTCACACGCCGTGCTTCAAGTATTTTTTTGGAGTTCTAGAGTTATTCATGCAGACAGACACACAGAGAATAAATACTTATCCTAAGTTCTACCATAACGAATTTTGATTTATTTTTGGAATTAACTGCCTTCCATATTTTAATATCATTCTATCTCCTGCTAGTTTTGAGTTAAATTATATTACATAGCTTACTTTACAATGAAAAATCGTATCAGAATAGGTATAATGTACAAGGAAATGCCTTTATAAATTGTTTAGCAACACAAGGGAATTACGGCAAATGTAGGGTTGTTAAATTTATGTAAGTTACACGATAAGCAACAAAACAGTTAAGCCGAGCCCAGACCCGACCTCCATAAAAGCGGAAATCAGGCGGTCCTTACTTATCTTTCTTATTAACTTGGTCTATAGCTTTATTAAAAGTTATTACTAACTGTATATTCAACTATAAAATTTACGGATCTAGATTAAATGCATAAAAAACGAGAGCTTTATTCTGAATAACAGGCATATTATAGTAAAGTTTAGCTCTGTAGACGTCTTAACGCCCATACAAATATTTATATACGTGGTCGCCTAGTTGGTTAGACCTTGGACTTAAAAACACTTAGCTCCCTGGTTCGAATCCCGGTGTGTACCAATGAGTTTTTAATTAAAAAATGTATGTACATTTGTTTGACAACACCACTATAGTGCCTCGGGGAGCACGTTAAGCTGCCGGTCCCGGTTTCACTATACCAACTTCTGAAACTGTTTATAAGTGGCTTATTGAGTCTATTCAAAACATCGCGACGAGCTAGCCACTTGTTCGGTGTAGACCTATACCATCGGCTACGACGAGGTGGGATTAAAAACCCCTCCGCTGGGTACCCTGGGACTGTCTAGGCGGTCTCGGGCGCCGTAAGACACCTATGATGATACAAACATATATATATATATATATATATATTTATATATATATATAAATAATTAGCGAAATCTTTTACTAAAAATAACGAACCAAAAAGCTTAAAAACTATTCTTCACAAAGTACGAGTACTAATATTAAAAGATTGATACACGCCCGGAGACCAGCCAAGTGTCGAATAAGTGCAACCACTCTAGTGCAAAAATCATTTAATACCTGATTAAGACTCTTTACTAGATTTATGCTTTTTTTTATTAGTTAATTTGAAATAGGTACTTTTTTTTTTAATTTCTCATCAGTTACCTACTATGAACTTCTCGCAAGTTTCTTATTTTAATCCTAATTAATGAGATAAATACTACGAACACAAATAATTTCAATGTATGTATTAACAGTACAAAGAAAACCTGTTTTTATTTAAACATATTTTGTATAAATTTAAAATATCATCCTAATATTATATTTTAAAATTATAAATGAAGAAAATCTTTAAATTCTCAGGAGCTGCGCATGTGCTCAAAATAGTTAGAGCGTTGCCTCTCTGTACTTCCAGCAATATTCGTTGAAAAAAATAGGATCTTGCTCGATGGTCTCCAGATAAGTCAATTAAAAATTTACCAAGATTAAAAACATATTTTTATTCTGGCATCTGGAGACCATGATCTCAGAGTATCCACTGAAAACGCAAAAAAATCGTTAGAGGGGGCCATATCTCTTGTATTTATCATGTTTGTTTTTTATTTAGTTTTATTCTACCAGTACAAAGTAAATGATATATTTGGTGGCCGAGTTGGTTAGAACTTAGATTTAAAAATACCTACAAAGTTTTTATTTGCCCGGTTCAAACGCCGGAATGCACCAATAAGTTTTTAATAAAAAAAATATGTACAGATGTTTTACAACACCACTAATAATGCCTTGGAGAAAACTGCCAGTTCCTTGCAGTTACACTAGGCCAACTTGTGAAACAGTTTATAGATGGATTATTGAGCCTATACAAACACCGCGACGAGCTGGTCACTTTTCGGTGTAGGCTCAGAATACCGTCGGTTACGACGAGGTGGAAATAAAACCCCACCGTTGTGTAGCAGTCTAGGCGCCCCGCCCGTAAGGTACCCGATGGTACATGATGGTAGATGGTACACACACAGTACAAAGAAAATTACCTACCCCATATTTATTTATTTAAATCTTTATTGCATACAAACCTTTGCGACAATCAAAGCAGTTAATAAGTGAGGTTGGTGCAATACAGTTACTGAATATATTATGAACTGAATATTATATAAAATACTTACAGCCTAATATATACTACTTAAATATATCTTATATATACATACATAAACTACATATACACAATACTACCAACTACAAAATGAGAAAGAAAAAGTAACAAAGTGGATAGGGATATAATAATGAAAAATAAATAAAAACTACCTATGAATTTAGATAGTAATCATGAACTCTTTTTTTTATATTAATTTATAAATAATAATTTTATCAGAACTAGATACAGTAGATAGGATGCTACATGTTCTGACACTCTTGCCCCCAGTTACTTGCATAACACCTCACAATGTGCTGGCTTCGCTGCAGCAAAAGCTGAGAATATAAAAAATATTAACATTTAGAAAGTCATTATAATCTCGACTTTTGCTGTGGAGACGCTTAGATACGAACAAGGATACAAAACATTTGGTGGATCAGATCGGTCGACTACTGAAATACTGATCCAAACATCTAAGGATGCTCGTGAGCGTAAATTTTTCATCCAAAATATTAGTCTGGCGATTCAGAGTCCAATGCCGCACCAGTTCTTGGCACGGTAGGTGTAATGTCGGGGATAGAGGTAATATGCAAAAACTGTCAAGTGACCTAGTCATGATCCGGTTTTAGTCTGTGGGTTCATAGGTTTGCAGGAGACTACTGTACAAAATTATTGTCAAGGTGGTAGTCCCCTTTCGGAGTGCGGTTAAGAAACAGGCAGTTGATTTCATGCTTCGTTTTTGGCTGCCACCCACTTCGTTACCGCATAATTTGGCCGGCATGGAGGAAGCGACCAATGCTGTTAAATAACAGTGTATGCCATTGATCGACCCCATTCTTGGACTTTGTAGATCTGTTGTAGGTACCTACAAAACTCCAATAAAAAAGAAATTAAACAAAACCAGCCATAACTATACCTAATAATATACCCTGTTATAATAATAGGGTATATTATTATTATAATAATATAATGTAAGTGAGTGCCCAATAATATTATCTAGAAATAGTAGTAATTTTTTATAGACAAGACTTCTGAGCAAAAGATCACGTAATATTTTTCTTTCCTTCCCTTTTGTGAAAATATATGAAAATGGTACGCATCAATTGTGCCTTTGTTCGGGTTCGTAATAAATTCTCACTCGTATCGGGATGTTAGTTTTTGCTAGGATTATTGGATTGTGAAATAATTATATTATTATTGTATTGTTATCGGCAACCTATATATAATCTAGTAAGTATTAAGAATAGCAAAACAAAAGTAACTTTTAGGCCATGTATAAAATATAATTAATTTCTTACAGTGCCCATTTGGCACCCGGAAAATTATGTCTATACTAATATTATATTTGATTGTTATTGGACCCCAAGCACATTTCACTCTCTCAAAGGTTAGCTGGTAGAAAATGCCTAAGGCATTAAGCTCGCCTATGTACAATTTTGTTCAATAAAGAATTTTAAATAAATAAATAATTAAATTGTTAATTATTTTCCGGATAAAACTACTAAATTGATTTTTTAAACTCTTTCACATACAGAAAAAACTACATTATCAGCGAGTAAAATATATTTTTATATATATTTCTTTAATAAGATTTCTTTTGAATTTAACTTCATTATATAGAGTATCACAGATGCTACGAAAACCCATGTTTGAGTTGTATTGCACTGTATACTACAGAATTATATACACGTACTGTACTACGTTAATTGGCTGTAAGTCTATGAATGGTATGAGCTTTTTTTTCTATTATAGAGCAAGACTAATACTGGCCATGTTAGTTTTCTTATTTTTTATAGAAAATTGAAATGGAGATCGATAGAGGGACACACGTTTCAAGTGTGAAGAATTAATTATTTTTATTTTATTAATTTGCGAGTGAACAGCAACAACAATAACTAAAAAAGGCTAGTATGTTACAGGTGCTATAACTTTGACTCTGTTTAGAATTTCGGGAGGTGACAATTGTACATAAAGGATTTTGTTATTTTGACAATCTAATACGTTACCTTTAAAAGAAACAGAATACAGCCGCAGGTCTAATTTATTATAATTATCTATACAATTATATGATTTATTTATTTAAACACTTTATTGCATAGTAAACAAAAGTAATGTACAAAGGCGAACTTAATGCCTTATCTACCAGCTAACCTTTAAGATTGTCTACGAAGATGAATGTCGGTTGCTTTAAAAACTAATATAAATAATAATATATATTCAATGTACACATACAAAATATCATAATACAAACATACATACAAACATGCATATACATACAAATAGTTTACCTACACTATACACAATAAAATTAAGAATAGAGCACTACACATAGATATAATACTACACAAAAGATCAAGATATGGGCTGTTGATCAGCTGTTCTGTTTATTAAGACAGTGCGTGATTAAAAGTTATATATACATAGGTATAGATTATTATAATGTGAACATCAGTAATACGGTGCATACGCATGCCATGTCGTCCGCGAGCGTATATATTCAGCGTATGTTGCGTAATAACCGGTGACAGCTACGGAAACCGGACATGACGTGAAATGGTACATCCAACTACATCCGTTTTACAAATTAGAATGTTTGTTAGTGCAGCTTGTAGAACGGTTCATTTTGTCAAACTTAATAATATTACATAGTATTAAACGTATTTCCATTGAAATATAAAAGTAAAGATTATAGCGACGATTATAGTAGAACAAAATTATTTTTTTTACAATATTGTTTTACTGCTGTTTTTAAAAGATTTTCAAAAAATGTCCACTTTTTTATAATTCCCACTTTCCCATAATAATATGAAGGATATTACACATTACACATATTACCCAGCTGCCATATTCTGTTTCTTATAACGGAAACGTATAAGAAACAAAATATGACCGATTTATTATAATAATATATACATATAGGTGTATATATATAGATAATTATAATGTAAACATCAGTAATACGGTGCATACGCCATGTCGTCCGCCAGCGTATATATTCAGCGTATGTCGCGTAATAACCGGTGACAGCTACGGAAACCGGACACGACGTGAAATGGTATATCCAACTACATCCGTTTTACAAATTAGAATGTTTGTTGGTGCAGCTTGTATAACGGTTCATTTTGTCAAACTTAATAATATTACATAGTATTAAACGTATTTCCATTGAAAAAGTAAAGATTATAGCGACGATTATAGTAGAATAAAATTATTTTTTAACAATATTGTTTTACTGCTGTTTTTAAAAGATTTTCAAACAATGTCCACTTTTTTATAATTCCCACTTTCCCATAATAATATGAAGGATATTACACATTACACATATTACCCAGCTGCCATATTCTGTTTCTTATAACGGAAACGTATAAGAAACAAAATATGACCGATTTATTATAATAATATATACATATAGGTATATATATATAGATTATTATAATATAAACATCAGTAATACGGTGCATACGCATGCCATGTCGTCCGCCAGCGTATATATTCAGCGTATGTCGCGTAAGAAGCCGGACACAACGTGAAATGGTACATCCAACTACATCCGTTTTACAAATTAGAATGTTTGTTGGTGCAACTTGTAGAACGGTTCATTTTGTCAAACTTAATAATAATACTTAGAATTATAAGTAATACCAAGTATTAAAAAAGTATTTCCATTGAAATATGAAAGTATAGAAATATAGAAAGTTCTTAAGTTTTAGCTATCCATCTAAAAAACTCAATAGTATTCAATGATGTAACTAATCCAATTTATATTCTACGATTTTGTTCTATTAGTAGAACAAACAATAATTAAAAGTGTATACCTAGTAGAAATTTATAGAAAAAAAAAGTTTGTTTTACTACAATTAGCCACTAAACAGAACAAAATCTAAAAATATGGAATAGTCGTCTTGATTGGTATTTTCATGTATGGTGTTTGGCAAAAAAATCGGCTCTCAGATTACTTGTATAGAGAATGAACAAATTTGACAGTTATGTACAAGTTAATCGTCGAATAACTTTATCGGACCATTTAATAAATAATAATAAAATGATTTATTTCCATTAGTTTAAAATTAAACACATTTCAGGTGGGGTACACCTTTAAATTATAATGAATAAATTAATAAAAATGTATACAATTTTATTAAAAACCTACAATTATCCGAGATTATTAATAAAAAAGAATGAGAAAAATAAAATTAATTTAAACGGATTTCCGTGGAAATAATTAAAGGAATTTCTATTAAACTTGAATTGGTATATATATTATAAATTAATGGATAAACCTACCATTAATTTATAACCTATTTTATAATATATGTTTAAAAATAAATATATGGGTTTTTAAAAAGAAATTTAAGTTAATTATGTAGAGATCATGCGAAGTAATACATTACATTACAACCACATATATACTCTCTGAGGCGTGTTAGTGTGTGTATATGTATGTATTTTTTTCCTTTTTTTGGTGGCTGATTTGGTTAGACCTTAGACTTAAAAATACTACAGTTTTTAAGTCCCCAGTTCAATTCTCAGTGTGTACCAATAAGCTTTTAATTTAAAAGTGTTTGTACATTTGTTTGACAAAACCACTATTTTAGTTCCTCGGAAAGCACGTTAAGATGTCTGTCCCAGTTTTACTATACCAACTTGTAAAACTGTTCATAGAAGGGATATTGAGTCTATAAAATCATCGCCATGAGCTAGTCACTTGTTCGGTGTAGACTCTTACCATCAGCTACGATGAGGTGGGAATAAAACCTCTAGGCGGTCTCTTGCGCCGTGAGGCACCCCTTATGGTACGTGTTGTCGTAAGGCCATCAGAATAGTAATTAATTTAGGTATAAAATTGCATATCCTAATTAGTCGTATATTAAAATAAGCAAACCTAAATCTAAAACACGAATACCTATTAGTCTAAATAATTTATTCAAGCAAATTATACCGATGTCGCCTAGTCCGTATTAAATTAACTATCAATGAAACGTGCGACTGTCACACGAATCAGGTTTCGCTGGCAGATTTTACCCAATGACTTATCTACACCGAAATCATGTAGCTTTGACGAGGGTCTATAAATAGGGGCCTGTTATTTGACAACTCGAATAGAATGTCGTCCCAAATATATAATTCAATGCCTTTTATACTCTATTAGTTGGTGTTAAAGATCAAAGTTGGTAAAAGTGTATTTATAAATGAATACGTAGCCGACATATTCATGTCTTTATATCTCTGAAGTGGTGATAAGATAATGCATATGTCTGCATAGTTAAGTATTTAGAGTAGAAAAGCTTATATAGTATAAAATTAATATAATAATAATATGTAGGACAATTTACACATATTGCTCTGATCACAAACTAAGCTCTAGGCTTGTACTATGTGTACCAGAAACAACGATATAATATATATTATAAACAACCAGAACATGACAAACTGCACAGAAAAAGGTATTTTCTTTTGTCATGGGTGGGAATTGAATCCTTGAGTTTCGGATACAACGCCAAAGCGTAACCACTAGTCTACCGAGGCTGTCGATGTCTTAGCTTTACACTTTTCAATACTCTTTAAACATGTTTGAATTGGTGCAACAACATTTATTTTCGATTTCTGTATAGAAAAAACATATCTACTTTTTTTTTGCCCTGGGTGGGAATCGTACTCACGACCTCCGGACAACGCCAAAGGCGTAACCACTAGTCTACGGAGGCGGTCAATTAAAGTATAAAATTTTATTGTCAAATATTATGAAGATTGGGGGATTACGAATTGGTCCCGGGTCGCACATTCAATTAACTATAAGTAAGTATCAAGTAATGTTCATATAAATTATGATATATTTTTACTTTCATTGATAGTGTACAATGTATTACCCTATTAATACCCCTTTAGGCCGTTTAGGTTAGGTACGAGTGATAGTATATAAAAGAATATCAAAATTACCACAAAAGGCGTAAGAAAATACCGCATTCCGACGCAAAGTGCATTACCATTTCACACAGATTCAGCGGGACGTTTCATTTTCATAGAGATTGGTTTTCGAACTGCAAACTATATCTGAATGAAAATCGAAGAATTCGCATAGAACTGAGGCTCTAGAAGGCGTAGTCTTGACAATTTTTATAAATATTTTTCATACCTATTTAATATAAATGTTTATTAATATTGGTAATATTAATGTACGTTGTAAAACACTTGAAATGGTCTGACTGAACCACCTAGTCATTTATAAATGTTTTACGTTTATGGTTTTCATTAAATGAATAGTTTGATATTAAAATGTTTACACAACTGAAGTTAAATTGTTAGTCTCATATATAAAATTATTCATATAGATAAGTGAAACAGTTTCAAGCTAAATAAGTGAATATAACCCCTTTACTATAGGAATTTTCCTCTCTGCCAGGGGCAAGATCATGGAGAATCATGGAGAGATGCTGTTAATTAATTGGTACTCCAGGTCAAGCAAAAAGTTAGGACCCCGTATATTATATTATTATATTGATCCAATATAATATATTGTCAATAAATTGATATATTGTCCCAACCTCTGGGACCTTTACTAAATCAGTTGGATAATAACTGATATCCAGTTATTATCCAACTGATTTAGAGCTGATTTTTCAATCGTCAGATAAAGCTATTCGACGGTTAACTTTTATGAAGAACTGTCAAATTTATTCTTTCTCCATAAAAGTTATCTGTTGGATAACTTTATCAGAGGATTGAAAAATCAGCCCTTAAAGTAACTAATTGATAAATTATAATGAATTGATTGTCATCTTTTATAAACAGATGACAATCAATTCATTTTGCAGAAACGCCATCTATAAGATATATTTTCTTGAATCAAATTACCTTTAGCATGTGAAATGTAAGGTGTCTTCATATGACACGTGTCATTTGAGGCCTGTATTGTCGCGTTAGTTGGAAGATAACAAGGCCCCGAGCAGTCCCCAACTTGCCTTTCTTCTTAACAATGCTTACATTATTCGCGAACTATAATAATGATATAGAATTCTTATGAAAGTTTTGCGAAATATATTTCTTTCCAAAATATAAAAGTATCCTTATATATTTTATTTCTTCACTAAGTATTATAAATAATTTAGGTAAAAATATTTGTGACAGCCTCCATATGATAGGTTTGGGGGTTCGATTCCCACTTAAGGTAAAACATTATTAGTAGGTTTTTGTGTACAGCTTATTGGGTATTAGTTTATAAAAATATGTAGGGTAGAACTGTTGTTTCCGATACATGTAGTTCAAACTTAGTGCTCAGTAAGTGACCAGGGTTTCGATTCTCTTAAATTAACTTTATTCCAATCGTATTGTAAACGCATCGTAATAGAATCTAAGTAGCTTAATTTGTCACATTTCGTATACTGCTAACCAATCGCCATTAGAAAACTATCAAAAACAGTGAGCAATCGTGAAATAAGATAATTAAAGAGAGTTGAGGCCCTGGGCAATTAGAGTAGGTACATATTAAAAAAAAGTTATTAATATGTGTATGTTGTTAATAAACTCATACAAAGTTTAGGGGCTCTCTATAATTTTACTAGGTCGCTCTACTAAAATGATAGAGACCTAGATTTTCGACTATCACCGCTCATACACATGAAACCATCAAATGGCTTAGTCACGTTCCAGGTTTTAGGCGCTTATTTATTTTATTTAAAACTAGCTGATCCGCGCAACTTCGTCTGCGTAACTTTAACCGTTTACGCTCTCCATATTTTTTCCCTGTTTTTGCAACATTTTTCATTGTGCTATTGGTCGTAGCGGGATTATAGTCTTCCCTGATAAATGGGCTATCCAACACTATTTTTATTTATTCGAACCAGTAGTTCCTGAGATTAGATTAGATAACCAAACAAACTCTTCAGCATATTATTAGTATACCTATAGATTCTTTATTGTACTAAAATATTTGTACAAAGGCGAGTTTAATGCCTTAGGTATATCTAACAGCTAATCTTTAGGAGAGTGAAAATTGTAATATAGAGTAAACAGAGTAATGTAAAAATAAAGCAAAATAAATAAACTACCTACAGTTATAAATATAAGTAATATGTACTTAATAAGTAGGTACATTCTTAATGAGTACGAGCTTACTGGCATCGATATTGGTTTATGATCGTTTAATTTCAGGGTACCGTTACGGAACGGATGATTGATTTTATGATATAATATAATTCTATTAAAATGCCTCATGGACTTCTTAGTTTGTTCCGAAGTTTTTACTGGTAGATTATTTTTTATACTTACATGGTTTGAGCAATAAAGTTTAAAAAAAAACGGTTTCTAGTCGTAAGTGTATCAAATTCGACTTCATCAACGCCCCATTTTGAACAGCTTCGTTTAACCGGCATAGTGTGGAGTAACCATTGTTATACAACATTATATTGGCCATCACCTTTCATAGACTTTGATTTTGTTGATACACCCCCGTATTCTAAGACGTATCCTTAACTCCACTTTACACTCAAGGAACGTCTGACTCTTTCCACCAAATGTCAACTATAAAAAGCAAGTTGAGACAGACGCTCCTTGAGTGAAGAGTGGAGTTAAGAAAACGTCTTAGAATACGGGGGTAAGAGTCCCGCCTTCATGGTCTAGTGGTTTCGCCTTTGGTATTACATCCGGAGGTCGTGGTATTGATTCCCACACATCGTAAAAAAATATGCTAGTTTTTTTTAGAATTGAGTGAGAATTGCATCATATTAATTCAAGTTTAGCTTAACATTGTGCGCGTAATCACCCCACAGGTATATGTGCAATGTCCAACATATAAAGAAATAAAAAAAATGGTCACTCCTTTAATTATTTTTACCAATAGTTTATATTATTAATAATCTTATAATTTGTATATCTTTAATGTTTCGAATAAAAAAATCACATATCATGCTTCAATATAATATCAGGTTATATTATATTTATATTGAAGTACTTTTATGTACTCTGCGCTATAAATATAAAATATTTTGCTCATCCAAAAATTGGAAGATAGAATAGCTAAGAAAAATGTTATTGAGCTGTTCTCGCGTAAGATTGATGACAGCTTCCATCCCAACTCCATTCACTCTTTAAAGCCTGTTGGGAATAAAAACTTTTCAGTTCTTGGCACGAAGACGTGAAAATTTTCATTATTGAAAATTATCTTTCAGCCATTATATAGCTTATTTATAAGTAGGTAGAGTTGTATATTAGGTACCTATATAGATGTCTTACAACTTTTTGGGGGCATGAGTTAGCAGTTTTTGGAGAGTTTTTTAATTATGTAATTCTAGAAAATGTACTCAAATACCGTGTATAACACGATGGGTAGGAAAGTATTAGGTTGTTTTTACATACGACATTAAGTTTAGGTATTTATTACAAAACTTAAAAAAAATAAACACAAGAATAAAGTGATTCTTGTGTTTTGAGACAGGGCAATTTTGTATTTTATACTGTATTTTTTTACAGGTGCAATTTTTATTTATGCATTAACTACCACTTATAGAATCCACTTTAAAAACAAAAAAGATATTTATTCAAAAAACATCCCGAATTGTCATTATGAAAACTGATAAATATATTTTGTATTCGTATCAAGCATACGATCGCTGGTTTACGAAGAGGTGTCCCTCGTCGTAGCCGATGGTATGAGCCTACACCGAAGTGCCTAACTCGTGCTTGTGTTGTTAAGCAAATGTAGATAAAACAGTAGAATAATTGTACTTTCTTTTTATACCAACAATAGAATGTTTATTAAACAAATTGTAATGTAAAGAAAAACCTATAAATTTAAATAAGATATATTTTTTACAACTGAAGTACCTACTTAAAACAATACAGCTTCAACTTTGAAAGCATTTAACTCAAATGGTTGAAAAAAGGTAAAAGCAAAGATTAAAATTCTCTGTTCAAATGTAAATTAAATCCCTAAATCAAAAGTAATTATACAAAAAGCGTAATAAATAGTAATATTTATGTGTCTGCATGGATTAATTGAAATAGAAATGAAGTTAATTCGTATAAATCTGCAGTTAAATGCAAGTTAAGTTATATGAGTACGATAATAATAATAAAACTATAAAAATAAAAATATTTATTCAAAAATCTATAATCTTCGCTTTCTTGCAGTTATTTATAAATTAAACACTTTTTTTTTAATAGAGCAGGACATTTGACCACCTTACGGTAAGTGGCAATGCAACGTCCAAGAATATTCTCAACTACTAGTATCAATGTTGCTTCAAATAGTTGATTCCACTATGGTTGCTTGAGAAACATATTCAGGCCCCCTTAAAATACTTAAAATTAAAGGAAGAAGGAAAAAGCACGGCAAGGCAATCCACTTTCTTTTTAATATACGTGGTAGGCGAGTTGGTTAGGCCTTGGACTTAAAAACACTTAGGTCCCTGGTTCAAAACCCGGTGATGCCCAATGAGTTTTTAATTAAAAAAAATATGTAAATTTGTTTGACAACACCACTATAGTGCCTCGGAGAACACGTTAAGCTGTCGGTCCCGGTTTCACTATACCAACTTGTGAAACTGTTTATAGATTGTGGAGTCTATTCAAAACATCGCGACGAGCTAGCCACTTGTTCGATGTATTAACTACTTTTATTGTCCCGCAGGTTTGACTGGTAGAGAATGACTAGCGGCATTAAGTCCGCTTTAGTATACAATAAAGATTTAAATAGATAAATTTGACAAAATACAGATTAAATTTTAAGGACCCGATTTTTTTTAAATAAAGCATACGTATTGTTTTCTTAATTACTAACTTAACAACATATTGAATGCCTTAATATAGCACCTTCACATTTAGTGAAGGGGCGCGGCATTATATGTCTCTAAATGTAGCTTGATCAGTGATACATGTATTAACATTTATTGTATAAATTAAAATTCAAACAGTATTAAGTGTCAGCTATTATGGATCAAGCAACATTAAAAGATAATCTAATGTATAATGCCGTGACCCCTGCTATTAAATTAATGGTTTTTATACCGTTAGCCACGATGAGGTAGGATTAAAACCTTCGGCTTCAGGGTACCCTGACGCCCGTAAGGTACCCGTGATGATAATATAAGGTTCTACTGATCAATCGAACAACTTTTCCCATAGAACCATGTGTCGCAAATAATAAAAAAAAGCCTATAAACTAGTATTTATTTAAACCCTTTATTGCACAGTAAACAAAAGTTATGTACAAAGGCGAACTTAATGCCTTAGGAATTATATACCAACTTTAATAATTAGCTATATAGTAATGTTAAAATTACCAATTTTTATGAGGATGCCAAACATTTTTTTCTTATTCCTCACATGGTTCCATGGGAAAACCTGTTCAATTTGATCATATTCATCCAAAGTACAACGTTCTTAATTCCATCGCGGGTGCCTGCCTGTGCCCGGCGACTAAGACCGTAAAGACGGTCTAAGGGTACCTAGTGGATAGGTTTTATCCCCCCTCGAATAAAACAGTTTCATAAAAGTTACAATATTTTTACCCCTGTTTATTTATGGAACAAAAATAATTAGGTTGAATAAAATTTATAATTCATTATTCTAATTATGAGTAACATTACCATTAAAAGTGAGTTATTAAATTCATGAATTGGTTGCTGAAAGAAATGAAAAAAATTCAGCAACTTTTCAAGGCAATTGTTCTGGCAAATTAATAAGTTCGTACAATGGGAATGAAATGGCTACGCTTAGACCTAAATGACAATCGAGTTTCAAAACTTTATGTCGAGCGTTTAAGGGTTTACTACGAATGCCCATATAAATGTAATTTAAATATTACACCTTATTTGTTAGTAACATTTTTTTTTTTTTTTAATTGTAATTGTACGCAAAAATCTTTCTGTTGTGGGTAATAAATATTTTTGTATTACAATATAATAAGTTTTTTTTCTGATTTCGAAAAAAATATAACCGTTCCGTGGGAAACAAACATTCCTAAGGACCACAACATCAAGTCGAACAAATATTTTGATCTCACAAACTAAATTACTAGAAACGGATTTAAAACTTAACTTTATGCAGTGGAAGTTTTTGCTAAAAGAACTCCAGCAAAGTCTTTGCATCGTCTATTGAATTATCTTGGTCTTTCAAGATCAGCCGTTAGAATTTTAATAGAGCGTGTTTCCAAGATGGCGTTAACAGGATCATATAGTATTTGGTTGAGTAAAGAGGGTAGTGAACAAAGTGCAGGTGAGAGTTCAAAAGGTCTTTAAACCTACTTCGCGGTCTCAAGCCCGGAAACGCTGCAGTTCATTCCCCTGCCTTCCAACCACGCGATGGACCCGGCACCAGGTGAAGCAATGGATAGCTAAGAACATTGTCTCTCTCTCATAACATATCACAGAAAGATTAATAAATATAATGACTGACAAAAAAATTAATTTAATTCTGCGACAAAGAGTAGACATTCGAAAAAAAAAATCAACGATAAATATTTTATTAGAGAGAAAATAAACGAAGACTGTCGTTTTACTTTTTTAAATTTTTTGTCTTAATATTTTATATGGACTATTTTAATATGAGGGATTTTCTGGCGATTTTATTTGAATTTCAGGGGTTAGTTTGGTAAATTTTCCTAAACCAAACTTAAAAAAAGGACGTACGAGCCTAGATATCAATTTAATATATGACTCCTCCAAAAATCATAAAAATTCATGAATGTTTTGGTAACAGTCACGAACTTTTGTCTGACAAATTTGTTAATAGACGCTCCTCTTAATATAATTAAATCCAGTAGTCCCTGAAATTAACGTGTTCAACCTAACAAACTCTTTAGTTTTATAATATTACCTACTAGCTGATCCGCGCAACTTCGTCTGCCTAACTTTTAACTGTTTACGCAGCGTACGCTCTCAAAAGGAATATTTTTTCTTGTTTTTCAATATTTTTTATTGTTACTCTGCTCCTATTTGTCGTAGCGTGATATTATGTAGCCTTCCTCAATAAACGGTCTATCCAACACTAAAGATTATTTCAATTCTAACCAGTACCTAGTTCCTGAGATTAGCGCGTTTAACCAAACAAACTCTTCAGCATTATAATATTAGTATAGATTGATTTAGTTTTAGATTGCTCAAAACTTTGATTATTCATCACCTACCTCCGTAGACTATCGGTTACGCCTTTGCGTCGTATCTGGAGGTCGTGGGTTCGATTACCATATTTTTCTATACAGTTTGTCATGGTCTGGGTGTTTATATTTTTTGTATTTTATTATATTATATCGTTGTTTCTGATACACATAGTACAAGCCAAGAGCTTAGTTTGTAACCAGAGCAATATGTATAATTTGTTCTATATATTATTATTATAATTAATAAAAAAACATTTAACATGGCTTATCTACGAGCAACCTGTCTTAATCTACAAAATATATAAAGCCAAAACATTACAGTTTAAAGCCCAAAGCTCATCATAAATTTCGGAGGTGTACGTCCGCTGCTACACGCCATACATATGTATGAAACTGTTCCGAATATAAATAAGAAGGTGCAGCCTTTCGACGTAAGCTAATTTAGTTTCAGGCCTGAAATAATTGTATAGCATTATCTTCTGAGAACTGGAACAAAGGAAATTACTTACCTATCTAGCTTCTAACTACAGCCTTTTCCTTCTGGGAAAGTTTATTATCGATTTAGCTAAGAAAGTTTAAATTTCCTTTTGTAAGGTTTAAAGTTGAATTTTTTTTTTTGCTTACATTAGTTTTTTCATTATACATTGATTCACATGTCTAAGAACTTATACAGGGGTAGCTCCCCTGTATATGTATGTAGGGCCCTGCATTTTTTTGCATGAAACTATAATACAGTTAATTATTATTTAACAGAAGATAGCTTAAAAATATAAAAATATTATTTTAATATTACTATAATTTAAAATGAACTTTAGCAAAATAACTCCCGATTTAATTAATTATAAGAAAGTTCAGTTAATACTATGATTAAATGCATATCTCTTCAACAACTCTACTTTCTCGACTATATAGCCTAGCTAGATGTTCTAAGTCATTCATTACAAAAAGAAGATAATTTAATTAAAGTAAAACTATATAATTAGCCAGTAGTGGCTTATTATATAGTTTTATTTTAATTAAATTTAGTGGTGGCTATTAGAGAATGTAAACAAAACCATAATTAACTCAACATACTTAACAAGCTTTTATAAACACACAAAAGGAGAACAAACATAATCTATCTCGAGTTTCCTCTGTGTACAGAGTCAGCGCTCTAAACAAATAAAACAACATTCAGACTCCCAGAGATGTAATCCTTTAGTAAGTACTAAACATATTCTCTTTTATTACAGGATCCTGGCATGGGGTAACATCAATAACAGTACTAATTTACATCCTAATAAATCACCTAGCAAGCTGCGATGTCATCAACTCAACAAAATCTGAAATCTACCAACAAAAACTCAAGAAATACAACGATATAAAAGATTATAGCAAAGACAGCTCTTACCATGAAATAGCTAACGAAATACCTGTTCCAGAAACTCTGCCTGTACTACATGCAAATGGTACTAAGTGCCGAATATCTGAGTATCAATGTGATAATAAAAGATGTGTTCCGATTAATAAGTTCTGCGATGGTAGCAATGATTGCGGAGACTCCTCCGATGAGCCAAGACACTGTACACGTAAGTAATTTTATTGTTTTTTCAATTAAGAAAAGTAAAAAAGTTATTAAACATCTAATAGAATCATTCGCAAACATAAATTTATAAAAATCCGAAAGAGTAAAAGGTAAAAAGTTCTACCTTTATACATTTTAAAAAAATAACATGGTTCGTTTTTGTCACAAGCGACGGAGCGTAATTCAAGCGAACTCGTTTGGAAATTCTTAAGTATGCATAATGTAAAATCTTACATTTTCACAAAGACACAAAATATTTTCTCGTAAATATAAAACGTTTTTTGTATATTAAAACAACAAGTATTTTTTTTTCCTTTACTATTGTATCTATTTTATTTTTAGATTAGGTATTTCGGTAAGTATTAGGTCGAAATGTCAAAGCGTGGTAGCGGTTCAAAATTAACGACGTTTATAAGAAATGTTATACTAAAATTACCCGATACCCGACTTTTACCATAGATTAATTTATTTAGATCGGATTTAATTTATTTTGTATTAATAGAACGCTCAAAATTCACTTACCCACGAAAAATATTTAACCGCGAATTTAGCGTCGCTTAGGTACCAGCAATCACTAGGCCTTTTACGCCTTACAACGTTAAGCTAAACTTTAACCAAAACGACGTAATTGTCTGTAAATTTTCAATGTCAACGTTTGCATTACATTAGAATTGTATCATATCGATTAAAGTTTAGCTTAGCGTTATGCGCGTTAGCGAAAGTTACGTCATATTTCAATTATTATATTCTCAAAGAGCATCTGTTGATGTAGTTTCTCATGTGGGAATAAATCTAGTTTCAGAAATGAAGTCTGACTGAATTGAATTGGGACGAGTTTCGTGTCTCCGCAATCCCAAACTCAATTATGATATTCGCTGTTCTAGCAACTGGACTCTCTCTCTACTCTAGTCGTCGGCTACTCTATTAGTTTTATAAGCTTTTAGCACTTTTATTCGTTCCCCTAATTGTTGAAAATCGCCTTGAACATTAATTGTGTTTTACCACAAAGAGCTCAACACTTTGATCTTCGCTGAGTTAATACAATTTTGTGTTCCTCTCATAGAAATTAGGAAATCTTCCGGAAAGTTATTGAAACTTTAGACACTTTCATTCGAGAAGATATTGCGCATCAGTCAAGTAATTTTGAAGATGAATCACCTAAATTTCGTTACGCATTGAATAGGAAATTCTATAAAAGCGGAGCTAAACGGGTCATTACTCTAGTTTATAATCAAGCGCTGGTTCGAGCCCGATGCGACTTGAAGAAGAATAGAGGTCTAAAAGGAAGAAAGGTAAACGTAGTAAAATGGGATTAGGTTCGTTTTCTTTCGGCGAAACTTGAACAAACTAGCAACAAGGGATAAGAGCTTAGTTTGAAAGAGAAGATCAGTTTGTAACCTTGTTTTATCTTTAAATTGCTTTTCTTCAACACAAACGGAACGTTATTTAGGATTGAAGAATTGTGTTCATTAAAGTATGTTAATAATGTATTAACCCTTATTTTTAATTACATATTAAATGCATTATCATAATATACAGTATTCTATATATATACCTATACAAGGTACAGTGACCAAAATTTAATTTTTATTTAATAAAATTGGAAATTCATTAGTTATTATTTATAAATTTAAGTACGTTTTTAAAGATAATATTAGAATAAGTGATGAATGGTGTTTGACATGTAGACTGTTCCATTGCATAAGAGGTTGCCCACTTGAAATATTGACAATAAATCATGTTTTTATTAAAATATCTACCTACTGAAGAATATATAATAATATAATATATTTAGGAATAATAACAATAATTTGTTTGATAATTCAAATAGATAAACTCTTAAAATATACTTATATATTAAAAATAACTTAATACTCATATAAAACAGATGTAAGAAAAAAAGTTATTTTACTACAGGTAGGTACTGCTTTTAATTTAACGTAAACTCTAAAAGCAACTATTAAAGGTTGCCTTAATCTATATATACCTACGCAACGGCAATATTAAATTTAAGCAAGCTATAAGAGCACTGCGGTTTTCGGGTTGCCCCTCTGCTTAAGTGAACTCGAATAGCTAAAGTGAAGCGTCTAATAAGGCGAGATGCTTTCGTAATTAACTCAGGTTTCTTAACTAATCTACCAGGAAGGTTGTAATTAAATTAAGTCCTTAACGTAGGTCTCAGTTATATTTTTAAAGTATGAAATGTTTTATAGTGTTAGTTAATAGCTTGAGAGAAGCGGCTAATAGGGCGAAGTGCTTTCTAATTTACCAGGTTGGAATTAAATTTAATTACATACACATACATATATACATATCATCATGGGTGCCTTACGGCGCCCGAGACCGCCTAGACGGCACCAGGGTACCCAGCGGAGGGGTTTTAAACCCACCTCGTCGTAGCCGATGGTACGAGTCTACACCGAACAAGTGGCTAGCTCGTCGCGATGTTTTGAATAGACTCAATAACCCATCTTTAAACAGTTTCACAAGTTGGTATAGTGAAACCGGGAACGACAGCATAACGTGCTCTCCGAGGCACTATAGTGGTGTTGTCAAACACGTTTTGACCAAAATGCAACTTGGTCAAAACGTCGGGGAATCAAATAGTCTAAGGTAAATCGCGTTTAGACCCGCAATATTTATATATTAATATTACAAGTAATCAAAATATAGGTACCTACAAGTAGATAGATGGAAGATATCTTTTAGGGCGCAAACACTGATCGCAAGTCGATTGCCTCAGAGACACCCTGGAGAAAAAGGTACCAGCAAGTAAAAAAACTCGCGTTCCACATGATCCATCATCAGAGGAGCACGGTTATTGACTTACACCTGTGCTTATAGCATGTGGTATATACTCTCATCCTACTGAAGAGCTCTCGTAGATCTACTAAATTGATGATAATAATAATAATATGTATGCACACACATATTGCTCTGGTCACTAAGAAGTTTAATACTAGTTATACCATAAAAACGATACCAATATAATGTGTCAAATTTTTCTAAATTCCTATGACAACGGGACAATAAGGCGAGATTGTAATAGTGGCCGAAATTAATTTAAATGTCTAACAATATGTTTAATAACAAAATAATGACATGTAATTTAAATGAAAGTATACTTATGTGGTGGCTGAGTTGGTTAGACCTTGGACTTAAAAACACTTAGGTCCCTGGTTTGAATCCCGGTGTGTACCAATGAGTTTTTAAATAAAAAATGTATGTACATTTGTTTGACAACACCACTATAGTGCCTCGGAGAGCACGTTAAGCTGTCGGTCCCGGTTTCACTATACCAACTTGTGAAACTGTTTATATATGGGTTATTGAGTCGATTCAAAACATCGCGACGAGCTAGCCACTTGTTCGGTGTATACTCATACCATCGACTACGACGATGTGGGATTAAAACCCCTCCGCTGGGTACCCTGGGGCCGTCTAGGCGGTCTCAGGCGCCGTATGGCACCCGTGATGATACATACATACATACATAGTTTTTTTGGGATTTAAGCTTTTACTTTAATAAATTACTATGTACTAATAATATTTAAATGTATTTACTGAGTATTTATTTTTAACACAGAACAGTTCTGAGCCTCTAGTGAAAACGGATATAAGTCTGAAAATGGTCAAAATTAGTTTTTTATACCAAAATGATCAGTAAAAAAAGACGCGTACATTGGTGTAAACGAATCTACGATAGCTATTCATTTGACGAAAATAGAGTTGTGTAAAACGGTACAATTAGCACACATTTTGGATATAAGTGTAATAGTATTTTTATAAACGAAATAATAATTCTGTTTTTTTGTTCCAAATGATTTAATTTTAATTAAACTGCAGAATTTCATTCTATAGTACGTGAAAAAAGAGTTACCTGTATTTATATTTTTTTAAGTTGTTTGTGTGCGAAGGTACTAATGTAGATAACACTCTATACACAAAAAAATATGTATTTTATAGCCAATAACTTAAATTATATCATTTCTCACAATTAGAGTTTCAATCCTTTTTAGGTGTGAAAAGGGTTACTTGTATTTATATATTTTTAGGTTGAATGTGGGCAAAGTAATAAATGTAGATAGATCTTTTTACACAAAAAAAATACATAAATTATTGCCAATAACTTAAATTATATCATTATACACAATTATTCAATTCACACAACTTAATTTATGGCAAATAAAATAAAAGAGTTAATGTGATTTCAAAGAAAGAGTAACCGAGAAAAAGGAAAAGGAACTCCGGGCGCTTATACGCAATCCTCAGTCGCACGAGTAGTGATGTGCTGAGTCGTCATTTTGAGGGATCGAATCAACTCGAATAGTTTGTTTATTATTTGGATCCTGACTCGAGCACAGTACTCGAGTTTTGTTTGGGATTCGAATGTGGACTCGAGTCTGGAATCGAGTTCAGAAGTCTAGGATTGAAGTTTAGAATCCGATTACCGAATACCTACGAATATCATTTAATGAAAGATCCTTTTGTGATCAGAACTCGAATTGTTTGTCTATTATTCGGATCCTGACTCTAGCACTGTACTCGAGTTTTGTTTGGGATTCGAATGTGGACTCGAGTCCAGGTTTCGAGTCCAGGATTCGAGTCTGGAATCGAGTTCAGAAGTCTAGGATTCAAGTTTAGAATCCGATTACCGAATACAAAAGATCCTTTTGTGATCAGCCGTCGAAACTTTTATGGAACATGTTTCCAAGATGGCACCAATAGGATCATAGTATTTGGTTGAGTATAGGGGGTAGTGAACACAGTGCAGGTGAGAGTTCAAAAGGCCTTTAAACCTACTTCGCGGTCTCAAGTACGGGAACGCTGCAGTTCATTTCCATGCCTTCCAATCACGTGATGGACCCGGCACCCGCACGGAGAATGCATAGCTAAGAACATTATCTCGTCTCTCTTAAAACAATTGTACGACTACGGACTCCAGGGGCCTAATTATAAAACAGCGACAGCGATAGCGGTCTGTTAATGCGTTTATAATTTGAGTTGTCATCGCTCTTATTTCCAATGCAATAAAGTCTATGACAGCTCCAATTACGATAGCGATCTGTTAAAATTTCGTTTTATAATAATAATATGTAGGACAAATTACACATATTGCTCTAGTCACAAACTAAGCTTTAGGCAGTACAAGCCTATAGCTGTTTATCAGAAGCAACGATATAATACATATTATATTTTATAAATACCCAGACCATGACAAACTGTACAGAAAAAATGTACTAATATTTTTGCCATGCGTGGGAATCGAACCCAATCGAACGACCTCCGGATACAACGCCAAAGGCGCAACCACTAGTCTACGAAGGCTGTCGATATATATTTAGATATTAAATTTTTAAAGATAAAAATGCAATGAAAAAATCCTGGTGGCGGGACTCGAACCCACGAACCTCGCTATCGCGGCAAGGCGCTCAATCGCTGAGCCAACCAGGTTCCAGTCAGCCCTCACGACTTTTGTCATTGCTTTTTTAATTTTTATAATTAGGGGGCAGTTCACCTCGAATATTTTTCTTACTAGTTGATCAAATTGCTGAAGATAATTAATAAAAATCTACAAGTAAAGTTATCTCATGGACAAAAAATATTATTGCAATTGTATAATATTTTATAGATATTGGATAATATGATATGTAGTAAATAAAATATCAAGATGTTAAAATAATATTATAAAAAATTACATGCCGAAAGGTGATATGTACCTATACACCCTATATTATAAGACCTATCTATGTTGGCATATTTTAAGTGAATAGAGACATTCTTAAGTACTTTATTGAGTACTAGAATCGAGACAACTAAGACTCGAGCACCAAAATCGAACGCCTACAGTGGTCCAATCCCTGTACCAGCAGAAAAATAAGCTTGATTTACTAACTCTGCTTCCGCTAATTAAACCAAGTGTTAAGAGATTTCTATAATAATCTCTTGGTAAACGATGCACGGGACACCCGCCCTTTATAGGATGGTGATGGATTTGATGAAGATATTGATTATAATAATATGTAGAATAAATTTCCTAACTTGTTTTAATAATTACTCTTTGATTTTTATATATTTATATTAAAGTTTAAAGTTTGGTACATTGCTATTTTATTAAATTATTGCCCAATGCCTACGTGAAGTAGATATAAGTAAAAAATAATATAAATACATCTAGACTAATACCACTTGACACATAAAAAACTATTGTGACAAGTGATAAAAGTAACTTTTTTATAAAAATTAACAAGAATTGCATGATCAATTTAAAGATATATATTAAACAAATAAATTTTACTTAAGAAATAATGGTCTAATAAATAAAATACACAAGTTATGCAACATGCATTTCAAATGCGTACCCTTTTTCACTAATATATTTAATTCAAATGAATGGTGAGAAAGAACATAAATTAACTTGAGTTTTTTTTTCGGCTGGATATAAGTCTAATTTTTTTTTATTCGTTTTGTTTATTAAAATTTTATGATTGCCATTAGAAAAAGCATAATTTTTATTGTGATTCTACATATTTAAGAAATTTCAAGCTATAATAAAACAAAAGTTATGTCAAAATAAGTTCGTTTTTTTCCTGGAGTGTTTTTGCTTCTCCTGTAAAGTTGCATTTTAAGACTTGTATCTGTTTTCACTAGAGGCACAGAGTTAATAGTATTATATTTATTTAATAACTATGTTTAAAATACCTAAATTTAGTAGCGCCTATAATTGATTAAAGTAAAAGCTTAAATACCCAAAAAAATATGTCTTCAATTATTTTACTATAATAATTATAATCAGCATTAATTGAATATTTTAACCGTACTGTAAGTAATTTTATTATTCGCCTGTAAACCTCCGTAAACTTCGTAACCGTACGCAGCGCACTCAACGGCAACTCTCTAAAGGAATACATTTTCCCCGTTTTCGCTTTTTCATTGATGCTTCGCTCCGGTTGGTCGTAGCGTGATGTCATATAGTCTTCCTCGATAAATAGGCTATGTAACACTAAGATTTTTTAAATTCAAACCAGTAGTTCCTGAAATTAGCGCCAAAATTGAATATTTTAACCGTACTGTAAGTAAGTAATTTTAAGAAAAGAATACGCCGTTTTACCTTGAAATGGCTAAGCAACACTCTCATGAAACAGCCGCCCGACAAAAACACAATTAGTAAACTATTCAAAAAAAAAATTACAAAATATAAAACTCAATGTTGTAAAATGCACCACAGTACGAAAATAAAGAACGAAATGAAAAAAAAACAAAAAGCAGACGATGAAACTTTAGAAGACAAACAGCAAGCGGCTGTGAAAACGCAACTTGCGGGAGATTCAATCCGCCATTATTAAATTTTAATGACGTCACCCACAATGGAAGGCCCCCGGCTATAAACAAAGGATAATGGGCTCTGTGCTGCGGGTAATAAGATAAATAACCCCATCCCAGATCCCTTGCTTCACGGAAAACAATCTGAAGAAATAAAATGTGGATTGAATTAAACAATATAAAGGCAATGAGAACTGTAGCTGTTAAGTTTTGTCGTTATGGGAACTGATTGGTTTTTTTATTGAAACTTAAATTCAATATGTTAAGGTTTTATTTGTATATTACAACATTTCTATATAAATAATAACCTAAATATTATATTATAGGTTTTTTATTAATATATAAGAACAAAATATAGTGTTAAAATGTGTTTAATGGAAACTAACTCATATCATTTTATATACATATTTGTGCATATATTTTTTTTCTTTAGTATATATTTTTTACCTTTATCACAATAACTTTAAAAACTCAATAAATCATACAAATAATTATACGGGTGCTCAGGGAACCCACATTGCAAACCCCTGGTTTTATTCCCATCTCGTGGTATTTTGCATCTAGACCGAACCAGTGGCCGGCTTGTCGTAGTGTTTGCATAGACTCAATAACGCAGCTTAACTGTCAATAACAGTTACACCGGTGAAACTGGGACCGATTGCTTTACTAAAGTGGTTCTCAGCGTCATATGGTGAAATCACGATAAAATTAATAAATTTAATAAGTATCGTACGTCAAAGAAAATTTAGATGCCCTTTTTTAATATAAAACGAAAGCGAAATATCGCTCACGCATTTAACTAAATGTCGCCGTTTAATTAAGTCTAGCCAGTCGTTTAATTAAATGGCTGATTAATAGACTTGGTTGCGACATAGATTACATAGACAATTGAATATAGACAATTCATATTAGGTAAGAACTAGCTGTGCTCGTGGAATAGTTATTTTTTTATAAATAAAAGCGGCCCCAGCCTAGTGGCTAAGTCACTGCGCAACTGTTAACAAGGTTAAGCAGATGACAACAAGACCGGCCTGGGATGGGTGACCGCTTTATACAACGAGGCTATTTCATCATAAACACCGCAACAAGCTCGCCACTTGTTAGGTGTTGCCTCCGAATAACATCGGCGAAATGAGGATGGGTTAATCCCTCCGCTGGGATCCTGAGGCCGTTTAAACGGTTCTCGGGGGCCAAATTGGCACCCGTGATGGTATTTATTTTTAATAAAAATTAAAAAAAAAGCTATTAAGGCTATTAAGATATAAATATCAAGATAGGCCCTTCCATACAAAAACACAACGACACTTGTTGTCAATAAAGTGATAATAAGCGCCACTAGCGGTAAGAATTTGAACTAATACTTAGTACGATATAACGTTGTAAGGGCGTACGAATTTAATTAGCCAAACTATTTTTATTTTATTTTGATAGGTTATTTTTATGTTTCCGTGATTTTTTTCACATATATATGATTTAGGTGTTTGTATGTCGATATGTATGTTTATCAATTATTCTATCTGTCTACATCTTAGCGTCAAATATCGCGTATTTCTAGTCTTTATTACATCAGCTATCTGCCAGTGAAACTCATCTCAAAATCGGCCCAGTCGTTTCGGAGATTAGCCGGACCAAACAGACAGAGCAAAAAAATTTTATGTTGGTAGGTAGGTATATGTACCGTGTAAAAATGCATTTAGTAAAAATCGGATATTTTAATATTATAAACAGACACTCCAATTTTATTTATGTATTGGTATAGATGTAAAAATATTTGTTTTATTTTGACGTCGATAATCTTTAGTTAATTTAATTAGCTTAAACAATAAAAACTTTCATTTAAAAAAGAAATGATATATATTTTTTTTAATAAAATATTTTTTTGCTAAAGATATTTTTAATCTCGATTTATCAAACATTGATTTTGATAAATCGTGTTTTAATAGTATAAAATTATATATTTATTATTTGAGCATATATCTGAATTTTAAACTCGTATAAAAAATATAGAAAACACGTTTATTTGATAAACTCTTTTTAAATATTAATACGATATTTATAGATTTTTATTTATTTGTTCTTTACTGTCACTTTTGTTTAATTTAATATTCTTAATTATGTTTTATTAAAGGATATAATTGTATATATTTTTGGTGTTTAAATTTCACACAGTTAGGAGATAAAATAATATAAATTTTGCTTTTAACACCACTAATAAAATTCACAACGAGAACAGATAAATCCACAGCCAATATTCGGGCGTTTCAAGTGATTAATACACGACCCATATCGCGTTTCCTCCACGGACTATTTAGGGGTGTGCAATACGAATGTGTTTGAGTTAGCCATAGAGTTTAGACTCGAAAGTAGATTGTAGTTATTAAGGTATCTTAGCGATAAAACAATATTAAGTATCCCTTTCTAAGCATAACAATTACATCATACATTATTCATATCGCAAATACGTCTTTGTCGCCGCCCATTTCGTAACCGCACCATTTAGCGGCATAGTGGCGATCAATATGGTTAAACAACAATGTATTGATCGACCCCATTCATGGACTGTGTCTGTCGTAAGTCTGCTTACCATCAGGTAGATACAAAGTCACATGCCGTGTTCCAATAAAATAAAACACTTTGTTTAGATAGGTCCCTGGTTCGAATCCCGGTATGTACCGATGAGTTTTTAGACGTTTTCCAATTAAAAAAAATTTTGGAAAACGTCTTGTGACTTTGTACCCATGTGCCAGATGGTACTACAGAGTTCATATATGGGGTCAATCAATGGATTGTTGTTTAAAAGCAGTGGTCGCTTCCACCATGGCCGGCTAAATTGAAAATTAATTATTAAGTGAATGTATATATATATTTATATATATATATACATACATATCTATACACACCTCGTCGTAGCCGTTGGTATGAGTCTACACCGAAGAAGTGGCTAGCTCGTCGCGATGTTTTGAATAGACTTAATAACGCATCTATAAACAGTTTCACAAGTTGGTATAGTGAAAACGGGACCGACAGCTTTACGTGCCCTCCGAGGCACTATAGTGGTGTTGTCAAACAAATGTACTTATTTTTTTAAATTAAAAACTCATCGGTACATTCCGGGATTCGAACCAGGGACCTAAGTGTTTTTAAGTCCAAGGTCTAAACAACTCGGCAACCACGTATATAGATGTGGTTTTACAAAATGGGCGGCAGCTAAAGCATTACAAGTACTTTAATATCTCGATACTTTATCATCAAATCAACTGCCCGTTTCGTAAGCGCACCCTCAATGAACACTACAACCTTAAACCGAACTAACAAACTAAAACCGAAACATGACTAAGTCACTTGCCGGTTTTTGACTATCGAAAGTTATTCATAAAAACAATAATATTGATGAATGCATATCATCTTTGACTAAAAAGAGATAAACACAATGTTTACTAAAACGCTTAATAAAGTTTTTATGAATAAGGATCATTCATTATGGATTTATTCTTCCTAAGTAACGTTATCTTTTATCTAATTAAAGAGATGCCTTGAAATTTAAAGTTAAGAAAAAAATAATAATATGTAAATTCAGTTCTATCAATAAAATAAAAAAAAAAAATCTTCTGGAAGAAAAATACCCATCATTAATATTTAAAGTGCTTGCTAACTATAGAATAACTCCTATCAGACTGTTTAACTGGGTATTGAAAAATCGGCCCTAAATGTGCTATATATATAAAAAAAACTGAAAAAGAAAAACTGGTAGAAAAAACAGTTCCAGTAGTAGTAAAAAAGTAGTACATTGGTTAAAATAAAACTATACAGTTATATATATATATAGTAGCATACTCAAAATGCACCCCACTAATCAGCATGCGTAGAACACCCTATGGCAGATTATTTGTTACTGTACCAATGTACATAACTAAAAAGTATACTTTTAGTATAAATAAGTAAGTAATCATCAATGATTACCTTATCCAAAGACAGTTGTTGTTAATCCAGAAGCAGTTGAACTACAGGGAATTATGCCCATGATCTATAAATGCAAAGCTAATATTATATATATATATATATATATATTATAATTAATTTTACGGCTCTCTTTTGAGACATTCTTTATTGTAGTAATATATCTTTTTATTTTTCCTCTTTTATTTACTTCTTTCTTTAATTAGGATCCAGCATTACTTCTGACTGCATTTAAACGTTTTCTATTATATTTTTAATAAATAAATAATAATGCTTGATAATTATCTTTATTTTTTAATAAGTCTTGTAGGCGACGGGGAATATCATCTTTATATTTTTTTTCTAATTCAATAATTAATATCAATCTATCTATTGTAAATGCGGGACAATTCAAAATAATGTGTTCAAAATCAGCAACAAATTTAGTTGTACATTAGCAAAGCTCATAACATTTTTGTTTTTGCGCTGTCTATTAGGGTACAATTGGGTTGTACCGATCCAGTTAAGCTTCATGCTTCGTCAGCGACAACCCTGCAGGATCGTTTATTCAGGCAACCGCTGCCGGTCGTTATGTGCATAACACAGCTAAATTATCATAATACAGCACCCACACGAAGGTACTGCTGAATTAAGCTCGTTAAGCTGTGTCTACTGTAGATTACGTAAATACACTTTTAAACATATGAAATTTTAGGGTAATAACGTTATTTTTATATCATGCTTTTGTTATACCTGGTAGCCGAGTAGGTTAGATTATTTAGTGTATAGGAAAAGGATTCGCGAATTCTTAAAACATATATAAATGTTGTTTTCAGTGATAATAAAGTGGTTTTTTTTTTTGGAAAAAAAACCTTGGAGGTGTATATTTTATTTACTCGTACCCTAATTAGAGAGACAATGTTCTTAACAAACCATGGATTCACCGTGCGGGTGCCGGGTCCATCGCGTGGTTGAAAGGCAGGGGAATGAACTGCAGCGTTCCCGGACTTGAGACCGCGAAGTAGGTTTAAAGGCCTTTTGAACTCTCACCTGTACTGTGTTCACTACCCTCTCTACTCAACCAAATACTATATGATCCTGTTAGCGCCATCCTGGAAACACGCTCCATAAAAGTTCCGACGGCTGTTCTCGGAAGGCCAAGATCCTTCAATAGACGGTGCAAAGACTTTGCTGGAATTCCTCTTGCACCAACTTCCACTGCATAAAGTTGAGTTTTAAATCCGTTTCTAGTAATTTCGTTTGTGAGATCAAAATATTTGTTCGACTTGATGTTGTGGTCCTTAGGTATGTTTTTTTTATTTCCCACGGAACGGTGACATTTTTTATATATTTATAAAAAATGTGTAAAATTTTGAATTGACAACTAAAGTAATATTTTTAGAATCATAATCAAACTTTGGGTGTCTTTTCAAAAGTTAATTCTTTATAAAAAAACTATCTATTATTATATATATATATATATATATATATCTATAATTAGGTTCGAATAAGTAATATTTACACCTTTACGTTCTTTTTTCATTAAAAAACTTTGATATCACTGAAAACAACATTTACTAGTTTTTAGACGTTCGAGATCGCGAATCCTTTTCTTGGCTTCTTAACTTGAAATCACTAAGGTCATAGAACAAAATATCTAAATTTATTTAACAACACCAATATAGAGTCTCGTGCACGTGTGAAACTATATTAGTCTATAAAAACACACCCATGAGCTTGCCACTTTTTCGAAGTAGACTCACAATACTATCGCCATCGATGAGGTGGAAATATAATCCCTCCCCTGGGTGAGGGATTATATTTCCACGAGTTGAGGCCGCTTAGGCAATCTCCAGGCGCCGTAAAGTACCCGTGATAATATGTTTTTGTTCAATTATTATAGGTACACATAGATTTCAGTTTAGTTTCGAATAAGTAACTTTCTTAATATAATAAAGCAAAGGCATGTTTAACCCATTCATGGACTTTGTAGGTCTACTTACCATCATGATAGCACAAAGTCACATGCCGTGCTACAATAAAAAAAAATACGCGCTAATTTCTTCGCAACAACTAGTTTAATTTGGATAAATTTATTTGTATAATATGTTATTACGCTACGACCCGTACGAGCTGACCGAAAAGAAAAAAAAATACAACGTAAGCGAAAAATTAAATATAATCAGAATTCTTTTGAATTAAAATGCGTGCGACGGGAAAATCCGTGGGGAACAGTTATATTTAAATAAAAATATTGTAACTTATCTCGGTAAATTTTACTGGTATACCTAATATAATAAATAGATAAATAAATATACTTTATTTTCCAATTTTAGTAATAAAAATAATAATAATATGTAGGACAATTTACACATATTGTCCTAGTCACAAACTAAGCTCTAGGCTTGTACTATGTGTACCAGTAACAGCGATACTAATATGAGAAACTATACAGTAGAACGTAGGTAATAATATTTTTATACCTTGGGTGAAAATCAAACCCATGACCTCCGGATACAACACCAAAGGCGCAACCACTAGTCTACGGAGGCGGTCAACTTTATTGGAACACAAGTATATTTATATATAACAAAAACTATTTTACAATCCCTATTCTTTTTCTGTTCGTGTTCAGAGCTGTCATTCCCATGTTCGAATTCTATTTATAAAAATATTTTCTTTACCTTTTATTATTGAGGTCCCTAGCTTCCGACATAAATGGCACAAAATTGACTGACTGTTGGTTTATAAGTGTTATCGTGAAACATAATAGAACTTTCTGAACATAGGCAAGTAAGGCATGTAAATTTCTCTTCACCCCAAGGCAATTTACCTTCCACAAAACCTTATTAGAAAGTTAGATGCCGCTAGAAGTTTTATTATTCTGCTACCTAGGGATCATTTTATTAAAACTCTTTTTTTACTTATTATTCGAAATATAATGGGGTTATAAACTACATTTTTCAGGAGCCTACCGCATCGAGGTGGTAGACTCCTGTCAGGGTGCGATTACGAAACTGTTTAATTAACTTCACGACAAAGCAGCGAGGACTTTAAAATATAATCGTAATGTAAATTCGTCTTTGTTGCCGCCCATTTCATAACCGCATTATTGAGTCGGTCAATCTATGCTGTTATCCAATACAATGGAGAAATCGATGCCTTACTCTTCTAAAAATGTTGAATTCACAGACTAAAACTGAAACATGACTAGATTACTTCGCGGTTTTTGTATGGTCGGTGGTTACGAAACTGCGGTCGGTCGGCCTAGTCAAGTAATAGCTCAAAGAACAACCTTTTAAAGTCACCATGTATAGTAAGCTCACATATATATGCGACTCACTTAATTCTGTGATAAGAAGTTTTGAAACTCGTACCGATTTACAGGAGCCAAATTCACTAACTGAAATTAACCTTCATGTAGCGCAATAAAGCTTCTATTTAAGTGTGAAGGTTTGGATAAAATCTAATGCGAGATTTCATAACAATCAAACGTTTAAACATTTCACTCGCCATTCTGTTTTGTCACATAATTAAATGAGTGCACCCTGTGCGAGAAGCCGGGATCCAAAACTACCAGTCCAGGATTCTCACACATATGCTGAAAAAAAAACTATTACTTACTGGTGGCTCTTGTGTGGTAGCTTCAGCGACGAGTTCCCTGGGTACCCAAGGAATGCAATATATTCGTTGTCTTCTGAACATTAACATGCCATGCAATTACTATTCACAACAATACTACGTTGGATTACAAAACTTCACAACGCGACAAAATTATTAACAATATAAATTAAAATCTAGATTATTAGCGGCCGCACAAATTTACTTAGAACAAAACCATGTTGACCACAGAACAGAACTGTCATCCTGTTTTTTTCTTTTTTCGAACGAAAAGGCAAGCTTTTCCCCATACCTTATCAATAGCGAAGACACCCTATATTTATTTTTTGAGTCTAATTAAGCACTGTGCATTCTATTTGGTTTTTAAGCTTACGTCAGAACTTTGTTCGTGTTGTACCTGAACTTTACTTAATTGTCCCAAACTACATGCAATTGTATACAACTTTATGCTTAAATTACAGTGACACGGTACCGTTGTTTGAGTTTGTGTTTTTGGTCTCAAAGGATTTCTTTATGTACTTTAAACTTATTTTAGTGGAACAGAATTTATTTTAATTTACATACATATAATATACATACGTATCATACCGCCTAGACGGCCCCAGGGTACCCAACGTAGGGGTTTTAATCCCACCTCGTCTTAGCAGATGGTATGAGTCTACACCGAACAAGTGACTAGCTCACGATGTTTGGATAAATTCAATGATCCATCTTTAAATAGTTTTACAAGTTGATATAGTGAAACCGGGGTTGACAGCTTAACGTGCTCTCCGAGGCACTACAGTAGTGTTGTCAAACAAATGTACATAAATTTTCAAATTAAAAACTCAATGGTACACACATTTTAATTTACATAGCATAAAAATGCTCAAAACCATCGAGTGACCTAGTCATGGTTCGGTTTTAGTCTTTACATTCACTGGCTTATAGAAGCCTATATTTCACCGATTTTTAATCGCCATTTAGGGTGCGCTTACGAAACGGGCACTTAATTGAGATACAGTAATGCAGCGAGAAAATTAAAGTAGACAAATTTGAACGCAAATTCGTCTTTGTCGTCGCCCATTACGCAACCGCATCATTTAGCCAGCATACTGTTAAACCAGTGCTGTTAAACACCAATATATTGATCGATCGCATTCTTGGACTTTGTAGGTCAGATCATCATCAGGTAGATACATAGTCACATGACATGTTCCAATAATAAATTTATAAAAACATTGTTTGTTAATAAATAATATTCTACACGTTAAATAAACCCCTCATTATTTACACTAAAAAGATAAATGGGCTAACACTAACAGTATTTTCAAAATCGGATCTTTAGATCTAGAGATTACCCCCTACAAACTTACAAACTGTACCTCTTTATTGTATTAGTATAGATAACATAATCAGCATAATCATACATATATAAATATAAGGACTCAGTAATAAGTACGAAGCTGTAGGAAAAAGCTAAAATTATATAAGTTAACCGTCTAAAGTTCCAGCATTATTCGGCATTAAATTCAATGGTTCTGACTCGGATAGACATGATATATTATCTTACAGTTCCCAGAGATCTGTGCAGATAACTGCAGTCTGGGGATTTGGAATTTATAGGCGTGTGCCATAAAACTTTTATTAGGTAGGTACTTACCTGCGTCGTGTGAGAAATTTTAATTTGGTATACCTATCATGTTTTGACTTAGCTATTGAAATATGTTTTGTGTGTCATACAAACGTTGTTTGGTATATTGAATGTCTTATTCTATTTATACTAATATTATAAAGCTGTAGAATTTGTTTGTTTGTTTGGTTGAACGCGCTAATCTCAAGAACTACTAGTTTTATTTGAAAAAATATTTTAGTGTTGGATAGCCCATTTATCGAGGAAGACACAACATTACGCTACGACAAATAGGAGCGGAGTAACAATGAAAAATATTGCAAAAATAAGGCGCGCGGCGCTCGAGACCGACTAGACGACCTCAGGGCCCCAGCGAAAGAGTTTTAATCCCACCTCGTCGAGTCTAGTTACACTGAATAAGTAGCTAGCCCGTGGCGATGTTTGGATAGACTCAATAACCGTTTCACAAGTTGCTATAGTGAAACTGGGACCGACAGTTTAAAGTGCTTTCCGAGGCACTATAGTGGTGTTATCAAACAAATGTATTTTTTTTAAATTAAAAATCGGTTGGTACACACCGTTGTTTGAACCAGGGACCTGAAAAGTGTATACTACCAGGATATCACGTATTTGGAAACAAATGAAAGTAAGATATATAAGTACTATGGAAAAGCAAATACCTATATGACTATACAATACCAATAATTATTTTTCACAATTATTTATATTATCATAATAAATAAAAAACATCGTTTAAAATATAATATGTAATATTTTGTTTTTTCTGGTAGATATAGTATAAGCCTAGAGCTTAGTTTGTGACCAGTGCAATATGTCTAAATTATCCTACATATTTGTATTATTATTATTAATAAGTTCTATAGGGACACAAACATTTAATTAAGATCTCACTTATATAATGTGGATTAAGTTGTTTATTATTGTATTATATATATAATAATAATATGAAGGACAAATTACACATATTGCTCCAGACCAACTAACAGAACAAACTAAGCTCTAGGCTTGTACTATGTGTACTAGAAGCAACGATAAAATACATATTATATTTTATAAACACCCAGACCATGACAAACTGTGCAGAAAAAAATGTACTAATATTTTTTGTCATGGGTGGGAATCGAACCCACGACCTCCGGATACAACGCCAAAAGTCTACGGAGGTTGTCTACCTGTATACCATTTATGTATTGGTACCATAAACGGTAAGTAACACACATAAACAACATGCAATAATAATCAACAACTAAAACGAAATGAGAACGGTAAGCTGTAACTTGGCTACAAAATGCTGAAACTTTATCGTGTAACAGCTGCCTGTAAACGAACTTCGACATTTGCATGCTTCATCGTAGGCTGAATCGCTATTACCGGCCGCGCCTTTCGATCGTAAATTGTCAAATTTACATTTGCATTTTTCTCTGTAAACGTAAGGGTTGTTTGCTAACATTAAAGGGGTGAAGACTTTGAAATTTGTTCATAAAGGCTTTTAGTTTTAACAGGGTTTTATTGAATGCTTCGCTCTCGTTGTAAAAAGGTTGGTGAGTAAATATAAATAAAAACCCATTTTTTCCCTTCCAAGGATACTAGGAACTCTTATATTTAAGCGTGATCAAAAAAAATAATTTCAAGAACAGTTTTTATAGTAGCTTTTCTCGTTACTAAGTTTTAAAAGTTTCAAGAAAATCAATTATCCCACTTTTCACTTTGTTAGGTCCTGAATTTTAACATAAAATGAAGTCAGGTACCTACTTTGATATTTTATATTTTCTACTAGCTAGTAGAGAACGATGGTTCTTAATCTACCTGATGGTAATCAAACCAATTTAGTCCATGAATGGGGTTGATAATTACATAATTTGCAATGTCCGTTTTGTAACGTAAACGAAATTACCATTTTAAAGTTTTAGTTGTTTTAAAAAAGAAATCGATACAGTAGTCTTTTGAAAAGCCATGAACCATATAATAATGTATGTATAACATATACTGGTATTTAGTATTATTAAAAAAAAGCAGAATTCACAACAAAAATACCTAAAATAATTTTAAATGCAATTTTGGAACCATTTCATACGGAAGCGATGGAAAATTTTGGAATATTTCTACATTGTAAAATTTAGGCCACAGCTGCGTTAACGTGTAACGTTTATTAATGCGTTAAACTCAAGCCTTAATTAAGGTACCTTCGCATTATATACTGAAAACATTGCTAATATTAATAACAAACATGGTATTCATATAGCTTAATATAATAATAATACAATATGAGGGATATTTTACAAATATACCTACTAGACTAAAATAGCTAGGCTGAAATTAAATAAATAACCAAATATATCAATTTATATATATCTCTTCCTTTTGTAATAGTAACATGAGGTATTAGAAGTTAGTGTGTAAAAGGAAGTGTTAACAAAAAAACAAATTAAATAAATACCTATCTATACTAATATTATAAAGCTGAAGAGTTTGTTTGTTTGTTTGAACGCGCTAATCTCAGGAACTACTGATTCGAATTGAAAAAATATTTTCGTGTTGGATAATCCATTTATTGAGAAAGGCTATAGGCTATATAACATCACGCTACGACTAATAGGAGCGGAGTAACAAAGAAAAATGTTGCAAAAACGGGGAAAAAATATTCCTTTTAAGAGCGTACGCTGCGTAAACGGTTAAATTTAAACGCGCAGACAAAGTTGCGCGGGTCAGCTAGTATATATATATAGCAGTGCAACATGGAAATGCGGCCGGGCGCGGTGTATTCGAATATTTGTATCGAAAAAAATAAATAAAAAAAAATACCATCACGGGTGCCAATTTGGCTCCCGAGAACCGTTTAAACGGTCCCAGCGGAGGGATTAACCCATCCTCATTTCGCCGATGTATCGAAAATAATTAAATAAAAAAAACTATGTATTACATACGTTGTGATAATAGATCCAAAAAATATTTAAAACAAAAAAAAATAGTAATGCAACGTGGAAATGCGGCCAGTATTCGAAACCTTTTATGCACAAATATTTATTATTATAATACTTTGTACTAAATATTTATATAAATAAACTTTTAATTGCGTTTCAATGTTGTATAACTTTACAGATCTAGACTTGTACTTACCTTATACCAAAAACAATGATCCAAATACATATTATATTTACGCTTTTTAAATGCCCCAGCATAGTGGTTAAGTCACTGCGCAACTGATAACGAGGTTAAGCAGATGACAACGAGGCTACACCATCATAAACACTCCAACAAGCTCGCCACTTGTTTGGTACGAATACCATCGGCGTAATGAGGACGGGTTAATCCCTCCGCTGGGTACCCTGAGGCCGTTTAAACGGTTCTAGAAAGCCAAAAAGGCTCCCGTAATGGTATTTGTTATATTTTATAAAGAGTTCATGACCAACTGCTCATTAAAACGTACTAATATTTATACGTGTTTTGCCATGACTGGGAATCGAACCCATGACCTTCGAATAATACAAAACTAACAGCGTAACCACTAGACACGAGGCAGTTAGTAGTCTTACGGCAGTTATTGCCAAAAAGTCATCTATCATTACGGTGTCATTCATTTTCGGTGTCAGCTGCTTGCTAGTGGAACTTGCTCCCCCTGAACATCGACAGTCACCGTCTCTTGCCATTTTTAAGAAATTACTCATTTCTCATTATCACAATTCAGGTTAGGTTTAAACATAGGTTTAATTATGTATTTATTTTTCTATATTATTTATTTATGTTATGTAGTTGTATGTTTGATTATGTATGTACTTTATGTATTTTGCTTTCTTTTTACATTACTCTATGTACCCTATATATATTCACTCTCCTAAAATTTTAGCTGGTAGATAATACCTAGGCTAAGGCTATACCTAAGCTCGCCTTTGTACATTTCTTAGTGCAATAAAGAATTTTAAATAAATAAATTAAATATCAGATCTTTATTCTTCCACTGCTTAATATAGTCCTTCCCCAAGACCGATTTTAAGTAATTGGGCATCCCATACTATTTCCCATGCTATTTAATTAACAGTCCCAATAAATTCTACTGTTACAGTATCCAGAAAAGTATATAATAGATAATCACCATGCGTGCCAGAAAGGTATGGTCAATTTGTTTATTTTAAGTACTAATTATTTCACTAGGATGTGATAGTGGGCTCGGGTCTGATAGATTAACGTTTTTAAAGACACAAATATGACATATTTAGGTTGTATAAAAAATTGTACCTACGATATAGATTTTTTGTTTTTCAGTCAGCGGTCATAACTTTGCAGTCGGACTCGTATTTAGATACGTGGTGGCCTTGGTTAGACTTTAAAACATTTAGGTCCCTGGTTCAAACCCCAGTGTGTACCAATGAGTTTTTAATCTAAAACAATATGTACATTTGTTTAACAACACCACTATGGTGCCTCGGAGAGCACGTTAAGCTGTCGGTCTCAATTTCACCATACCAACTTGTGAAACTGTTTATGGATCGGTCATTGAGTCTATCCCAACATCGCGACGAGCTAGCCACTTGTTCGGTGTAGATTCATACCATTGGCTATGACTACGAGGTGGGATTAAAAACCCCTTCGCTGGGTACCCTGAGGTCGCCTAAGCGGTCTCGGATGATATATATAGTCAATACATATTTTAAAAAAATGTATCCAGCCTAAGTAATTGAAGTTTGTGATAAACGGAAAAATAGCATCCCTACAAACGCATTATTAAGTTGGCGTGATGCCAGTATTGCTTTGTTTTTTTGTTTTTCAAACCCTGGCATGTACCAATCAGCTTTTAATAAATAAAAAATGTTAAGCTGTAGGTCTCAGTTTTACTACGCCAACTTGTGAAATTGTTTTTAAATGGTTAATTGAATATATGCATACACCGCGACGAGCTGGCTAGTTCTTTTGGTGTAGGCAATACTATGAGAATAAAACCCCACCGCTGGGTATCCTGAGGCCATCTAGACGGTTTCGGGATCCGTAAGGCTACATGATGATGCACACACATATTAGAGTGTTTCGAAGAAAATAACGAACCCTTATTGTGACAGTTTAGACAGTTTTTAGTATGACAGTGTGAACATTTATATTGACGGCATCCGTAGACTAGTAGTTGCGTCTTTGGCGTTGTACCCGGAGGTCGTGGGTTTGATTCCCACCCATGGCATTAGTACGTTTTTTTCTGTACAGTTTGTCATGGTCTGGGTGTTTATAAAATATAATATGTATTATATCGTTCCTACACATAGTACAAGCCTAGAGCTTAGTTTGTGACCAGCAGGGTGATTACGCGTCTTAAGTTCGCTCGCACGCCAATCGTTCATGACGTAATTTTCTAAGATATTTTGGAGCTATGGTTAATAAGCCAAGCTTGATCTGCGTCAGAATGACGTCATAACGATTGGCGTGCGAGCGAACTTATGACGCGTAATCACCCTGCAGAGCAATATGTGTAATTTGTCCTACATATTATTATTGTGAGATTTATGTGTCGGCAAGAATATCTGAAAACTTTTGATCTTCTTGAACTTACTTGAACTTCTTAAATAGGTTTAGGTGAAAAGATTTTTTACATAAAAAAAAGAAGTTTTAACATTATAAACTAAGGATAGCTGACTAATAAGAGTCAGCTATCCTTAGTTATGAGTCAGAGTTTGAAATAACAGTTACACACATACACTAACAAAAAAATAAAAAAAACTATCAACCTAAAAATATGAATTCATACATGACTTTTATTTTCAGTGATAACGGTATGGTGACGTAGCATTTTGTACGCATCAAAACGGTTAAAAAATGATTTAAAAATGTACTTTTACGGTCAGCCTTTATTTTATATTTAATTAATAGGTATTGTTGTCTTATTATACTGGCTATGTCCTGCGATTTCAATTTAAAATAAATTGCACCGAAAAATAATCAATAAACCGCCCATGTTACTCACTGACATTATAAGGCTTTCTATTGGTGAAAGGATTTTAAAAAACGATTTCGTAGTTAGTACTAAGTTTATTCTGAACAAAAACAAAAAAATATGTCATTATAATATTAGTATAGATAGATATAGCTTAAGTCAACGACTTCGTACAAATTAATATTAATTTTCGATTTCATTATCACAAAAATTACTGAAAAAAGAGGACTCAATTTACTTTCCTAAAAAAATATTAAAATGTTTGCCGGTTTAACCAAAATATTACTATTAACAAATAGACCGAATTATTGTATATTTACATTGTCATCATCATCATCATATCATATCATATAATTACGGGTGCCTTAAGCCTCGACAATGCCTCACGGAACCCATGGATTTTAATCCCACCTCGTGTATAGCCAAAAAACGTAGCCGATGGTGTATAGCCGAACAAGTGGCTAGCTTCAACAACCCATCTATAAACTGTTGGTATAGTAAAACTGTGACCGACAACTGAATGTGCTCACTGAAGCACTATAGTGGTGTTGAATATAAGTTTTGGTATACATAGGTATTTATTTATGTATATGTTACTACCTAAATAATACTATTACACAACTACATCTACATCAACATTATTATTTCTAATGATAATAATAAAAAAATCAAAACTAATATCACTTGTATATATTCTAGTAGCGTACTTTTTTTATTTAAAAAGTAATCAAGAGGTAAATGGGTATTAAAATAAATCAATAATTGTATAGTAACAAGTCAATATTGCCTTTACTACAGTTATTTTAAGGAATTGTCTTCACGATTGGTCTCCGTCACTGTTGACCAAAGGGCTGGCTTTTTCCTTGCACAGAAAATTAGCATAATTATACAGCGAGGAAATGTTGCCAGCATATTGGCCACTATGCCACACGGGCAGATATTAGAAGATTTTTTTTTTGTAGGACATATATATTTTTGTTAGTAATTTTAATTATATATATATATCTTCACGGGTGCCTTACGGCGCCCGAGACCGTCTAGACGGCCCCAGGGTACCCAGCGGAGGGGTTTTAATCCCACCTCGTCGTAGCCGATGGTATGACTCTACACCGAACAAGTGGCTAGCTCGTCGCGATGTTTTGAATAGACTCAATAACCCATCTATAAACAGTTTCACAAGTTGGTATAGTGAAACCGGGACCGACAGCTTAACGTGCTCTCCGAGGCACTATAGTGGTGTTGTCAAACAAATGTACATAAATCTTTATAATAATTATCTTTTGTTAAAAAAAAAATCATAATTTTTTTCACATTAAATATACATGTTAATCTAGATAATACATTCCTTATATCTACAGCAAACAGTATACGTAAATTAATAATCAATAAAACATAGATACCACTTATGTTTGTTTGAATTTTTTAAGATATTTTTGTAATTTTTATTTAATTTAGTTGTATAGATTTTTTATATACGTGGTGACCGAGTTGGTTAGACCTTGGACTTAAAAACACTTAGGTCCCTGGTTGGAATCCCGGTTTGTACCAATCAGTTTTTAATTAAAAAAATTATGTACATTCGTTTGACAACATCACTATAGGGCCTCGGAGAGCACGTTAAGCTGTCGGTCCCGTTTTAATTATACCAACTTGTAAAACTGTTTATAGATGGGTTATTGAGTCCATTCAAAACGCGACGAGCTAGCCACTTGTTTGGTGTAGGTGGGATTAAAACCCCTCCGCTGGATACCCTGGGTTCGTCTAGGCGGTCTCGGGCGCCGTAAGGCACCCGTGCAGATATGTATGTATGTAGATTTTTTAATTTAATATCAAAGTAACTAATCAAGAGGTAAATAGTTATACTCTTATTGAAACAAATCAATACAATACCTACCCATACAAGTCCGTTAACCTGAAATTCAAACTGAATTCCCAAACTGGCTAACAAACGTGAATTGTTTCACGAAAGCTTATCGCTAACAATGTCAAAATTCCACAGGGACTGTTTCAGAATAGGGACTATACGGTGGACAGTATGGTTCAATACGTACCCTTTGACAACGTAAATAGAACCTTCGTATAAAGCAACAGAGTGTGTTCAAATGTGTACTTGAACACACTCTGTTGCTTTGTATGAAGGTTCTATTTACTTTACCTTGCTGCCCCTAATAAAGTCGGCGATTTATACACGGCCTCCGCCGTCGGACGATGTCGTATTATCTTCACATTGTCGCGCGTGAACATTCAGGTCACTACTCAGTGTAGTTGCATTTGCCCCAGTTTCCTTTAAATAGTTGAGGCTATTATTGTTTAAAATAGCTTTTAGATTTTAGGTAGATTGATAAAGATAGCCCGTGACTGGTACTACCATTGTTTTAGATATCTATCGATATTTACTGCTGTGTCTACTATGTAACTATGAATAGCTTTATCACTAACTAGCTTTTGATTATCTTAGACTCTGGGGCTTATATCTTAGAGTTGAGGCTGTTATTGTTTAAAATAGCTTTTAGGTTTTAGGTGGGTTGGTAAAGATAGCCCGTGACTGGCACTACCATTGTTTTAGATATCTATCGATATTTACTGCTGTGTCTACTATATAACTATGAATAGCTTTATCACTAACTAGCTTTTGATTATCTTAGACTCTGGGGCTTATATCTTAGAGTTGAGGCTGTTATTGTTTAAAATAGCTTTTAGGTTTTAGGTGGGTTGGTAAAGATAGCCCGTGACTGGCACTACCATTGTTTTAGATATCTATCGATATTTACTGCTGTGTCTACTATGTAACTATGAATAGCTTTATCACTAACTAGCTTTTGATTATCTTAGACTCTGGGGCTTATATCTTAGAGTTGAGGCTGTTATTATTTAAAATAGCTTTTAGATTTTAGGTGGGTTGGTAAAGATAGCCCGTGACTGGCACTACCATTGTTTTAGATATCTATCGATATTTACTGCTGTGTCTACTATGTAACTATGCATAGCTTTATCACTAACTAGCTTTTGATTATTTTAGACTCTGGGGCTTATATCTTAGAGTTAGGGTTATATGTCTTTATTTATTGTATTCCTTTCCACTTTTTACATAAGTATTTCGATTATCTAGATTTGCCCAAGTTTCCATTAAATAGTTGAGGCTATTATTGTTTAAAATAGCTTTTAGATTTTAGGTGGGTTGGTAAAGATAGCCCGTGACTGGCACTAGCATTGTTTTAGAAATTTACCGATATTTACTGTTGTATCTACTATTTAACTATGAATAGCTTTATCACTTACTAGCTTTTGATTATCTTAGACTCTGGGGCTTATATCTTAGACTTAGGGTTATATATCTTCATCTTTAATTATTCTATTTCTTTTAACTACATATTTACATAGGTATTTCGATTTTCTAGATTTGCCCTAGTTTCCCTTAAATAGTTGAGGCTATTATTATTTAAAATAGCTTTTAGATTTTAGGTGAATTGGTAAAGATAGCCTTGACTGGCACTTCCAATGTGTTGGATATCTATTGATTTTTAATGCTGTGCTGTAAATAAATATCTAAAGCGTGGACATGGTCGATGAAGTTGGTCGCCTTGGTGGCTCCCTTGTATGGCAGATAATGATTATCAGGTCAATGGAATCAGCTAACCACCTTTTCTTACACTAGTTATGTAGTATGCGTTCGTTACGGTAGTATTTTTCATATTAAGATTTCCATACCATGGCGTTTCAAGTTCTAAATCTGATATCGAAGAAACAATAAATATTTGTCGTTTATTTGTTAATGAATAGCTGCATAACCAAACGCGCTATAAGACCTCATTGTTCAACTTTTTTTTTGTGACTATACATGAATACCTGTAAAGATTGATTACATTTGTTTGACAACACCACTATAGTGCCTCGGAAAGCACGTTAAGCTGTCGGTCCCGGTTTCACTATACCAACCTGTGAAACTGTTTATAGATGGGTTATTGAGTCTATTCAAAACATCGCGACGAGCTAGCCACTTGTTCGGTGTAGACTCATACCATCGGCTACGACGAGGTGGGATTAAAACCCCTCCGCTGGGTACCCAGGGGCCGTCTAGGCGGTCTCGGGCGCCGTAAGGCACCAGTGAAGATATATATATATATATATTGATTACATAAAATAAATGATTTTGATTTGATTTGCCTACTATGTAATTATGAATAGCTTTATCACTGACTAGCTTTTTATTACTTTCAAAGATTGTCCTTTGGGCTAATATGACGTTACAAAAAGTTATTCGATATGATCAGTATTATCCCAATATTAGCTCAAAGTAAAAAGCCCTTTTAAAGTCACCATGTATATCTTCATTTTTAATTATCCTGTTTCTTTCCACTTTTTACAGAGGTATTTCGATTTTATTTTCTAGTATTGTGTAGTTGGTAGTATATTTATTACTACCTATATAATTCCTATTTTATTTTATTTTCTTAGATATATTATTATATTCACTACGTATAAATGATTCATTTTATAATAGAATTTTAAATATTCATTTATTAGATAGATTTCGTAAACTAACTTCGAAACTTTTCCACTTATCTCTAACAAACTATCAGTAGAAATTCCAGAAAACCTAGTTATTTTCCCAAGTTAGTTAAGCAAATGTTACTAACGGCAAGTAATCTTAGTAAGAGCTTTCTTTTCATGTAGCTCTTAGCTCTTATACACATTCCCAACTAATGTGACCTTATCTGTCTACTTTCATTAATGTTTTACCTTTCTAGAATGACTAGATTTCCCAACTTTAGACATTGACAAGAGAATGTCGGTGAAAAAATATGTTAAACTATAAAATTAGGAATATTAGTGAAACAAAATCATAAAAGTATTATACTACGGAAGTGCTGTAACATACTTTTAAAGTAGAAATCAAAAATAAAAATCTGTTTTGCTCATATTTATTTAAATGTACTTGGCGCTATATTTTTATCTCACTCATTAAGCATTGATTGTTTATACCACAGAGTTCCATGAACAAAATCGTTAGGAATCTATAACAAACGACGATATTAATGCTTTGATCCATGGGGCTATGTCTATCTAATTTATACAGACATACATATCATCACGGGTGCCTAACGGTGTAGCGGGGGGTTTTAAGATAATTAAAAATGAAAGATTAGACGGGTAAATACAAGTTTATTTAAAATAGATATTTACAAGTAAAGTTGGTTTTGAATACAGTAACTATATAAGAGACCTACCTAATAAATGTTGCCCTGCCTACAATGGAGATGCCTATTATAAACTAAAACTTTGACCGTGTAGTATGGATAGATTGGAGGGACTGACGAGGGACAGGCCCGAGGACTGGCACGTAGACAGGCGACGGCAGCAGATGTAGGCAGGCAAGCAGGAAGGCGTCGGCACGATGGCAAGCACGCACGACTGTAGCAGCCGCACACGATAAGGCGAGGCCTCGTCTCTCAGGCTGATGCCTGAGACGAGGACTTAGATCACCTCGACTCTCAAGGCTCTAGGCCTGAGGTGAGGTCCGTGAAGCAGTGGCTTGCGGCACGATGACGGCAGCAAGGGGAAGGCGGCGGCACGGCTGGAGAGGCAGCCGTACATGAAGAGGTGAATTCCCGTCTCTCAGGCCAATGCCTGAGACGAGAAGTCAGGTGGCCTCGTCACTCAAGGCTCGAAGCCCGAGGCGAGGTCTTTGCAGCACAAGGAGGTTCTCCAACACTCAGAGCAGACGCCCGAAGTGGAGTCTAGGCAAATCCCGGAGGCCGCAACTCCAGGATCCGGAGTCTTCAAGGAAGTGTGACAGGATCGGGCCTGGTTCTCGACGTAGCAAGTTCAAGGTTTCAAGGATGAGAACCAATCGATCATTTTCACTGTAGCTAGAGTTTTTCTTCTTTCTTAAGCTTCCTCGAGACTCACGAAAAATCGCCGGTCCGAGATATTTATAGACGATTTTAGAGCTCTACGATTAAAATTTATATTTAGTTTTAATTTATAGAGTGCCAGTATTTTTTGGGTTAGTATGGGAACTTTTGAAGCTACCTAGCGGTCAGAGGAGACGCTAAGATTTAGTGTTTTTAGTGTCTAAAAATGTGAAAATACCTAAAGAATATGTTTTCATTTACAATATTAACTAATACATAGTTTATATAATTAAAATTTAAAATGTTTGGAATCTGATTTGATAACCAAAGCCTAACTTTTCGTGAAAACTAAATGAAAAATTTGGAACGTTTACAGAAGGGAAATTTCTAGCTGTCAAAATTCTGGAGTATTACATACAAATATTAACCAATTTAACCATGTTTTTACTACCTGGAATTTTCCCAGAAAACGGTGTATGATGATACATTTGGTGGTCATTTTAAAAAAAAATATGAAATGATATGAAGACAAATAAAATAAAATACATAAATATAATATGGAGCGGGTGTAACGTGACAACGGCGACCGAGATCGCCTAGACGTCCCCAGGGTACCCAGCGAAGGGGTTTTTAATCCCACCTCGCCGTAGCCGATGGTATGAGTCTACACCGAACAAGTGGCTAGCTCGTCGCGATGTTTTGAATAGACTCAATAACCCATCTTTAAATAGTTTCACAAGTTGGTATAGTGAAACCGGGAGCTTAACGTGCTCTCCGAGGCACTATAGTAGTGATGTCAAACAAATGTACATAATGTTTTTTTAATTAAAAACTCATAATATATATCTAATTTATTATCCCGAAAATACATAATATTAGTTATGTATTTACGGGTTATTAGTTATGTAATATTTCATTATAGAAATTTTCCATGGTTTCCATTCTTGAAAATTTAGTATGCATTTACTGTGAATAAAAAATATATAAATTCAAAAGAAGCTTTGTTGTAGAATTGCGAATTTATAAAGCTGATTTAAAGTAAAACTACAAAGGAAAGATAATAATGTGCATCTACTTAGTACAAAACTATTATCCTTACAATATATAAGTACATATATATTATATATCAGAGTAGTATCAGAAAGAATATTTATATTATTTTGTACGGTCTTACGCACCCAGCGGAGGGGTTTATATACCCACTTCATCGTAGCGTTGATGATGGTATTTTTTATTATTATTATAAATAAAATACTCAATTCATACTAATTATAAAAATATATAATATAAATAAATGCAAAAGTAAGTTTGTTACGTTTTTATGCCTAGACCGCTGAACCAATTTAGATAAAAATTTGGAATAGAGATAGTTTAAGACCCTGGGAAGGTCATAGGGTATATTAGTTTTCGACATAGATTTCGGGGGTGCAGATATACCGCTTTATTTTTGGTAACAGGATTGAATAAAGCGATCCTATTGGTTGTTGCTCACGTATACGTAAATGAATACGTTTCTACGATGCGCAAACCCATGGTAGAGCCTTTGGTTGATTGTATTTAAGAGCCTCTTAGATTTTTTTTTAAATACACCAGATCGAGAAAAGTTTTATATGAAGCAAATTTGGGTATATTAGAATAATATTAAACTGTATAAAATATTTTTGAAATTATGAAGAATTTTTTTTTGTTTAAAAGTTGATATTTTAATCTACTTATTGCCTACTTAAATGATTTGGAAGGTACTTACTAAACTTATTATTTATAAACTTACTTAAGTTTTTTTTTTCAAACCTATTAATGTGTGCGAAGCCGCGGGAAAAGCTACATACCTACATATAAAAGTTTGACAAGCTGGTATAAAACGATAGCTTAACGTAACCTCCGAGGCACTATAGTGGTTTGTCAAACAAATGTACATATTTTTTTATTAAAAACTTAAATTAGTACATAAAAGAGTTTGAGCCTGATTAACCAACTTGGTATACATATACACGGCCACCACTTATGCATAACCTCGGTCACTATACGTATTACAAATTATATATATAGGTATATACTCGCGATATTTGGATAGAGTCAATAACACATCTATAAAAAGTTTCACAAGTTGGTATAGTGAAACTGCGACCGACAGCTCAACGTGCTCTCCAAGGCACTATAAATAATAATAAATAAAAATGGTTTATTCATGCAAGTATAATTTTAAAATTACAATTATCTTTGAGCTTCTCCTTTTACTATAGTCACATGAGTAAATAAACGGAACCATAGTGGTGTTGTTAAACAAATGTAAATTTTTTTTTTGATTGAAAACTCATTGGTACAACTCGGGGTTTGACCAGGGACGAAGTGTTTTTAAGTCTAAGGTGTACCAACTCGGCCGCCACGTATATTACAAATTAATCTCATAAATACAATAAATCAATTAAGTTTCCAGCGCCAATTGATTATCATCTAAGTGTAATTGAATTAGTCTGCCACGCGTTGGAACGTGGACACAAAGAGCTGGCGCGTGGTATCAGCTCTTTGTACAATCTGATTACACTCATGACTAGTTAGATGACTACACTTTGAAGTGTTGGAGGCTGGACGTTGAAGTTATAAAGGATTTATAAACTAGGTCAGTTTATCAAGACAATGTTTTAATTTTGGTAATATTCAATATATCAAATGTTGTACATGTAAACGTTTTACCTGTTAAACTTTATATTAAAAGGAGAGTTTTTTTTTTTTTATATATTAAGAATTAAAAAAAATGTGTGGTTATTTTTACCAAGAATTGAACCACTACTTGTTATTTGGCCAACATATTTTTATTTGAGTCTCTCACTATCACAATTCAGGTTAGGTTTAAACATATATAGGTATTTATGTATTTAAGAGTATTTTACTATATTATTTTGTATTTTATGTAGTTCTATATTTGCGTATGTATATCTATAACTGTATGTACTTTATGTATTTTACATTTTTCTTCTTCTTTTTATCTTTCTTTTGCACCCTATATTACAATTTTCACTCTTCTAAAGGTATATATATTATAATGCCTAACGAGTCTACTTAAAAAAACTCGCTTAATCTTCAAATCAACTGCCCGTTTCGTAATTGCATCCTGAAAGCAGACTGCCACCTCAAAACACACGGCCTAGAAATCGATGCAGCAGTCTCCTGAAAATCGGTAACCCACAGACTAAAACCGAAACATGACTAGACCACCCGACGGTGTTTGCATCTGTATGGAAATACCATCACGGGTGCCTATTTGGCTCCCGAGAACCATTTAAACGGCCTCAGGGTACTCAGTGGACATTTTAACCCGTCCTCATTTCGCCGATGGTATTTGGAAGCAACACCTAACAAGTATGTATTGGTGGTGAGAAAATCTAAATCTACCTAATAAACATATTTATTTTATACTAATATTTAAAACTAATATAATTTGCAACAAATATAACTCCAACATTTATTATGTATAAGATAAATATCGTGGTGGCCGAGTTGGTTAGACCTTAGACTTAAAAACACTTAGCTCCCTGGTTCAAATCCGGGTGTGTACCAATGAGTTTTTAATCTAAAAAATTATGTTAGTTTTATTTAACAACATCACTAATAGTGCCTCGGAGAGCACGTTAAGCTGTCGGTCCTAGTTTCACTATACCTCATTGTGAAACTGTCAAAAGATGGGTTATTGAGTCTATCCAAACATCACGACGTGCTAGCCACTTGTTCGGTGTGGCCACGATGTCATAAGGCACCCGTAATATTTTTTTTTTTTTTTTTTAAGATATTATTGAAGAATTTGTTGATTGCAATAATAACAAAAATATACAACTTACCTTGTATATTTTTCATCATGAATTTATAATAAATAACTAAGCGTTTTGTTATTGCACCAAAGTTCTCTTCTCCTCAAACCCTTAGGATTCTCATCTAAGGACCACATTATTAAGTCAGGAGGCGTTTAGGTAAGTGGTCCCCGTGCTCAGGCAAAGTTTCCCTCAGAGAGAGGATTATTATCAGGTGAAAGATATATAAAATAAACAACGCCTCCGCAAGTTAAGTTTTGGAACGTGGCCGTTAGTTGAATCATTTTGTATTCATTTCTTTGATTATTAATAATTTGTAAGTGTTATTTTTCTAGATATTTTTATTTCTTTATTTAACAAAACCTATTGATAATTCTAACAAAATCAATCGTTGCTAAGAGGCAAAGAAATCTATTTTTATTTAAATAAAGTATTTAAAACATATCTACTGTGGTTAAAAAAAATACAGAGCAACTTAACTAAGTTATAAATTATATATGTATATGCTACTGTAAAACCCCGAACTTCGGTAAATCCTAATATTTTCCAATAAAACCTAAGATTTAATAGGAAAATAAATAATATTTACCAACGTTTAATGGGAAAAGTCCGAACTTTTCTATGATCATCGTTCTGTTCTGTTATATGTTTTAAATACTTATATATTTGTATACAAATCATACCGGAACTTATGGTCATGTTGTATGACAATATATTCACTCATACTCTCTCACACTCACACACACATACATAGTAAGAAAAATGTATTGCAATTGCTGTCTGTTACATTACATTATTTTATAGATTAATTATGGGTACATTATAAGTAGGTACATTATATTTTAATGCTCAAACCCTATTTAGATAGAAAATTGTTTTTATAATTGCTGTTCTAAATATATATGTAATACATAATTCCTCCAATTACCCACTTATCTATTTGTATAACTTACTACTTAATTCGTAAAACTAATAAATATATAGAATAAATTGTAACTAATTATAAGTATTACTACTGGGGAGACGGGCTGCTCCTAATACAGGTTATTATAACTTACAAGGAGCAGCCCAGCTGTACAGTAAAACTGAGTAAAAAAATTGGTTAATGAATAAACTTTATTATTATTATATTTCAATTAATACATTTCGAAAATGAGACATTCTTTATTTATTTATTTTTTTATTCTTTTAATTATACATTTTTTTTTAATTTTTAACAGCGATAGAATCAGGTTTCTAATTTTAATTAATTACCTCTAGTATATATATTTAGTATTTAGTATTTATTTATTTGCACTTGAAAAAAATATAAATTAGTCAAGACCCTGCAAGGGCACTACAAAAAATCTTAACTAGGTACACACATTAATGAGATTAAAAAATATATATTAATAATAAATAAAATTAAATACACTTCTATTTACTCATTTGCTCATTATAATTTAGAAACTCTTTTAGAGAATAATAACATTTTTGTATTAAAAAGTTTTATACTTAAGTTAACTCAGTAATTAAGCAATCAAATCTAGACACAGTCGTGGAGGTATAGATAGTTAAGAAATTGCAGAAAAAACCAATTCTTTGCACAAACATTGCCTGAAATTTATTGAAAAACTTTCCGACTTAATAATAATATAACAATTTTTCAATCAAATTTCCGTGAAAAAATATGAAAATTTCTTCAATGAAATGTTTGAGGCTTTTTACAGGAAGACTGTTTATAGTGATTGAGTCTTTCAATTTAAAATTATTCGCTTTTTGGGCAGCGTTTTTTTGTAGAATTAATGGCGTTGATGGCGCGGCCTGTAGCGATAACTGGTCTGTGATGGACGCCTCTTAAATATCGCTCAATAAAACCGATTCCACTGTTCAATAATGCCTAAATTTTTCGTAGTGACTGATCTGAATTTGATTTGTAAGAGTGTAATATGTTTTTTTTTTATTTACGTGGTGGCCGAGTTGGTTAGACCCTGGATTTAAAAACACTTAGGTCCCTGGTTCGAATCCCGGTGTGTACCAATGAGTTTTTAATTTAAAAATAAATTGTACATTTGTTTGACAACACCACTATAGTGCCTCGGAGAGCACGATAAGCTGTCGGTCCCGGTTTCACTATATCAAATTGTGAAACTATTTATAGATGGGTTATTGAGTCTATTCAAAACATCGCGACGAGCTAACCACTTGTTCGGTGTAGACTCATACCATCGGCTACGACAAGGTGGGATTAAAAACCCCTCCGCTGGTCTCCGGGCGTCTAGGCGGTCTCGGTCGCCATAAGGCACCCGTGATTATCATCACGGGTGCCTTATTATTGTTATTTTATTATTTATTTGTAAATAGCTATTTTAGTTATTTTTTATTAGTATTTATTGCATGTAATGCTCAATTTTATAGTTACCTACAGACTAAAACCGAAACACTTGGCGTTTTTTGCAGCTGTATAGGCGGTGGTAAAGAAAATGGTCGTCGGCACAGCGAAGTTATACAGATTACAGACCTAATCTAATTACCTAATATATATACATACATACAGGATGAATTTGAAAGTTTGTTATGCTAATATGAGGCTCTACTGTTCTAATCAGGCAACTTTTCCCATGGAACCATTGTGTCGCAAATGAAAAATAAAATGGCTTACCAATTATACAAATTGGTCATTTTATCATTACTAGTTTCTATCGAGAAGTTTTATTTTTCATTTGAAACACATGGTTTCATGGACTTTCAAAGTCCATGAATACATTGCAGATAAATACATGCATAAACCTACAAAATCCGACTTTGTAGGTATGCTTATCATCAGGTAGATACAAAATCACATGCCGTATTCCGATTTAAAAGAAAACACAAAGGAGTAACAATAATGTAGAGTAAAACGTAGATACTAATATTATTTTCCAATGAGCGGAAATCGAAACTACTACTCCAGGATACAACGCCAACCAACGGTAATAATAATAATAATAATAATAATATGTTTATTCAGGTAAAGGTACATAGAAATAGTTATTATATAGGTACAATTTTTAACAAAGTGATTTTATAATTAAGTAGCAAATCGTCTGTGCCTGAACTAGGCTAGGAGCCTGTATCTCGGGCAAACAGATCTCTTCCGTCATTGGGTACATACAGTTTTAGGTATTCCATTATAATATTAACATGCATTTTACAATTTACTGGTATAATTTTAGGTATTTTATTACAGTATTAATATTAACATGCATTAAACAATTTACTGATATAATACAATAATTAACACTAAGAACAATAGTTATAAGATATTACTATAAATTAATACTTTTGAGTGTGTATGTGCAAGTGAATCCTATTTATGAGTGTGTGGAATATGTGTGTAATGTGAGGGAGTAGTGGTCCGTCTGTCTGTCTGAATATGATTCTGTTATTTAGACTTGTATTTTTAATAAATTTTCCGTTTCATTATAATCGAAAACTTTTAGCCACTTACTTAATTTAATCTTGCAATTTCTATTATTTAGGGGGTAAATATTTATTTTATCGTTTATCTTATTATAAAGGAAAGGTCCCAGAAAGTAAAAGAACTTGCATATAAAGGAATGTTTGTAGACAACAGCTGGGCATATTTTATTTTTGCGCCTCTTTTTTGTACGTTCTGAAAGAAACTTTGTTATGGAATGCTGTTTGATTACAGTATGGTAAATAAAGAGCTGTCGCACGGTTAGTACGTCACAAAATTTATAAAGTTGTGTTGTGGGAAATAAAATCGGGCGAAATATACAGACCTTTAGCACAGCTCTCTGGGCTCTCTCTAGCCGTATAAGAGTAGTTTTCGGAGCTCCACCCCAAATAGAAATACAATAGACCAAAACTGATTGGCACAGTGAAACATAGACCTGCTTCAACAATAATGGTTCCGCAACCTGTCTTAAATTTTTGAATACGAAAATTAGCTTTCTGACTCTGTTGCAAAGCAATTCAATATGCTGATTAAAGTTGAGGTTAGCATCCAACGAACTCCTAAATACTTTATAGTGTTTGCTCTATTAAGGGCTACACATGAACAGCACTGCGGATTTATACAAATATGGTCAAGAATGAAGAATTCTTGGTTTGGTTGGGCCGAAGAGGTCATTGAAAATGGAATGTATTTTGTTTTTTCGGAATTTAGTGTTAGGTAGTTACTACGCAGCCAATTTGATACCCAATCGGTGAAATCACTAGACCGCGGAGGCAGTCAATAATATTATTTTTTTCATTTTAAAATTTTCGAGTTTAAAAAGCGAACAGTTGGCGCCAGTCTCCCATCAGTATGCACCATTAACCACGCCAAAACCGCGTACCTACGTACCTGTATTTACATAAAGCGCAAATAGACACGATTTAATTTTGTCATGCATGTATTGGTCGCATCAATGTATAATTTTATTGGCGATGAGCAATCAATTCAACTATTTACTAGGTTATATTATATGGTTAAACGTTAATTTCCGCTAGATGACCTAATTTCGTGTGAAATTGTATTATAAGTTCGTATCAGTTGATTCTGATATAGTTCATGAAAGAGTTAGCTTTGGACAACTCAAACCCAGTCAGTTTGCCATGGTCTGGGTGTTTATATAATATGATGTTTTAATAACGTTGTGTTTCAGATACGGTCGGGAAACCTTTCCTGACCAAGTGATGTTAACCTTCTAAAAATCCCGTCACACGTCTCTTCCAAATATTCAGATTCGTTTACGGTGTCAGCTGCTCGCCAGTGGAATTTGCTTCCTCTGACTATAAGATCAGCCCCTTCCATCAGGGTGTTTAAACGCTTGCTCATTGCTCATTATCTGAACGCTTAAACCAGATCCTCGTGACAATTTTTGTTTGGTATGGTAGGTATGTATGTTTATGTATTACATTTATTAAATTATATACAGTATTTAAGTAGTTTAAGTATTGTTATGCATCATTATTAAAATTACATGTATTCTATCGAAAGTTCCGCACCCGAAGCATATTTCACTCTCTCAAAGGTTAGCTGGTGGAAAATGCCTAAGGCATTAATGGGGCAAATAATAAGGCCTATGTACAATTTTGTGCAATAAAGATTTAAAATAAATAAATGTTTTTCATTGTACTTATAATCTTAAAATAGTGTGTTTTCTTTTATAATGACAGTTGCGTTTGATCTCAATCTTGTATGAGCTCTCCCTCAGACAAGATAACTGGTCTCTACCGTGAGTTTTCTCGCATTATATTTGAAAATAAGACAAAAATTAGCATATTAGCAGTTACGTTAATGAGCTACGAAAAATCTCATAATAGAGCTACAGCATCCGTTTGTGACCAGTACAATATATATATATATTATTAAATATCTTTATTTTATTAAATATAATATATATATATATATATATATATATATATATATATTATATTTAATAAAATAAAGAATTTAAATTTTAAATACATCCCTTATTATTTAGTTTTTTTCTATGAACTGTCCGACTCTCATACTAGGCCACGCCTGTGCTATGCTATGGGTAGTCACCACAATTCCTCGGCTAGCGACTGACGCTGCCACGCCACCGTGGCACTGTTGGTAACAGAAAGTGCGAGAATCTCAAGGCGATCTGTATATGTGAGCCAAAAAAATTTTTGTTTTTATTTTTTTTTGTTAGTTTTTCATCGGGTTTAATATAATTTTGATGATTTTTCGTGAGATAGCGGTCGGAATCAGTCCGCTGTTATGCGCTTCGATAGTCGGCTTTAGGGGCAGTTATATATGTAGTATAGTATTTAGTTAAAATCTAGCTACCTACCCATTGATACATATAAAAACTATTAACAAGTCAAGACAAACCACAATTTTAAAGCCTACTGCATGTCGAGGTGGTAGACTCCTTTCAGGATGTGGTTACAAAATGAATTGATTTGTCAATAAAGCAGTGAAATTTTAAAGTAGTCTCGTAATGCAAACTGTCCTTTATCGGGCGGCGCCTATTTCGTTACCGCATCATTAAGTCGACATATTGGAGCGATCAATTCTGTTTAACAACAGTGTATTGATCGACCAAAATCATGAACTTTGTAGGTCTGCTTATGATCTGGTAGAAACAAAGTCACATGCTGGGCTTCTATAAAAAATATATAGAAATATCAAAGATCCGGAGAAACATCCGTCTTTATAAAGTGAACACTTTATACCCTTTTTACGGTGGCTCCCTCTATTCGTCTTATCTTGGTAGGTTTATAGGCCGCCTGCCGGTAATGGTGTTTGGCGAAAGAAAAACTCTGTTATCCTGCAGCCCATCAGCGAAATATTTTTTTATTTATTCGTCCATCGTTTCATCAGCAATTGTGTTGTTTTGTTAACGTTTATAGGAGCCTAAAAAGGACATCTTGAAAATATAATACCTTTGTTGAAGGCATGTTTTGGGGTTTATGTTAATAACTTTTTGTTATTCTTAATTCGTATGATGACACACGGCACCGAAACATGGACAGTTACAGTGAGGCTGGTCCACAAACTCAAGGTCGCTCAGCGACATATGGAAAGAGCTATGCTAGGAGTTTCAATTATGGGTAAAAATCAGGAATGAGGATATTCGTATGAGAACTAAAGTCACCGACATAGCTCTGAAAGTTAGCAAACTGAAGTGGCAGTGGGCTGGTCACATTTGCCGCAGGACGGATAACCGTTGGAGTAGGCGGATATTAGAGTGGAGAGCACCTCTTGACGCACGTAACGTAGGACGCCCCGCAACTAGATGGACTGATGACTTGCGGAGGGTGGCTGGCAGAGACTGGATGCGAAGAGCGGAAGATAGGGATCAGTGGCATGTCTTGGGAGAGGCCTATGTCCAGCAGTGGACTGCGATAGGCTGATGATGAATTCTTAATTCGTTCGTTTTAAGTTTATTGACTTTCGTAACTCATTGTTGTCTCTCGTAGCATCTATATCATACGTAGCTCGTAGAAAACGTAGCTTGTAGAAAACGTAGCACTGGTTGCGTAGCGACCGCCCCGCGTATTTTATTTGTTTTGTGGATATTATGTACATAATAATTTATGCTGATAATAAACTAGAGCTTTTTTATTCACAGTCTAGGGAGTTAAAATATCTTCTAGAGCATAGATGATATTAATTAAAGTATTAAAAGCAGTAGAGCCGCCAACGTTAGATGATACATATAGATGCAAAAATCGCTAAATCATGTTTCGGTTAAAGTCTGTGGGTTCACCGGTTTTAAGGAGACTGCTGCATCATTTTTTTGTCGAGGTGGTATTCTCCATTAGGATATTTAACGATAAAGCCGCGGGAATTTTAAAATAGACTCGTATACCTAAATGCTAATATTTTTTTGTCGCAACCGAATCATTTAGCCGGCATAGTAAAAGCGATAAAATAATGTTATCAAGCACCAATATGTTGATCGATCCCATTACTTTGTAGGTCTGCTTACCATCATGTAGATGCAAAGACACGAGAACATGCTTCAATAAAACAAAAGTCACATACTCTGTTTAAGAAAATATATTTTTAATCCAACTTTCTTAAAAATAAAGTCCGCATAAATATTAATACAAAATAGCTTTCTGCATACAACCTATGTTACCTAAACCTACATATATAGATAATGACGGCATTAATATTCCCAAGAATCTGGGTTAACAATGTTTCATCCCCTTCCAAAGTTAAACAACATTATTCAAGAGCTGGTGGCGGAACATCGCTCTGAAACTCCTATCGGGTTTCAGTTGTCATTGTATACGACAATCGTACTTTACTGAAGGTTTATATAGATGAATATGAAATATTTATATTATCACGGGTGCCTTACGGCGCCCGAGACCGCCTAGACGGTCTCAGGGTACCCAGCGGAGGGGTTTTTAATCCCACCTCGTCGTAGCCGATGATATTATATGGTATGAGTCTACACCAAACAATTGGCTAGCTCGTTGCGATGTTTGGTTAGACTCAATAAAAATACCATCACGGGTGCCTATTTGGCTCCCAAGAACCGTTTAAACGGCCTCAGGGTACCCAGCGGAAGGATTAACCCGTCCTCATGTATTCATTAGACTCAATAACCCTTCATAAACAGTTTCACAACTTGTTGGTATATGTTGGTATAGTGAAACTGGGACCAACAGCTTAACGTGCTCTCCGAGGCACTATAGTTAGAGGCACACGTTAATTATTCATTTATTTGAAAAAAATATGTGTAAGTGCATTATTTACTTCGCGTCGGCCCTCCGCACTGTATAGTCGTGTCGCGCTCCGCTTATTATATAATTTTTACTAAGTAAAACTGTGAAAGTATATTCGCCTCCCTCGCAATAGTAACGTGTGAAAGGGACATCGGTTGTGACTCGGTTACAGCTCGTGGTTTGCGTGTGAGCATATCCTCTCCGTCTTTGTCTCGCCTTAGACATGTCGCTCAAACGTACTCCTCCCTCAACTGCAATACCTCGTGTAGAATCGGAGCCGGATCTTAGCGGATCGGGTGAGGTGATAAAGAAGGTGAATGTAACCCAACGTGCCAAGCGCAGGCGTGAAAGAGATGTTCAAAATGACAGTTATAATTACGATGACTCCTCACAATCGCAAATTATGGAGGAGATGCGCAAATTATTTTCCGATTTAAAAATGGAACAGGAATCGCAATTTATTAACCTTCAAGAAACTATTAATATAATCAAAAATCAAAACCAGGAGATTCGTGCTACTGCTGAATATTTGTCTAAACAATACGATGAGATGAAAAGCAAATTGGATACTTTAGAAGCCGAACGTAAAACGAACCTTGCTTACATCCAGAACTTGGAACAGAAAGTAGACGCCCTGGAAAGTAGAAGCAGATTATCGAGTGTGGAAATAAGAAATATACCCAATCAAAACTCAGAAACAAAACATAATTTATTGAATGTTGTAACGGACATAGGTACAACCATCAATCTCCCAATTCAAATTACTGACGTACGTGATGTCTACAGAAATTATTCTAAAACTATACATAAGCCGATAGTGGTGGAATTTAATAGTGTTTTAATGAAAGAAAGGTATTTGTCAAGTCTAAAAACCTATAATAAGAAAAATACACTTAATAAATTGAATACTTTTAACATAAAATTACCGGGCCCTTCAGTTCCAATTTATATCTCGGAAAACTTGTCTCCTAAAATGAAACGATTATACTATTTAGCAAGAGTTTTTGCAAGAAACAATAATTATAACTTTTGCTGGACCGCTTTTGGCAAAATATTTCTAAGGAAAAAAGAAGGTACAGTCCTAATACGGGTAAATAACGAAACTGACCTAAACAACATAAGGAATAAAGCCGATTGACTGCTTATTTTAGATTCTCTTTTAAAATTTTCAACTGTTACTTTATTTGAACTGCTCTTTATTTTCACAGAGTGTTATTTTTTCAATATACCTAATTTCATTACAATATGTGTAATTTATAAATATTATTCTTATTTTCAAACTAATTTTTTACACATAGCATCAACGTACTGCCAGATCAATGTATGTGAAAAATGCGCCACTTATATAATTTGTGGATATTATTACATGTACACTTATTTAATTAAGTGTACAATTAATTATCATAATTATTATTATATTGATGAAATTGAATTTATTATGAAACATTGCATAATATGTTACTTTTGCGCATTAAAAATACATACAGTCATTAATTTTATTTTATTAAAGGAACTAATATTAAATAGTAATAATAAATATCCTAAGTGCCTGTATAAAAAACCTACTGTTGACATTACGGTAAAAATTAAATCATTTACTGGATTTTTCAGTTGTTTGTTCCATAGGCCTACAAACTATATATATAATAAATGTGTCACTTGTATAAATTGTGGTTATTATTGTTGGTGTACCACTTATTTAATTAAGTGTACAATTAATTATCATAATTATTATTATATTGAAAAAATGGAGTTTATAGTGAAACATTGCATAATATTTAGCTTTTTCTTATTCAAAATACCTATAGTTATTTATTTAATTTTATTAAAGCAACTAATATTACATAGTCATGATAAATATCCTAAGTGCTTGTATAAAATACCTACTGTTAACATATACATTATGGTAAAAATTAAAAAGTTAATATCATTTACTGGATTTTGCAGTTATATGTTCCATAGGCCTACAAACTATATATATGATAAATGTATCACTTGTATATTTTTTTGTTATTATTGGTGGACCACTTATTTAATTAAGTGTCCAATTAATTATTATAATCATTATTATGTTAAAAGAATGAAGTTTATAGTGAAACATTACATAATATTTTGCTTTTGCTTATTCAAAATATCTATAGTCATTTATTTAATTTTAATTAAAAAGGAATTAATATTACACAATCATGATAAATATTTTAAATGCTTGTATAAAATACCTACTGTTGATATATACATTAAGGTAACAATTAATGAGTTAATTTCTTTTACAGAATTTTACAGGTACTTGTGCCATAGCCGTGCAAACTGTATACGAGTAAATATAATTTTGTTTAACTTTTCAGGTGTATGTCTTATTGTATTTCTAAAATACTCTTACTCAGCTTGTTGCACTGTGGGACTAATCTGGGGTATGTTTAGTGTTCATGTCACATTGTATGTCAATAAGAACATACATTACACTTGTGTTACTTTTGCACATATTAAGCTTCTGTCAAATTTTAAACATACCTTGTATCTCAATTCATCAGGTATGTACTTTCATTTTATTCATTACAGTACAAGGTTTGCTATGAATAGTGATCATGTAAATACTATACCATATATCAAAAATGGTATATACATGATACTAACTATATGCTTAAATGGACGCAAAAAACTAACTATATACTTAAATGGATAAGCAAACCAGCTATGAACTTGACAATATTAAGGTAGCAAAATCAATGATCTGTTCTCCTGAACAATGCAATAAACATATAAACAATATAGGAGGTTTAAACATATTCATGGTCAATATTCGAAGTGTGTCTCATAATTTTGACGAATTGTCACTGTTACTATCAAGGACTGAAACCCTGTGTCACCTTATTATATTAACTGAATGTTGGCTTAGTAAAGCTCCTAGTATTCCAATTTTAAATGGTTATAACCCACACCAATCTACATATAAAAATCAAAATGATGGTGTTATCAGATTTCACGTATATACGTGAAATCTGACTTTCATGGTAACATTACTGAACCCACTCTAGTGGATGGTAACTGTTTGTTGTTTACCTGTAATAACTTGGCCATTTTGGCAATCTATAGGTCGCCGTCTTATAGTGTGCTTGACCCATTCTTAAATATTGTGAATAATATATTGATATCACTGAAATCTTTTGAAACTGTTGCTGTGATCGGTGACTTTAACATAAATATAACCCCCACAGCTTGTAACCAGAAGGGTGACACTTACCTGGATCTAATTGCCTTTCATGGACTTTTACCTGCACATCTTATACCGACTAGAGGCATTAATTGCTTAGATCATGTGATGCTTAAGACCCCCCATCAAGCTACAATTTTAATTTTAAATTCTCTTATAACTGATCATTCTCCAATATTATTTCAATTAAAAAACAAAAGACATGTTTGTAAACCGTACAGTACTAAAACACAAATTGACTATCAAGCTGTTACTTCTGTGCTTGAATGCACTGATTTCAAATCGGTTTTCTCATGTACAAATCCCAATGAAGCAGCTGACAAGCTTATATCATTAATAACTCATGCTATGAAGTTACATTCGAGTACTGTAAACATTCCAAAGAGATGTAGGACATTAAAGCAATGGATGACACCTGGTCTCCTGAAATGTATTAAAAACCGAGACAAACTTCATAAAGATGCAAAAAATAATCCAGATAATATGATCTTGCAAGTTACATACACTAGATATCGTAATTTTTGCAATAATTTATTTAAAAAACTCAAAAGTTCTTATGAACGTACAGAATTTCAGAAAGCTAGTAAAATCCCAAAAGCTATGTGGAATGCAATAAAGAATACCTGTCACATTCAGAGTGGTCACTCATCATCATATAATCTTCTTAATTTACTAAATGATCCAATGGACTCAGTAAATGCAGTCAATAACTACTTTGCAAATGTAGGAAAAAATCTGGCAAATAACATTTCCAAAGTTAACAATGAAACTTTCTCAATGTCAAATCTATTTCAAAGTAACCCTCAAATTAATTCTATGGTTCTTCTGGATGTTGACGAGTTGGAAATAAATAGTATCATTAGTAATCTCCGCGAAAATTGCTCGATTGGATGGGACGGTATCTCCTCAAAATTACTAAAGTCTGCTAAACATGTCCTTATACCTCCCCTAAAACATCTGTTTAATCTTTGTTTATCTAAAGGTGTGTTTCCCATGGCCTTTAAGACTGCCCTTGTTAGTCCTATTCATAAAGGTGGGAGTAGTGACTGTGTCAATAACTATAGACCCATATCAATTCTCACTACCCTATCAAAAGTATTTGAAAAACTCTTAAACTCAAGACTCGTTGAGTTTTTGAATAAAAATAAAATCTTAGCTGATAACCAATATGGTTTCAGAAAAGGTATCTCCACAGAAGATGCTGTGTTAGAGTTGACTGACACGGTAGTGAGAAACATCGATCAAAAACATAAAACAGTGGGAATCTTTCTTGATCTGTCAAAAGCTTTTGACACAGTCTCTATACCCATACTCGTTGAAAAGTTGGAATGTTCAGGAATTCGAGGTATTGCTTTAAACATATTTAAAGATTATCTCACAGATAGATCTCAGAGAGTTAGGATTGATAAATATGTGAGTTCTGAAGAGGAGCTTTGTTTTGGTGTACCTCAAGGAAGTGTTTTGGGGCCCACGTTGTTTCTATTGTACATTAACAGTTTGTGCCAGCTGCAAATCAATGACTGTAAAATTTTGACATATGCAGATGACACCTGTCTCATAATTAAAGGTAAAACCTGGAAGGATACCCGGTTGCGTGCGGAGAATGCATTGAACTTAATCATGAACTGGCTTTCAGTCAATCTATTGACCCTCAATGTTGAGAAAACTAAGTTCATTGCTTTCTCTGCTTGCGCTGGATCTCAACCACCTGATAGTTTTATTTTAAAAGGTCACTCCTGTTCAGTGGAAGCAACGTGTGGCTGTGCTACTATCGAGAGGGCCACAAATATAAAATATCTTGGCGTTACTCTTGATTGCTCGCTCAGCTAGAAATATCACATTGCAAACCTTACAACGCGCACTAGAAAGCTAATGTATACTTTCAAAAAGCTTAGATCTTCTGCAGATATCCATATCTTGAAGCTTGTCTATTGTGCGCTTGCTCAGTCGGTCCTGACTTACTGCATTTCCGCATGGGGGGGAACATTTCAAACTGTATTGATTGGTCTTGAGAGGGCACAGAGGGCTGTCTTAAAGGTCATGACTATGAGGCCCATAAGATATCCAACTACTCTTTTGTACAGAGACTGCTCTTTGCTAACTGTTAGACAACTATATGTCCTTAAGACAATAGTTCGCAAACATTTAATTGTAAACAAATTTGTAGTTGATTCTGAAAAAAGGAGGAGGGATATAGTCTGTCCCACTGAATTTTTCCGTACCGCACTTGCTGCCCGTCATCAATGTGTTCTTGGGAGTAGACTTTACAATAAAATAAATAGGACTATAAACATATATGGTTTGACAAATAATAGGTGCAAAAGTAACACAACTAAATGTCTCCTTGGTCTTACATTTCAACAAGCTGAAGATCTTCTTAAGGTGATTACTTAAATCATACTTTATAAATAAAATTGGAAATTATTATACATGTTAGAACAGGACACCTTTCACTTATGAGCATGTTTACTTTATTTGTTACCTACAATATGATGGGAAGTCGTAGATGCCTGAGATACAGTAATTAACTAGTTCAGGCATCTTCGTCGCACTATGTATCTAATTTAATGTAAATCGGATATGCATGTATATTTTCTTTGTATTAACTTCAAAATTTGTTCCAATAAACTATTTTTATTTTATTTTATTTTATTTTATTTAGCTGTGAAAGTAATTACAGCTAAATAATGCTTCCTCTACATTCATACAATTATTTCTGCTGCGCGACCGTGTTTTATCTTATATAACTTGTTGCATAAGTACAGAAGCCAAACACAATATCGTTCAAGTAGATTGTTTAAGTACTCATGCCTAGTTACACCACGATAGTTCGACCCGGTTAGTCAGTCAAACCGCCCTGGGGTAAACACACTGAACTCATAAAGTGCTAATGGGCGTACGTTAACGGGCACAGACTACCTCACTAGAAAGTCGGCACTGTTTTGCCTTATATGTGAATTGCACGTGCCTATTTTTTTGCTAGCACCCAATTTAGTGGTTAGAAAAGAAAATAAATTAAATATAGATTATGCTTTTGCATTTATTGCCGAAGTCTACAAAACGAATATCTTATAATTATATAATTCATTTAATGATGAAATAAAAATATAGGCCAGTGTAAGTGAGAAGTGTGCCTTAATTTCTAATTATAGATATATATATATATATCGGCACTCTGGACGTGACAACTGAGTCATATATATATATATATATATATGACTCAGTTGTCGCGTCCAGAGTGCCAAGGATGCTTGCTGCATTGCCCCTCAGGACCTCTAGAGCTATTATTTGGATAAAAAAGGTCTTATGCCCGATTTCACCAACGATCCCTAACTTTAAAGGAGCCTCTAAATAAGAATAAGAAAGATATTTTGACATATTTTCTATGAAACAACTGTCATTAATAGTACCTTAACTTAGTTAGGGGCTCCCTTAGAGTTGGTGAAATTGGGCATTAGACCCTCGGAATTCGCTAAATTTGTTTTGTCTTTAGTTTCCAACGCGAATGCCAAAAACTCTAAATGGCCATTGATGTCCAAATATTTAGCGTTTTTGTTATTCTCGGCACTCGGCAAAATAGTTTATTTGTTCACTCACAAACTGTCATTTTAGCATCATAGAATTTACGGATTATTCCGAGTAGATTCATCCTGGACAAAGCATCAGACTGGAAAATATTCAAAATACATTACAAAACATTTGTCGAACTAACAGTTTCAGACTATAGACCAGAAATACTGGTATACTCACGGTGCTTAAAGAAATAATACTTGTAGAACTCACCGTTCCTTGGGAAACAAACATTCCTAAGGACCACACCATTAAGTTAAACAAATATTTTGATTTCACAATTGAAATTACTAGAAACGGTCTTAAAACTTAACTCTATGCACTGAATGTTGGTTCAAGAGGAATTTCAGTTAAGTCTTTACATCATTTGAAAGATTTTGGTCTTCCAAGATCGGAGCTTTCATTGAACGTGTTTCCAATATGGCGCTAACATAATCATATAGTATTTGGTTGAGTAGAGAGAAGAGGACAGTTAAAAGGCCTATAACCCTACTTCACGGTCTCAAGTCCGGGAACGCTGCAGTTCATTCTCCTGCCTCCCAACCACGCGATGGAAAATCCATGGATAGCTAAGAACATTGTCTCACTCTCTACTCAAATCCATAATGGATGTAAAAAGGGCCCTAATTATTTTTAATTAACTATATTTTTCAACACTATTCAATAGATGATTATATATGATGCAGAATATTGTATAATACAAAATCTGATAAATTTATCAATCGAGTCATATTTGGACACAAATTTTAATACAAAAATATTTACTATCTCTCATTGAAAAAAGTTACAATGGTTGGGACACTCCATTTAAGTATATGCCACTGTATATATTACCGATGCGATTGCAGCATGATTGAATAAAAATAATTTAAAAGAGACGGGAACCAGCATAGGTGCTCGTTTTTTTTAAATGTTAAAATGGGCATTAAACGTACGCTTCGTATATTTCGTATATTCATTTACATTCTAGCATGATTTGTTTTCTATGGTAACGGAGCATAGGTCAGTGTTGAGTAAAACGAGTAGCCTACTTCGTAAATAAAGGTGTTGATACAACATCACCTAGTTTGCTAGTCTATATTCTACTTTAGTAGGATCGGTTAAGGTTTATTTTTGTGGATTTATAAGGTTTCCAATATTTTGTGTTATTTATAATGCAGCCTGTCTGGTTCACAATATTTACGCTGTTTTGGAAATAGTTTTTGAAAATAAATATTTATTAACTTCATCAAACTACAAGTATTATTTATTTAAATACTTTTATTTATATAGCACGGCATGTGTGACTACTTTTTTAAGCAAAAACACAGGCTGGTACATCATTCCATTTTTTTATTATGTATGAGTCTACACCGAACAAGTGGCTACCTCATCGCGAGGTTTTGAATAGACTCAATAACCCACCTATAAATACAACAGTTTCACAAGTTGGTATAGTGAAACCGGGACCAACAGCTCAACGTGCTCTCTGAGGCACTTAGTGGTGTTGTCAAACAAATTTAATGTACATATTTTTTTTAATTAAAAACTCATTTGTACACACCGGGCTTCGAACCTTAGTGTTTTTAAGTCCAAGGTCTAACCAACTCGGCCACACGTATATTTTTTTTTTTTTTTTAATATTTTTATTAATAGGTAATTCTTAAGATTTCTACTACTTAAGAGATACATATTAGTACAACATTGTGAGTAAGTACTACTTACATTTAAACCTAATTACAAAGTAACTTAAGAATGACTGAAGGTCTTACAGAGATTTAATTTAACTTGTAATAAGTTTGCCAAGTTGTGGAAATTAGCTTGCGGGTGAAATTTTGTCGAACCCACAAAACTTATTTTAAGAACACAACGCGAAGAGATATTCAAGTAAACTCGACTTCTTAAGACTCAAAATGACTTCGCCAACTTTCAGACTTCATAGAATGGTATAAGGAAAACTTGAATGTGTTTTTCTTTTGCAAGAAACGTCGGTATATTAATAAAATATAAACCCCGCTTTTGCAGAAGATTAAGGCAGATTAAACCAAATACAGTATATTGAGGTTCCAAATATACTTTTATATTTGAATAAAAAAGTTATATCTACCAATATATGTACAGTTTGTTATGGTCTGGGTGTTTATAAAATATAATATGTATTATGTCGTGGTTTTTAGTACACATAGAACAAGCCTAGAGCTTAGTTTGTGACCAGATAAATATTTGTAAATTTTCCTAAGTACATATTATTATTATTGATAAAATGTTACTTGAGAGTCTATCTGTTGGTATATAATAATAATAATATATAGGCACAATTTACATATATTGCATTGGTCACAAACTAACCTCTAGGCTTGTACTATATTTACCAGAAACAATGATATAATACTTATTATTTTTTTATAAACACCCAGACCATGACAAACGGTACAGAAAAAGTACTAATATTTTTTTTGCCATGTGTGGGAATCAAACCCACGACCTCCGGCCGGATACAACGCCAAAGTCGCGACCACTAGTTTACGGAGGCGGTTAATAAAAAAAAATCTAGATTTAAATGTAAAAAAATATGTAGATTGTTTTGCAAACCACGGATTAACTTAGCTCTCGGTCCCAGTTTTACTATACCAGCTTGTGAAACTGTCATGTCTTTACAAACATCGCGACAACCACTTGTTTGGTGTAGATTACCAGATAGCTGAGACCGTTTCAGAGTCTCAGTCGCCGCAAGGCACCCGTGATGGTACGATGATTTTAGAAGTAGGGTGTAAGAATAAATATATCTATATTATATAGATAATTTAGTTTTAAACTTCCATAATTTGTTTTAGATGTTTATGTTGTAAATATTCTATATTTATTCGTGGACATTTTCAAAAAAGCTGGGATCCGTAGTGACTTGTATGAAGAGAGTGGTGGATGTGAAGGAAGCGAGAGAGTTATGCCAGGATCGTTGTAGGTGGCGCTCCCTTGTTTCTGTCTATCCCCGTGGGAAAAGGGCGTGACAATTTTATTATTTATTTATTATACTATGTTTACACGATGTACACTAAAATAAAATGATCACTTAAAAGTAAAATAAAAAAGAATAATTACAGAATCCTCCTTTTGAGGGTAAAATTTTGCGCTTGTCGGGTTTTTTTATGGGACACGTGGTAAAGTCTTTTATCACAGTGTTATTGGAAAATGTTGCCTACAGGAAAAAGAAAATATCGTAATAAAACAAAAATAATGGTTTAGGTTGGACAGCGGTAGAAGCTTGATTAATGCTCTAAGAAGGTAGGACAAAAGGAACAACTTGAAATATATTTTTTTCAGTTTAATTGTGAGTTTCGAAATTTTTGTAATTACTTTGTTGAATTTTTTTAATATAAAAGTTTTGCAGTTTTCTTATTTAAAGATCTTATTGGCGCAAAGAGTAGACGTTTAATTTCTATTTATTATTGATCCCACATACATCTACTATAGACAGTGCTCTTTTCTCACAGAGTTATGGAACTCTGTGTTTTTTTTTATTAATTCAAATTTATATATGCGAAAGTGAGTTGTGTCTGTCTGATATAGAGAAAGATTTCTCTGAGACATTGTCGTCGTGTTTTTAAGTTTTTTAATATTTTTTTATTATAAATTATCTACATTGAACATTATAAATTATCTACATTAAACAAATGTAGATAATTTATAATAAAAATAAAAAAACTTTATATATTAAAACCCGGTGTTATACACCGTGTTTTAAAAACTGTAGTGTTTTTAACGATAGGTATAATATTTGGAGCCATTAAAATAAAATATAATCCCACATTTTTTTAGTAAAAGTTTATTTTTTATTTGGCTTATTCTTATTTAGTGGTTGGAGATTTATATAAATTAAAAAAAAGTCTTTATAAAGCACTGTCTTTAGTTTTTTTTTTCGATCGAGCGAAGTAATATTAATTACGTAATAATTGGAAGGCCCACACAAATACCAATAAATAGTCTTTATGTTTTTTTTACCGTTAAAACTGGTATACCTCCCGTTACGTCTAAGATCTTACCAACTCGTGAGATATTGCCTGGGTAAAAAGTAGAAATTGTATTATAATTTACAAAATCCATAAAACATATTTTGTTCTGATAAAACTCCAATGTATGGGTTTATAAAGCCATAAACCTAGAAACCGCGATGGTGTATGTAGGTATACCTAGATACCTATCTCCACTCACACTCATTAATCATCCGTCCAAATAAGAGAAAAAGAGTTTTTTTTTAATGTAAAAAATATTTTCAGCCTGAAATGGGCCGAGGCGAGGTTGCATTGTCTCAGTTCTTGTTCTGTTTGGAATTTTCTATTTAAATTCCACATTTTCGCGCCGCCGCCCAACAGGGACCGCCCAACAGGGTAACGGCATCTGGCAAGTAAACATCGCACATGGCATAATACTCGCATTCCGCTGCTTTGCATTATTGTTTTTTACGTTTTAAGCCGACTGCAAAAATAACATAAAAAATTAACCAATATAATTTTCGAACCAAATATTAAAAATATTGATATTAACATATCATCATGGGTGCCTTAAGGCGCCCGAGACCGCCTAGACTGCCCCAGGATACCCAGCGGAGGGGTTTTAATCCCACCTCGCTGTAGCCGATTGTATGAGTCTACACCGAACAAGTGGCTAGCTACTCGCGATGTTTTGAATAGACTCAATAACCCATCTAAAAACAGTGTCACAAGTTGGTATAGTGAAACCGGGACCGACAGCTTAATGTGCTCTCCGAGGCACTATAGTGGTGTTGTCAAACAAATGTACATAATTTTTTTAATTAAAAACTCATTGGTACACACCGGGATTCGAACCAGGGACCTAAGTGTTTTATTAAGTCCAAGGTCTAATCAACTCGGCCACCACGTATCTTATTTTATCTTATCTTATTGGTTTTTGGGGTTGACATCAGTCAAAAAAACACTTCGACCCTTTGGGATCTTTTGTGTGTTCCCCATTCCTATTATCCACACACCTCAGTATCGTCCCCAAATATGTTGTTGACATATTTAAGGACATCACCAAGGTCGATTAGCCTGTAGCTTTCTGGATCCGGATAAGCCTGTCCTAGGTATTTTATTCTTTGGATGGCCCTAGCGTCACAGTCGCACAGTAGGTGCCGCATGGATTCGGGCTCCTTACCACAGAATCTGCATGTGGGATCATCTCTTACTCCTATAGTATAGAGGTGTTTGTTGGTTGTATAGTGTCCTGAGAACACTCCCACCAGTAGCCTTATTTGACTTCTGTTGAATTTCCATATCTTATCCAGGCCTATTGCCCTCATACCAATGAATTTCTTGGAATGTATTAGGCCTTGCTGCGTTAACCACCATCTTGTGTGTTTGTCCTCAGCAAACTTTTTTAATGCATTAATTATTGTTATGTTGGGTATGCCTATAAATGGTTCAGGTCCAATTAAGGGAGTTTCCGAACCCATTTTAGCAAGTTGGTCTGCCCTTTCATTGCCTTCGATGCCCATATGTCCCGGCACCCAGGCCAGTCTTACCCTGTTGTTCCTGCCGATTTTATTCAACAGTTTAACACATTCCAAAACCAGCCCAGATCTGGTCTCATACGAGCTCAGAGCTTTAAGTGCTGCTTGGCTGTCGCTGAGAATATTTATGTTTTCTCCATGTGATCTCATGTCTAGGATCTTCTTTGCAGATACTATTATCGCATACAGTTCTGCTTGGAAAACTGTAGGGTAATGTCCCATGCTTACATGAATATCATGACCATTAGTATGTATTCCTGCACCCGTTCCTGACTGCATCTTTGATCCATCAGTATACCAGTTTTGACATTTACTGTCGGGTTTAGAACCATTTTCCCATTCGTCCCGTGACGGGAAATATGTTTTGTAGTTCCTTTTAAAGATTCGAATAGTCGAAATGTTGTCAGCGCACATTTCAAGAATCCTATCGAGATTGTTGTCAGTTTCCATCCTAGTGTGAATAGTTTGGGGCATATTTGGATACCACTCTTTATTATTCCGTAGTCGGTAAAGTGATTTCCTTGCCTCCATTTCTATTATCACGTGTAAAGGTTTAAGATTTAATAGTACCTCCATAGCTGCCGTCGGTGTTGTTTTAAAGGCACCTGAAATAGACATACATGCCAATCGTTGTAACTTAGCTAGGTCTTTTTTACAGGTATCAAGCTTAGTCCGTGGCCACCACACAATACTTCCATATGTTAGTATCGGCGTTACCATGGTATTGTATATCCACTTCATTACTGTTGGTTTTAGTCCCCATGTTTTGCCATATGCCGATCGACACATAGCAAATACCCTTATTGCCCTTTTTATTAACATGTCAACATGTAGTTTCCATGTAAGGCTTTTATCTAGAGTAAGACCGAGATATTTTACGTCAGTGGACCATTGTAGTTCAGACCCGTATAACTTTAAAGAGATCAGTCCCGTTAGGTCTCTTTTCCTTGTGAACAGCAATGCTGAAGTTTTACTCGGGTTTATTGATAGATGTTGAGAGTTACACCATTCTTCAACAGTTCCCAGAGCCTTTTGTGCTACACTTATTGTTGTGCCTACAAATTTACCGTTTACCATTATAACTAGGTCATCAACATATCCTACTGTATAATATGGGCCAACGTTTAGTTTTGTTAGAATTGAGTCTACAACAAGGCTCCACAGCAAAGGAGAAAGTACTCCACCCTGTGGACATCCTTTGGTTGTAGTTATCATCATTTCATCTCCGAGTAGTTGTGATATAACCATTCTACTCCTGAGCATATTTTGTATCCATCTACAAATGGTTGGTTCTATGCCATGGTGTTTTAAGGCATTGTCAATGCCTTCAAAAGTTGTGCGATCAAATGCTCCTTCTATGTCTAAGAATATGCCTACGCATACCTCCTTGTTCTCTAAAGCCATCTCGGCTTTTTGAACGACATGATGAAGCGCGGTTTCAGTTGACTTTCCTTGTTGATAGGCACACTGAAGTCTGTGAAGAGGTGTCCTTGTTAGTGGGCCCTCCCTAATGTGTCTATCCAGTATTTTATCTAATATCTTTAATAAGAAAGATGATAGACTAATAGGTCTAAACGACTTGGGTTCTTCGTAGGTTACTTTACCTGGCTTCGGTATGAATACTACCTTAACCATCCTCCACTGCTTTGGTGTGTAACCAAATGCAATAGATGCTTTGAAGAGTCTGCTAATGTGGGAGTTTAGTATTGGCAGCCCCCTTTGTAGTAGAATGGGATATATTTCATCAGGACCCGGAGATTTATAAGGTTGGAAATTGCTCAGGGCCCATTTGATTTTATGTTCGTCTACTATTTTTTTCGCAGTTTCCCAGTCTTGTTTGGTGGTATGTACTGCCTGGTCGTTGACAGTGTTTAGGTTGTCTACCTTGTTGTTTGTGATAATCGATCCTGGAAAGTGTGTTTTAAACATAATTTCCAACGTACCCTTCCCAGTCTCCATTAGCTTACCGTTTTCGTCCTTTACCATCATAAGTGGATTGGCTTTCGTAGTAGCCATTGCCTTTGTCAGTCTCATGATGCCGGGTATTGATTCTATCGATTCGCAATGGTTTTTCCATGCCTGTCTCTTAGCTTTCCGTACTGCTTTATTATAATCTGTTAATAAACGCCCACCACGTATAATAATAATAATAATATCTAGGACAATTTACACATATTGCTCTGGTCACAAACTAAGCTCTGGGCTTGTAACGTGTGTACCAGAAACAACAATATAATACATACAATATAATACGTAAATTGAACGTAGAAAACGTCCTATTATTTTTTTTTGCCATGGGTGGGAATCGAACCCACGACCTCCGGATACAACGCCAAAGGCGATACCACTAGTCTACGGAGGCGGTATGTATATTAACCAGGTTGAAATAAGAATTCTAAATTCAAAGGAAAACATTTATATACTCGTACCTATTATTTCTTTTATTGAAGCATGGCATGTGTATTTGTATCTACCTTATGGTAAGTAGACTTACAAAGTCAATGAAACAGTAATGTGGTCGATCAAAGCATGGTTGTTAACATTGATTGCTATGCCGGCTAAATGATGCGGTTACGAAATGAGCGGCTTCAAAAACAAATTTGAATTACGGGTCTAGTTTAATGTTCTCATTGCATTATAGTCAAATTAACCGCCCGTCATAAACACCGCAACAAGCTCGCCACTTGTTAGGTGTTGCCTCCGAATACCATCGGCGAAATGCGGATAGGTTAATCCCTCCGCTGGGACCCTGAGTCCGTTTTAACGGTTCTCGGGAGCCAAATAGGCACCCGTGATGGTATTTATTTATTTATTTAACCGCCCGTTTCAAAACTGCACCCTGAAAGCACCTCGGAAATAAATCTTCTGAATTCCGGTAAACCCAGTCTGAAACAGAAACATGACTAGGTCACTTGTGGCGGTTTTTGCACATAAAAATAAATAAATACCATCACGGGTGCTTTTTGGCTTCCGAGAACCGTTTAAAACAGCCTCAGGGTACTAGCAGAGGGATTTACCCGTCCTTATTCCGCCGATGGTATTAGGAGGCAACAACTAACAAGTGGCGAGCTTATTGCGGTATTTATGATGGTATAGCCTTATTGTATAAAGTGGTCACCTAACCCGCCCTTGTTGTCATCTGCTTAACCTTCTTATCAGTTACACAATGACTTAACCCCTAGTGCCGCTTTTTTGCACATATACTTTTAGACACGATAAAGCTATTGGATTTAGGCTTGACTATCATAAATAATTATCTTTTATTTAGATAAAATAAAACTAAAAGAAACCTTATACAATTTACCAATAATCAAACATAAAGCCTTAATTGTTTTAGGCCTACACAGCAACTTAATCAAGTCTCGATAGATACAATGAGTCTCAATAGAGTACGAGTAAACGTTAAACAATAGAACCAAACACTCAGTCAGCACACTCAGCAGATTGCACGTTCAATCTCAGCTATCGATATTTTAAATATTGTAGAATCTCTACAAAAGTTAAATGTCTACAAATGCATGATACAATTTATCATATTCTTAAACCAAGCGGTAGATTTATAAATTAGGTAAGTATAGTATGAATATTGTTACTTTCTTTTCACCCGCGATTCGTTCCCGTGGGAATTTAGAAAAATTATATAGCCTATTTTCTCGATCTATATTATGTTGTGGGTATACTGGAAAGGTTTATCAAATTTCGTTTAGAAGTTTTTGCGTGTTTGAGCTTTTAAATAAATCATCATCACCTCGTCGTCCGATAGTATGAGTCTACACCGAACAAGTGGCTAGCTGGTCGCGATGTTTAGATTGACTCAAAAGCCCATCTATAAACAGTTTCACAAGTTGGTATAGTTAACTAGTTTACAGACAGCTTAACGTGCTCTTCGAGGTACTATAGTGGTGTTGTTATACAAATGTACATACATTTTTAGATTAAAAACTCATTGGTACACAGCAAGGTTTGAACCAGGGACCTAAGTGTTTTTAACCAAATCGGCCACCGCCCACCACGTATACGTTTAAGCTATTAATGTTGTTAAATAACGTATTGATGAATGAAATTAATCGCCTTTTTAGGTCTGCTGAAAACTAGGTAGATAATTGAATTTGAAATCTGGGCCTGGAAAAAACTAGAGTAGGTACCTATATATATATATATATAGGTACCTAAACTAATTTAATGATAACATGCTACTACCAATAGGAGCGGAGTAACAATGAAGAATGTCGCAAAATCGGGAAACAATTATTCCTTTAGAAAGCGTACGCTGCGTAAACGGTTAAAATTGAACGAAGTTGCGCAGATCAGCTATTTAATATATACACAATAATATAATTTATACTACACCTGATCGGAAAGTAGGTTCTTACTTGCGTAAGAATAGGTCAGAAAGTACGTCTTTGTAGTCGTACAAATATGCGGGAGGAAAAAGTGTATGAAAATCCATTGTTAACGTGCTTAAGCGGGAGGAAAAAGTATATGAAAATTCATTGTTAACGTGCTAGTTTTTTTTAAATTTTTTTTCTTCAATTCTTCCAAATTAGGAAAGGCAAGGGTTCAAAGCCATACAGCCTAGTTTTTTTTTACAAGTTCGAAATTTTAATCAAAATAAAATAAAATAAAAGTATTGGTTTATTGGCTGTTTACTTTCTTTGCATTTTTGATTTATTAAGTTTTAACAACTGTAATAATTTTAATATAAATTAATAGAGATTTTATTTTTTATTTTCCTCGTAGGTGTAGTATAAAGCACTATGTATCACTCGGCGAGAAAGTGCGATTCCTAACTCGAGCGAATTAAGGCCCTCGTTAGTAATCGGTGACTTTCTCCCCCCGGTGAACAATGTACTATTACACCTCATAATTATATATTTGAGCTTTCTGTCGCTTTGCTAGGTATTGTTAGTTTTGTATGATCTCAGCGATTTGTATTGAGCCGACTAAGTTTGTTCTCAAACACTGGTCATGTGCTGATATTCAGACATGCCAACTTTATCAGCCTACTAAAACTTATTTATATATCAACATGTTGAATATGGTTTCAAACATTTTGTTTCCTTCTTCGAGGATGTCTCCTGCGCCGCTTTCAGTTACGAATTAATTTTACATGCACAAAACACAGAATTCTTTTATTATAAATGTATAAATAAATTTAATTTCCAGACACTTAAATATAATATTAGTAATATATATTTACACATATTGCTCTGGTCACAAAATAAGCTCTAAGCTTGTACTATGTGTACCAGAAACCACTATATAATCCATATTATATTTTATAAACACCCGCACCATGACAAACTATACAGAACAACGTACTGATATTTTTTTGCCATGGATGCAAATCGAACCCACGACCTCCGGACACAACGCCAAAGGCGCAACCACTAGTCTATGGAGGCGGTCAATTAAGTCTCGGGTGCAAAAATCAGGGGTTGGAAGATATCCCGATGCTCTGATGTTACGCGTTTAAATATACTAAAATATATGGCCTAATACTAGGCCTAAGCAATACCTCGTGGCTTCACCAAACTGAAAACGGAATGCACTTACCTTGATCACCTTATCCGCTGGGCCCAGCTCTTTCAACAAGTCCAAAAGTTTATATCACCTCAGGAGACCCAAATTTTCCCTTTGAGCTAATCTTCTATTACTAATATTAAACAATACCTGCTGGACAATAATAGTATCAACTTGACTTTATTTCTATAATTCCTATTTCCATCTGTTCATTATTTTCTTCGCCCAGACGACTTTGCTTAATACCATGTTGCTTAGTAATGTAGAAGAAAATATCTCTTTGCGAATAAGTATTTTATATTTCCATACTTTTGCAATTCCTTATCTTCTAGTCCTTTCCCCTTTTCCAGACACCTTTCACCATTCTCCCTCTTTACTTTAAATACCCGTTTAAAATATCAATCTACCCACTTGACATTGGCAAAATTACGCCCAATGCGTAGAAGCCTTTAACTTAAGGAATAATAATACTAAAAAAATACTTTGTTGCACAAAATTAAAAATAAAATTGTACATTGGCGAATGCCTTAGGCATTTTCTACCAGCTAACCTTTGAGAAAGTGGAAAATTATGCATAGGTTGCAAAAGCAAATAAAATAACAATTATATTTCCAAACAAAATATAAATGTGCATACAGACATTCATCATTCAACCAAGTATATCTAACTCATAGGTATTATTTTTATGAAGAAATAAGCACCCAACCATTTATATCTTGACATAAATATTAAGCTAAGCGATATGAAAGTAGTAGTTATATAAGTACTATCGACGAAAAAGCAGATAGAGCAATGGCAAAGAACATAACTAAAGGTAGAATGCTTTGGTTTAACTCTGAGATAAAATACATGATAAATATTTTCATGTATTTATTATTAATGTATAGTATGAAACTATGGATAATATATGAAACCGCCTATAAAGTAAAATGTCAAACATGTCCATTCCTCCATATTCTGTTCTCACTTTAACCAATCAATGCTCAATGATTGGTTATAATAATTTTGTTTTGTTCTCACTTTTTGTTTTGAGTTTGTATGGCGGCGGCAATGTTCTGTTCTGACGTTTGGAAAAGCGATTTTAGGCCTTAGGGCAGCTCGTCATTTATATTTTTTTATTATTAATAATAAAAACGTTTAATTCCTGATTGGAGCTATACAAAAAAGCTTATATGTTTACTATTACAAAACTTATATATTATATCAAAGAAAGAACAATTAAAATAAATATTATTCCCACGTTTGAATAGCTCGCACATTTGGGAGTAAAATATTTGCCATGTGACATGCATCTCATTTATGCGTAGAAAGATGTGGGTATAAGTGTAAGTATGCGATTGAGCGTATAAATGTATTGTTATGTGTATGTGAGTTCGTGTGTTGTATGTATGTGGGTTCGTATTTAAGTTAATTTCATGGGTGTATGCCTATTTTTATAGGCTATATTTGTATGTCAGAGGTTCCTGGCTCCCAAACTAGAATACTCTGTCCGATGGGTGTAAAGACCTACCAGCTTGCGTGTTTCCTTCCTCTTATAACCTAGAGTCCTTTAAACGAAGCGTGAATATGCATCTTAAGCCGGCATAATGATGGCAACCAGCGGTGCACCTGTATGCATCCGCTTGTTGCTATCATTCCTGGACATTGCATACTGCTTAACATCAGGTGGATGCAAGGTCACATGCTGAGCTCTTATAAAAAAAATTAAAAAAAAACTGCTGGAATAGAACAAATATGTTAGTGTCGGATTGCCCATTTGTCGAAGGCTAAATGTTTTATAACAATAAATAGCGACTGTTGGTGTTCTAATTCTGAAAAATAGAAAGGTTTCTTTAAACTTGAATTACTGAATTCCTTGGACCATTTCTTGATAGTGTACTTAACGGCCTTAAATTTCAAATGTAAAAAATATTATATACTTACTTATTTCAGCCTATTTCCGAAAAACGTTTTTCGTAAACCGCTCGTAAGGAAAATATTGAGCTCTTAATATGTAATTACATTATTATTATAAATGAAATAAAATTGGAAAAACAAATACTGTTATAAATACGTGTTATCGTTAAATACATATTACTTTATTACCTTTATTTCTTGAATTAAATTATTCTTTGGACTTTTTTAAGTACCTATTCAGTGATATACTGAACGCAATAATTCACTATTTATAAATGGGTTTTTGAGTCTATTCAAAAACTACAATGAGCTGGAAACTTATTCGGTAAGGACTCAGAATACTTAATCGTATCTTCTGATTTTTTTATTTTCGCTTATCCCAACTGTTTTGCGCTATCCATGCTCTTTGAAAACCTTTTTGGTGCAGTGCATCGAAGTGGCGCGTCCCACGGTCTACAAACACGCTTTCAGTATCTCAGCAATCAAAGAGAAAGCTTTCAGAGGAAATGGTGAAAGTTGTGTGTAGTCCACACAGGTTTTAGTGGGGAAGTTCTACTATTCGTCGAGGTTTCGCTTTTTCAGTAAATTGGAACGATTTCCGTACGGAACTCGGTCATCATAGTTTTCTTTGTTGTTTAAATTAATTTTAAATTTTAATTAAAACAAGTACGAATCTTGGACTATGAGTTTATTACAAATATAAGGATAAGTATTTACTTCCTTCCTCTAAAATAAATTAAAAATTACCGTCTGGTTCCAAAAACAAAAGAACCTACATACATACATACATATCAAAACGGCCTCAGGGTACCTAGCGGAGGGGTTTTCAATCCCACATCTTCGTAGCCGATGGTATGAGTCTGCACCAATCAAGTCGCTAGTTCTTTGCGATATTTTGAATAGACTCTATAACCCATCTATAAATAGTTTCACAAGTTGGTATAGTGAAATCGGGTCCGACAGCTTAACGTACTACCCAAAAGAACCTCAATCGTGAGAAATAGATGTCTGACGTCTGTCTGTCTGTTCTCGTCAAATAAGCAATTACTACGTGTGCTTAACATTTGTAGTTGTTAAATATGTGAAAAAGGGTCAGTCATTTATTTTTGTATTTATTTATTTATCTTCACGCCAGGTTCCTTGCGAGATAGGCAGAGCCAACCGAGTGCCACTTGTCTCTATCTCATACTATAGTAGTTTATACAAGACTTACTTCTTTTGCCTCATCCACAGTCATAACTCTTCTCATACATGCACTCCAATTACTCATTTAATTAAATATCATTTAATAATTAATATGTTGAGAGATATTTAAATATTGTAATACGGTTTTATAGTTATACAAATTAAATTAACCATTCTACGACAAAACATCCCAGATATTTTTTTTTGTGTTGAGAAATTGTGTGTGAAAGTGTTTTTAAATAGGTAATTTTAATATTTTTCTTCTACTTATTTTTTACTTTTCTTTGAACTTGAATATTGCACGTACCTCTCCAGAAATTATTTTTCTATCAAATTAATTTTATTATGTTTCCAAATGCTGCGCAAACTTACCCCCAATATGCCCGAGTATGATCAATTTATTCTCCTTTATAACTTTTTAAATCAATAAACGATTATAACAACAAATTAAAGGTTTTTACGCTCTAATAGTATTCACTGGAATTACAAAAAAAAAAAAAATTATGTCACTATAAAAAATACATAATACATATTTACTTATTTATTTATAACGTATTATATATATCGTAGTTTCTGGTACACATAGTACAATCCTAAAGCTTAGTTTATGAGCAGAACATTATGTAATATGTGTATCCTACATTAATAAAACGGCAAGTGTTTCGATTTAGTCTGTGGGTTCACCGGTTCACCAATATGCCCGAGTATGATCAAGTTATTCTTCTTTATAACTTTTTAAATCAATAAACGATTATAACAACAAATTAACGGTTTAGGTTTTTACGCTCAAATAGTATTCACTGGAAATTATAAAAAAAAAAAAATGATGTCACTATAAAAAATACCTAATACATATTTACTTATTTATTTATAACGTATTATATATATCGTAGTTTCTGGTACACATAGTACAATCCTAAAGCTTAGTTTATGAGCAGAACATTATGTAATATGTGTATCCTACATTAATAAAACGGCAAGTGTTTCGATTTAGTCTGTGGGTTCACCGGTTTTCCGAGCCTACTACATTGATAAGCTTCATAAAAAGTACACTTTAGTAGTAGAGTACACAACTTTATGTAACATGTAGCATATATCTTGTATATGGACATTACATTTTAATTACGGGAGTAGATACTGAAAACACTCCAATCGACGTCGCATTCATATAAAATATTTAACTAAACCTATTTTATTTAAATAAACAACAATAAAATATTCAGGGAATGGCAGAATTTCGTGACTTGGCAAAAGTGCGCTGTAATGAGCACGTTCAGAATAATTGCAAATAAACAAGGGTAGGTACCTATTTTTTTCTATGGCTCGTTAAATAAATTCAAGGAAATATGCGGTCCGAAATTGCGAAATTATTGTAGAAAATTGGACGATAAAATTCTAAATGTTTTATTTTTAAATATTTGTTTAGTACAAAAATGAGGTTTCATCTGTTTAATTTATTACTTCGATATGTTTGCTTGTTTTTTTCGCTCCTGAAGAATAAAGAACCTCGAGTAAACTTATATTTTTTATTAGAGTACATGTAGAAATAAAATAACTTTGTATCTATCTGTTAATAAGCATACCTACAGAGTCCAAGAATAGGGGTCGGTCAATACATTGGTGTTTAAGATTCTTTCTATGTGAAATTTCAGAAACTGTTTATAGTCCCAAAAAAAAAATACGTGGTGGCCTAGTTGGTTAGACCTTGGACTTAAAAACACTTAGGTCCCTGGTTCGAATCCCGGTGTGTACCAATGAGTTTTTAATTAAAAAATTTATTTACATTTGTTTGACAACACCACTATAGTGCCTCGGAGAGCACGTTAAGCTGTCGGTCCCGGTTTCACTATACCAACTTGTGAAACTGTTTATAGATGGGTTATTGAGTCTATTCAAAACATCGCAACGAGCTAGCCACTTGTTCGGTGTAGACTCATACCATCGGCTACGACGAGGTGGGATTAAAACCCCTCCGCTGGGTACCCTGGGGCCGTCTAGGCGGTCTCGGGCGCCGTATGGCACCCGTGATGATACATGTTTATAGTCCCGTTTTCTGAAACTGTTTATAGATGGGTTATTGAGTCTATTTAAAACATCGCGACGAGCTAGCCACTTGTTCGGTGTAGATTCATACCATCGGCACGACGAGGAGGGATTAAAACCCCTCCGCTGGGTACCCTGGGGCCGTCTAGGCGGTCTCGGGCGCCGTAAGGCACCCGTGATGATACATATACATATATATATTTTATAAACACCCAGACCATAGAAAACTGCACAGAAACGTATAAATATTTGCTATGAGTAGAAATCGAACCCACAACCTCTGGATACAACGCGACAACGAACATTTAAGTATTAGTGAACACGATTTAGCTCTATATTTTGCGAATCATTCATCCCATATACTCGTAACAGCACCATGTCTAACGACACATATATTTATTGTTTGGGACAATCTAGGTAAAAGCTTTGAGAGCCCGACGAAACTCTCATTCGTCCCGACATACATGGACAAATAGCTCGTTGTCTCGGAACTAAGATGAGAGAGTTATCTGTTTACTTCACTTTGAACATATATGTATGTTATAACTAGTTTACTGTATAAATTGTATAGTATATATGTACCTTAAAAATTACCTGACTTTTGCAGACTTTAAATCGTGCGACTATTCATCGCAATAATAATTGGTTAGACCTTGGACTTAAAAACGCTAAGGTCCCTGGTTCGAATCCTGGTGTGTAACAATGAGTTTTTAATTAAAAAAAATATGTTCATTTGTTTGACAACACCACTATTGTGCCTCGGAGAGCACGTTAAGCTGTCGGTCCCGGTTTCCTATACCAACTTGTGAAACTGTTTATAGATGGGTTATTTAGTCTATTAAAAACATCGGGACGAGTTAGGCACTTGTTCGGTGTAGACTCATACCATCGGCTACGACGAGGTGGGATTAAAACCCCTCCTCTGGGTACCCTGGAGCCGTAAAGTTATATATATATATATATTTGTAACACCGCAGTTCTTACCTTTGAAACGAGGCAGACTGTACATCATTATTATTTTACTGGTCTTACCTTTTCAAATGAGGAAGAATGTACATCATTACTGAGTTATTGTTCTTACCTTTCCAAATGATGAAGGATGTGCATTACTATGATACTGTTCTTACCTTATCAAATAAGAAAGAATGTATATCATTGCTATGTTACTAGTCTTACCTTTTCAAATGAGGAAGAATGTACATGATTACTATATTATTGGTCTCACCCTTTCAAATGAGAAAGAATATACTTCATTACTATGTTACTGTTCATACCTTTTCAAATGAGGAAGAATGTCATCATTACTATGTTACTGGTCCTACCTATCCAAATAAGGAAGAATGTACATACATACTATATTTTTGAACTTACCTTTTAAAAGAAGGAGAAGAATGTAGATAAATACATGTTAATGCTTACCTACAAATTTACTCTATACTACATCTGCTCGGAAAGTAACTCCTTATTTTTATAAACGAGGTAAAATGTACATTAACACTATGTTATAGGGCAGAAAACTAATATGAAAAGGTATGTGTTTTAAAAACAGCATAATAACCAAAATCACAGACAGCCTCCGTAGACTAGTGGTTGTGCTTTTGTCGTTGTATCCGGAGGAAAAATATTAGTACGTAATTTCTGTACAATTTGTCAGGGTCTGGGTGTTTATAAAATATAATATGTATTATATAGTTGTTTCTGGTACACTAGTACAAGCCTAGAGCTTAGTTTGTGACCAGAGCAATATGAGTAAATTTTCCTCAAAAGTAAAAAAATAAATTAAAAAAGTGTAGTAAATATTCACTTATACTATACCTACTGGAGAAAGTCATATACATTGTAGTTATACATAATATGATATAAATAAATATATGCATAGTACATAAAAACTACTTGTCTGATTTTCTTGATATTTGGAATAGCTATAGATCTTATTGAGCCCCATATATTATTATACAAAAGGTTGTAAATCATAATTATCCATAGGTTCACGTAAAAAATGTTCCAAATAAAAAATCTTTGTTATTTCAAAACATTTTTTTATATATTTTTATATTATATGATTTTTTTGTTGTAATCCAAAATTGTTTTGTTACAGGTTGTAACCGGACCTACTACGGGGATATTGGCAGAACCTATGAGCTGGAGCTGCACAGACCTCGCGAAGACCTGGTACCCTATGTGTGTCTCCTCACCATCACTGCTGGTGGGGGAGTCCATGGAGATCTAGTTCAGGTACTTCAGCACTTTTATGTACAATTTGCCTATTTGATTGGGTACTTTTCAACAGGGGTGAGACAGTGTGTATATCTGTTTGTCTGTCGCATAAATATTTTTAGAAATAGACTTCCGAATTATTTTAAATTTGGAATAAGTAATTAATCTCGTTCGGAGTAAATGGGTAAAATTTCCTGAAGAAGAATTAGGTTCAGGTGAAAAGGGTAATAAAAATATGTGCTGTGAGGTGGCAAATAAAAGCTATAACTTTGTTAATTTTAAGGCATTTAAATAATTAGTTAAACCGATTTAATAAAAAAGGCATTATACTCAAATATGGAACGAACAATAATATTACTACTAAATGTGAAAAGTTATTTTAAAAAATCATGAACGGAGTGCTCTATGTTTGAGTTTTGACATTAAAGGTCATTGGGCACTTAAGTATGAAAAATTTACCCACGACCTACAGAAATTAATTGATATGGGATGTTTCGACATATATCTCTGGTTTACGAATATATGGGTCGCATTACCATAAATAATGGGAATCAGACAGAAAATTAAAATCTGTATCTTAGAAAAAAAAAAATAACTGAGGTTTATTTCAACTTGATTAATATCTACAGGTGCAATCGTACTATCTCACTTAGTACAAAAAATATATCCAGAATCTACAGAAATAAAATAGTGATAGAATTTCGATAATTGATCATGATGGTTTGTAAAAAAAAAAGATTTATTTATAAGCGAGAGAGATAGCATTATATATGCCGCCAGACCGAGTGCTCATACGCATGGTGTTTTTTAATACAATTTCTTCATTTAAATTCTATTTTGTTCTTTGCAATAAATATCTTCAACTTTTAAATCACTTGTAATATTTTATTCCCATGGTTTAAAAAAAAAAAAAACTTAAAATGGAAAGTGGGATATACCTTATTAATTTAAAAGTAATTTTGTTTCTGTAGTTGCCTATACAAATTGGGTCGGATTGTGCCCAATGACCTTTGTCGGGTTTTATTTTAATTTAGATAACTACCTATTATTTAATAAAAGCCGAAACATAAGTGTGTACCTACTTGTTTTATTTACCTAAGCCTAATAAATAATACACAAGAAATGGCATTATTACTGCCTATAACAATAGGTAATGTTAACTTTGGTATTTTATTCCGATAATACTCCAAAAAGTTAAAAGTCACGCGTTCCTAAGTTGCAAACAATGGAGTGGAATGAAACAGCTAAAAAATGTATGAATTCAAAATGTTTCTTTAAGGAAGTCACCTTATTTATATTCTTGTCGAGTTCAACTTCATACTCTTTTGAACCAATGTACCTACTTGAATATTTTTTTATTTTAATAAACAAATGTTATATTTATTCTTCATCCAAGTCTTAGAATCTTCAGTGCAGTAGTACTTTATTATTAAAAGGAGATTATTGTTTCTTTACGTCCTGTTACGAATTGACTGTTTCTCACATTTGTATTTGTAAATCATTCGGCTAAAATTTACATAAATGTAGACATCAACATATAAGATATAAGACATTCCACACATATTGCCCTTTCACAAACTCTAGGCTTTAAGACGTTTCTAATATTAGAAAATATCAGAAACCAATACTAATGCATAAAATTTATAAATAATCAGACACTAATGCATATTATTTTATAAACACTTAGATAATGACAAACTGTACGGAAAAACGTAGGTACTTTGCCATGAATAGAACTCATTTTAATTAAAGTTAAGATTGAATTAATTTAACCCAATTCGATTAATAGTTTATCCGTAAAACGTGCACAGACAGACAAATAGACAGACCCATTCACGCAATGTTAAAAATTGCATATTATAAGTATGCATATTGCAACAATTTCCATTTCTCTCCAAATACTATAATAATTAGGACATAGGACAAATATTGCCCTGTATTACGCCGCACAGCGTTAAGCTAAACTTTAACCAAAATGACATGTTTGTTAATTTATCAATTTTCAATGTTACCAGGTTTGCTTTACGTCAGAATTGCATAATGTAAATTTTATATTTTATAATCATATATTACTGCTAGGCCGTCCGGACTCGTTATCACCGCCCATACAGTGTGTGTTTCGATTTTAGTCTGTGTGTTCACTGGTTTACCGGGGACTACTGCATCAATTTATTGTCGAGGTGGTAATCTCCTTTCTTGGTGTGGTTGCGAAATGGGCGAATAATTTGACGATAAAGCAGCGAGGATAATAAAATAGACTAGTAATGCAAATACGTCTTTGTCGCCGCCCATTTATTAACCGCATCATATGCTGTGGGCGCGATCAATGTTGATAAACTACAATGTATTGATCGACCCCATTCATGTATTTTGTAAGTATGCTTAACATCAGGTAGATACAGAGTCACATGCCGTGCTCCAATAAAAAAAATGGTCTGGGACCATAGCAAACTATATAGAAAAACGTATAGGTAAAGTTTTGTCATGAATGGAAATCGAATCCACAAGGTCCAGATACCTACAACACCAACTACCATTAAATCACGAAGGCAGTCAATACATTATGTTTACGATAGTATTATCATAGGTAAAAATATATTTTAAAACTATCTAGAATTTGAAAGCCTGAAAAATCCCACGAAGGCTCGCGCGGTGCCTCGGGCTTCGCTTCAGCGAGGCGTCCAAGCTTCTTTCAATTTTGGCTTTTGACACACAATCTCAAGCCCACAGCGGCGCCTGTCACCAAAAATGAGATACCCACTTTAAGCTGTCGACATTTCCAGGGAAGTTTATTAAAAATTTAATATTGCTTTAAGGGGATAACAGCATTTACCTGAATTTTATTTTTAAATTACTACGTTTAAAATGTTATAAACGTTTTAATATTAAGTGCGGTTTACTTGTTGGTTTTCTATTTATATTTAAATAGGTAACTATTATATTTATTTTTAAGATTTCATTTTTGTTACATGTTTATAAAACAACTTAATTATTTTATATTTATATCTATTATTATTTCTATATCATTATCCTATTCCTTAACATTTTGTAAATAGGTATTTCTATTTTTTAGGTCATTGTGTATTTGGTAGAATTATGTATATGTATGTATATATATGTAAGATATTTAAGTACCTAGTGTATATTAGATTGTAAGTATTTTATATTGTAATAATTTGGTTTATGCTCAGTCACTGTATTGCACCTGTGAGGTAGGTGCAATTAGTTATTAACTGCCTTGATTGTCCCGAAGGTTTGACTGGTAGAGAATGCCTAGCGGCATTAAGTCCACCTTTGTATTTTGTATGAAATGAAATTTAATTAAAAAAAAAAAAATCTTTAACAGACAATTTTATTTGTTACGAGTAAATACTTAACTAATAATAAAAATATACTTGTCAAATAATTAAACTTTTGTAAAAGAACAACTTAAGAAAACTTCAAGTTCTTCCATCCTCAATTCTGGCCAATGCACTAGACTCGAAAATAATAATAAAGAACTTTCGAGTTATATTTTTATATAATTGATTGAACCAGTCGTTATTTATATTATTTATTTGTATATTACTCTCTAAGTCGATCATAAGACGTTGTATAATGGTGTAAACTATAATTTCATTCGATGGGAAACTAATATTACAAAGGACCACACCACCAAGTTAAAGTAATACTTTCTTGCCAATGAAACTTCATTCAGTGGAGGTAGGTGCAAAAGAAATTCTAGCAAAGTCTATGCACGTCTTTTCAAGATCTAGGCCTTCCAAGATCGGCTCTAGGTTTTTTCATGGAAAATTTCCAAGATGTCACTGATAGATTCATAGTATTTGCTTACTAAAAGAGGATGCTAAACACAGTGAAGGGGAACGCTTATATCGTAAAAGCCCTGTAACCCTATTTTTAGGTCACAAGTCTGGGAACAGTGCAGATCAGTGTTATCCAGAAAATATGGGTAACTAAGAATATTATTTATATCTCTTTTATGCATTCCAGAGCGAAGTAATAAATAACCTGTGCGATTCTTTGGGAATAAGAAAGAGGCAGATATATGTAATTTATATACATTCCATCTCTTTCATTTTCCCGAGAGATCGCATGAGTAATAATATTTGAATTTTGCAAAAGCCCCCTATAGTTAGCTTGTAAGCTCGATTCATACTTCATGTGATAGAATATTGGTAAGTTATTTTTGTACAGTTTATAATAGGTATGTAGGACAATTTACACATATTGCTCTTGTAACAAACTAAGCTCTTGGCTTGTACTATGTGTACCAGAAACAACGATATTATACATAGTATATTTTATAAACACTTAGACTATGACAAACTGTATAGAAAAAACGTACTTTTAACGTAATTTTTTTTTGCCATGGGTCGGAATCGAACCCACAACCTCCGGATACAACGCCAAAGGCGCAACCACTAGTATTGGCAGTGACACGGAAGCGGTCATGCAATACATACAAGCGGTATGACCAAGGTCTTTAGTAACTGTTAGCACCTTAACGTATAAAACCTCTTGCGGCTACTTATTTGTAAGCGAGAAAATTTCAGAGCTATTACCATCATATGAGAGTAGTAATTACACTTTAAACTTTTACGCTTAAAACTTTTTAATTAAAACTTAGTACATAGCTAATTTTGCTCTTTTTAAAGTTTATTTTAAAATTGTTTTGAATTTTAATTTAATTTCTCCATCAAGATTGAAGTTTGTTCTATAATTATTATTAACCAAGACTAGTCTGTTTTCCCTTTCATTGCGTTTTCGGTCGAAAACTGTAAAAAGTATTTATGGAATGGTCCTTTATCATTATGTCATTTTGTTGACAGTGATGTGTTTTATGTTAAAATATTTGATTTTAATGTTGTTTATGTCTTTAAACATTGAAGCCCCTTAGCCAAGAATACGTGGTGGCCGAGTTGGTTAGACCTTGGACTTAAAAACACTTAGGTCCCTGATTCGAATTCCGGTGTATACCAATGAATTTTTAATTAAAAAAATATGTACATTTGTTTGACAACACCACTAAAGTGCCTCGGAGAGCACGTTGAGCAAGCTGTCGGTCCCAGTTTCACTATACCAGCTTGTGAAACTGTTTATAGATTGGTTATTGAGGCTATTTAAAACATCGCGACGAGCTAGCCACTTATTCGGTGTATATCGGCTACGACGAGGTGGGATTAAAAACCCATCCGCTGGGTACCCTGGGGCCGTCTAGGCGGTCTCGGGCGCCGTAAGGCACCCGTGATGATATGTATATACATGGACAACGCCATTAATCAAACATTTTGATACCCAATGTATGGATATCAAATTTCGTTTCCATGGTGACGTCTTTCCGAAACGTCAAATGCATAAATTGTTTTACGCAAGATTTTAGTTTGATCCATATGTTCTTGGCTAAGGGGGCAGATAACTATTGATAGGTTGGTGGAACCAGCTAACCACCTAGTCTTATACTGATTGGATATGTGGCATGTGTTCGGTTGTGTTCCTTTTTTCTTTCTTATCCAAGGACACAGGCTATCCTGTTGATTCATATGTTCTTGGCTAAGAGGGGCAGATAACTATTGACAGGTTAATGGAACCAGCTAACAACCTAGTCTTATACTGATTGGTTATTTGACGTGTGTTCGGTTGCGTTGCTATCTTGTTCCTTATCCAAGGACACAAGTTGCCGTTTCACTAAGTTGATTTTGATATTAACAACAGATATATGTACAAAATTTGTTTGTGTTTGTAAGTTTTCAGGAGACTATGGCATACATTTATTGTCGAGGTGGTAGTCTCCTTTCAGGGTGCGGTTAAGAAACAGGGCGTTGATTTGATGCTAACGTATCACGGATATTAAAGTAGACTCCTAATGTAAACTCATTTCTTACACTTCCCATTTCGTAACCACATCATTAAGTAGGCGCGAACAACCCCATTTATAGGCTTTGTAGTTTGCTTAACATCTGGTAGATACAGAGTTACATGCCGTGCTTCAATAAAATATATAATAATTTTTTTTTTGGTTTTAACATCCAGGATTAGCATCGTTTTTTGCCTATAGGACTTGTAAAGCTCCTAGTGTCGGTTAATAACAATCATTAAGTTTATGCATTTACTTACATAGTTATATTTCGTCTATAGCTGTAATAAAGTCCAAATTAGTTATACGATAAACTTGTATTCTGCTTTGTAAGTTAGAAACTCAACTACAGTCATGAGTTATCTAGAAATTATTCTGAGTTATATTAATAAAGTTGTGGAGTTGTTCATACTCCTATTTTAATATAGCTTATTAATTTATACTAGTTTATTACTTGTTTTACTATTAACTCCTATTATACCTACCAAGTGCCCTCATTTAATGCATTAGATTTTATGAAGATTATATATTATATTATACTAGGTATGGCGATCTGAGACCGATTAATCGATTCTATCGATTTTTTTAGTTGATATATAGCACTGAATCGTTCTAGTGAATCGAAATTTCACACAATTTTTTCTTTGTTAATTTCCAAACTTTTCAATGCTTACACATTTTTGAAATGATGATATTTTTTTTTTATACCAGATATTTTGATATAGTTGTAAAAAAATCAATATGATTATATATTGATTATATATGGTGTATATATTATGGTGTCCTTTTTATTTTCTATAATTTAATTTAAATATATTTTATATTGACATTTTTCTCATTGAATATTATGTTTAAATATATATATAAGAATATCCTGATAAGAAATTTATAAAAACTAGATGGTAGAGAAGTCTGTTTTTTGTTTTTACTTTTTTCAGTACTTTATAAATCCTGAAAGTAAAATGAAAAAAAAGCTTTTTCTGCCATCTAGTATTATTAGAAACTAGGACTTCAAACTTCACTCTAATATATAGTAATTAGTAGATAGCACATAGAGGGCGTCTGTGTTAGAGCACAGAAGAAGTACAAGTAGTACAAGTTGATAACAAGCATGAGAGATTTCGTGAAGGGTGACTAAAACCTGGTTGGCTCAGTGGTTCAGTTCCTTGCCGCGAAAGCGAAGGATCATGGATTTGAGTCATATACCAGGACTTTTTTCATTGCATTTTATATTTAAACGAATTAATTATAACGAGTATATACGTGGTGGCCGAGTTGGTTAGACCTTGGACTTAAAACCACTTAGGTCCCTGGTTCGAATCCCGGTGTGTACCAATAAGTTGTTAATTTGAAAATTAACAACTTATTGCTACAGAAAATTTATGTACATTTGTTTGGCACACCACTATAGTGCCTCGGAGAGCACGTTAAGCTGTCGGTCCCGGTTTCACTATACCAACTTGTGAAACTGTTTATAGATGGGTTATTGAGTCTATTCAAAACATCGCGACGAGCTAGCCACTTGTTCGGTGTAGACTCATACCATCGGCTACGACGATGGTATTAAAACCCCTCCGCTGGGTACCCTGGGGCCGTCTAGGCGGTCTCGGGCGCCGTAAGGCACCCGTGATGATATGTATGTATGTTAATTATAACAATATACTAATAAGGTATTAAGTATATTATATTTAAAATATAAACTCGAAAAAAAAAATGACCTCACTTTTTATGTGACTCAAAGTTTCGTTCCGAATCGATTTAAAAATCGATCTTTTTCGGAAAGAATATCATCCGTAGGAAGTCAATTATTTTGTATATATAAGTTAAATTAAGCTTTTGTAAAATTGTCTGCAAGTTAATAATTTTATAATGAACCTAGTGTTTACATTTAAAATAATTTAATTCGCAGTCGTAATCCATCGACGGATGCATGTTTGGTATAAATATAATTATTTCATGTTTGAGTGTGATTTTCGATTTAATGAGGTTAATAATAGGCTAGCAAACAAAAAAAAATGCCGTTATTTTATAAACAAAATGGAATCGAGACTATTATTGATTTAAAATAAACTAGTTTCTCATTTTGCATTAGTTCGAGGACAAGTTGTAAATAACTGATATTAAAAACAAAATGTAGAATATTTCTTGCAATGGGTTTGCAAACACAAAATTAAATACCTACAGAGGACTGCTTGCGGCTGTACTTTTTGTCCGTCGGAAAATGTATGTGATGATAAAAGTACGACAGATATTGAACCTTATATATTAGCACTAATTCGGCCGAATGCCGATAAGGTGATATATTGAAATTATATATAATAATAATATGTAGGACAAATTACAGATATTTATATACATTACGCGAACCTCATCCCGTTCTCAAAACAGTTTTTACATAAAACATTGTCACACCAACTACGCCAAAAATACCTTTTTTAGACGCAGTTGTGATTATTACAACAAAAACGCACATAAAAAATATAAAAAAATACCATCACGGGTGCCTATTTGGCTCCCGAGAACCGTTTAAACGGCCTCAGGGTCAAAGCGGAGGGATTAACCCATCCTCATTTCGCCGATGGTATTCGGAGGCAACACCTAACAAGTGGCGAGCTTGTTGCGGTATTTATGATGAAATAGCCTCGTTGTAAAAAGCGGTCACCCATCCCAGGCCGGCTTTGTTGTCATCTGCTTAACCTTGTTATCAGTTGCGCAGTGACTTAATATTATACGCACATAATATTGATATATTTTCCGTATCTTTTGCAAAATACAAGAAAGCCATTGGAGACATTATTCACATAATTTGTTAATATTTCTATTATATAAATTATAATTTTTGTGCCTAATTTACTTTATATGTTACCTAGATCTTTATTCCGAACTGTCTTCTTTCTTAAGTATATTGTATTAGTTTAAAGGTACACCAATGTCTGTTTGTTACTCTCTTTCTATTTATCTATATTTGTTTGTGACTGTACTGTACCTAAATAAAATAAATATTGCACTGGTCACAAACTAAGCTCTAGGCTTATACTATGTGTACCAGAAACAACGATATAATAGCAATGTATTATATTTTATTAACACCCTGACCATGACAAACTGTACAGAAAAAACGTACCAATATATTTGTTTTTGCCATGGGTGGGAATCGAACCCACGACCTCGAATACGAAGATCACAAATAGTAAAAGGAAATGGCTTAGCTTTGAGATCACCCCTCGATAGAATATTTTTTAGTCGAACTAAAAATCTTTTCTTCTATAATTAAATAATATCTTCAAGAAACTAATTGTTTAAGTACGTTTTATAGAGGAGGGAGGAAGGTCTCTGTAACTTTGTTAGGCCGACCGACCAGTCTCGTTCCACCGTCCATACAGATACATAAACCGTCAAGTGACCTAGTCATGTTTCGGTATTAGTCTGTGGGTTTACCGGTTTTCAAGAGATTACTGCATCGATTTCTTGTCGAGGTGGTAGTCTCCTTTCAGGGTGCGGTTACGAAATGATTTGAAATGACGATAAGCGGGTAGGTATATTAAAATATACTCTTAATGCAATTTGTCGCCACCCATATCGTAATCACATCATTGAGCAGGCACAGTGGGACCGATCAATTTTGTTAAAGAACAATTATTGATCGACCCCTTTCATGGACTTTGTAGTAGTTGTGCCCCGCAGTTAAACTCAAGCGCCTGTTTAATTTATAAGAAATCGGATTGAAAATAAAATACAGTCCATGTTACCTGATAATAGAGCTGAAATATTATTTTTATCGCATCATTAGTTTTTAAGTTTATCCGGAACAAACTAACAATCAAATCTTTTCATTACAAATATTAGTAAATATTATAATCTTTCTATATAATAAATCTATCTATTAATATATACAATTATCGTGTCACAGTGTAACTCCTTCGAAACGGCTTTTTTAACGATGATTTTTTGTGTACCTATATTCGCAGGTCTGAGAACAGTAGCCCTAGTGTGAGTTTTTTAACATTTACTTTCGCGTTAACTATACTACCGCGTTAACATTTTGACCAATCATATGCTCGCATTTTTAATTCTTCAAATTTCCGCTTGGAGCGCTGAACTATTTCCCATACAAATTTAAGTTAACTCAAACGCAAAGTAATAGTTAGAAAACTCACACTAGGGGTACTGGTCGTGAACTATTTTTTATATCTCTAAGTGATAAGAGTGCTTCACTATTCACTGTGTATTAAAAAACACATAACAACCTTCTACCACCATCCCCCATTTTTTAATAGCGATATTAGTACTGTAATAATTATTAACTCTCATTGGTCAATAACTGATCAATTGTCAATCGATTAGTTTTTTTTCCTTATTTATTATTCTCTATAAATAAAAATCAATGTTTGTACTGTATGCTGTTGCGTTCCGAAACCAATGATCAAATTATCCTGAAACCCTAAAAGTCCACGTCAAAATTTCGGTTAAATAATGTCCATATATTTATTAGTACACCCGTGCAAAGGCGGGACGGGCAGCTAGTATATACACATACATATAATCACGGGTGCCTTACGGCGCCCGAGACCGCCTAGACGGCCCCAGGGTACCCAGCGGAGGGGTTTTTTAATCCCACCTCGTCGTAGCCGATAGTATGACTCTACACCGAACAAGTGGCTAGCTCGTCGCGATGTTTTGAATAGACACAATAACCCATCTATAAACAGTTTCACAAGTTGGTATAGTGAAACCGAGACCGACAGCTTAACGTGCTCTCCGAGGCACTATAGTGGTGTTGTCAAACAAATGTACATACATTTATTAATAAAAAACTCATTGGAATTCGAACCAGGGGCCTAAGTGTTTTAAGTCCAAGGTCTAACCAACTCGGCCACCACGTATATATATATATATATATATATATATATATATATAGGTATATTAGTCACAAATAAACAAGGGAATATACAATTCCATTTTATTAAATAAGTAACTGCATTATAATGACGTCTGAAAATTCTTAAGTAGACTTAAGATATAAGGCCCAGATTCATTCACTATAACAAACTGTGAAACTATTTATAGATGGGTTATTGAGTCTATCCAAACACCGCGATGAGCTGGCCACTTGTTCGGTGTAGACTCAGTTTACAACCGGCTACGACAAGTTGGGAATAAATCCTCACCGCTGAGTACCCTGAGGCCGACTATGCAGTCTCGGGGGCCTGCATCGGCACTGTAATCTAAACTCATATTATAAAGTTAGATAGCCCATTTATCGAGGAAGGCTATAGGCTTAACATCACACTACGACCAGGGGCTCTAGAGAAAAAGCAGGCGAGGCGACATGTCGCGTCGCCTCAGTCTAAAACGTATGTATTTTGACAGTGACAGTAGGCGTGAGGTACGCTGTCACCTGCCAAAGTCTATACAGTTTTGATTGAAGGCGACACGACACGTCGCCTCGTCTGATTTTTCTCTAAGGCCCCTGTAGGAGCGAAGTAACAATAAAACATGTTGCAAAAACGGAGTAAAATATTCCTTTTAAGTAGCGTAAACTGTTAAGATCAGCTAGTGGTACTATAAATATCGCATTTAATTATAATACTACTATTCGAAAGATCACGCAATGTTAATATATAAGGATATACATAAAGGTCACGCAATGTTATTAAGTATATAATGATATTATGATAAGGGATGCCGACCCTGATAGAAATAGGTTTCGTGAGATTTTTCTGATAAAATATTATTTATTAAGGAAAATGTATACTTGTTAATAATATTTAACATGATTGACCTTTACTATAACTAAGTGGCTACTTAAGAAAATTACGTAAAACGTTACTAACTTTATAATTAAGTTAAACTTATTTTAATAACTTACATATTTAAAAGTAACTTGATAGTAATGATGTTAGTTCTAATAACTAGGTAGGTATATAACTTTAACATATAGGTAAATGGTTTTCAACAAAATTAATAAGTTAATTGACTTTTAATAACTATTTTAATACATATAAATAAACTAAAGTACTTAAACGAATTTGTAGGTACTTTTAGGTTATCATAAACATTTTTCTTGTACTCATAAAATTTAGCTAATCATATGTATGTAGGGGGATTCTTCTTTGAGGCTTATTAAAACGTATTTTAAATCTTATTAAACTTTTATTTCCACTTCGAACACCTTTACATCGTTTCACACATTCCGCCATTACTACTTAACTGTCTTCTTCTCGCTCGCACACTCATCTATCTCACTCTCAGCTACACTATTATTTTTAACTTAATTAGGCAAAGAACTATCCTACATGTATATACGTATATTGTGTATACAATAAAAAATACCTATACGTGATAGCCGATTTGGTTAGACCTGAGACTCAAAAACACTAGTTTTTCCCGAGTCCTCGATTCAAACCCCGGTGTATTGATGAATCTTAATTAAAAATATTATGTAGGTACCCTTTGTTGACAACACCACTCAGAGAGCACATTAAGCTGTCGGTCCCAGTCTCACTGTACCAACTTGTGAAACTGTTTATTAAGTTTATTTAGTCTATTCAAACATCACGACGAGATAGCCACTTGCTCGGTGTATGTAGACTCATATCATCGGCTACGACGAGGTGGGATTAAAACCCCTCCGCTGGGTACCCTAGATGATGATATTTATTAATTAATTAAAAATTGTAATTTTTTTTGCAATGAAAAAGATCCTGGTGGGTTGGACTCGAACCCACTATCCTAGCTTTCGCGTCAAGGTACTCAACCAACGATTTTTTTCATTGCATTATGCTGATAAGGAATTTATGTTTTTTTTTTAATCAGCATTAGTTTACAATAAATTTACAAAAAATAGAACGATAGTATTTCAGAAAAAAAAATCTAAAACAAATTCTAGGTGTTCGTTGCCAAGCCTCGTTGCTGTAAACGGTGTTAAGTTTATCGCTTAAAATCATTATATTCTCGTTAACCCTCCGTGGTGTACTGTAGCCATGGGTATAAGCCAATATTGTGATTGATGAGGTTTGGTCGAATAGACGTAACGCCCCCGCACAGGGTTAAGCCCCTTGATAATTTATCAAAATTATTGAATTTGGTAGGCTTTGTAAATAGTTTGAGATGTATTGTTTATAAAATTATCTTTGAAGAAAATTCTTACCCTAGAAAATAAAAAGTAAACCTATAAGTAAATTATTGACTAACTGACTACTTTATTGACTGTTTTACTAATTTTATGACTTAATTAGTCATAAAATTAGTTTTATTGACTGACTTACATTCGCCTAGTTTTTAATACCTTTTTTTTTCTATGATCAAAAATGGTTAATAAAGTTATCGATTGGTGAAAAATGACATTACTTGACATTTATCATGTCAATTTGACACCAATCATGTGTTTTGTTAATATTTTTTTACATATAATAATTTAATCAAAGAGTTAGAAACTGGATGATAATCTTGTAAAACTGCTAAGCGATTACTAGAATCATGATTCATTAGATTAATATGCAATGTAGGGTTTTTCTTTAAAATTACTATTTTTCTTTTCTAATATCATTGGTTGACCTTATATCACGTGTAGTGGTGTTTAGAACTACGACTAACTACAATGAAGTACTACTCGTAGTTCTAAACACCAAAATAAAATCCTCAAAATTTGAGCATTTTATTTTAATTCTAAGTCCTTCTTTATTCATATTGAAGCTTTTATTTTTCAAGCTGAAAAAATTAACGTGAATCAAATTATTGAGGACTCTTTTGAAGGGCGTCAAATACTCTATAAGTAACAATTAATAACTAGGTACATAGCTCAAAATCCCGTCCAAGCAATACATGCTTTTTAAATTGAAAAAAATAAATAAGATGTACTTAAAATTAAGTTCTCAAACTGTGAGGCAAGTCTTTTTTTGATGTTTAGAACTTAGAGGTGTCAACGAGAAGAAAAAATAGCCGTTTTAAATAAACACCCTCTATAAACATATGCAATTTGTTATAGTGTCTTGTTTTGAAAATTCACCCCCTTATATAACAAGGGAAAAATCGGTCGGTTCAATATATTTTTTATTTTTGTATTATTTCATATTAAGTTTTTTGTAATACTTATGTACATAATTTGATATCTCGAGCAGTAAAAAATAATATATTTTATTATTAGTGATCTAAAATTTAGATTTACAATTTCTTTTTAATATTTTCATATAAAATAAAATATTTTTTCAGATATCATTTCAGAAAGGCATGTCCATATTATTTTTAAATGAAGTTGAGGTATAACTGCTTCCGAATTTCTGATTACTATTGTACACTAAGTCCTTAACATCATATTCAACAACAATATGGCATAAAAGCTTTTTAGCTTCAAAAAGCTTAAATAGAGAAGCGAAAATTTCAGAGTGCTTTAGATTGCATGCAGATTCTTTCAGGCAGATAGATGCATGCGCCTGAAATTTTGGTGCTAAAGCTGATGTAGTTATTAGGTACGTTATGCAAAAGTCACGTTAAACTTTTAAGTTACTTTATTTATGTATTTTATCTCTGTTCATTATTTTTACCTAAGGTCATACCTAAGGTGTCATAGCAGGAATAAAATTACAAATTACACCGTTATGTACAGCACTAAACTCGCAAGAAATAAGGTTGAATATTATACACATTAGAATAATATAGTTCTAAAATCATGGAGTAAAATACTCTTTTTATTTAAGTAAAAAGTGTTTTTTTTATTCTTTAAATACGTGTTTAATTAAAATCATAACTGATTAATAATCTAGTATAGTAATAAATACAATTAATTCTGAAATAAAAAAATGTAGGTATCGCTTAAATATTTAAACTTCGACGTAAAATTTATTTCCCATGGCCAATTCCAACATTGTCGTGACCGATGGTATTCTGAGTATAAATCAAACAAGTGGTCATACACAATAACCCCTGTACAAACATTTCACAAGTTGGTAGTTCAATTGGAACCGACTGCTTAACGTGCTCTCCAAATAGGCTGCAGCTCTATTTGGAGGGTCCCGTTTTGTGTTGTAGAGAATTTTCCAGGAGAAAATAAAGGACTAAGGATGGAAATAAAGGGCATGACGTTGTTTTCAATAAAATGCTGTTATATATAGTGTCAGTAAATATATTTGTTACTGAAAATCAGGTTTTTTATACGCAACAAACCATGAATGCGTTAATTTTTATCCAAAATAAAGTATTGAGTATTAGCCCTCTACTCTTTATTTCAAAATAAGAGACACTATATATTTAAAGCTGAAAATGAGGACGCCCTTTAAATTATAGGACGTCTGGAAATCCTACCAATTTATGTTTATTAAAAACTAATTTGTACATACCGAGGTTTCAGCAAAAGACTGTAGTGTTTTTAAGTCTAAGGTCTAACCAACTCGGCCACCTAAATAAAATTGTATTACGTTGAAATGACCTGAAAATACATCGTTATTGTAATGACTAATAAAATAATTTTTAATTTTAAATACTCTTTTAGGTTAGTATCTATCAGGTTTAACAACATTTATTTAATTTATGCAATAAAGATGCATAAATTACAACGCGGACCGCTAGGCATTCTCTACCAGTCAAACCTTCGCGACTATCAAAGCAATAAGTCAGGTAGGTACAACATTGACTTCTATGTAAACTAAACACGAACATTCGAGAAAACTATTTGAAATAATATTTGTAGGAAAATACGAAATAAATTTGTTACTCACCTAAAATAAACTTTAAATCTTTAAAACAAAGTGCACATGTAAGTAATGACAGAGTTTATATAAATAAAATATGTGAGAATTTGTCGATTATGTTTTTATTTCATTTCAATGATATAGAATAGATAATCAAAATAACTACCTATGTTAAAAGTAGAAAGGAATAGGATAATGAAAGATGATTAAAAACTACCTATGAGTTTAGATAATAATCATATACTCTTTCTTCTAATATTACTCTATTCGTTGCTTGTCTTATTTTGACTGATAAATAAATCCAAAGTCTTGCAGCGATAACCGACTAAGAAACAAAGGAGGTATTATGGTGGAATATTGTCATTAATGATGAAATATAAATATTTGCTAATTAGCGACAGACAATATTAATGTAAAAGGTAGTTACGTTTGTCTTTGTTATTTCATTAGCCATTCGTTAAGAAGTCGACAGTGGTCTTTCATTTGCATATAATTAAGTTGACTTAATGAATGGCTTTGCACTTGCTCTTTACTAATTTTACTTAATGACTAAAATGGCTGTGACTTGGATGTAAAATGTAATGGAAGAAAATATATTTTTTAAATTAGGTATTTTAATACTTTCTTAATTTTACGTAGGCTTTAATCATTATTAAATGCATCAATAATTATTGTTAAAGAACAATGATCGCTCCCACTGTGCCGACTAAATGGGTGGCAACAAAGACGGATTACATTACAAGTACATCCTCGCTGGCTTATCGTCAATACAACCATCAGTTTCGTAGGTGCACCCTGAAAGGAGACTTCCATCTCGACAAGAAATCGATGTAGTATTCTCCTGAAAACCGGTTAACCCTCAGACTAAAACCGAAACAAGACCAGGTCACTTGACGATTTTTGCATCTATATCGACGCCCCAAGGAAGTTTAGAGACCCTCCTCCTACCTATAAAGATAATAGATAAGGAGATGAAAATATCTTAAGGAATGTTAATAGGAGGTATTTAGTCGTCTTAGTGCTAATAATTAAACTCTGATCTAAGTTACAGGCTTTTAGTCATAATTAATACGCGTTTAGACGCCTCTAATTGCCTTACTTTAATATTAACATACTGAAGTAAGCTTGTACCATAAAAAAATATTAAATGCGGCCTTCAAGTAGAGGAATGATAATTAACAAAACGTTTTTAATGCGGCATAACGCCGGAAACGTTAAATAACAACAAAATCAATAAACGACCCGCTTCATAGATTTTTTAGATCTACTAAGAAACAGGTAGGTACAAAATCACATGCCGTGCTCCAATAAAATATATAAGTAGTGTATATATATGTATATATAAATGACTCTACCGAGAACATGACGCTAAGAATAATATGGGACCACCCTAATACCTAAAATCTGCTAAAAAAGAAATGTCAAACGTATTCTTTACCGCCATATTGTGTTCTTATTACAACCAAACAGAGCGCTCAGTGATTGCTTATAATAATTTTTATTTTAAGTTTATATAGCCGCGGCCATCTTCTGTTCTCACGGAAATGCGATTTTAGGCATTTTTTTTGATAGCCTTGAGGGCCATTATCTATTTCCGACGGAGGCGTGGCTGCGTGAGTTGCTAGCTGAAAATTTTAGGCATTACGGTGGCTCCCTATTTATATATATATTATAATATCTCTATGAATAAAAACGAAAATTAATAAAAGTATGTCTTAACTTGAAGATTTAAACCAATTCAATTCAACCGTTCATTTATTAACGCTCACCATAGCTGAATTTACTTGGCCATCGGCTGTTTTCTTGAAGTGGCCCAACCAAGAAGTAGGTCGCAAAGTTGGGATTGGCTGAAATATATTCCGAATGCAAGTGTTTTCAGGCGATTGAACGTCTATTTTATGTGCTGTCAACGGCTTCAGTGCTATTTCTTGAGAAATATACTACTTTACCGCTGATTTATATCCAAAATCTGTTAAGCAATGATATTATTTTAAGCAAATATATATCTTCACGGGTGCCTTACGGCGCCCGAGACCGCCTAGACGGCCCCAGGGTACCCAGCGGAGGGGTTTTAATCCCACCTCGTCGTAGCCGATGGTATGAGTCTACACCGAACAAGTGGCTAGCTCGTCGCGATGTTTTGAATGTACACAACAACCCATCTATAAACAGTTTTACAAGTTCGTATAGTGAAACCGGGACCGACAGTACAAACAAATGTACATAATTTTTTTAATTAAAAACTCATTGGTACACACCGGTATTCGAACCAGGGACCAAGTGTTTTTAAGTCCAAGGTCTAACCAACCCGGCCACCACGTATATTAAGCATTACTAAAATATATAGATGATAGTTATTATTTTTACTATAAACATTCATCTTTTAAATAAAAATCTACTTGAGCCAGCATGAGAACCTAATATTGTTATGGTGTAATGCTAACACTAATAGTTGCATAATTAAAATAATGATAAGTTAATAATAATGATAATATTTAAATAACACATGTTAAAGTAGTAAATAATAAAAATTCATACGAAAACAAAATTATTCAAATATTTTGTCCGCCTCCGTAGACTAGGATTGCGCCTTTGGCGTTTTCGAAAGTCATGGATTCGATTCCCACCCATGGCAAAAAAATATTAGTATATTTTTCTGTACAGTTTGTCATGGTCTAGGTGTTTATAAAATATAATATGTATTTTATGATTTTGTCTGGTACATATAGTACAAGCCTAGAGCTTGGTTTCTGACCAGAGCAATATGTATAAATTGTTCTTTATATTAAAAATATAAAAAATAGTTAAATATTTCGTACATTTGGTCTGGGGTTACACGAAACTCATTTTATGATATTGGTTTATAAACAAAAAGGTACAATGTGCACTTTAAAAAATGTTCATTTTGTAAAGTGTCTTGTTAAATTTTGTTAGAAGTACACATTTTGCGTAAATATAACTAGACTCGTAGTTAAAAAAAAATCTTCAATGTATCGCCTTAACCCGAAAAGATTTTCCATCTAAAAATGGGGCTATAAATTTCAAAGCAAGAATTAACCAAATATATTCCCAGAACCTATAATAGAAGCTACAGAAAGAATGTCGTAATTTGACGTCATTTTCGACATCGCCGATCACGTAAATGGACCGTGCTCTGTCGGGATCAAATTTACTCCGTGGTACATATTTTTCCCAATTTTATAGATGTGTTTTGTTAAGATTGGAACCTACCTATTTATGGAATAAGCCTTGTTTTTCTCTGTCCGTATATTATATAATATTATATGTGATATTTCTTTCATTGAAAGACAACAAGTCATATATTTTACCGATATTAATATTATATAATTAATCACAATTTACATTTCATTAAACATACGATTTTACAGATTATTCGTTACTTTGCTTTTTAATTATTTGTTTTATTCAAATATAGATCCGGTGGCGTATTTCATGTTAGAACGATTCATTACCTCTGAAAAATTATATACATTTCATATCATCAATTATTTTTTAACCACCGACAAAAATAAGAGGCGTCTTGTACCTATTTGTATAGCTTTCTTTAGCAATGTAATAATATATATTTTTTAAATAATTTGAGTTATCCAGGGTCTGCTAATGAACATTAGTTCAATATGGTTTTCGGCCTCGAAAGTTTTTTTTTTTTTTTTTCATTTTCATCAAATAATAAAATCAGGAATAAATGCTAGGGTTGATTGGCAATATGGTTTCCCTAGATGGAAAAGTCACCAAAATATCATTGGAATCTTAATATATTCAAGTTTTGATTGTCAAAATGTTACATTTTAAATAGTGAACAAAATATATCATACAAGGTAATTTTATTTGTATATCTTTGGGACTTAAAACGTAAATACTACTTCGTTCGGTCGAAAAATAAATCAGAAGACATTACTTTCTAAGTAATTTTATATAAATCTTAAACCACTACCTGAAAATAAGAATACCTATGTCTTATAAAAAAATATCTTTTACTAAAACATGTAGGATTATACTTTATTTTACTCTGAATATTTAAAATCATAGTAAAATAATGAGCCGCAGCGGCCTCCTTAATTTACGATTTTGAACCTAATTTCCTGGTACTACTTCTTCGAACGTTTTTCCGGGCCGTTCGAGTCAAAATTAACAAAACGTTCAAAGTCTTGAACGTTTTTGTCTCTAGTGATAATAATTTTATTTATGGTGTTTTAAATTAAAATAGCAACAGTTCCGTCTAGCTTTTGATTATACCTAAAAAGTATTTTATCAATAATAAAATTTAATTTAAATGCATACATACATATACATATCATCACGGGTGCCTTACGCCCGAGACCGTCTAGACGGCCCCAGGGTACCCAGCGGAGGGGTTTTAATCCCACCTCGTCGTAGCCGATGGTATGAGTCTACACCGAACAAGTGGCTAGTTTGTCGCGATGTTTTTAAATAGACTCAATAACCCATCTATAAACAGTTGCACAAGTTGGTATAGCGAAACAGGGACCGACAGCTTAACGTGCTCTCCGAGGCACTATAGTGGTGTTGTCAAACAAATGTACATATTTTTTTATTAATTAAAAACTCATTGGTACACACCGGGATTCGAACCAGGGGCCTGAGTGTTTTTAAGTCCAAGGTCTAACCAACTCGGCCAACACGTATATTCACATAATTTAAATGCATTGTTTTCTCTTTAATTAAAACATCTACCTACATAAAAGAGGAGTGAGTGATTAGGGCTCATTATGCGACTAATTCCAACTCTAATCCCGATTCGGTCTCAACTAAAAGCAAGTGCAATTCAACTATGTTCTGAAACCTCGTCTTTGGAGACTAACTTTACTAAGGAATTGTTCCTGAAATTTATTAGCTAATTCCAGCAAACATATGTATAATATATCTGATGTTACTGGCGTACAACATACATAATGTACAACTAATGTATAATAAATCTTTCCCGATTTTTTTGCAGTGGCCTTAGGCCAGAACGTTTTTTAAATTATTATATAAGTCACCTAATTCATAAAAAAATAAATATGTATTAAAAAAAATACAGAAATATTCGTTACAAAAGTATTTCAATCTTTATGAAAAGCTTAATTATATGTAAAGAGTCATAATGTGCCATCGAAAATAAATTAAATGTTGTGAAATATTGCCTTATTTATATCAAGGATTTACCTAATTTATACACCTAATGTAATTAATATGACATAGTATATTATGTAATATCTAATAGATCATTTATATACATGGTAAATCCTTGATGTTGCTAGGTAGGTAAATTAAAATATTGGTATTATTAGACGTTAAAAAAATAAAATAATAAAAAAAACTAATAAAATACACTTACCTAATTATAAAATAAATATTTGATCCAAATCAATGTCTATATATGATGTCCAATAATACATTATAAAAAGAAATATAAATGTTTACAAATGTTTCAGCTAGAACGAACACTAAAAAGTCATGCACTCCATTAATAAATTTAGGACAAAATATATAAGTCCTATTAAAGTTAAACTTCTTTTTTAAATTTATTAATTGCTTTTAAGTTTGAATCTTTCAATATATATTTTTTTGAATTTAATTTGGAACTTTATTTAATGATAATTAAATTATATTGTAATTTAATTATCATTAAATAAAGGCTAATAATAATAATAATTCTTAGGTTCCAGTTAGGTATAAAAATCATCCTCAGTAAATCTAAACAAAATTCTCTTTAAAGAATCTGGAACCCGCAATAAAGAAGTTGTTCAGAAAATTAACACGCTGCTATCTCAGCTCCCACGATCAGTGTTTAATAATTCACAGCCAAGCAAGCTTGCGGGGCGCATCTGATGCAATCCCGCTCACTGAATCTCCTGCCAAATCCTACCAGTGTAACGCGTTTAATTATGCAGCGATAGAGCTAGTCATATAATAGATAGGATTCTTCTACTACCTACATTATACCTACTATTTATAATTTCACCAAGCAAGCACCTCTGAAGATGTGAAGCAATCCCGCTCACAGAATTTCCGGCAAAATCCTACAAGTGTAACGCGTTTAATTATGCAGCGATAGAGCTAGTCATATAATAGATAGGATTCTTCTACTACCTACATTATACCTACTATTTATAATTTCACCAAGCAAGCACCTCTGAAGATGTGAAGCAATCCCGCTCACAGAATTTCCGGCAAAATCCTACAAGTGTAACGCGTTTAATTATGCAGCAATAGAGGTAGTGATATAATAGATGGATTCTCCTATTACCTACATTATACTTACTATTTATAATTTCACCAAGCAAGCATCTCTGAAGATCTGATGCAATCCCGCTCACTGAATCTCCTGCCAAATCCTACCAGAGTAACGCGTTTAATTATGCAGCGATAGAGCTAGTCATATAATAGATAGATTCTTCTACTACCTACATTATACTTACTATTTATAATTTCACCAAGCAAGCATCTCTGAAGATCTGATGCAATCCCGCTCACTGAATCTCCTGCCAAATACTACCAGTGTAACGCGTTTAATTATGCAGCAATAGAGCTAGTCATATAATAGATAGATTCTTCTACTACCTACATTATTCTTACTATTTATAATTTAACCAAGCAAGCATCTCTGAAGATCTGATGCAATCCCGCTCACTGAATCTCCTGCCAAATCCTACCAGTGTAACGCGTTTAATTATGCAGTAATAGAGCTAGTCATATAATAGATAGATTCTTCTACTACCTACATTATTCTTACTATTTATAATTTCACCAAGCAAGCATCTCTGAAGATCTGATGCAATCCCGCTCACTGATTCTCCTGTCAAAACCATTTTAACGCGTTTAATTATACAGTGATAGAACTAGTGATATAATAGATAGATTTTCCTACTATCAATCAATTTAACAAGCAAGCTTCCCTGAAGAGCTATACAATCCCACTTACAGAATATCCTGCTGTATCTTATATATGTGTCGTGTTTAATAATAATTATAGACCAGCAATATAACTAAAAAAAAACATAGTTTTTAATAGTATACTGTAGATAACTTTCTAAAAAAAATAATTTAAAAAAAATCCGCTCACTGAATCTCCTACCAGTGTAACGCCTTTAATTATGCAGCGATAGAGCTAGTAATATGATATCATAGATAGATTCTCATATTTTACATACTTTTAATAATTTTACCAAGCAAGTGTAATTGGACTACTCCGTAGACTTTTGTTAATAAAAAGAAAACACTTATTTACGTTGAGACACTAGTTTATTCTCATTTTATTTAAGTTTACAAAACGTTATAGCACAACAATGGCGGCAACCCGACTGACTTCTCCCTGTTCGCCAGCTGTCTTCAACCAAAGATATCAGCAACGGTGACCGAACGCTACTCACGCGACATCTAGTGACTTAAATTGGGACATTCTTAATTCCTGGCTTTGAACATTATTAGGTAGATACGCAAATATGTATTAAGACAATAATAATATGTTTAGTTGGTATATAATAGAAAAGTATGCTATATTTATACATGTTAATACACGGATTGTTACAACTCGGCCATCCTTTATTAATGTAACGAGTCCTCTCGTTGACAATCCAATGTTTACAAAAGTACATTTATATAATATGCTATTTGACTACATTAAAAATATACTATAAATTGTGGTCATCCTATCAGACAATGGCATAAAAAAAACATATTTCACTTCATTTTAAACTAAATTATGTATATTTTTTTGTGGATTACACGAAATAAAATTGAATATTTATAACAAAAACATCTTTGATTGGTTGATGACTGGTGACGTCACACTTGACATAGACTGCAAAACCGAATTTTTAGCGCCATTGTGGAAATTTAAACTTTAACTTTAATTTTTATTAATAATAGAGTTGTCATCCCGGAAATATCAATGTAGTGTGATTATTATGTAATAAAGAATCATATAAAACGGGTTTCATAAAGGAGTCAAATACCCTAATTATAACGACAACTAGTATTAATTTGGCTATAGTTTTATAGTAATGAATTTATCTATTTCTTTCTTTAAGGTGTAAAAAAAAAATTAAAGCAGTACTACTTGTGTAGGTACTTAAAAATATAAATGGATAAATAAACAAATTAATTTTACACAATCATTAATGGTTAGTATTCATATATAAATAAATAAAGTAGTTATAATATATAGTCCTATTTTGACATTATCTCTAATTACAATTCTACTTACTATCAATTTAATAGATGGACATTCAATTCGATTGAAAGTTAGTTTGACATTATATTAGTAGGTACCTATTGGTATTTAAAGTTATTTACAAACTTGTTATAATAGAGGACATTACTATTTATTGTAATATTTTTGAATTTGAAATAATATTTTAAAATAATTACTTAGCAAACATAACTTGACATTTTATTTAACATTTTCTTATAATTTCATTGTAACATAAAGTCAAAGTCAAAAATATTTATTTCATGTAAATCTTTACAGATGCATTGACAAAAAGTATATTTATTATAAGTTCTAAGCGTGCGCTTGGTTAGGCTCATGCATACATAAAAATAAATAGAAACCAAACCGAACACACACCACATAACCAACCAGTGTAAGACTAGGTGGTTAGCTGGTTCCATTGACCTGTCCATCGTTATCAGTCCTGCAAAGGTGCCACCGAGGCGACCAACCTAACAGACTATATTAACGCCCCAAATATCCACTATAAGTAATAATTAATATAAAAGTACAAAAATGTATCAATCAGCGCGCAAACACTGGCCGTATGTTGGTCCCCCAGAGACACCTCGGAGAAAAAGGTACCAGCAAGTAAAAAAACCTCTGGTGTTCCACATATGTACCTGACCATCAGGAGATATGCTTATTTACTAGCTTATGATCATAGCATATGACAAATTACCCTAATCCTGCTGAAGAGCACGAGTAAACACCCCATAGCAGATAAACCATTTTACAATATAGAAGTAGGTACAGAATCACAAAACATTATAGCCCCCCGATGCTATAGTGTTTTGTGCGCACTATAGTATTTGTCCGACAATTTTGCGAGACCTCCGCTTTTAACATAAATAATTAATAGTTTAATCAATCGTTATTAATTTAAATGTTTTTTTTTGTTAAATTAAGTGGTATTTATTATTTCATTTAATTATTTAGGTAATGTTTGTGATGATAATGCAAATTTTATTTTATCTTCTGCGCTGTAGATGTCGTCCTATTAGTTTCTTGTTCTAATGTGCTTATTTATTTGTTATGTTGAAATGTTACGGGTTTTTATAATTTGAATATATAATAGAGGATACTTTGAAATGATATGCAGTTATAATGTTAGGGATTTAAATTATATTTTGCACACCCCATGTTGGTAGAATATGTAGAACTAAATACTTTAATATAACAACTTTTGTAAACCATAATAACCACATAAAATTAATATTGGATACAAGTACAACATATATAATGTATAAAGTGGAATAATAAAAGTCATATAATGTCCTTATTCATAAATTAAGAATAAACAAACAATTAAATCTTTTCTCTTTATAATATTAGAACTTACAAAACATTTTTTTATAAACTAAAACTAAATTTAAGGTCCCTAAAATACTCGCAACATTTCCTCCCTGGATAATTGCCATTAAGAATTAATATTTCAACAAATTATTTTAATAAATAGTATAGCATGACAAACATTAACAATATCATAGGTACATACTAATAAAATAAATCTCAACATTTTACAGTTTCTTTATTTCTATCCTTGGACCAATATCTAGCTAACTGTTCCGTAACCTGGGACAGTTTCCTAACTGTTCCGTAACCTCGGACAGTGCCCTAACTGATCCGTAACCTCGGACAGTGCCCTAACTGTTCCGTAACCTCGGACAGTGCCCTAACTGTTCCGTAACCTCGGACAGTGCCCTAACTGATCCGTAACCTCGGACAGTGCCCTAACTGATTCGTAACCTCGGACAGTACCCTAACTGTTCCGTAACCTCGGACAGTGCCCTAACTGTTCCGTAACCTCGGACAGTGCCCTAACTGTTCCGTAACCTCGGACAGTGCCCTAACTGTTCCGTAACCTCGGACAGTGCCCTAACTGATCCGTAACCTCGGACAGTGCCCTAACTGTTTCGTAACCTCGGACAGTGCCCTAACTGTTCCGTAACCTCGGACAGTGCCCTAACTGTTCCGTAACCTCGGACAGTTCCTATTGCTGCCCGTAGTCGTTGGACAGATTCCTAACTGATCCGTAACCTCGGTCAGTTCCTATTGCTGTCCGTAGACATTGGACAGATTCCTAACTGATCCGTAACCTCGGATAGTTCCTATTTCTGTCCGAAGACCTTGGACAGTTTGCTGATAATTTGATTACAATAATTTTTATAAATAATTATGTGTGCGTGCTGAATAATGAATAATATAAGTTTACCACATTTTCGGTTATAGTAGCTTAGATTAACTATGCAATAATTAATATTCGTCTTTGTCACTCATTATCATTACCATCATCATCATCATCTTCGCCGTCGTCGTCCTCATTATATAGTAGCTTCATTAAATATGCAATAATCATTATTCGTCTTTGTCATTATCTTCATCACCATCATCTTATTTATCATCACCTTATCATAACCATCATTGTCGTTGTCCTCATCATTATCATCGTCATAATCATCACCGTCATCATCTTTATCGCCATCATCATCATCATCATATCATAACCATCGTCGTCGTTGTCCTCATCATTATCACCGTGATAATCATCACCGTCATCAACATCATCGTCACCATCAACATCATCGTCATCTTCTTTATCATCGCCTTATCACAATTGTCATCACCATAATCGTCGTTGCCCTCATCATTCTATTGCGTAATTCTTTCCTGACGACGTTAGGGTTGTCTTCTTTTAAAGAAACCTAGGTTTGGTACTTAGTAGCATGCAGATCATAAATCAATTTATTTTAGGTTGTCTACTGCATAGGTACTTTAACCTAAGAAGATACGTAAGCCATACGGCACACTACATTGTCTATGAAACTAAATATCGCTTTTCCGTCTATTTTGTAATATGTAGGTAGGTATTGGTGATTCATTCATTTCCTACTTAACTTCGTAGAATATCTCTAAAGGAAACCGATTGTATCTACTACGTTTAACCCGGCAGTAGTCGCACCTTTGTTTGGAACACAAAGAGGCGCTACTGTGTAACAAATACGACGAAATAAAAGTATCCAAAACAAAGGTTTAAAAAATAATATTTGAAATGAAATGTTTCTTTATAGGATAAAGCTCCTTGCTATATACAAAAAGAAACATTTTATTTCAAATAAAACTGAAAAATAAATACAAACTAAACTAAAATATAAAAATCATAAAATATTGCTTTCCTATAAAAAAACATTTCATTTCAAATATAAATTTTTACACCTTAGTTTTGGATAGGTACTTTTATTTTGTGGTATTTTTTAACCACATTATTTGCTACCAAAATGATTCGAAATGATTTTGTGAGTACCTATATTTAAAAAAAAAACTGAATTAACAAAAAAATACAAAAACATGTCTAATGTAAAAATCTTGTAGGTAGAATTTTCCCGAGAAAATATTCACCCAGTTTTACTTTAGACAGCCCGCGTGGCCAAGATCGTTATGCGAGCTTGGTGGCCATACGAGATGTGGTCACTGTGGGTAGATAATATGTTTTTAGGAAGGTACCTAAGATGGCGCCTAGCTGAGTAACAACAATAAAAAAATAATGAAAAAAATTTTGTCCATGGGTATTTTTTACCAGGTAGCGCCTCCTGCCATGTTAAAGACAAGCTTACAAAAACATTGCCTAGTCTATGTTATTAATTATTACGCAACCTACTAATTGGGCAAATAAATAAGTAAATACTTATCAAAACTGCATAGTATTTCTCGTAATAGTTAGTGCATTGTAGTGCTCCTACGTATACTTATCAAAACTAAACCTGACCTTGTAAACAGAATAGTAGTTATAAATACCTAGCTATACTATAGTAGGTCATTAAATATGTAACAAAATACGTAAATACGAGAGACATAAATAACTATCAACATTTGGTAGATAGTAAAAGTTGGTGAATAATGAAAATTCGCATTCTTACTAGACACACGTTTTGATATATATATATATATATATATATATATATATATATATATTTGTTTTAATGTACCTGCCTAAAATTAACCTATAGATCGGCGTACATTTATTGACCTTTTGAGGTCCTTTGGAAGTATGAAAAACCCTCAGGTTTGTTGTCCTTGTTACTATTATTTAAGCAGCCGAATGCGATTCAATAAGTTTTAGACCTTATTTTAGTTAATATTAAAATCGCGACGCGGTGGGTTAGTAAGTATGAAACAAACGTGCGACTCGGCCGATGCCGTCAGCCCTCTAAAGTAAAACCTATACTAGTACGGCCGGTTACTTGTAGCTTCATGCCTAAAGCGCGGAGTGGCACACCCCTGGTTGTACCCGAGGAGTATCACTACAAATCAAAATACCTTCGCTACCTAAATCGACTAAACAGTCAAAATATAATATATTAATCTGTTTTGGCATTTTTTTTTTTTTATTACTTATTTAAGAAAGTATCGTGTGTAGTAGCCATGCACAGAGTTATAGAAGAACTCGGCGGAAGTAGCCCGTGTTCTCTAGTTATACAATGTTTTAGGTTTATTGTCCTCAACCCTATGCTTTAACTTCGGACAATCAGAGGATTGGTAACCTACAAAATTACAGTACAGATTAAAGCATTTGGCTGTAATTTTTATTTTGTTTAATATTATTGCTTGTCTGTGATTGACTATTAAAATTATTATGTTATAAGTGATATAACGTTTGTCTTAATAATCATGACCTGCTTTAACAGACTTGGAAAATAATAATACTTGTTCCGGCTGAGTAAACAGAGCCTTCGGCCTGAGCGCCTAGCTTAACTCCTATCTTTAATGTCAAAAATAAGATAATCAACTGCTTTTGCACCTCCGATATCACATCGAGTTAGTAAATTAATCATATCGTAGCGATACATATCGTACAACTCTCAAAATCAAACATTCTTACTTAATACTTCTGTTAGCATTTCTGCATAATTATTTCGAAATGTTTAAACTTCCATTCGGACCACGGGAAAAGTAGTGATGGCAAAAGTAGTGATGGCAAAAGTAGTGATGACAAAAGTAGTGATGACAAAAGTAGTGATGGCAAAAGTAGTGATGGCAAAAGTAGCATACCATTTCTTTGCTACACCACTAAGTTATGGTAATGCATATTGCACGATGTGTTTATCGTCCCAGTGGTATATTCTTCAACTTTGTGAATCCAGGCATCATCAATAGATTGTTCTTCTGAGAGAGGGGGGTCGAATTCCGGGTTGACACTACTGAGGGCTGGGAAGCGGTCGCTTTCACCAGAGCGACCACCATTCTTCATCGCGGCGAGAAACTTTTCAAATAACGAATCTTGTGTATCCGCATACCTGAAGCCTAGTCGAGAATCACCTCTTGGTTCTGCCGACGGTGTAAGTACTTAGCCGACGACGCTCTCGTTCGTCCTGGCACCGCTCCTGCCGCCGCGTATCTCTCTCGACGCCGTCTACGTTCAGGTGTTTACGACAACTGCTTCGTTCTGGATCTCTCGAAATTTGTTTTCGAGAGATCCAGAACGAAGCAGTAACCCAAAAAAAATACGCGTGTTATTTGTATTTAAAAATAATTAATAACTATTGCTTTAATTAAAATTTACTTTAAAATGGACATTTACTGATTTGAGAATTTACTTTAAAATAGAGACAATTTTTCATAAAATAAGTCAATTTTAATAACCATAATAATAAAAAAAGGACTTTTCACTAAATAAAATACTACGAAACTACATAACATAACAACTAAACTTGAATTGCAACTTAAACACAATAGGATTTCTAAAATAATGTTAATAAAGACTGTAAATATAAATCTTTTCAAAAAAAAAGTTCCGATACTTACACTTTGTTGCAGACTTTGTGGGCAAGATTTCACTGTTAAATCAAAATAACAGCGATATACCACTTCTGATATGTAATTGGACTACTCCGTAGACTTTTGTTAATAAAAAGAAAACACTTATTTACGTTGAGACACTAGTTTATTCTCATTTTATTTAAGTTTACAAAACGTTATAGCACAACAATGGCGGCAACCCGACTGACTTCTCCCTGTTCGCCAGCTGTCTTCAACCAAAGATATCAGCAACGGTGACCGAACGCTACTCACGCGACATCTAGTGACTTAAATTGGGACATTCTTAATTCCTGGCTTTGAACATTATTAGGTAGATACGCAAATATGTATTAAGACAATAATAATATGTTTAGTTGGTATATAATAGAAAAGTATGCTATATTTATACATGTTAATACACGGATTGTTACACAAGCTTCTCTGAAGATCTTATTCTTACAATATACCTACGTGGTGGCCCAGTTGGTTAGACCTCAGACTTAAAAACATTAGGTCCCCGGTTCAAACCCCGGGCGCCGTAATCTCGGTACCCGTGATGATATTTATATTATTTTTAATATAACCCTATATATAGGGCATGTAGTTTGAATATAATAAGCATTTAATGCAATTCTGCTCACATTTTTTTTCAATGGAGCACGGCATGTGACTTTGTTTCTACCTGGTGGTGAGCAGACCAACAAATTCCATGAATGGGGTCGATCAATATTTGTTCTTAAACAATTGATCACTCTCACTGTGCTCCGGCTAAATGATGTGATTACGAAATGGACGAAGACGAATTGCATTACGAGTATATTTTAATATACTCGCTGCCTTATCGTCAATTCAACCACCCATTTCGTAACCGCATCCTGAAAGGAGACTACCACCTCGACAAGTAATCGATGCAGTAAGTAATCTCCTGAAAACCGGTGAACCCGCAGACTGAAACCGAAATATCCCGGTTTCTAATAAATAAAAAAATACGTTTTTCTCCAAAATATAAAGTTGCGGATTCTTCCGTGTTACAAGTTACTTGCTATGCAGCTGTGTTTGAGCTCGACTACAAATGTCTTGATTTTGCCTTGTAAACTTACAAAGTTTCTCATTTTAAAGTTCTTTTGTTTGTATTTGTAATATAAAATGTATAGATATTATTTTTGGTGTTGGAATTATTACGCAAAGATAATCAGCAGCTTATTTTGTACAATTTTTATTGTGATATATTTTTTTAATATAGTAAGAGCAAGTAAGAGTGAGCATAGAAATGCTATTTTAGATAAGTACCACCACGAGTGCCTTACGGCGCCCGATACCGCCTAGACGGTCTCAGGCTACCCAGCAGTGCTCGCACTGACCGTTAGAACAAAATTTAATCTAAGATTTAAAAAAATCACGGAACACGGATAAGCAACGGAAATCATGTTAACCTGTCGGTGGCAGTTTCACTATACCCGTTTCGACTAGTTTATTGGGTTATTCAGTCTATCCAAACACAACGGTGACTTGCCAACTTGTTCTGTGTAGACTCAGAATATCATCTGCTATGACGAGGTAGAAATAAACCTGAGGATGGCTATACGGTCTACGATGCACCCATGATCGATAGTAAACTATAGAATAATAATAATATACGTGGTGGCCGAGTTGGTTAGACCTTAGGCTTAAAAACACATTTAGGTCCCTGATTCAAACCCCGGTGTGTACCAATGAGTTTTCAATGTAAAAAAATATGTACAACTAAACAAATAACAACACGACTATAGTGCCTCGGAGAGCATGTTAATGGTCCCAGTTTTACTACACCAACTTGTGAAACTGTTTATAGATGGGTTAATATCGCGACGTGCTAGCCACTTGTTCGGTGTAGACACATACCTTCGGCTACGACGAGGTGGGATTAAAAACCCCTCCGCTGGGTATTTTTTATTATTCATTAACACTAAAGAAAATGTACATTGAATTCACTCTAGCGCTTAACACTACATTTTAGTCTGCAGCTTTACCAGTCCATTTAAGTATTAACATCTAAATGGAAATGTTCTATGAAAACTTTAGTTTAAAACTTTGCCAACTTATTTGCATTTAGTCATGCTTAACATAAAATGTTAAAGCGTTTTGATTTTGTTATGCGCAGGCGCGTTGATAACTAATCCACGCTCATATATTAAGGAGATCCCTTTGGAGCTGATCTGGCTGCAGGCAGTAGCTATTTGGCAAGTAGCTACTGAAACGAGTAGCCTTTCTGTACATACAATGAATATGTACTTCAAGTAAAATCCTTTGATGAATTTTTTCATGACATTCAAACGTTTGCGAGTGGGTATAAACGTTTCGTGCAATTTTATTTAATTACTTACTTGAAAATGTAAATTGGAGGTTTAAAAAACAAATAAAAAAATACTTTGTTTTTTTTTATTGGAGCACGGCATGTGACTTTGTATCTACCTGGTGGTGAGCAATATTGTACAAACAAAGCACTAGGCCTGTACTATTTGTACCAGAAACAACGATATATACATATTATATTTTTATAAACAACCTGACCATGACAAACTGCACAGAAAAAGGTACTATTATTTTTTCGCCACGGGTGGGAATCGAACCCACGATCTCCGGATACAACGCTGAAGGCGCAACTACTAGTCTACAGAGGCGGTTGTATATGCCTTGCTCCTATTAAAAAAAACACCGGTCTGGTTTATGTAAAGCCTTCCTTATTAGGAAAATAACGATTACTTTAAACAGAGTCGTAAATTGACTTCTCTCTCGGTCTTTTACAGATTACGCTATTTTACATTAACAAAACTAAAATTAGAAACTTATAAATTTAACACAAGAAATAAAAACCAATTATAGTTACGGCATCTTAGGACGAAATATGGAAAAAGAAACTTATTATCCTTTAGAGCACAGCTATATAACGATTTACCACAAAGTGTCAGAGAAGCATCTAAATATGATTGAATTTAAAAAAACTGGTAAAATGTCACATTTGATTGACCGTGTTGCTTTTTGTTTTTTCTTTACAATTTTTTCTGTTGGCGAGGGCAGATTCAACCTATATGCAGTTATTCAACAGATAACTTGTATGGAGAAATAATAAATTTGACTACTCTTCATACAATTTAACTGTCGAATAACTTTATTTGAAAATAAGAAGAAGAAAAATCAGCCCTGAGTTGTTTAAATAATATTGATACTACAGTTTGCAACAAAACTATTTTTTAAATTATAAATTTATATAAATATCTCTCTTTAATTGAGCAATAATGTCTTTTGTGAAATAAATGTCTTTAAACTGAATCTGAATACATAGATATTGACTGAATAGTATACTTATCAATAGATAAGTATGCTACAGTGCCTCGGAGAGCACGTTAAGCGGTCGGTCCCGGTTTCACTATACCAACTTCTGAAACTGTTTATAGATGGCTTTTGAGTCTATACAAAACATCGCGACGAGCGATAACCACTTATTCGGCGTAAACTCATACCATCGGCTACGACGAGGTGGGATTAAAACCCCTCCGCTGGGTACCCTGGGGCCGTCTAGGCGGTCTCAGGCACCGTAAGGCACCCGTGATGATACATACATATAGATAAGTATGGCTATTACACAAAAATAAAACGAATCAAATATTTGTAAATTATTAATTTAATAAGAGGTTATTTTATTGTGTGTTACAAACGACATTAATATTACAAATATTGCTTTAGGAAGACAAATTATGAACGTTAAACAATCCATCAGATATGACTTCGTAAGCCTGTTTCAGTCTTGGAGTTATATCCTCTGCAGGCTTATCGTTGGCCACCACCCATGTAGAGCCCGACTCAGCTTTTCTTATCACCTCTAATAGCCCATTTACAGCAGATTCGACGCTGAAAATCGGTATTTTCACATGAAATTTTTCATAATAAACTGTAAATAAACTTTACTTTTGGAAAATATTTTCCGTGTGAAGGTTTTTATTAAATAAAAAATGGATAAAAAAAAACATAAATAAATTTATGGACTTTCATGATGTAGGTTTAAACTTTGAACAATTTTTAAATACAGAAAAATTTTTAGCTTATTATTAGTTTGTTTTTATTCGCTTAAAATTTGATAAAAAAATAAACGGTCAGTGTAAAGGCAATGTGTCATAATTCATGATATCAAAAAAATACTCAATCAAACGCAAGATAACCAACTACTGTAAAGGTCCCCATTCACGGGCATTCCATTTGGATTCGCTCCGATCCAAAAGAGCAAAAACTTGTCTTGAATATCAAAAACCGCGTGGATTATGTGGCCGCACTCGTGGTAATTTGGGGCGTTGGAGTGGAGCGAATCCAAATGGTTAGCTGATTCCATTGACTTGTCAATAGTTATCTACCAGACTTTACATGCCGCTTACCATCAGGCGGGTGTAGAGTATATATGAATATTACTTTACCTTTGTCGATAAGAAAACGGTAAAGACTTGTTATCTTCACACGGAAAACTGTCATGTCTATGGAGTATGGCTGTATCTGTTGGTCCAAAGCATACGGACACAACTCTTACTTGGGTTTTCGGATATTCCATCTGAAAACGCAACCTTAATAAATAATCCATTGAAAGTATATAAACGCCGCTGCTCTGGGTCGGGAAACACGGAGCGTCGGAAATGTGGACCAATTTTCTGCCAATGTCTACCAAGGGCCAATCCTAAATTCGCCGTCGCAAATATATAATCTTCTGTTTGTCAGCAAATCTTTAGTCACAAAATTTCATCAGTCAATCCTTACTTTAAGACCTTAATATCATTATCAAGCCGTTTCATACTAAATGTTATGAAAAAATGGATTTTCTTCATATTTTTTTTTCGATTTTTAAATATGTTATATTTTTTTTTACAAATACTTTAACATGATATTTAATATATACATAAAACTTTTACTAAAAAAAATTAAGAAAAAATACTTACACCAATACAGTTGCTGAAATGCAATACAGCGCTTTTTGTAGCAGAATAGACTGCTAGATGGGGAGAGTGACTGAATGCCATTAGGGAAGAAATGTTAACTACTGTCCCTCCGCAGCCACCTTTATCTACTCTCATTAACTCTACTGCTCTCAAAGCTTGTTGCACAGTTGCCATCTAAAAATAAATATATAAAACATTGCATTACCTACGTACTTGTTATTTATTTATTTAATTTATCTAGAAGATTTACAGTAAAATAGCAGTAACAATAACTATTACAACTATATCTACAAATCTTCATAAAATAACAACTTATAGTTTTGAACAACACAAATACACAATACAGCGGGGTGATTACGCGCACAATACTAACCTAAACTTGAATCGATATGATGCAATTCTGACGTAATGCAAACCTGGTGACATTGAAAATTGACAGACAACTACGTCATTTTGGTTAAAATTTAGCTTAACATTATTGTAGTGCCTTCAGACACTAGAAATACAATACCCACAACATAATGACAAAATAAAAATAATCAATAAAACTATGAAATTTAGTTGTTGGTAGTCATTATAATATATTTTTTATTAGAGCACGGCATATGGTCTTGGTATCTACCTGGGCCTATTTCATGAACGTGACAATTATAATTTACCACGACAATTTATAATACATTGCTTAGTTTAGCTTGTTCTAAGTAAATAATTTCAACTAAACTAAGCAATGTTTTATAAATTGTCATAGTAAATTACAATTTAAAAAACATTGCTTGGTTTAGTTAGTTGTAGGTAAAAAAATCCATATAAACTGAGCAATGTATTATGGATTGTCATGGTAAATTACAATTGTCACGTTTATGAAATAGGCCTCTGGTGGTTCATAAATGGGGCCGATCAACACATTGTTGTTTAACTGTATTAGTCATTCCCACTATGACGGCTAAATTATGGGGTTTAAAGACTACGAATTTGTATTAGTTTTTAAAGTATTGTCCTAATATCCTCACTGCTCCATCGTTTTATGAACTGCACCCTGAAAGGATAAGGATGGATTTGTAGGGTACCTACAGAAAACTTTTGAACCTAGCAAAGTTATAGAGACCCAAAAATTTGTTCTTCTTGTAAATGTTAGTTACTTAGTCTTCTTGTAAATTTTTATAATGGGGTTATAATATGAGTAGTTAATTATAAATTCATCAAAATAATATTTCCCCATAACTTCCGCAATAGTCTAATACTAAAATTGAAGCAAACCGCTTTTTATTTGTTGACCAAATGGTGTCAAAGCGAAAAGAATGACTTGTTCCCAGCTGATTGGGTAGATGAAGTATGTACAGTCAGTTCGCACGATATTGGCGTATGAGCTAGTCAACAGTTTAATAGTATGCGAATAAGACTGAAGAAATCTATAAAAAGCTATTTTTGGTTCTTTTAAGTAGAGTAATCCCATAGTGAGATTTCTTTGTTAATAATCGTTCCTGGATGTATTAAGGATTTTTATATAAGTTCTATAACTAAATGTATGTACATTTGTTTGACAGCACTATGTATAGCGCCTCGGAGAGCACGATAAGCTGTCGGTCCCAGTTTCACTATACCAACCTGTAAACTGTATATAGTCTACATCCAAACATCGCGACGAGCTAGCCACTTGTTTGGTGTATACTCATGCCATCAGCTACGATGAGGTGGGATTAAAACCCCTTCCGCTGGGTACCTTTAGGCCGTCTAGGCGGTCTCGGGCGCCGTAAAGCATTCGTGATGATATTTATTTGTTTGTAACTAAAACTAAATGGTTATCATTCAGTAACACAATAAATATGTCCATTATAAACTTACAAAATTAACTTCAATCATTCTTCTATGAACATCAAAGTTAAGATCCGATGCCAAGACTACAGCATTATTTACAACCATATCGAGCCTCTGATACTTTTCCCAAACTTGTGCGAAGGCATCAGAAAGCTCTTCCTCATTCCCGATGTCACATTCTATAAACTTAGCTCTTAAAGCTCCAAACTTATTATTGAGTTCTTTCTCAAGCGAAGCGCCTTCCTTTTGAGCTATGTCTACAAACGCCACATGCTGGAACAAGATAAAAGTAATGAAACATAAATAAAGAGGGAAAAGTAGTTCTTTGTCTGTACGATAGAGATGATTGTTCAACGTAAATATTGCAGTTACTTACTTCTCATTTTGTTGTATCTATATCGAAATGTGTATGGATTAGTTTGTTTTAGGTTAGCCTTTGTGGTCTATTGTGGTTTTAGCTTGCTATTGTATGCAGTTCAGAACAGCCTCTTCACTACCAACTAAGAGAAACACTGTTTACAAAACTATAACACATTTAACACTTTTCCAAAATTGCTATGTATTGTTGGTGAACAGGTCCTAGTTATTTCTTTTTAGGTCAGGTTGTTTACAAATAATAAGAGATTAAATAATTTTACCCAAATTTCAAGATTTTTTATTTTTATAAGTATAAAGATAGAGCACACTTAAAAAACACTATGGTTACGGGTTTAAAAACGGGGTAAATAAATGAGTTTTTTTTTAATATTTTATTTTGCAAATTTGTTTCACAACACCCACCACCACTACAATGCCTCAGAGCCTTAAGCTATCGGACCCAGTTTAACAATAGGTATCAACTTTTAAAACTTTTTATTATGAATATGACCACCGGTGATGTGCGTACGCATAAAGTCCTTTATGTTTTTGATGCCTAAAAGTAGGTATAGCATTTTTTTTTCACTTATTTTTGCTAAGTTATGTGTGTTATTACAAAATGTACTTTTAAACTATATTACCTGATAGATAAGGAAAAGTAGGTAGGCAACAGAAACAGTAATGGGACTTATAAAAATAAACTATAAAACCTTTGATACCAAAAATCTATCAAGATTTTTCTGACTTAAAACTGTAAAGTGCTAAGACATAGTAGGTATGTATTTAACTTACTTCTACAAGATATATAAATTGTTTAATATTTACTTACCCTAGCATTTTCACAAAGTAAAGCCCGGACTAAACCCGCCCCTATGCCCTTAGCGCCTCCAGTCACAAATACCACTTTGTCTTCAAAATTATAATTCTCCATTATACTTCACAAATAAACACTTTAAATTTTATTGTGAGCTCCGTTTTACCAACATAAACAATGTTTTATTGATAACACAATCAAATTTTAGATAGCTCTTTATGAAGTGTGATATAAATCATAACAAAAATACCTACTAAGTAATATATTATAAAATAATTTAATATTAATACACTTCTTTTAATATTTACAACACTTTCTATAATATACTGATATATATAAACTAAAAGTGTACCGTTAACTTGTACTCACTCTTAGTTATTAATTTATTTATCTTCTTTACTGTGTACTCACTCGATTAACTAATTATTATTTATTTGGAGTCATTCGGTTAAGTATCTATGTATCTATATTTTTTATTTTTATTCTTATTAATCTTAAGTAAGTATATATTAGTATACTTGTTTCACATAGTGTATATGTGAAACAAGCCTAGAGTAAAGCTTAATTTTTCATCAAGAAAAAAAAAGTGTGGTATGTCCTACATATTTTTTATATTATTATTGTTTTTCGATGTAAATCAAAACAAATAACATTATTAATAAATTAGGTAACTAAAAATATAATAGGTTTATTTTTCTTCATTATACCAGCCTTTCACGCGTCAACTGCTGGATATAGGCCGCCCCCAAGGATCGCCACAATGACCGGTTCTGCGCCGCCTCTAGCCATCGGCTTCCCGCGACCTTTTTCAGCTCGTCGGTCCTTCTTATGGGGGGCTGGCCTCTGCTGCATCCTCTAGCACGCGGTCGCCACTCGAGAACCTTAATGCCCCAACGGCCGTCCGTTCTGCAAGCTATGTGGCCTGCCCACTGCCACTTAAGTTTGGCGATTCTGGAGGCTATGTCGGTTACTTATATTATATGTTATATATTTTTTTTATATATAATTAATTTGGAAGAACTTCAATTCTGCTCATGTGCCCAAAACACTTTCCCCAGTTTCCCCAGAATTTTTAGTTTTTTTTTTACATGCAAAGATTATTATTATATTTTCTTTAATCCTTAAGCAGTCAAAAACTATCTATAAAACCAGTATTAAACTAAACTTCCACATTTAATTAATTCTAAATTCAAAACCAGCGACATACATTGTTCCATCACCAGGCAACATGGCTTTATATGTTTTTATAAACACGCCCTGTCCTATAGAAACCTCGAAGAACCCTTTTCCGCTCTAGGCGTTCATTCCACGTCAAGAACATCCACCTAGCTGTAAAACTATAAATGAAACCTTATCAGTGTGGGTTAAGGTTTACATGGTTTGTTATTTTGAATGTGTCGTAGGGCTTGCTCTACTTGAAAATGCCACAAGTGCGTCAGGGCTTTGACATGAAACAATAGATGGGAATTACGTACATGTCATAACGTTGCGCTTATGAAAGCTTAATGAGCATTTTTTTTTCTAATTTTCTCTTGAGTGCCGCTGGTTCTAACTAGATGGCCTATAGTTATTTTTGTTGAGGGAAGCTTCCTCCACCTCATACAATAACTTTAATGGTGAAACTTTGGTGTCCGTCTGTATGTTTTTTTTTTGTTTGACTAATACAGCTTGAGGGGCATTATCTATTTCCAACGATGTCGTGGCTGCGAGATTCGCTAGCCGAAAATGTCTGTATGTCAGCCTGTCTGCATCAAATATCTAGAGGTACTGGTCCATTTTGCTTGAATTATTCTTGTTTAAACACCATTGTAACTATTAGTAATGTTTGTAAAAATATGTAATATACCTTTAGGTAGGAAGTCTCTACAACTCAAAGTCCATGAATGGGGTCAATCAATAATTGTTCTTAAACGATTTATGTGGTAACGACACCGATCGATCGGCCTAACGAAGTTATAGAGACTTTCCTCCCATCTTAAACACTAGCTAGGCCGACCGACCCTCATGTTTCGGTTTTAGTCTGTGTGTTCACCGGTTTTCGGGAGACTACTGCATCGATTTCTTGTCGAGGTGGTACTCTCCTTTCAGCTTGCGGTTACTTTGCAGGCAGTTGAATTGACGGAAAAGCAGCGGGATATTAAAATTGACTCTAATGCGAATTTTGTATTTATGGGCGGTTGTTTCGTAACCGTATCATTTATCCGGTAAGTGGAAGCGATCAGTGTTGTTAAACAACAATGCATTAATCGACCACATTCATGGACTGTGTGGGTATGCTTATCAGCAGGTAAATACAAAAACACATGCCGTGCTCCAATTAAAAAAAACAAAATACCTAGCAGTAGAGTTTTATTTCCACCTCGTCGTAACTTATGGTATTCTGAGTCTATACCGAACAAGTGAACAGCTCGTCACGGTGTTTAGCTAGACTCAATAACCCATCTATAAACAGTAGAACAAATTGGTTTGTGAAACTTGGACCAACAACTTAACTTGCTGTCTCACTGAATTGTGGTGTTGTCAAACTAATGTACATAAATATGTTAATAAAAATCTTATTGGTACAACCGCCACCATGTCAAAATAATTAAATTTAAAACAAAACAAACATCTGAAAAAATTTCAAGCGCGAGGTAAGCCACAATATATTTCTACGCACTTCTCAGTCCGCGACTGTAAAGGAAAACTTAAGGGTCGAATTCCATTCCAACATAGCATTTGAATACTGCATAAAAATGTCTATCTTTTTATTTCATTGAATTTTATACCTATGTATGAAATATGTGTCTATATATTAAGGTCGGTGGGAGGCCTCTCACAAGAAAACGTCAAGTGTTTTCGCTTTAGTCTGTGGGTTCCGCTTTTTGAAAGTCTACTGCATAAATTTTTTGTCGATAGTCTTCTTTTAGGGTTACGAAATAGGTAGTTGATTTGACGATAAAGTAGCCGAGACGATATTAAATAACTGTTATAAAAATACCTCATTGTCGCCACTTATTTCGTAGCTCACAATTTATATTGATGGACTCATTCATATACTTCTCTATCTGTCTCTACTATCAAATAGAGATAGAGTCACATGCCGTGCTCAATAAAAATAACAGTTACTCTCTGCTGCAAATATGTAGTGAGATTTTGCCTGCCTTTTTAGCACTATTTCCCTCCAGCTATATTTCATATACTTTACATGTATGATTTGTCTTCCTTTTGAGCACTATTCCCATCTAGTCGTATTTCGTACACTTTTACTTCTATGATTTTGCTGCCTTTTTAGCATTATTTCCGTCTAGCCATAAATCTATCATGATATTTTTTTTATGTTTATATATATAGGTATATAAGTAACATTACGCGCCTTATGGCGCCCGAGACCTCCTAGACGGCCTCAGGGTGTCCAGCGGAGGGGTTTCTAATCCCACCCAGTCGTAGCTGATGGTATGAGTCTACACCGAACAAGTAGCTAGCTCGTCGCGATGTTTGGATAAACTCAATAACCCATCTATTTACAGTTTCACAAGTTGGTATAGTGAAACAGTTTTACGTGCTCTCCGAGGCACTATTGTGTTGTTTAATGTTTAGCTGGTTTATTTTTAACTGGTACAGAATCCACCCACAGATCCGTAGTATATACCACTTAATATAATAGTAGTCTAACATAGTCTAACATAATAAAGCGTATTCATAAACGAAAATGCAATAAAATAAACAAACATAATTCACACAAACCTAAACCAAAAACTGACTGCAATTAAATATAGAATCAACAACCCAGTTTTTTGCCGTAAGTTTTTGCCCAGACAACTGTTACAAAGGATAGTAGATTTGCACACAACGCGGTCGCTCGCACAAACAATTCTTTACAAGAGAGCGTCCTTTGTTCCTAGCACAGTGAGGTGTAAACAAATGAGTGGTACTCTCTGTGCACTATCTGATTTTAATATTTTCTTTAGATTTGTATTTTTGTTAAATATTACTAAGTACAGAATTGTTATTAGATAAGTTTTTCATAAGGATAGAATCAGACGGTCATTACCAGTAGTTCAACTGCTTAGTTCAATATCCGGTCCACTTCACTTCTGTTTACTTCACTTCCCTCTAGAACACTTCAGTACACTCGACTACAATTCACTTCAATTTTGTTTATTTCATCAATTTGGTTTACCCCATTTTCCTTACTTCAGTTCAATATCTGCAATCACTACACTTTACTTTACGTATTTAACTTTATTTCACTTACCTATTTCTTTTATTGTTTTAGTTTAATTTAATGACTACAACTATTTAGTCCGACTAGTTCTACTAAAATAATTTTTTGCAGTCAGTTGAACTAGTTGGAAAAAAACGTCCCATAGTTCAACGGTTAAACTAAGCAGTTGAATCACTGGGAATGAGCGGAATTACAAATGAAGCTTTCTTCCTTTTTTTTTCTTTATGAAAACCAAAGACATGGCATAGCATAGCCCGCAATTGCTGCTTCACAGCAGAGCGAGCAAAATAATTATATCGTTTTGTAGGGTAGGACGTCATGCAGTAAGATTTTTGGAGTGCTGAGTTTAAATACATGCAAATAAATCGCATGTATTTGCATTAAAGCAAATACATGCGATTTATTTATTTATTTTCACGCAAAACACGCAGTACAATAGTAAATTGTAATTTATAGTAATCTTAAAAATGGTCTACATTATAAATTTACCACACCAATAAAATATCATCAAGGGTGCCTTACGGCGCCCGAAACCGCCTAGACGGCCTCAGGGTAACCAGCGGAGGGGTTTTTAATCACATCTTGTCGTAGCCGATGGTATGAGTCTACACCGAACAAGTGGTTAGTTCGTTACGATGTTTTGGAAGACTCAATATCCCTAAACAGTTTCACAAGTAGTAACTGGGACCGACATCTTAACGTGCTCTCCGAGGCACTAAATGTGTTGTTAAACAAATGTACGATATTTTTTTTGATTAAAAATACACCTGATAAACCCAAAATGCCAAATTTTAACTTTCTATGTTAAGCAGGTGATAGATTAAAGAACTTTAAAATACTATTTATACTAACTAAATAAAGAATTCCCATCCATTATAAAAAAGGTATGTAGCTCCAAAACCGTTGAGATTTGTTGAGTTTTGGCGAGATAGTTCTATAATTAATATTCTGTGAAAATCTGAAATACAATAGGCATTCATCGGAACTTTATACATTCAAAATTTAATCAGTTTTAAATTTGTTTTTGAACAAATACGTATTAATACTACTTTTATATTGTATAGCTTTACCATAAATTAGTCAGCATGCTATGAATTTACGTCTGCTTAAACTTTTATCTTAGACCTGCTTACCGAACTTACGCGATATAAAAAAGTTCTAGAATTACGAATACCTAGAACTAATAAAGTTCCAGTCACCCCTCACGTTTGTTATTGCTTGTTATCTACTTATACGCCCTCTATGGGATTTTTATTTAATTACTGTATATTATAATGAAGTTAGAAGTCCTAGATTCTATTACTAGATGGATATACTAGGCAGAGAAGTCAGGCCTTGTCATTATAGGATTAATAAACAATTTAAAGGGATTAAAAAATGAAATGTCCCAATTAAATAATAATCCAAATATGTAACAATATAAGAAAAAATAACAAGTAGTTAATAAATAATAACAAGCAATAATGGTACATTTTCTGAAGGGTGACTGCAACCTGGTTGGTACTGCAGCTAGGTACTTAACCTCTAAAGGTTGAGTACCTAGCTGCAAATGCGAGGATCGTGGGTTCGAGACCTACCCAGCAGGATGTTTTTCATTGCATACTATCTTTAAAAAAATCAATATAAAACTATTAAAAAAACAGCATTGAAAACGGTCACTCATTATGAGCTACGATGCTCAGACAGAAAAGGGGTTAAACTTACAAACTACACTCTTTTTTCATCAGGGATTAAAAAAAATAGTTGAAACTTCCCACTTCCTGTTTAGAAAAATATAGTTCACAACTACACCAAAAGTAGTTTTTCCATGTCTAATCTGTTGTCAGAAATAAATAGAAACTGTCAGTACGTTCTCTGGTAGAAGGTGTATTAAAATTTCATCAAAACGTCTTCTTTCGCGGCAAACGTATCCCCCGCGTCGCAAAATTGTATTTTCCAGACGAACAAAGCGAATACGTGGACGAGGTGTCCTTTAGGGAGCTGAACTTTCTCCTCTCTTTTTTACAGCAAAAGTCGCAGACAATAATATTTTTCTCTTATTATGATGGACACAATACTTTTTGGGAAATCTACGATTTTGTTTTTCCAAATGTTTTTATTAGTTTTGTTTTAGGTGTTCACTTTGTAGTTTTTATTACTTACACCTACATGTTATTATTATATATAGGTATATGTGAGATAGCTACGCAGACAATTAAAAAAAAACCCGCTCAACTAGACAAACTATTGAGACAAATTATTTGTACTGAAGTATTTAGACAGTTTTATTTTTATTTTGCATCATTTGTACGTATACGTATGGATCACTCCACCCATTTTCATTATATTTTTGGGATTTTAGCCATAGTAATTTTCGGGATTATAGCCATAGTAATTTTCGGGATTTTCAGCCATAGTAATTTTTGAATTCGATTGCCTTACGCGCCGTAACTAGACGGCCTCAGTGTACCCATCGGAGGGGTCTTATTTCCACCTTGCTATAACTTTGTCCAAAAAGTGACTTACTAACTTTCAAAATTTAATCTCAATTGAATATGTACTTTACTTTTCCCCCTATTCCTCTTCTTCTTCTGCTGTATGAAACCCTAACTACGCGAACGGATTTCCATTGACCGCTTTTGTGCTATTGTTTTAATTGTTCTATCTTTTCATCCAACGAAGATCCAAAAACACATTGCATAAGAAATAGTCACAGAAATTTCCATTTCAGGAAAAAATAAATTTATTAATAACAGTAATTTCCCGTCTTTATACATCCACTTTGTTTCTTTGATTCTATAATTGCTTTAGAGTAAGAACCAAAGTACCTGCCACCTTTTGTTATAGTTTCAAAGCATATATTTTCAACGGCAGAGAATTTCTTATCTGCACTTTATTCTCCAGTTGCAGTATTCTGAATGCAATTTGCTCACCGAAATTGCATTTCTACATCGAGCGTATTGTAAAGTGAAAAAGGAGAGACCGCAACACTTAATGTGCTTTGTATAATGTGTTGAACACAGAATGTTAATTATAATTAAATAAGCTTGTGATGGGCTTATATTGTTTACCATTTATTTGAACGACGCGTATAATTAAATTTCTCTGTTTAGATAATTAATAGATAATTTAAACTATCTAGCTGACACAGAAATTTCCAAAGTATATTATTATAAATATTAATAAATATGACATAACTTATAGGTAAGTATATTATATTAAATATTTATAATTAATTCCATTCCGATATATATAAATATATATATATATATATATATATATCTACTTGTATGTATATATAAATGAATCCCTATCTCCCTTGGTCACGCCATAACTTAAGAACGACTTAACCGATTTAATTTATCTTATTTTTATATTTTCTTTTGTGAAGGTCCTTACGGTACGAAAAATTAAGAAAATTGCGCATAAAATTTTAGAAAATACTATATTATCTTCGGTTATTCCCAGTTGTCATTACCGACTCCGTTCCTACTAACGACAAATGGGAAAAAAACCCAGTTGTCGTCACCACTAAAATTTATTTAATGATTTGCAAATTATTTTTTGAAATCAAACCAATCGGACTAAATACAATAAAAAAATTTAATGAAAAAAAATTGTTATTGTTTTATATAATGTGGGAAAATAATCTAATATGATCAAGCATATGCAATAAAAAGATTGCGTATTACTGGTACATACTTTAAAAGTGTGATTTGATTATCCACAGTTATTAATTAGTTTAATATAATAAGCTTTATTTAATTTAAAATATGAACAAAATACTTAACTATTTAATAATAATTTTGATTTTGAGACGATGGGCGTAATGTGCCGAGGACGCTAGCGGCGTTACCACGCTGGATGGCAATGCTGATCCTCTGAACAAGGAATTCCTTGCTCAGAGGATCACCAGTACCAATCTTTAGTTTTTTTCCAATTTCATGGATAAATTTACTAGCTTCCTCTGACCAAGGACCCATCGTCTCAACAGAAAAAGCCAGAAATTGGTGAGAATTCAGGAGCTCAGCATACTTAGTGCGTTTTATTTGCTTGTTCTGCTGCAAGCCCGGCACCTTTCGAACATAATGTAACATGACTACGACAAAGTGTGTCTACGCATGTGGCATCCCAGACCAAAGCGCGCCCACATTTATATGGTATAATGGTCATTCCGTCTGGTCTTTTGCCATCGTTTCTTTGTAGACCTACCGGTTCTAGAACAGACGGAATGTTTGCTTTTGATAATGCTCTACAGATAATGTCATTGATGTTATGGTGTCTAGAAAATCGACCGGCACTTTTTTGACATGATTGTCCATGATAACCTTGAGAGTCAGCCGTATCACCACAAACGCAAGAGTGAGACTCATAAATATTACACCCTATACGCAAGGCTGCGGCGATTCGAAGTGAGCCAGCGTCCAGCAGCGTACCCGTATATGGTGAGGGAATAACACGCAGCCAAGCGCCGGACTCGCTTTTGCAACTTGCAGTGAGTCGGGCTTCGTCAACAATGTTATGTCTCGGGATATTGTCAAAAATTTTCTTAATTATAGGTTCATCTAATTTTTTCTGAGATGAACAAATAGGAAATTCATCTTCCTTCGACGACATTTTCCAAATATTAATAGCTTCTGATTGTCTATGAAATTTTTTTGTTACAACAGTTGTTTTTGATAAAATAGATGTGCAAAGTAATTTAGTGCTAGCGAGTGAACTTAGATAAGCAGGAATTGATAAATCTATAATTTTTCTTATACCTAAACCACTATATCTAACTGGAAGGGCAGCCTGATTAAATTGATCAGTAGTAAATTTAAGGTTTAAGATGGATTCTAAACTTTGTTTCATTGCATTGTCAATTTCACTTAGTACCGGGGAATTCCAACAAGGAGTAGTGCGTAAAGTGTATATGTATCTTTGTGAGGTGAGACAATTTGATAATAAAAAGAACGCAATATGTGGTTCTATGTCTTCTAATTTAGTAATTGCCAGTTTTAATGTATCTAGCTTATTTTTTAAAACTGTATGTATACCTTCATCAATAAGGGGAGATCCGAGTAAAGTTATATTATCTTTTTTGCTTAGAATTTTTATTCCCGGAGCGATATTTACAAAAGCTTTAACTATTTTAATATTTATTTCTGAAGGAAAAATCAATTCACATTTATTAGGATTTATTTCCAAGCCAAGATATTTTGAGTTTGATATAATATTCTCAAAATCTGAAAGAACAGTAGAGGAATCGCCGCCTAAAAAAAATCATTTTCAAGAAATATAATAAAATGAAAAAAACACTAAGTAAATTTTTGGTAACAGGATTGAATAAAGCGATCCTATTGGTTGTTGCTCACGTATACGTAAATGAATATGTTACGTTTCTACAATGCGCAAACCCATGGTAGAGCCTCTGGAGTTATTTGATACGGGCAGACAAGCAGTCAGACACTCCTCATTAGGGTTAATTACTTGAATTTTTTTCCGGGACCCTAAAAATCACAAGCACCCTAGCTTATTTTTATATTACGTTTATGTATATTTAGTTTATTGTATAATATATAATTTATTCTATGAGCTGGTTATATTAAATATAGATTCAGAATATCTTTAACTACGACGAGGTCGAAATAAGATCTCTCCATAGGCACCTGTCTGTGATGACATATCTTTGCTTCGATACACAAAATCATACCAAACCGAAATGATTTTAAAAATTACATTCAGTAATCTGTTAAAAGATTTGAAATAACTTATCCTTTAAAATACCGAACGCGCTTTCGAAAAGTTTTAAAGTTGAAAATGGTTCAGAAGTAGAACATTTTGCTAGTCCCTATTTCGGTCAACTTGCTTTTGCGTACGAACGTGTCTATTCAGACTAAGCTATCTGGAATATTTAGGAAATTGTTATATTATTATTATTGAGAAACATGTTTCAGGAAACTATTTTGGTTATTAAATTTGTATATTAGTTTAACATGCATTTCGAATATTAAAATAAAATAAATAAATACCATCACGGGTGCCTATTTGGCTCCCGAGAACCGTTTAAACGGCCTCAGGGTCCCAGCGGAGGGATTAACCCATCCTCATTTCGCCGATGGTATTTGGAGGCAACACCTAACAAGTGGCGAGCTTGTTGCGGTGTTTATGATGAAATAGCCTCGTTGTATAAAGCGGTCACCCATCCCAGGCCGGCCTTGTTGTCATCTGCTTAACCTTGTTATCAGTTGCGCAGTGACTTAACCACTAGGCTGGGGCCGTATTCTATTATTTTAACAGAAGTTTAATTCTAAAACTATAACGCTGCAAACTTTAACTAAAATTCAATTTAATTTGGGTGTACCATAATTGTTAATACTTCTAGGGTTAGAAGTAATCAATATAATGTTATTATTTTATTTTCTTATATAAAAAAATAGAAACATTAAGAAATATACCTATACTTAAAAAAAATATAATAGAATAATAACTACACAAAACAAATAAAAACCTACTTAAAAAAAAAAAAAAAAAAAAAAAAAAAATCCCTAACTAAACATGCATATCCACTGCATCCAAACTCCTTCCGGGGCTGAACGTACCCATAACACTGGCCACGTTGCCCCTTTGTATCGCCAGTGATATGCGTTGCTTAAAATATATCAATATAATTAAACAAATCTTTTTTATATTTTTATACCCTCGTGACTATAAATAGTGATCGGAAATTCGGGTGTAATCAACCTAAACATTTTTTCCTTAAATTTAAATTCATGTTTTGCTCTAAAATCATGAATATTTTTTTAATATTTTGAAAAAATACCAGTATTTTTAATAAGAAAATTTACAAAAAGTATAATCATGAAGGTATAACAATGTAAAGTAAACAGATTTTGAGATTAATTTATAATCCTAAATATAAAAGTTATAAGTACAATGCGGAAAAGCAGTTGGTGCTATGGCCACATTTTTTGATGCCTCGTTACCTCTTTCCGTTATCCTTAAATTATTATTATATAACATCATTATATTATTAGACTAATTTATAAAAAAACTAATGAGTTTTCACTAGTACTATAGTATCTTATATTAATCCAATTATACAGTACTTTATAAATCTATAGAGAAAGAAAATTAGGAGGAAAGGGAAAAAAATATTGAATTTTTTTCTACTAATTTTATTTATTATGAAATTTTATATATTGGTATTATCAAACGCTGCGGCTCAATATTTTACTATTATTTTGATTAAAAAATATTTGGAGCCATTAAATTCAAATATAATCCCACATTGTTTTAATAAAAGATGTGTATTTTTATTTTGACATCAAAATAAAAATACGCCAATATAGTGTTCTGAGATTTATATAAACTTAAAAATGAATTAAAAATCACTGTCTTGTATTTTTCTTCCGATCGAGCGAAGTAATAAGTAATACCTAAATAAGCAATCGAGACAAATAACGATTAAATGGTCTCTTATGACAAATATTTTGTTCACTATTTAAAAAGTATAATTTTCACAGTGAAATCTTAATTACAAAATTGTTAAAACTGGAATACCCCCCGGTAAAACTCATTGGGTACACACTGGGATTTAACCTGTGACCAATACTATAATGATTTAAGTCTAAGATTTAATATAAACTCGATTGTATAATACTTATTAAAAAAAATACAATTCAAGTAGTTCTTAAAGTTCACTTGTAACTACAATACTAATTTAATTCCCGGGACCATGTTTGTTTGAATTGGTTCAACGATCCCCTTACGTAAATATATTTGAACCAAACTCGGCAACCCATAAACCGCACGCCTGCTCGGAGAACCGAGAAGTGAAATAAAATGTGAAATCCAGTGGTTTGAAACAACACAATACACGCCTTTACGAAATGAATGTTTCGAGAAGTATTTCTGAATGTTGCTTTAGACTTTACTGGTGTTCAAAACTTGCGGCGCCCAAACAAATATAAACCTATTATATAGCTAGCTAATATTACTTTCGCCGTTGTTTTTTTCTCTTTTTAGTATACATAACGTAAGCTTTGAATATATAGAGTCACCTTGTTGAGTTTTTTTTCTATTTCACTAACTAATTTTTAATTTGCGATACGTATGTATGCAATTAAATTTTCACGAACCAGCCACTTTTATGAAACAATAGACTTCATATAGAAATATATGTATTTCATACCGGTTGAAGTTGGTCTGTCATCCTATTATATCATATTTTTATTTATTTATTTATTTAAAAACTTAATTGCACAAGTTTAGTACAAAGGCGTACTTAATGCCGCTAGGCATTCTCTACCAGTCAAACCTTTAAGACAAATTAAGCAGTAAGTAGGTAAAATAGGTGCAGTAAAATACATTTAAGAGAGTATACAAATATTATACATACATACAAACTTATTATATAATCTACTATATTATTGTATAAGTTCTACACCAGTCAATATTATTTATCTGTTGTTCCAGATTCTGTTCGACAGTTTCACTCTCGGTCGCTTCACATCTTTCACAGAAGATGGCTGTCCTGACGGTTACATGCAAATACAAGAAGCCAGCAGACCCCAGGTCGGGGGCTCCTGGTGTGGAACATCTTGGGGTCCCTCCATATACTACAGCGAAACCAAATCCATCACACTTATCATTCGACTTCTTCATCTCTCTAAAGATCAAAACAACTATAATTTCGACTTTAGAATGGCGTATAAAGTCTTACGTAGAGAATATGCTACAGTTAGATACGGAGGCACACCACCTTCAGGTAATATTATAGTTATATAAAAACAAATATTAAAAAAATAAAATAAAATCCGACCTCTGACAGTAAAACACAATTCTTTCCAGAACGACCCTTCTTCAAACTAAGACCCATGCTTTATCCGGTAAACATATCACGAAACGAAGACGCGAGCAATGTTCCGAAAGCGACAAAAAGCAGCGAGTATTACCTCGGGGATTTGATCTCGGGGACGTACTGCTCCCGAATATTCAGCGACTGCGATCGTAAAAACTGCAGACTTCAGTCTCCCAATTTCCCAGGCGTATATCCCAGAAACTTGACGTGTTACTATGCGGTTCGACAACACGAAGTACCGCCAGGAAAGCACGCTCTTATCGTCGTAAAACAACCGAATGGGCAACTGGTATCCATCAGAAGCGAGAAGGCTTTGTACGCGGTACCTCAACAAGAGAGAGGTAACAATGGAAGGGAACTGAAAGTGTGGCAACAATGCGACGAAGTGCAGGATTACGTCACAGTCTACGATGGTTACACGACCAGAGATCCGGTTATATTGAGATTTTGCGGCGGTGGAGTGTCCGTTCCAGAAGCCATATCGAGTGGTCCTGAACTTTTAGTAGAATTTACAACATCGCCTTTCGGAACGTTTCTTCAGCCCGTCTCTGCGCAGTCATTACATGGATTTCAGCTCGAAGTAGAGGTATAAATATTCAGATATAATATGATAATTCTTTAAATCGAGTTTTTGAGTCTTAACAGGTTTTTCCAAGTTTTAAACTTATTATCGTACTTAAGATCTTATTAAACTCGCGTGGGTTAGCTGGCTGGGATCTCGGCCGACGACTAATTATGCTTCCATTTAATTTATTAATATTCGCCTTTATAATTAGGCGTTTTAATATTTTTAAAAAGATAAGAAGTTTCTTGAGTTTTTGTTTTAATTTAAGTTTTTAGCCCATTGGAAATAAAGCCCAAAGTAGGATTATATGATCTGGAGCACTGCCAACTTGCAATTAATGATAAGTCTAGACCTCGTTCTACTATTAAGGTCATTTACAATATAAACGTAAATTATTATAAAATTTAAATTGTCATTGGCTGTACTTATATTTGCGAAATAAGAACTCTTAAACAGAATTAAGATCCAGTGTAAACACTGAATTATAATATTTCTTATCTTCATTTCCAAAACACTTACAAATTCCACTTAACATGGAAATTATTTTAGACATAATTAACAGTAAATCGGATAACAAACAAGGTATGATTATAACAAAAAAAAAATAGGGACTAAAAGAACCTATATATGTACTGGCCACTTGTCTTATTAAGTACCTAAGCAACTATTTTAGTTTACGTATTTAGTAAAATAGCAAACAACTTAAATAACAGTGTTGTTAAAAAAAAAAGGTAAGTACATAAGAAACATTTATGAAAATAACAAAGATAAAATAATCTATAAGTATAGGAAGTTAATAGTTTGAATATGGAAATAGTTCAAAATGCGTTCCAGAAATTAGATACATTATGATGGAATTAGGTTAATGGACACGTATATTATCATTGTGGAGAATTATTTAAAGTGCTTCCCTCTCGCTTAGCAATAATAAATCAGGCCCTGAGGCCGAGCTTGGACCTTCGCCAAAGTGTAATTAGTAGCTAGACCTCTCGCTCGCCGACCTCATATAATGGACTAGATTGGAACCCCAATCTCTTATTATTATAAAGTTATGAAATTAAGGCAAAGGCCGATGGGTGTTGCTTATTCGAAATATTTCAGTCGTTCAACTTAAAATTTAATATTTTGGAACATATACTGTATCGGTATATATCTTTTTGGATTCAGGGGCCCTAGAGAAATTGCAGAAACTGGAAATCTTTCGATGGAACGGATCCATTGTTTTGATTTTATCTACTCGTACTTAGCATGACAAGTCACCTAACTATTCGAATAATAATAAGAACTAGAAATGCGGTCGTATGATTGGTCAAAATGTTAAAGCGGTGGTATAGTTAACGCGTAAGTAAACGTTAAAAAAACTCACACTAGGGCTACTGTAGGCATATTACACCGTACAATGTTAAGCTAAATTATAACTAAAATCAGGTACTCGTAGTTGTCTGTAAATTTTAAATTTCACCAGGTTTCCGTTACGTCAGAATTTAAAATATCGTTTAAAATTTAGCTTCGTGTTGTGCGCGTAATCACCTCGCTGATGGTAAGATGACCTAGAAAATTCTTGCATGTGGTTGGTCAACCAAAATATTGTTGTTTTATTTATTTATTTTTATTTAAAAACTTTATTGCACAAATTTAGTACAAAGGCGGACTTAATGCTGCTAGGCATTCTCTACCAGTCAAACCTTTGGGACAAATTAAACAGTAAGTAGGTAAAATTGTTTAACGAGCATATTAAAGTAGAAGCGACCAATGCTGTTAAACAACCATATTTTCGTTGACCAACCCCATGCAAGGACATTCTAGGTCATCTTACCATCAGCGAGGTAATTACGCGCACAACGCTAAGCTAAATTTTAAACGATATTTTAAATTCTGTCTTCTTTTAAAGTCTAATCAACTACCTGTTTCTTAATCGTATCCTGAAAGACGACTCGGCAAGTAGTAGGCAAGTAGAGTCGATGCAGTAGCCTACACAGACTAAAACGAAAACATGACTAGGTCCCTTGACAGTTGTAGTTGTATTTGGAAGTGCTGACGAACCGTTTGTAAATTAATTTTATCTGATAATCTGTCTCACTAGACTATAGCTACAATAAAAAAAATAAGTAAAAAGTAAGTTAAGGATACAAAAAAAAACAAAAAAAGTGGGTTCAAATATAGTTATTGATTTATGGCAGATTGCTTTCATCATTATCATCATCAACAGCCATAGGACGTCCGCTGCTAGACAGAAGCCTCTCTTATAGATTTTCTAAAAGACCGGTTGAAAGCGGCTTGCATCCAGCGAGTTTCTGTGGTCTTAATAAGGTCATCGAGCAGATTGCTATATGTATCGGTAACAAAAATCTATTTTTTCTTCTATATAAAAAGTAACAAATAATTAGTTGCATCCCTCATTATTACATTCCAAAAAAAAACTGTTGATTATAGAGATCTCGTTACGGGATTTATTTTATTACTATATAATTAAAATTCCATTATATAATATATATTATTAATAACATCATCATAGTAAGATCGTTCGTCCTGGGGCCTATTTCATAAACGTGACAATTGTAATTTACCATGACATTTCATATTACATTGCTCAGTTTAGTTGGAATTATTTACTTAGAACTATCTAAACCAAGCAATGTATTATAAATTGTCATGGTAAATTACAATTGTCACGTTTATGAAATAGGCCCCTGAAGATGCCTCGTCGAGAGGTGAAACACGTGTCGACAAAAGTGTTTGTTTGTTGGTGATATTTCTTTGTGTAGTTACATGTAACACATAATTAGTACACCAACATCATAAGCGGAATAATTGCAAAGTAATATTTTATTTATACTGTGTCATTTAAATAATGAACTTCCGCAAAATAACGCCTGATTCAATTAAATTCCATTATAATCAACAGGTGCGATTCGTCGATCAACAATCGCCATCTTACACAAAAAACAAAAGAGCTTGTGAATTCTGGATTCGTGGAACAGGAAAGGGTGTTTTAGAAAATCCACAACACACTATACCTCCAAATACTACTTGTCTATATCACATGCAAGGAATAGATACTTCTGGACCTTCTGGTAGAAATTTATATAGAAGAACATCATTCTCAGCGCCTAGGTTCAGAGTATGGTTTTCTGTCCTTAAATTCTTTGTGACCAATGCATTGAATCCCAATCTGCCTGAAGACGAATATTGTGGAAGCCATTTAAATATTTGGGATGGACCTATGCGAATATCTCCGGGGTGCAGTGATATATTTTGGTAAGAATAAATTAATTTATTTTATTTTAAAATTCTTTATTGCACAAAATTGTACATAGGCAAGCTTAATGTCTTAAGCTTTTCTACCAGCTAACCTTTGAGAGAGTGAAATATGTTTATGGAGCAGCGGGGTGAGAAGGAACTTTATTTAACACTTTCGCTTTCGTCAGTGGAATCGTTTTCGTCTTGCTATGGTCAGAACTTGTATAAATAATATACGGAAGTGATGTAATGCATCTTCAAAATTATTAGGTTGATGATTTTTCAATTGAATTCTTTAAAGAAACGAATAATTGATATTTATCTCTTTTCTAAAGTTGAATCGAAAGAATTATGGTACAGTTTTAATAATTTACATTATTTGTCAGCTCTTCCGTATATTATTCATACAGGTTCTGGCCATAGACAAGACGAAAACGATTCCACTGACGAAAGCGAAAGTATTAAATAAAGTTCCTTCTCACCCCGCAGAACTGTATTCAAAAATAGAAATATAATTAATATGTTTTTATCATCAATATCATCATAATGTCATCAATGATGCATTAAAATACCTGAACTACTTAAATACAGTATTTAATATAATACACGCAATATTAATAATGAATTTGTAATAAATTTTCAAAATAATTAATTACATTGTTATAAAATTTTTAGTATTATCACAGAAGAAATAATAGTACAAGTAGTATTATTAAAGACACAACCTAGTGCCTAAATAAACTTAATGCTAAAGCTTTAAGTTAACCTTTGTTTACTGATCAAATTTTAAATAATAAATAAATGTTTAAATAAATAAATAAATAATATACTCGTATATATACCGCTAAAACGTCTGTGATTTTCAATATTTATAAACATTTTGCAACCGGTTAAATATATTTAAAATAGCATAAATCTACCTATTTCTGGTTTAAACTAAAATAAAACTGCTATTTTCAGTGATAAAGAGAGGTCAGTGCAAATGTCTCGAGCTACATCCGCCCAAACAGTAATAGTGGGCCGCCCTCCCACTAATGCAACACTGGTAGCGAGATTCTGTAGAGAAAGAGCGCCTAGGACTTGTGAACATGCTCTTATGAGAAAATCGAGGGCTTGTGCCAGAACTGAAAGCTTTTTATCTAAAGGAGATTCTTTAACTTTGGAATTGAAGTTGACCCAAGGGACTGCTCTAAAGTAAGTACTCTTAGATTATAACCGTATGTTTACCTCACTGAAAATATATTTTTAGCAAAAAACTCCGCATTTCAGAATTTATATTTTACATCAAAACTTTGATGCTTGAATTAAGTCTGTAGAGATTTAAATATTAAAATAGGTATACTTTACTTTTTAGATAAAAATATCGACTAAAAAGCTTTCTTACAAGAATAGTTTGCAAAATATATGTTAATTCTATCATACTCAGTCGCTATAATAAAAATATTAGTATTAATCCAAATAAAGAGTAAAAAAAAGTTGTTCGCGTATAAAATAAAGAAAACTCTAACTTTGCTTTAATAAAACCTATTTCGATAGTTATTTGTAGGTAAATAATTTCGTTTTTCAGTTATATATAAAAAAAAAACGACCCTTATTTAAAAATATAGCTACTGTGTAATTACATAAATATGAAACGAAAAAATCCAAAAATTTTGGATTTTTTTATGAAAAAAAAAATAAATAAATAATAAATACCACCATGGGTGCCTTTTTGGCTCCCGAGAACCATTTAAACAGCCTCATGGTACCCAGCGGAGGGATTAACCCATCCTTATTTTGCCGATGGTATTTCGGTAATTCTATTTAATAAATTCTTTTAATATAAGATCGGAATTCAGGCCAAATTTCGCACTTGTCGGTTGTATCGAAATACCTATTCTAGTTCATACTAATCATTAACACGTTGATTATTGATTTCAGACCAGTAAATTTTAAAGCACTTTATGAATTTGTGGACTTACACCAAGATGGAGATCCGTGGGGTAGAGGTCCATGTTCACGAAGATTTGTCTCCCGATCGTTTCCCGAAGCACCTCCAGATCCTGCAATCACCTTCTCGTCACCAAGAGATGTCTTCTTATATGGACGTGGAGGATCCAAGAATATAAGGTTAGTGTTATATAAAAGCAAATATTAGTTAGGACGTCATAATAATAATTTAGGTACAATAATTAAATAGAGTGCATTAGATCAAATAGTGTTCCAATAGAAGCCAAATTATTTAAATGTTTAGGGTGCAGTTACGAAACTCGCGATTAATTTCATGATATAGTAGTGAGATTGTGTTCTTTTTTATCGTCATCTGTTCCGTGATTACATTCGGATATTGGGAAGGTAGTGATGAAGATATTGAAAAAAAAATGAAAAATATCTCACTACTATATCACAAAATTAACCGGTCTATTACTAACCGGAACAGACTGATATCAAAAGATCTAAATAAAACTGTATTGAAAATCCTGGTTTATAGATTTTGTAGATCTAAAAAAACTCTAATTCTTATTTCAGTTGCACCTACCGATTTGAAGCGAACCCAGGCGAAGTAGTTCGGATTCGAGCATGGGGTATCAGAAGCGGAGGCAGGATCTGCAGATCAGTTAGGTCCTCACATTCACCGTGGTTTAGATGTGCTGGAGACCAAACTTCTGCTGTGAGGATATTTGATAGACCTTGGAAGGATTCAGGACCTGGAGTTCCTAGGGATTGTCTTTGCAGGTACAGCTTAGTTTGGAAATATTGAAATAAAAACACGAGTTCGTTTGACATCTTGAGTAGGCATAGGCAAAGTATAAAACATATAAAGGTGGCACTAATGCCAAATAGCTAATTTCGTTTGTATTAAAAAAATATTTTAATAATAAAAGTATATCACAATCTTTGTTATTAATTTGTATTGTTCATGATATTTTATATTTAGGGCCATCTTTCATTACAAAAAAAATACTGTAAGGGCAACTTTGCTTAATTTCATGGTTGAGTTTTTTTTGAAACATATTTAATACCTGATTAGTCTATTCAAAACATCACGACGAGCTAGCCACTTGTTCGGTGTAGGCTACGACGAGGTTGTATTAAAAACCCCTCCGCTTGGTACCCTGAGGCCATCTAGGCGGTCTCGGGCGCTGTAAGACTCTCGTGATGATATTTATTTTATTACATATATTATCTATTACCTAGAATTCACATCAGCTTTAATATCTTTTACAACAAACTACTATTTTAAACACCACCACTAACAAAATCCCAATAGGTATAAATAAACTTACCTAAAACCTATTCCAGTGACATCGGTGACTACGAGTTTACATCCGAGTCGACCGTAGCGGAACTTAAGTTTGACGTAGTAAACATGAGTTCTCTCGATGACTTCCGATCTTTCGGATTTGAGGCTTCGGTGGAGTTCATCCGTTTGGAAGCTGTTTGCGAACGAATGCATCGACTGCATGGAGCTAGCGGCGACTTACATATCCTTTCGAGTACTCCTTTTAATCAAAATGTGAGTTATATCATTTTCTAGAATATTTTGAGAAATATTTTAAATGTGTTTGATACTAAAAAACTACTGTATATAGTTTATATTTGCATGAAAAATTTCACAAAGATAATGTAGTTAATATATTGTGTTGAGATATATATTCGATAAAAAGTTCGTTTTGATTAACGGGCCATGAATATAATTAGTCAGTGAACAATTACTAGGATGAAATTCAAACTTTGATGCGGCAGGAGCTGGTATCAAATAAATGCTAAATGGCTCTCTCTACTTCATAAATTGTTATATATATTTTGACAGATATAACCATGGCATGAGTAGTTATTAAAAGAATAATTATAAACATCACTTATAACTTAGTTTTTTTGATTAAAAGAATATAGTTTATTTTAGTTGTTTTGTAACCACACTCTGAAAGTCCAATGAACCTACAGACTAAAACCGAAAATAGACTAGGTTACTTGACAGTTTTTGCATACCTTCCTCTTATTGAATATGTTGTTAAAATTCTTAAATACAATTAATACTTGAACCCACAAATACCATCAGCAAAGAACAAGATGGTGTAACCCGCATCCTCTATTATTTTACATTATAGAGCCAAGATGTGTGTGATATATAGGCATCAGGATTAAGGGCCACATTTTAATAATACGAATTTTCTAATAAGAGTAATTCTTTTGGTAAAAATGGATCTTAATTTTGTTAATAAAAACCTCAAGTAAAAGTTAAAATCAAAATAAACATGGGATATTAAAGTGAGGTTTTCATGGTTTGAGAGTATTTTTTTTACAAATTAGGCCTATTTTCTAAGTTTATAACTAGTGTAGATTTGAATATATTGAAGTGCAATTTAATAAAAACGTCATCAAAGAGGGGGGGGGCAGCTTTAAGCCCATGTAACTTTATTTTAACTGTAACAAACTTTATATTTTGATTTTTTTACAATTTAAATTCTATTTTTGTTAACTGCAGTCATAAGTATTATTAGCAACTCTAAAAAAAAAAAAATATGGCCCTGGATTGTGATACTCATTGTTCGTATTTACCGAAATATTTAAAAACAAACTGCTCAATAATTGTTTATTTCTATATTAATGACTAATTCCATATACAATACAATTTCAGGAGCGCTGCGAACACAGACCCTGGTTAATAGATCCATCTCCTGGAAGATATCTGTACCTTCAAATCCGAGGGACCATAATCAAGGAACCTATCCTCGACAACTTTACGCTCGTCAACAACATCTCGGTGGCTCCAGATTTAAGACATCTTTGCGATACCCAGAATCGAATAGCTGTCTACGCTGGTGGTCTTTCACCAATTTTTGTTTGTCCTAGTCCTCCTTATGAACAAGTAAGTTGCAATCCAATTACTTTTTTTTATTATTGTATTTTATGATTTAATTTAAAAATTAATTGTTACTGTGAATACAAAAAATATAATTGGGTACAAAAAAATCTACCTGGTCAAAGTAGTACTCAATAATATATGACAACCTTATTAAGACCGCAGGAACATGCTGGATGCAAGATGCTTCAACCGGTCCTTTCGGAAAGATATAGGAGACGTTAATGTCCAACAGTGGAGATCCTTCGGTTGATTATGATGATGATGACCTACATGTCTCCGCGCTTCTTGGATACAGCCTCCGTTGACTAGTGGTTGCGACTTTGGCGTTGTATCCGGAGGTCGTGGGTCCGATTCCACCCATGGCAAAAAAAAAAATAATTTGTACGTTTTTTCTGTACAGTTTATCATGGTCTGGGTGTTTATTAAAATATAATATGTATTATTTTGTTGTTTCTGGTACACATAGTACAAGCCTAGAGCTTAGTTTGTGACCAAAGCAATATGTATAATTTGTCCTACATATTAATATTATTATGTCATAAACATAATTGTCGGTCTTTCATGTAACGGGTTTCCATAATGGACAGAATCATATAGTATTTGGTTGGGTAGAGAGGATACTGGATACAGTGAAGAGGAGAGTTAAATTCGGAAAGGCTCTCAACTCTGTTTCGCGATCTCAGGTTTAGAAACACTGCATTGTATCTTCTCTCGGTTCCTCTCCAAATAGTTTATTATATAATACAAATTAACTTAACGAAATATTAAAGTAAAAAAAAGTGAGTAGACTATAAACTTTATTACAGATATACAGATAGGCAAAAATGTTAATCCGTCTAAACTATTTGTAAGTATTAAGTTCAAGCCGATAACGTCTTGTGTGTAGAAAGCGGCCATAAATCCATTAAATTACTTTCAAGGTGTTAATAATAATAATATATTTCAGATTGAAGAAGTAGTAGAAGTGTTTTCTGATGGCTGGGCATCAGAAATAGATGTATTAGCTCGCCACGTCCTTTCTCCTTCAACATCCCCAGACCGGTTTAACCTGGACTGGCCACGGTCTCTTGCAGTAGAACTGTTTGCTATTGAGGCAGGGTCTTACCATGTCTCATGGCTCGAACTTTCTAGAAGGTGACACATTGTTTTTATATATTTTAAAACTAAAGAAGCAGAAAATACAATTTTAATTCAGTTCTACCTATTTTCCAAAAATATTCCGGCTGGTTATCCATCTAAACTCGTGTTGTTTGCCCATAGAATAAGTATTTGCCTTGCTTGCGTTGTTTAAAATAGAATATGACTGTATTAGCAAAATTTAAATTGTTTTAGTTTTGTTATTTCTAGTACACATCAGCACAAGCCTAAATCTTAAGTTCTGACTAGGGTAATATATGTAACGTTCTTCTTTAACATTTTAAACATCTCCCATAAAAATTTCCAGTGATAACTAAACATTAATTTTAACGGCAAATTTTACAGAACAGCAAGTGTCCAAGGTGGAGTATTTGCCATGTCAGGAGAATGCGAATACAGATGTGCTTCACTAGATGCTTGTATAGAACCAGACTTGTGGTGTGACGGAATATCGCACTGCCCTCATGGAGAAGATGAAAGACTGTCCCAATGTTCGTCATTGCTTCGAATGCCTGCGCAGTATGCTGCAGCATTACTTGCCCTTACAGTTCTTACTGCTTTTGCTACAGTAAGTATTATTTTTTTATACCAAGAATTTGGCGTGAAGTCATATACCACTACTTTTATAGAGAAAAATGAAAGACTGACAAAAAGTTCATCGTTGTAGTACGCCGCACATCATTACTCGCTCTTACAGCTGTTACTTTGGCTAAGATTGAAATTTTGTTTAAATCATTTCGGTCCTGCAATAGAAATTAGAACCTCAATTATTTACGACACGATATCCTTCCTTCTACACCATGTTCAGCTTCTAGGGGCTCATTTTATTTCCATCGTGTTTTTTTACGTTGGTTGTTTGTGTTTTTTTAAAGTTGATTTTATAAATAGAGATAAACGACGGGTAGGTTGATTTTTTCTTTGGTGTCTGTAACCATCAAATATATAAATACTATCACGGGTGCCTATTTGGCTCCCGAGAACCGTTTAAACGGCCTCAGGGTACCCAGCGGAGGGATTATCGTCCTCATTTGGCCGATGGTATTCAGCCATTCATTTCAGATTGTAACCATCAAATATGGAAAAAAACTACATTTCACTAAACCATATAGGCATTTTGCTTTGCTATAGTCCTAGCGCTACGACATGTTATTTGATAATTGTTAAAAATAAAACCGGATAAGTACTTATATCAGTAAACTGTTTAACTCGACCTTCTAACGAAGCGTAAACGTGATGTAACTTATCATAATAACTGGCTGTTTGTTATTTACCTTGGCCTTAACATAAATTATTGAATAATATTATGCCTCTCTATTTAGGTATGTATATTTAACGGCAAAGTTAGGTTTTAAATAAAAGGCACATGGAATGGGTATTGACTTTATGATGCTGTGTGTAAGTTAGTATAACTAAATACGCATAGGTATATAATTTGTATATACATGGTGACTTTGAAAGGATGTACTTTGGGCTAATATGAGGTTCTACTGATCAATACGAACAACTTTTCCCATGGAACCATGTGCCGCAAATGAAAAAAAAAATTGCCTTCTCTATACAAACTAGTAATGTTAAAATGACCAATTTGTATGGGGAAGCCAAAATTTTTTTTAATTTGCGACATATTGTTCCATAGGAAAAATTGTTCGATTTGATCAGCAGAACCTCATATTAGCCCAAAGTACATCCTTTCAAATTCACCCTGTATATAATATATATAAATTTTCAATGTTTGATTTGTCTTTTACTTGGCATATTTTTATTGTAAGCATATATATATTAGGGCTTAGCATAACCACATCGATATATATCGACAGTCGATAAAATGAATTTATGAATGAACATTCATTCATAAAATCGATATGTATCGAATTTGTCGATTTATCGAGCCTATCGATGTTGTTGTGCTAGGGCCCAATTGTCCCAATTGTTGCCATCTACTTATCATCGATTGTTCTTTAAGGCCTCAATAAGTTTTAAATGAAAACCGGTGTTAAATATCAGCAATTGTCAAATAAGTCACAATATGTTTTTTTACGTTTCTCTGCTGCAAGAAGTAATTTTAAAAATATCGATAAGATATTTGCCTTTTATTTGGCGTATTAGGGTTTTTAGCATAGGGCTTTTTTCAGAGTTCTATGATACGAGTAGATATTGAGAGGGGATCCCCTTAATATCTATAATAGAACCCTTACACTATTTACGTGTGTTGTTTTCTAACATAAAAAATATGTTTCCTCCTGCCAGCCCTATCTCATGACGGCTAAGTTTTTTTTTTTTTATAAACAGAGACGGCGTTGGACTTCAATCTTGCCTGATGGAAAGCAACGATAAGGTCAAAGAGATAGCCATGCTTACTCTGTAAAAAGTAGACCTCCCCGAAAAACCGGTAAACCCAAAAAAGAAACATGACTAGGTCACTTGACTGTTTTTGCATCGGTATGGGCGGTGGTAACGAGACCGGACGGTCGTTCTAGAGAAGTTATAAAGGCCTTCCTCCCACCTAAAAAAATGTGTGTGTGGATAATAACTTACATATATATATTTAATTTTATTAAGAATATGGGCCTAGCATAACCACATAGATATAGTTTAAAAGTCGATAAAATGAAGTTTATGAATTTCATTCAACATTCATTCATAAAATCGATGAATATCGATTTTTCGAGCCTATCGATGCTGTTATGCTAAGGCCCTATGTCTGTTAACTAAACGTGCTCCTGTTTTTTTTTTTTCACAGATAGCGGTAGCTCGATCCTGTCGCCGAAGACGCTCTGATCTTCAACAGCGTCTCAAGAGCTTATCATCAGATACAGTGATTTTTGACGAAAAAGAAATAATTTGCTGACACAGCGAAGACTCCGTGCGTTATGTAGAGGTAGACCGAGTCACCACTGTCTGACCAGTCTATTTCGCATGGAGTCTATACTTGGACAAATATTGTAAATTTCGTTTAATATATATAAAATTTAGTAAGTAAGTAAAATACCTACTGAAGATTTTGCAGTTCCTTGATAGAACGACAATATTAATTATTCCCAAACAAATCGAAGAATAGTGAAACAAGTAAATAAAGAAAGTATATGGGTCTAGTTATACACCTACTCCTTTTTAAGTCAGTTAAAAATTAACTTTTAACCTAGGTTTTTATTTAACTTTAAATTTATTATGGTCTGTATTAACAAGGCCATAATACAACACAATTATATATTTTATTTTGGCCGTGACCGTTGTATCCGGAAGTCGTGGGTTCGATTTTTAGTCTAGGCAAACAATATTATATTATAGTACCTACGATTTTCTGTCCAGTTTTCCTCTGTCTGGGTGTAAGTATATAAAATATAGTATGTATTAGTATCGCGTTCCTGGTACATATAGTACAAGCCTAGAGCTTGATTAGGTAAAATGTTAGAAAATATATTATTATTTATTACGTTATAAATCATACTTTTTACCCGGCAGTTAGTAAAATCTATATAAGTTTCTAAACTGTTTATACAATTTTATTTCTATTTGAAATTATTAAAAATACCTAGCAATATTTTACTTTAATTTTTATATATATTCAATTATATTTGTAAATTGATTGTATGTGTATGTATACGATACAAAAGAGTGTTTTGGTATGCATTACAAAATATTAGGTACATTTTAATATAAATAATCGCAATTTTCATGAAAGCTGTAGCAAAATTTGTAAATATTAGTAGTGAAGAAATGTTATAAAAATGTGATTTGTAAATATGTACCTATGACATTTTGAGGCGTAATGTAGGCATACAATTTTATTAGATGAGCAAAAGATGTATGTATTTATATATTGTATTATGAATAGATGGCTGTATTTTGGACCAAGTGATGTCGATCGGTGCCATTTTTCTACTTTTTTTTTTTTATTATTTTATTTGTAACTATAAATTTATCAAGGCTGAATACAAAAACAAAATATAGCGAAAAAATACCTTTATGAGTAACTAGTTGATCCGCGCAACTTCGTCTGCGCTTACGCTCTCAAAAGAAATATTTCTTCCCCGTTTTTGCAATCTTTTTCGTTGTTACTCCGCTCCTATTGGTCGTAGCGCGATGTTATGTAGCCTATAGCCTTCCTCGAATAAATGAGCTGTCCAACATTATAATAATTTTTCAATTCGAACCAATAATTCTTGAGATTAGCGCGTTCAACCAAATAAACTCTTCAGCTTTATAATATTAGTGTAGATAAATAAGTTATTTTTCTTTCAAATCCCGTTTTTTTATTCCTACTTGTTTTTTCACCTAATAATAGATCTATCTAATAACGATAATTTAAAAGTTGCAAAATATTTTTTTACTAAAATTAATATTTATATTTATTTATTACAAGCATTTTCTTTTTAAATGGCAAGATGAACGCACAAATTACTGCCCATCGACAAAAGCCACAATGCTGTTCTTATTAGTGGAGGTAAAATATAAATATTATACCGGGTGAAAATAATAAACTTATTCATGTTCAGTAACAAGAATAACTAAATCCGTTTTTTATCGCTGTTATTTTATGTCCAGAGGCTCTACCATGGGTTTGCGCATTATAGAAACGTAACGTATTCATTTACGTATACGTGAGCAACAACCAATAGGATCGCTTTATTTAATTCTGTTACCAAAAATAAAGCCATCCTATTGGTTGTTGCTCACGTATACGTAAATAAATACGTTACGTTTCTACAATGCGCAAACCCATGGTAGAGCCTCTGTAATATAATAAACAAAAAACGTAAAGTGCAAATATTATTCGCGTACTTACGGTTTCGTAGAACAAAAGTAAAGGAATTGTTAATTAAATAATTCAAAGAATAATAAACCTTAAATTTGCAAAAAAAGGAGAAGCATACATAAAAATATATCCAATAAAATTAAGATATTCTATAAAATGTCAAAAAACTTCTCATATGGTTGCTGCAAATCATGAAGATAAAGATAGGGAGGTGCCCATGGGCTTTAAATCGCCTTTCCAGTTGTGAGAACAGAAGATGGCCACCGCCATACAAATAAAAAAGCAGTGAGAACAAAAGCAATCACTGAGCGTTGATTGGTTGATGTGAGAACAGAATATAGCGGCAACGAACTTGTTTGACATTTCGGTTTATTGACCATTTAAGGCATTATGCTGTTCCATATATTATTATTATTTCCCTGCTACAGATGGGTAATAGGTAATTTACTTTTGAAATGAAACATTCTGCCCATTTCTTCTTAAGAGGATTTTTTTTCTAAAATAAAAATAAAACACTAAAAACTAATACAATTTGGTAAGTACCTTAACCGGTTTTAGAGATCAGACAGACAGACATACTGACGGGCTGAGTGCGACAAAAAGATACAAAGAGGACTAAAAATCATTACCTGTTTATTTAATTAAAATTAAACTTTAGTTTATTCGATTTGTCTATATACTTACCGGTATTCATAAAAAGTTATTGAGTCCTTGACGAACACTTTAATTATCTATAGAAGGTTTTGTCTGTTTTTTGACAGTAAAAATAAATATGCGTAAAAGAGACTAAACCTTCTATAAATAAATTGTTCTTTTGGAACTCAATAAGTTTTATGAATAAGGCCATTAAAGTATGTAGGTATATGTTATTCAAACAAATAATACATTAAAAAATAAACAGATTAAATAAATTTAAAATCGTACGAATGACAAATATTATTTTTCACTCGGTATAATAATTAAAATTAGTTTTTCATAAAAATGCAGAAACATTCGTGTTCTTTTGAAAGTATTTGCATTTTACTGAATATAAGTAATTATTAAAATTCTTTGACGTAGATATTGTAAATTTTGCATAGTTTTATATATTTTTGTTTAATCTTCTATACATATTGTTATTTATTTATTTGTGTAATATATACGTGTTATGTAAATTATTGTTAAATAATACATCTATCAGTATACGTGATATCGAACTGCCATTTTTTGTACTTACAATTGAATTTATAAAATTTTATTTTCAATGTTAAACTTTTAAATTTTATTTTATTTATTATTTGTTTAAAATATTATTATTATTATAAATACAAGATTTTAAGCTATTCCTATTTCGTATAAGCAATTCGATCGTCTTCTTAGAAAAAATGTAGAAACCCTATCTGGATTAGCGATTTAAAATATATATTTAAAAAAAATGTTGTTTGTAAATAATAAAAAAAAAACATGTTCATATCTTAGAAGTACATGCGTTGAAGTGATATCCTTTTGTTCCAAAGGAAATATTATAGTTTATGATGTTGCGTTACTATTAGAGAAAATGTAGAGAAATTAAAAATTTCGTCTATCGAAATAAAAATACTTTTATTTATGTAATTTTAGTGTAAATAATAAATAATAAATTTTGTTTATTTTAGGATTTATTTTAGTGGTCTTTAAACTCCCTTTTTAAGTTCTTATATTTTAATAATACAGAAGTATGTTTAAAGTATTTTTATTTGGATAGAATTTAGATGGAGGCCGTTTGGTCTTGCTCGAATTTTTATAGATAGGCTATTAAAATATTTAAATGAATAATAATGAAAGTGTTCATTATTTATTAAATGAATACGTGTTTTTAGTAGTTTATAATTATTATATTAAAGGTAACATTTGGACGTAGGAATAAAATTAAATCATTTTGTTTAATATTTTCAGGTATTTATAAGTTTAATTTAATGTATTTTTTTATAAGACTGATTATAATTATTTTTATTAATTATTTACCTAATATTACTATGTATATATTTATAATTTATGTAATATAATATTATAAACCTTGTTAAACACCATTAGTCTCCTGAATTTATTTTCAGATTTTTTAAATTAATTTTATGTAAAATGTCTATATTATATATATATATATATAATATTTGTACCCTATGTACAATTGTTACCTAAGCTTATGTTTAGGTCGAGTTGCTCCAAACGTGGTAATACTGTGTCATATTTAAAAATAAACAAAAAATAATGGTTTGTCAAACGAACCTTTACGTGAATTTCATATTACATCCAAGTCTCTATATTTACAAAAAAAAATCTCAGTAAATATAAATTAAAAATATTATGTTATTTAAAAACTTTGCTTCATATACCACATTTTTTATATTGTGTATATAAACTTTTCCTAAGAAGTATTTCAATTGAACAAGAGCGAATATAAAATGAATGATTTTTATTCTTCGTCATTCACTGATTCCATTTACCTACCAACAGGTAGATGTAGAGTCATATACCAAGCTTAAAGCCGCCGAATCAAATAACTTATTTTTTTTAATATTTTATAATTATTATTTTGCCGTACCGTTAGTTTCGAGCAACTAGGCTTTATAAAGTTAATTATTGGTTTATAAGTAAAACAAAAGATTAGTAAAATGTTTGTATTGTCTTCCATAATAATATGTACTAAATAAATTAAAAATATTGCATTAAATAACATTACTTATAGATAATAATATTCATTTTTTGTTTGTCAATAGTAAATTTTTTGGTCCTAATTCGAGGATGTGGAATCAAAATTTATATTTTAAACTTTAGGCTGTTACTATTTCGTTATTTACCTACTAGTATATACGTACCAACGCGGCGGCCATATTCTTTTTCTTATAACGTGAGGGTTAGATTGTCAAAATAACGATTTCCGTTAATAGCGCGCTCTCTTCCAATCTGCGGCTACATTATTTCTTTGAAAGGTAACGTTAGGTTGTCAAAATAACGAAAGCTACAATTATCACCACACGGAAAGCTAAAAACTGTTAAAGCAAAAGCACCTGTACCTAACACAAGGGAACAAAGAACATGCCTTTTTTAGTTATTGTTGTTGCTGATTGTTTAATGTAAAGGATTTCGTTATTTTGACAAGCTAACGTTTCCGTTATAAGAAACATAATTTGGCCGCAGAGTAGTATTGAACCTTCTCCGATTGGAGGAGAGTGCGCTAATAACGGAAATCGTTATTTTGACAATCTAACGCTGACGTTATAAGATACAGAATATGGCCGCAGTAAAAAAGTTGCTGTAGAGTATAGAGAATTAAGTTTTAGTGTCTTTGATTCTGGGTCCCCGAATTGTAAGGATATTTTAAGAATAAGGTTTTATCCTGGAGGACAATAATGGTCACTAGCTATTTAGTCAGAAGACACTAAGTCGCGTTCACAACTATGAAAATATGAAACAAAGATTATAATTATGATGAAAGTTTTGAAAATAAATTATTTACTGCATGCGAATTTAATTTTGTTTTTCTTTCCTGCATTGGACTTAGAATGACTTCTTTAAAAACTCGCAAGGCCTCTGACCGTTTTCACCTAGTCAGGTTTTTCTTTTAGTCTGTAGGTTTCCCAGAAATATCTTCCACTGATTTCTTGTCAAGGTCTTTGTAGTCTGCTTTTAGGGTGCGGTTAACAACCTGGGGCCTTATTCCGAGTTTGCAACCGCTAATCACGACAAGACGTTGCGCAAACTATAAATATGGAAATATAAGCTCTATTCCAATGGTTATATAGTATGTATTAGGTTGGCTATTATAATGCCGCCATCTTGAAATACACGAATTCTTCGCAAGTTTGAACATGCATGGAGCATTTGAATTTCAACTTTATAATTAACAGGATAGAACTTAAAACTCGGAATAAAGCCCCTGCTGTCTATTTCATGATACTCATAAAGCGCCCAATTCTTACCGCATCATATAGTGGAAGCGACTAATGGTATCTACAATAATGTATTGATCGACCTCAATCATTGTGTTTGTAGGTCTGCTGATGGTAACATCAGGTAATTACAAAGTCACATGCTGCGCTTCAATAAAAATAGTAGGTTTAAAACTTCTTCCACAAAGATAAAAACCACAAGTTTAAAAAAAAACTTTTCCATGATTTAAAATATTAACAGTCACAAGTACATATGTAAATAATTAGCTCTAATGTTATCTATTTCACACTCACGCCAATATGTAAATAGTGAAGATAAAAATATACAATAAGAGTTTTTAAAACTCTTATATAATAGGTGGTATAAGTCTACACCGAACAAGTGGCTAACTCGTCGCGATGTTTTGGATAGACTCAATAACCCATCTATAAACAGTTTCACAAGTTGGTATAGTGAAACCGGCTACAACGAGGTGGGATTAAAACCCCTCCGCTGGGTACCCTGGGGCCGTCTAGGCGGTCTCGGGCGCCGTAAGGCACCCGTGATGATATATATATATATATATATATATTATATAATAGGTACAGTTTTTAAAGATACAAATAAAATAAGGTTAAGTTAAGGTGATATCAGACGGTTCACTTTTTGTTCTTTTCTGTTCTTCATTTTTCATCTTTCGCTCCAAGTGAAACGTCTGAACACAAAATGAATCAAAAGTGAAAAATGAATTCATAAGTGAACCGATCCAACGATGTTGGATTTTTTCACTCTGCATCTTTCATCTCGAATGAACGAAAAATTAAATGTCTGAACAAGGAGAGAACGTTCACTCGAGTTTGGCCATTTATGGTACGTGCTGTAGCGAGCGAACGGATGATATTGCTCGACAACTGTTATACCTATTCAAATGGAGTGATGCGTATACGCTGCTATTTTGAAGAACTTCAAAAATGAGCAATATCTTTGGAATCATAAAATAGACCAATATAAAGACGAGACGAGAGTAATGAAAGCAAACTCCATTAAATCTCTAATAAGTACTTGATTTAAACTTGGATTTTTTTATCAGAGCTTTGCATGTAACCTCACACCTGTACCCCTAGTGTGAGTTTTCTAATATTACTTTGCGTTTGAGTTAACTAAAATTTGTATGGGAAATGGTTCAGCGCTCCAAGCGGAAATTTTGAGAACTAGAAATGCGGTTGTGTGATTGGGCAAAATGTTAACGCGGTAGTATAATATAACGCGAAAGTAAACGTTAAAAAAACTCACACTAGGCCTACTGATGGAAAGCAGTATGAAGGTCCAAGAATAAATGTAACCAACAATTACTAGCTACGTAACCTTTGATTGCACCTATTATGCCTATACACGCTTCTTTTGAAGTTTTAGAAAAAAGCTAAGCAGGTATTCCACATATTAATAGTGCGACAGATATACAAATCACTAGAAGAATCATGAAGCTAAAAAAACGCCAGGTGGGCACGGTTTTTACCTTCATGAGAAGAATGAACAGAAGAAGATCTTAAGAGGAGTGTCTGATGAGGCTCTTCGATGCTCATGCTGATTCAACTGCAAAGTATTACCTCTCCCCGCGCGTGACGATAGCGCTACCATACATTTATGTAAACTTTCCCCCCGACCCTTAATAAAAGAAAGAGCACGTATGAGATTATACCTACAATTTAGGCAGCAAAACGACTTTCGGACCATAACTGTTTTCTACACCTAAACTTTAATGGATTTGAAAAAAAATGGTCTCATTTTATTAGAGAGAAAATAAACGATGACTGTATGTTTTCCTTTTTTTAATTTTCTGCCTTGATATTTTATAGGAATTTAATGTGAGGATTTTTTTTTGCGATTTTCAGGGCTTGATTTTATTTTTCCTACAACAAACTTTAAAAAAAGGAAAACGTACGAGCCTAGATATAGGTCTTATTCATAACGCCTCCAAAACTCATAAAAACCTATGAATGTTTAGTGGGGGGTAACAGTTAGGACCAAAAGGTCGTGAATGTATAGGAAATGTTTGATCAGACTCCGCTCTTAAACACAAAATAAAAACAATAAAGACCCACTACACAGACTGTAAAACCTCGTTGGATAACATTTTTGTGACAAAGAGCAGATGAACGTTCATTTTATGTTATTTTGTCTGTGTCGTGTGAACATTAAACATTCATTCGAGGGAACGTGCGTTGTGCACTCCAGTAAATGTTCCCTATATTTAATTTTTAAGATATTGGGTACTACAATGTTAGTTGCTTAAATATAACCAGTGTAAGTTATACCAAAGCGTGTTATAGTCTCTTTAGTGCAAACAATCTTCCTAAACGTAGTCATTATAAACAAAAATAGAAATATTTTATTTTTATAATATTACCTAATCATCTAATGGTTCCAAATGCGCCAAAAACCTTTATTCAAATAAAATACAACAAAAAAATATTTTATATATTAAATTTAGACCTTATTCTTTACACTGGTATTATAAAAAGTAAAAAACACTGTGATTTAGAAATTGATGTCGAGAATCGTCTATAGTGGAATCGCCCTAGTGTAGAATTGTAGATGGTGAAGATTAGCGTAGAAGCGCTAGTGTAGTTTTCTGCCTTGATATTTTATAGGAATTATTTTAATGTGAGGATTTTTTTTGCGATTTTCAGGGCTTGATATTATTTTTCCTACACTTTAAAAAAAGGAAAACGTACGAGCCTAGATATAGGTCTTATTCATAACGCCTCCAAAACTCATAAAAACCTATGAATGTTTAGTGGGGGGTCGAAAAGGTCGTGAATGTATGGGAAATGTTTGATCAGACTCCGCTCTTAAACACAAAATAAAAACAATAAAGACCCACTACACAGACTGTAAAACCTCGTTGGATAACATTTTTGTGACAAAGAGCAGATGAACGTTCATTTTATGTTATTTTGTCTGTGTCGTGTGAACATTAAACATTCATTCGAGGGAACGTGCGTTGTGCACTCCAGTAAATGTTCCCTATATTTAATTTTTAAGATATTGGGTACTACAATGTTAGTTGCTTAAATATAACCAGTGTAAGTTATACCAAAGCGTGTTATAGTCTCTTTAGTGCAAACAATCTTCCTAAACGTAGTCATTATAAACAAAAATAGAAATATTTTATTTTTATAATATTACCTAATCATCTAATGTTAATGGTTCCAAATGCGCCAAAAACCTTTATTCAAATAAAATACAACAAAAAATATTTTATATATTAAATTTAGACGTTATTCTTTACACTGGTATTATAAAAAGTAAAAAACACTGTGATTTAGAAATTGATGTCGAGAATCGTCTATAGTGGAATCGCCCTAGTGTAGAATTGTAGATGGTGAAGATTAGCGTAGAAGCGCTAGTGTAGTTTAGTGTATGTTTAAAGTGAGAATGTCTTTATGCAGTTGAAACAAACTTTCTTAGCTCAAAAAAATCTCTATACACTATCGAGAAAAAATAGCAATAAACTAACATAGTTAAGTTAATACCAAATATTTTTGACTAAAACTTTGAAGTAGCGTCACTATTGAGAAACAACATCCTGAGTGGAATCGGGGTTCATGGCCAGAATAGTTAAATATGTTTTTCTATGATCCAGGTGTCAACACACACTAAATATTATGTAATGAATAAGTAGGTATCGTTGTTTCTGGTTCATTCATATAGTACCTACAAGCTTCGACCTTAGTTTATGACCCAAATGTGAAATGTCAAAAAACAAAACATTTCAGTGTAAAAGAGCTTCGATGAACAATTGTTGATCGAAGCTCTAGTAAAAGAGTATTCTATAGAGCAGCAATGGACTTCACAGGTGGTGGATTCGTTGACGAAAAAGAAACAAAACAGGTATCTAGGTGCTTAATAATATATTTAATCTCAATAATACGATTTATGGTATTTCAATAGATCTTTTTTATTGTTTAACAATTGTTGATCGAAGTAAAAGAGTATCCTATAGAGCAGCAATGGACTTCAATGGTGGTGGATTCGTTGACGAAAAAGAAACAAAACAGGTATCTAGGTGCTTAATAATATATTTAATCTCAATAATACGATTTATGGTATATCAATAGATCTTTTTTATTGTTTAACAATTGTTGATCGAAGTAAAAGAGTATCCTATAGAGCAGCAATGGACTTCAATGGTGGTGGATTCGTTGACGAAAAAGAAACAAAACATGTATCTAGATGCTTAATAATATATTTAATCTCAATAATACGATTTATGGTATTTCAATAGATCTTTTTTATTGTTTTAACAATTGTTGATCGAAGTAAATGAGTATCCTATAGAGCGGCAATGGACTTCACAGGTGGTGGATTCGTTGACGAAAAAGTAACAAAACAGGTATCTAGGTGCTTAATAATATATTTAATCTCAATAATACGATTTATGGTATTTCAATAGATCTTTTTTATTGTTTAACAATTGTTGATCGAAGTAAAAGAGTATCCTATAGAGCAGCAATGGACTTCAATGGTGGTGGATTCGTTGACGAAAAAGAAACAAAACAGGTATCTAGGTGCTTAATAATATATTTAATCTCAATAATACGATTTATGGTATTTCAATAGATCTTTTTTATTGTTTAACAATTGTTGATCGAAGTAAAAGAGTATCCTATAGAGCAGCAATGGACTTCAATGGTGGTGGATTCGTTGACGAAAAAGAAACAAAACAGGTATCTAGGTGCTTAATAATATATTTAATCTCAATAATACGATTTATGGTATTTCAATAGATCTTTTTTATTGTTTAACAATTGTTGATCGAAGTAAATGAGTATCCTATAGAGCGGCAATGGACTTCACAGGTGGTGGATTCGTTGACGAAAAAGAAACAAAACAGGTTATCTAGGTGCTTAATAATATATTTAATCTAAATAATACGACTTATAGTATTTCAATAGATCTTTGTTAATAACAAAAACGGAACATAGTCTGAATTACACAAATTGAAATAAAAACACTATAAAACTTATGGCATAGGAAATATTCCATTATTAAACGCCTCATAACCGTTTTTAACGTTCTGAGTGATGTCTTCTGGCGGCTTGTCATCAGTTCCCAACCAAGTGCTACCGCTTGCTCCTGATTTGAAGGCAGCCACCACGGCAGCTACAGCTGATTCTGGTCTATAAACAACAAAAAAACTTTTTGTAATGCTTCATTTATACCAGAAGCGTAAATTCTAGAATGTGTGACCCGAGTTAAAAATACGTTTAACTCGGGCTACTTTATCAACCCGTAATTCGAGTTAATTTCCTCCTAACCTAGGTTGACTTGATCGGTAGGTACGCCAAAACAACGGGTCTAGCTAAACTTGCTCGCCACTCGGAATAAATAAAATATCCCTAAAGTATATTAAAATGTTGATTGTAATGTTAGTTTTGTCATTAAAATTCCGAACTTTATTTGCCATTCCAGATACAAATATATAAAACTCATTTTTATTTAAATAAGTTAAATTTTATAAGTAAATACTTGTGCACGCAAAATGAATAAATATGAAGATATAATGAAATATAACTCTACTATTTTCTCCATTCCACGCGGTGACTCGGTTTATTCACATACAAACCAAACGACACTATTTTGGATACATGCATACCTATAGCGTCGTCGATGCAACTCGACCCGAGTCAACCCGGGTAAGCATTCTTCTAAACTCGGTTGACACGACTCATTCCATTACTAAAATTATTTTGGATACAGCGTCGTCAATGCAACTCGACCCGAGTCAACCCGAGACTTGTTTGACCCGAGTTGAAAAATTTACGACTTGTTCCATTACTAGGATGGGTACTTGATTTGTATTAGTTGATATTTAATACAAATCGGCCCTGTAGTCGTCAAGTAAGCCCATAAACGTACTTCCAATATTACAATTTGGCTGTTAGTCGAAGTTCAATTATAGTTTTTATGTTGGTATTTGTACCCATAAATGTTTCTGTTGTAGGTAATAAATATTTTTAAATATTTTTTCAGATTTCGAAAATTAAATTAACACAGAAAGATCAATAAATACAATGCCGGAAACAATCTTATTTTAATTCTGCGCAAACATTGATCAAGTATTACTAGAAGTGCGAAAGCTCATTTCGTATGGAGAACGCAGGCTTCAAAATTACAAATGCAGCGTTCTTTATTCAATTTCATCAAAAAATGTACGCACCACTTATAAGCACTATGTTATTGATATATAAAAATGCCTTACTTTTGCATATACATTTCTTTCATTAAAGCGTCAACAGCCTCGGTAGATTCTTTGTCTATAGCGGCGTAGTTATTTTTGTGAACAAGACCAGTGTCTGTCCCTCCGAAACATACTGCTATGACTCTTACTCCAGTCTGAGAGGAACGGGGTTCCATCTGAAATAATAATCATAATATAGTGTGCTTATAAGAATTCAAATGTCGCGCACATGGCGTAATATAATAACTGTAGCTCTACCATAACTTTATGTTATTTACTATAGTCGCTAGTAGCTCCTATATCATTATAGGAGCTACTGTCGTTATGATCTATTGATAGTCAAATAAAATTAGAGAAAGATTTCATAAAAGCATATTAATATTAATTATTAACATTTAACAAACTAATAATAATAAAGTAAAACATAAAATAAAATTATTACTCAATACCAAATAATAAATTTCTTCCATACCGCTATAAACCGGGAAGCCCAAAAGGCTGGCTGCGTTAATTCGTTGTATAGCGAAGCTTATGCGCTGTCCGAGAAAAGATCCAGCCCTTTGGTCACCAGATACGTCGATCAAACTCTATTTTTATTCATATTATTTTTATGAATGAATACATTTCAAGCTAGTTAGACCGTAGACTTAAGAACCCTACTATTTTTAGGTCAACCCGGTGTGTTGCGAAAAAAATAAATTATTTTTAAATTTAAGTGCTTTGACAACACCATTATAAAGCCTCGGAGAGCACATTAAGTTATAGATTCCAGTTTTACTATACCAACTTATGAAACTATTAATAAATTTAAACCAACACCGCGATAAGCTATGCTATTCGGTGTAGACTCAGCTATAACCAATATAAATTTTGTATCTCACATAATATAAGTTATCTACATTAATTTTGATTATTAATAATTATAACAATGAGTTTTCACAATACGATAAGTAGAACATAGATAAATGCCGTGCACCAATTAAAAATATTTACTTACGCCCAGACAATTAGAAAACTGTAATACAGCACTTTTAGTAGCTTGGTAAACTGGTAAAAAGTGCATTTGCATGAGGGCTGCCACTGAAGCAATGTTGATGATGGTGCCACCTTTACCCCCTCGATCCTTGCGCATTACATCCAAAGCCTTTAGTGAACTTGTGATCAAAGCTAACTGAAAAAAAAATCGGTCGTAAGTGTACTCCATTTTTTAGAATATTAATCAAGTTAATCTACAGTAAAAGTTGGCTCAAAAGTACTACAAGCAATTCATGTATTGTCACGTTATTAAATATTTTCACCAATCATATGATTTATTAACCAATTTTGATAATAGATTAATATGATAAACGTTCTGGAAACTGGGAAATCTATAGTTCTAATTACAAACTAGGATTTCCTATTAGAACAAATATGGATTTTATTAGTACTAGAAAAAAACGGCAGCTTTTTACGTATCAAAACTTCGTGCAGGTGTATGAAAATATTTACAAATACTGCTAATTGTTGATTGCTAACTCGAGTGGAAAATCCAACCCAAAATTCTCGACTAAAGGCCTCGGAGTAAATTTCCAAACAAATGATAAATTTGAAAAAGGCAATTTTCGTTAAAACGGGGTAAATAGACTCACAGAAGTGGGATGGAGCTTATCATGATAATGAACAATAAAATAAATAAATTAATACCATTTACTAATATTATACCTAGTATAAGTATTATTATTAGATATCATTGTCAACTAAGCAATAAATTATCTCAAATGTCTATTTTTTTAAATAAATAAATACCTACTCTACAAAAATATACATGTATAAAAACCTAATTATATAGGAACAAAGTGGGTAAATGTAAACAGAGATAAATGAAATCGCTTCCAATTCGACATTTTAATACTTCAAATAACATTTAACACTGATAATTCAAAATGGCCGTCATAGACCATAAACTATAAATGCATTCCAAAGCATGGAAAATGTTTTAAATGTTATACTGAAGTAGATAATAATTGGAAGCATTTCCATTTACCTCTGTTTGTATTTGCCCACTTTTACTATATGTATAACATTTTGATGTACTAACCACATTAATTTGTATACATTTCCTGTAGAATTCTTTACTTTCATTAAATATCCCAGCATTATTAATAACAACATCAATGTACTCAAATTCTTTTATGACATTTTCGTAAATTCTAAATAGTTCGTCATCATTTGTTACGTCACATTTATAAAACTTTGCCTTGTTTGTCCCAAATTCTTTAAGTAATTCTTGTTCATATTTTTCTCCGGCAGCTATATTTATATCTAAAAACGCTACGTGCTGAAAAATATGCAATTTTAATTAAAATATATATATATATTACTTTGGGCGGTCCAATTTGCACTTACGTTGAAAACATATTATACCGTATACCGGTTCAAGATGCTCTTATATTCGAATATATTTTAAGTGACGCCACTAGCGTCGCGTATATTATTGTCTTTGGGTCACACAGAAAACAGATAGAGTAGTGTATTCGGCCGTCAGTGTATACCAATCGATCCAAAATGAATATAGAAATAAAAGCGTATTCGACTAAAACCAATTTAGACCAGAGATGAAATACGTTCATGAAAGTATTTAACTGTATTCGATGTAAACGCAATTTGGACCAATGGACCATCAAGGACTCCACCATTTATCTTAACTTTTCTCATAACTGACTGACCTGTCAAAAAGGTCATGACCACAGATTAGCGTCCATAGACTATTATCAAAATCGAACAGATGCATTGCGGCGCCTGAGACGGCCTAGACGGCTTCAGCATACCCAACGGTGGGGTATAATTACACCTCCTAGTAGCCGATGATATTCCATACAAGTGGCCAGCTCGTCGTGATGTTTTAATAGACTTCGATGATGGTACATAATATTTTATTTTAATAAAAACTCATTGGTACACATCGGCATTTGAACCCGTAACCTAAAAATCAGTAGTATTAAGTCCAAAGTCTAACCAACTCGCCTACCACGTAGATATATTAGACTGCATGTTTAGCTTCAATTATTAACAGGTTAATAATTGACCGTCTCCGAAAACTATTAGTTGCGCCTTCGGCATTGCATCCGGAGGTCGTGGGTTTGATTCCCACCCATGTCAAAAAAATATTAGTACGTTCTCTGTACAGTTTATCATGGCCTGAGTGATTATAAAATATAAGATGTATTATATCGTTTTTACTTGGCTGCTACATATACTCTAGAGCTTAGTTTGTGACCAGATCAACATGTGTAAATTGTCCTACATAAAAAAAAATCACACTTACCTTTGCTCCTTCCAGTAGAAAACTTTTAACCATTCCAGCCCCAACACCAGCTGCACCACCGGTTATCAAAAAAACTTTCTCTTCCACTTTTTCCATAATTTTAAATTAAAAACAAAAATCACAGATATCTTTTTAGCCACTCACCAGTGTAGTGTGGTTTTTTGGTTTTCAATGTTTTAAGATAACGAATGAAATAAAATGATACAGCAAAAATAATTATACAGATAAGAGATAAACAATGTATATAACAGCATTCATATAATATGTGTATGTAAGTAAGAGGGACGGCTGCCGATCTTAAAAAACCTTTATTATTTTTTTGTTTTGTATTTTTGTCACTTGTTCAGTATTATAAAACGGTAAAATATTATAATTATTACCTAAAGCACAAAGACTCAAATAACTTTAACTACCTACTGTAGTATACCCCTATCCTATATTAAACACATCCAAATACTAAGTGTTAGGTGCCTATAATAGGTATATTGGCTGACAAAACACACAAACTTAAGTTGCGTAGTGCAAAAAATTCTAAAACACCACGGTCTTAAGTTTTTATTTATATAGTAGCCGCTTACATAATCTATATTTAGATAATAATTTGCATTTATTAATTTATCAACGGACGTATACCTACATATAATCATTTATGGAAATTATATTCTTGCAAACGTTTTTATAAAGAAAAATAAATCTTACACACGTGTCTACTTTATATTCTCGCTGCCTTTTTTCTTTTTTTATTGGAGCACTGCATGTGGCGTTGTATCTACGTGGTGGTGAGCAGACCAACAAAGTCCATGATATCAATAATTGTTCTTAAACAACATTGATCGCTCACACTATGCCAGTAAAAAATGCGATTACGAATTGGGCGGCGACAAAGACAAATTGCATTACGAATATATTTTTATATACTCGATGCCTTATCATCAATTCAACCACTCATTTAGTAACCGCACCCTGAAAGGAGACTACCACCTCGACAATAAATAGATGTAGTAATCTCCTGAAAACCGATAACTTTATCGTCAACTGTATGTTTTATAACCGTACCCTGATATGAGACTACAACTAGTGCAGTAAGCTCCTGAAATTCGTAAACTTACTAAAACCGATATAACTAGGTCACTTGCCGGTTTTTCCCATCAATCTCTATAGGTAACAAAGGCGGTCGTAGTCTACTTGTGGTAGTCTCCTTTCAGGGTATGGTTATGAAACGGGCGGTTGATTTAACGATAAAGCAGCTAGGATATTATTAAAATAGACTCGTAATGCTAATTTGTCCTTGTTGCCATCCATTTTGTAACCGCATCGTTTAGCCAGCACAGTGGGAGCGATCAATATTGTTAAACAAAAAAAGATTTATTGACTATGACAAAAAAATATTAAATGAAATAGTCATGGACTTTTTAGGCAAGTCACTTGCTTTGCCCCTATAAAAAAATGTAGACCTTTTTTGTATCTCTTTTTGATCTTAGCAACACTCAGCCTAATTTAAATTTACCCAAAATCTACTAGTAGCTACCTAACCTACCTAAGTTTTATAAGGCAATAGATTAGCCAGATCAGAACAGGTCGAATAAAATGTAGGTAGGTACGTGTTTCATTATTTGCATCATATAACACAAATATATAATTTTTTGCCATTGTGACAAAATCACATATTATTAGTAGGTTATATATGAGGTATGTAACCTATGCATGCAATCCATCAACATACTCGTATGAGTACTTCTTCTGTTTCCAGACATTTTCTTAATATATTCAGAACCTACTCTGTGTGTAGTACCAGATTAGTTTATATTAATTATGTATAGGTAACTAGGTATAGGTACCTAATACCGTCACTTTAATTTTATAATTTGTTTTCCTGTTTCATAAAATTAATAACTTTGAATAAGTACATAAAAATTTAACTAATATCAAAGAAAAATTAATACCTACAAATTATACTAAAATATATCTAGGTCGCCGCCGCTGCCTAAACTAATATAAATCAATTTATATATACATAAATTATACACATACACACACATATCTTCACGGGTGCCTTACGGCGCCCGAGACCGCCTAGGCGGCCCCAGGGTACCCAGCGGAGGGGTTTTAATCCCACCTCGTCGTAGCCGATGGTATGAGTCTACACCGAACAAGTGGCTAGCTCGTCGCGATGTTTTGAATAGACTCAATAACCCATCTATAAACAGTTTCACAAGTTGGTATAGTGAAACCGGGACCGACAGCTTAACGTGCTCTCCGAGGCACTATAGTGGTGTTGTCAAACAAATGTACATATTTTTTTTAATTAAAAACTCATTGGTACACTACACACTGGGATTCGCACCAGGGACCTTAGTGTTTTTAAGTCCAAGGTCTAACCAACTCGCCCAACTAGCACACTAGTGCAAATTGCAACCTATCTTGTAACTTTAAGTTGTATAGTAGCAGCTTAAGAGTTCAGGAAGCAGTTTTAAGTTGCATAACTGCTTCTAAAAATGTCTAAAGCTGTAAAAGTAACTAAAGCTTACAGTACTGTAACCGATTACCACTCATGTCTTTATAAAGGTTGATCTTAAAACCCATCTACCACTTACGCAGCTAGTAGAGAGTTAAAAGGGCAATTTGACACTGAAAGCTGCGTATGAGCTGATTTTGTATCTTTTATGCGCCTCTTAGATATATATAAAAGAGATATTTGCAGACTATTTAAAGCTTTCAATTAAAAGTTCTATAATAGAGATAATAATAACTCTTATATAGACTTAGGTTCAAAAAATACCATATATGTTACCTTACGATACATTAGATATTTGGGAAGGGACCAAGTGCTACCTTAACATAAGTGAAGGTTCCGCAGATTGTTTTTTTTAAGAAATGATAGTAATTCTGTTTTCGCTGAAAATTTATTTGTTTTATATTACTTAGAGCAAACATGTGAGTAAATTTTATAGGTAATTACCTAAATGTCATGTTATAATTTGCATATAACATGACCATATTTATTTTTACTCAAAACGAGACATTGTGGAAAATATAGTGACAATAATAAAAAAAAATTATGGCATATATGATGCTTTTTAAATTAAATTCTTACAAAGACACAAAATATGTATTTCAGTAGGTATATTATGTGTATTTGTAGGAATTTCAACGAAAAAAAATACAAATAAGCAGCTAAGTTTAATAAATACAAATGAGGGTTTTGCATATAATATATTTCTTACAACTAGCAATGGTGACACCTCCGTTTATGATGTGTAAATTAATAAAACAGCTTGCCTTTTTGCCTGCAACGTCTTTTTAATTTCTTAATATATTTCGCCTTCCTTTCTATTAGACACCAAAAAATCGCTTAATTATATCCGTCGCGTTCATGTTTTGTTCAGTAATGTGTAACGTATCTCATTGCACAGAAATGCACGTACGGTTATGAAACTTGATATGAGGAAATATAACGTTTAATAATATTAAGAGTACCATGGGTACTTGATTAAAGTTTTTTTTTTGAATGACCAAGGACCCTAAATCTAAATAAGTTAAGCCATAGCGTAAACCTGCAAAACACGTCGTATTAGTACCTTAGGCTGCAAAAAGGAAGAAACTGCTGCCCTTTAAGAACTATAAGCTGTACTAGAGGAATAAAAACCACATCTAGCTTAAGTAGAGATAAAATTAGCACTTTTACCCGCATAAGAGAAGTATTTGAAAAGAAACTACTACCTAAAACTGCAATGCACTGAGGCCATTTTCTTCAATAAAAATAGTATTTACTTGCACAAAATTTAGGGGATATACGATGTATTTCACTAAAATTAACTTTATTTCTGTCAAAATATAAATAAACAAAACACATGGTAATCTTTTAATATATATTATATGATTTTTTTTTATTTTTTTTTATAAGGTTAATATGTCTTTAATACATATTTTTTTAACAATTTGATGTTATATTGAGAGCTCTTTTAAATTTAATCAATAGGTGGTGTCACCTTCATGCACAGTGAACTTAAAAGCGTTTTAGTTTAGCGAGTATTTAATAAAATAATCCCACAGAAATAATTATATTTTCGATAGCCGCCTGTTCGTAGATTAAACCTTTATTGATATTTAATAGTTTCTTTTACATAACCAAAGACAATACTCTGAACGCAAAGTACGATTCATTCGTTCATTAGTTCATAAAGGTAGCGCTATAAAAGGGTTTAAGAGGCGTTAATAATTGGTTGCAGCTCTTAAGGTAATTTTTGTGCCACTTTTGTGCAGCTTTAATGGAACCGAAGGCTGCATAAAACTGTGCCCAACTGGCGCTAAAGCTGCTGCATTAGAGTTGCAGAGCATGCTCTAGCGTTTCGCTTATCGCCTATACATAAAAGCTCGAGATCAGTTGATCAATAATGTAACAATGTTTGTTGGTTAAATACAACCGGTCTCAATCATACAAAAGTATTTTATAGTGATCTCTTTAGTGCAAAGAGTCACTAACAACAATCTTCAATAAACGTTTTTGTGGTGATTATTGAAAATTTCTTCGAGCTTTAGAGTGATTTGTTTTTTAAACCTTTTATATATTCTTATATTATAATTTATAGTTATATAAATAACTAGCTGGGCCTGCGGTTTTATCCGGAGCGGCGATTAATTTAAAACGAAATTAAAATACAGCATACCTATTGGTACCTATCTTTTTTTAATTATTCCTGTAGTTTTGAGCTTATTCATTACAAACAAAACACAAATCTTTTCTCTCTATAATATTAGCGTATAGGTAATTGTAGATAGTGAAAATTAGTGAAGAAGAGTAAATTCAAAGCCTTTGTGCAGATGAAACAAACTTTGTTAGCTCAAAAATTTGCTCTAAATATTATCGATATTTTAAAATGAATTTGAGAAAAAATGCAATAAACCAACAATAGTATTATTAACGAAAATTTTGAAGTATCGTCACTATTGAGCAAAAACTAATCAATCCTGAGTGGGATCGCGATTCATGGCTAGAATATTAGTTAATTCAGTTTTTCCATTATCAAGGTAATAAAGTATTATATAATGTACTCGTATTAGTAGGTATCGTTGTTTCTGGTTCATATAGTACAATCTTAGACCTTAGTTTATGACCCAATATATACATGTGTAAAATTTTCAAATACAAAACATTTCAGTGCCATAAAAGAATATCCAATAGCTCGACAATGGACTTCACAGGTGGTGTATTCGTTGACAAAAAAAAACAGGTACCTAGGTGCTTAATAATATGTATATTTAATCTCAATAATACAATTTATGGGATTTCAATAGAACTTGTTACTAATAAAACATGAACATCGTCTGAATTACTTTCATAAATTGAATTAAAAACATTAGAAAACTTATGGCATAGGAAATATTCCATTATTAAACGCCTCATAACCGTTTTTAACGTTCTCAGTGATGTCTTCTGGCGGCTTGTCATCAGTTCCCAACCAAGTGCTACCACTTGGTCCTGATTTGAAGGCAGCCACCACGGTAGCTACAGCTGATTCTGGTCTATAAACAGAAAAAAAGTTTTTGTGATGCCTAATTTACAGCAGAAGCGTAAATTCTAGGATGGGGCCCATCCTATCCATGCAACTCGACCCGAGTCAATCCGGGTAAGTATTCTTCTAAACTCGATGACACGACTCGTTTCATTGCTAAAATTATTTTGTTATTTTGGATACAGCGCAGCTCGACCCGAGTCAACCCAAGTTGAAACCCGGTTCAGCATTTTTTTCAACTCAGTTGACCCAAGTTGAAAAATTTACGACTCGTTCCATTATTAGGATGGGCACTTGACTTGTATTAGATGATATTTAATACAAATCGACCCTAGTCGACTTGACATCGATTATGTTGGTAATTGTATGCATAAATCTTTCTGTATGTGTGTAATAAACATTTTTTTTTCAGATTTTGAAAAAATAACTAACCCAGAAAGATTCATAAATATACAATGACCGGAAAAAATATTATTTTAATTCTGCAACAAACAGTGATCAAGTATTATTGGAAGTGCGAAAACTCATTTAGTTTGGAGAACGCAGACTTCTATAAAATTACCAATGCAGCGTCCTTAATTCAATTTCATAAAAAAATGCACATACCACATGCCATTGATATATAAAAATCCCTTACTTTTGCATATACGTTGCTTTCATTACAGCGTGAACAGCCTCGGTAGATTCTTCGTCTATAGAGGCGTAGTTATTTTTGTCAACAAGACCAGTATCTGTCGTTCCGAAACATACTGCTATGACCCTTACTCCAGTCTGAGATGAACGGGGTTCCATCTGAAATATAAATCATAATATAGCGTGCCTATACGAACCCAACAGTCGCGCGCATAGCGTAATAAATGAACTGTTGCTCTACCATAAGTTTTAGCAGTTTAGGTACTATAGTCGCTAGTAACTATAGATAGGGATCAAGAAATAAGACATGTTCATTTGACTGTAGTAAACACAGCAAAACTCATGGTACGGACTACTGTCGTTATGATCTATAGGTAAATGCTATAGTGCCTCGGAGAACACAATAAGTTGTCAGTTCCAGTTTCACTATACCAACTTGTGAAACTGTTTATAAATCCAAACAAATACCACGACAAAATCCGCTATTGTTTGGTGTAAAAGAATACTACAACTGTACTGCGACAAGCTAGGAATAAAACCCCTCCGCTGGGTACCTGAAGCGGTCTAGCGGTAACGTGGCTATAACCAATAAATAGATCATCATCATCATCATCACAATCAGCCGTAGGACGTCCACTGATGGAGAATATGCCTCTCCTATTTATTACCAAAAAGACTAGTTGGAAGCGGCTAGAATACAGCGTGTACCACCAATAATAAATATTCTGTATCAAATATTATGTAGGTAAAAGTTAACTACTTCATTTTTTACTACCTACCTGTTGCCCGTAATCAATATAATAAATCCCGATTTACTACGGTTGTCTAAAAGATGACATAAAATGTCAACTTTAAACGAAAACTTTAGTAAAATACATGTCCGTCAGGATTGAGGGGCCACATTTTTATAATACGATATTGCTAATATTTTTTTGGCAGCAGTTAGTAAAACTACATCCAAAGTTTGTAAAAAAAGTCTCAAGTTTGTAAAACTTAAAATAAAAAAGTTATATTGGGTTTTTGTTGGCCCCTCCGTGCTAACGTTTTCATCAAAGTATACCTCAATATCTCTATCTATACTAGTTGCAAACTTAGAAGACATGTCTATAGTTGGTAAAAATATATACTTTCAAACCACACAAACTACATTTTAAATCCATTTAATATTAACGGAAAGAACAAAAAAAAATCTTCATATTAAGCGTGAAATAGGGTGACCACACGATATACAAGGAGTCAATGGTTCATTCTATAGGTACTAAATTTAATAAAAAAAAGAAATTTATAGATAATTATATCTATACATTTCTTATTATTATAACGATATAATAAGTACATGTTGTACATCAATTAAAAATATTTACTTACGCCCAAACAATTAGAAAATTGTAACACGGCGCTTTTAGTAGCTTGGTAAACTGGTAAAAAGTGCATTTGTATGAGGGCTGCCACTGAAGCAATGTTGATGATGGTACCACCTTTACCCCCTCGATCCTTGCGCATTACATCCAAAGCCTTCAGCGAACTTGTGATCAAAGCTAACTGAAAAAAATATCGGTCCAATCTTGAATGTTTAAAATTCTCCAATTTTTGAATGTTAATCAAATTAATCTACAGTAAAATTTTGCTATATTTTTTATATACCTACTAACCACGTTAATTTGTATACATTTCCTGTAGAATTCTTTACATTCATTTAATATCCCAGCATTATTAATAACAACATCAATGTACCCAAATTCTTTTAAGACATTTTCGTAAATACCAAATAGTTCGTCTTCATTTGTTACGTCACATTTATAAAACTTTGCCTTGTTTGTCCCAAATTCTTTAAGTAATTCTTGTTCATATTTTTCTCCGGCAGCTATATTTATATCTAAAATCGCTACGTGCTGAAAAATATGCAATCTTAATTAAAAATATATATATAGTTACTCAGGGTGGTCCAATTTGCGCTTACGTTGAATACATATTCTGTATGCGCTGTAAACACCGGTTTAAGATATTTCAAGTGACATCACTCGCGTCGCCTGTATTATTTCTGTATTGTCTTTGGGTCGAATACGACTGTACACAGAAAACAGAGAGAGCAGTGTATTCGGCCGTTAGTGTATATCAAAATGAATGTAGAAATAAACGCGTATTCAACTAAAACCAATTTGGACCAGAGATGAAATACGTTCGTGAAAGTATTTATCTGTATTCGATGTACCTAAGCAATTCGGACCACGGGGTATACCTTAGTGTATTAACCTAGGATATGATTTAAAGTTGATATTTGATACGAAGGATTGACATTCTGACGCATCTTTTTAGTATGTTATTCTGTTACTATAATAACCGTTCATGTTACACAAGTAGTGTAACAGCTGTTTTCGCTGCTGTTACAATACCTAGAGCTTAGTTTGTGACCCAGATCAATATGTGTAAATTGTCCTACATATTATTATTATTTATTATTACCTACCTAACTTTTAGGAAATAACAAAAAGACTCTTTGTTTTGGACTTCTTTTATAGGGTTTATCAAAATAAATTATAAAATTTTATTTAACTCAAATTAATATGATTTTTAACCTATCTCGAGCGATGCCGAACCATTTCTTTTTTACTCTGTTTAAATTACTATTTATTACTTCAAATTATTTAAATAAGGAAAAGTATTTAAGAAGATTATAGTCAACTTTCATCAGCCAGGAGTTACAGTACCTAGATTAATTTAACACTAGTTTTTTAACTACAAACTTTGCGGAATCCATATTCCATACCTTCATTTTTACTCCATGCAACCACGAGTGCGGCGCCCGAGACCGCCTAGACGGCTTCAGAGTACCTAACAGTGGGGTATAATTACACCTCTTCGTAGCCGTTGGTATCCCATACAAGTGGACCATGGTCGCGGTGTTTTGATAGACTTCGGTGATGGTACATATATTTTTTAATAAAAAAACTCATTGGTACACGACGGCATTTGAACCCGTAACCTAAAAATCCATAGTATTAAGTCTAAAGTCTAACCAACTCGCCTACCACGTAGGTATATTAGACTGTATTTTTAGCTTCAATTAATAACAGATTAATAATTGACCGCCTGCGTAGACTATTGACCGATTGACCATCCATTTGAAAAAATATTAGTACGTTTTCTCTGTACAGTTTATTATGGTCTGGCTGTTTAGAACATATAAGATGTAATATATCGTTGTTGCTGGTAAACATAGTACAAGCCTAGAGCTTAGTTTGTGATCAGAGCAATGAGTCTAAATTGTGCTACATTAAAAAAAAGACTTACCTTTGCTCCTTCCAGTAGGAAACGTTTAACCATTCCAGCCCCAACACCAGCTGCACCACCAGTTATTAAAAAGACTTTCTCATCCACTTTTTCCATGATATTAAATTATAAACAAAAATCACAGTTATCTTCTTAGATACCCACCAGTGTAGTGTATGTTTTTGGTTCTCAATGTTTTAAGATAACGAATGAAATAAAACGATACAGCTACAATAATTATACAGATAAGAGATAAACAAACCATAGTTACATGAAATTAATATAATCAGAGAAAGAGCGTGAATATACGTGGTGGCCGAGTTGGTTAGACCTTGGACTTAAAAACACTTAGGTCCCTGGTTTGAATCCCGGTATGTGCACCAATGACATTTTAATAAAAAAAAAAATGTAGGTACATTTGTTTGACAACACCACTATAGTGCCTCGGAGTGTATTGTGCCACTATAGTGCCACTATACCAACTAGTGAAACTGTTTATAGATGGGTTATTGAGTCCATTTAAAACATCGCGACGAGCTAGCCACTTGTTCGGTGTAGACTCATACCATCGGCTACGACGAGGTGGGATTGAAAACCCCTCCGCTGGGTACCCTGGGGCCGTATGATGATATGTATGTAGAGAAAGAGCGAGGGACAGCTGCCGATCTAAAAAGGCCTTTATAATTTTTTGTTTTGTATTTTTGGCGCTTATTCAGTATTATAAAACTTTTGTATTGTAGGACTGCCTAATATCAGGTGACGCTCCTATAAAAAAATATTAGACCTTTTTTTGTACCGCTAATTGATCTTAGCGACATTCAACCTAATTGAAATTTATTTTCTCAAAATCTACCAGTACGAGTACCTACCTACCGAAGTTTTTATAAGGCTATCAATTAGTCATATAATAATAATAACAATAATAAAAATAATAAATCTTTATACATAATTAATATTTACAATTTATTATTTAACTTACCGGATCCCATACTATGAAAACCTGTGCTATGGGTATTCGGTTTACAATTTTTATTAAATTAATTATATATTACCAACTAAGATTGGCAGCGTGGAAATACAAAGAAGTAAGAGATTTTAATGCTTGATATAACAATAATAATATGTGGACAATTTATACATATTGCTCTGGTCACAAACAAGCTCTAGGCTTGTACTATGTGTACCAGAAGCAACGATATAATACATATTATATTTTATGTCACTCATATCTATAACAGGTCGAGCGAATTCGAAATGTACGTGTTTCATTATTTACCCCACAATTTTTTTTTTGCAATGTGGCAAAAACATCCGGTATAATATTAGTACCTAGGTTATAATATATAATATAAATTTAGATAATATGAGGTATGTAACGCTTCCATTATAACTATGTATTCATAAGACAACCCTATGCTGGCAATAACTCAACACATGAGTGGTTCTTCTGTTTCTGAAGAGCATCCAATGCTGTAGCACTTACCTTAATCGATCTATTTGGAAAATGTGAAGATATTTTCCGAATTCCTCGGCGCCAGGGTATCCAAGCAGGTAGCGCCCTGAACTAGAAGCCGGGAAGGCTTCCACTAAGAACTTGTTAGTTGAAGTGTAGGAACAACGGCGGCAAGAATCGAATTTCTAATAGTTCTTATGTTTTATTATTATTTTTATAAAAGTTATACAGTAGAGACCAAATTGTGAAACATCGCGACGAACTAGCCACTTGTTCGGTATAGATTCATACCATCGGCAACGACGAGGTGGGATTAAAACCCCTCCGCTGGGTACCCTGGGGCCGTCTAGGCGGTCTCGGGCGCCGTAAGGCACCCGATATATATATATGTATGAAGATATGTATGTATGTAGAAAGAGCGAGGGACGGCTGCCGATCTTAAAAGGCCTTTTTTGTTTTGTATTTTTAGAACTTATTCATTATTATAAAACTTTTGTATTTTAGGACTGCTTAATATCAGGTACTATTGATCTGAGGATGCAAAATTGATAATTTGAACCTTATAATATATTTTTCAGTTGAACAGTATGTGCCGACCCAGCCTTGGGTCCAGGCATGATCCTGGTGGAAGTGGCAGCGGACTGTATATTTTATTGAGGCGCCAGTAAAACGAACGTTTTGGGTAGAATTGAGGATTTATTACACTTTAAAAAGCTACATTTAAATATTTAATTAAAAGTAAATTTTATGCTGCACGTGCCTTTTTGAAATTCTATAAGTGTTTTGTTAAGTGTTTTATGGTTGACTGCATTAGCAAAATTATTTTAATGTTGGCAGATAAAAATAAGTTTATAATTTTTTCATTGTCTCCAACACAGTAGTATTGCTACTGTGTTGGGGACAATGAAATAGTATAGGTATTAAGGAAACGTTGCTGGAATCCTCGGAACAATTTAATGGGTTAATGAGTCTCTGGGATTCTAGGACATGTTGGACGTAAGTAGGATATTTTGGGATAGTTTTTTATTTGTCAACTGTACACTTATACTAGTATAATCCTAATTAAAAAACCTTTCCAGCAGGGAAATATTAAATAACTTCATAGAGTAAATAAAGAATCGCATTATTTATCAACACAACATTTTAATGTAATATTAACTAATATACAAGCCTTATATATCATACATATATCATCATACATACAAGCCTTTATCATACGCATACGGTTATATCTGCCTAACCCATAGGTAGCCTGTATGTCGTGAAGTTAAATATGGCTTTAAGAAGAAAAAAAAACACATTTTGTTTTCTTTGTAATATTTTAATTAGGTACTTAATTTTACAACAGTTCTATTTAAACCATGATATAAATTATATAAAATAACACTCTTATTAATTATAGGTATAAAATGTAACAAAAACGCTAATGATTTCTGAAGTTCTGACAGAACTGAAATCCGTGCAATTAGTTTTATAGAAGATCATATAACCTTTCACCGTTAATCCAAAGTCCTGAAAAGGCATGAAATTGTTCCCCAAGAAGACATAGAGCACTAAACCAATTAAGCATAGAATCACACTTGTTATTATTGGTTAAGAACATTAGAACTAGTTAAAAAAAAAGAATAACAACAAAATATTTTAAAAAAAAACGTAAATTAAGTAAGGGTTGATTTTTATTTTTCAGACAAAGCCATTAGTCAGCCAATAAAGAGGTTTTACTTGGATTCAATAATTAACCAATTTTTTTTATTTATTTTAGTGGAGCACGGTATGTTTTTTTGTATCAACATAATGGTAAGCAGAACTACAAAATCAATTCGTCTGTCGCGACCCTTTCACAATGTATTAAAATCCTCGCGGCCTTATGGTCAATTCAATTACCCATTTCGCAACCGCTCATTAAAAGGGGACCAAGAAATCGATGCAGTAGTATCCTGAAAATCGTTAAACTCATAAAAACGAAACTAGACTAGGTCACTTGACGGTTTTTTCATATTGGGCGGTGTAACGAGACCGGTCGCTTTATAATATTTAAATATTATTGGAGATTATATTAATATTTGAAGCCAAAATTAAATAAGGACCAAAACATAAGTCAATCAAAAGGATGTTTGTTACAAACTGTACCAAAGTTTAACAAATTAATTTACTTTGGCGCAAATTGTTTGGATAAAATACTGTAAGCTTCCTGAACATCGTCGCTGATGTCTGCTGGGGGCTTGTCGTTGACTGCGACCCAGGTGCTGCCACTGGTACCATTTTTGAAGGCTTCCACCACACCGCAAACTGCCGATTCTGGCCTGAAACATCATAATATATTTATAGCATAAAAAACATGTTTACTTAACTACCTACAGAATTCACATTCAAATACAAAACCACCGCAAACTGCGGCTTTAGCGTTGCATCCGGAGTTAGTGGGTTCGATTCCCACCCATAGCAAACATATATAAATTTTAAACGTTTTTCTGAACAGTTTGTCATGTCTTTTTAAAATATAATAATATAGGTATTTAGATTTTAATGCTTTATTTTTTAATTTTAATATATTTTATGTTACTATTTATTATAAAAAACTTACAACGAATATAAATAATATGTATATTGTATTATATCATTGTTTCTGGTACACATAGTATAAACCTAGCTAGAGCTTAGTTTGTTACCAGAGCAATATGTGTAAATTGTCCTACATATTTTATTATTGTTAATTTAAACGGAATTAGAATATATTTAACTGCCTCCGTTGATTAGTAGCAACAACACCAAAGCGCAACGCTTTCGTCTTGTATCTATGGAGGTTCTGGGTTCGATTCTCACTAATGGCAAAACCATAGAGCGTTGTGTGTTATGTCGAAACCTACATATTATTTTCTGTTAAGTACGTTATTAAGATTTTTTTTATGTATGAAATAAAATATGAACCAAAGAAATACAGCTGTGATCATATTCGTATATTATAATAGGTGTTTTTACATACGCCTTAATTGTATGTAGGTATGCATGATTCAGTTAAAAAACCAAATTGTTATATTGTTTTATTTTTTGTAACAATTTTATTTCATTTTAATATTTGTATGGAGGTTTTAATTAAATTAATGGCTGAGTATAAAAAAATATATACCTAGGAGTATTGTAAAATTTTCGTGTCCTTTTGTTTTATTTATTTATTAAATTATTTATTATAAAAATCATGAAATTATACAATAAAATTAAAACCTAAAAGTATAAATAATATATAAGAGCTACGAAATTAAATTTAACAATAATAAAATAAGATATGAAAATAAAATATAAAAATATATATTCAGAAAGGCAAAGTTTAGAATTTCGGATCACTAATAATAACCGATAACATAATGATAATAATAACAAATACTTACTTCTGAACTGTAGCTCTTGACAAACAAAACCAAGCTACTTCTGTGGCGGAATCATCAAATCCCTTATAGTTGTTCTGATTGATCAGAGGAGTATCAGTAGCACTAAAGCAAACTGTTATCACGCGCACTCCAGTTCGAAGGAAATGAGGATCTTTCTGAAATTCAAGATATTAATGATATTTCATTACAGACGCCAGATTATGGATGGGTTTTCAGCTTCAAAAACAATTGTCATTGCGTAGAACTTATAAATCAATGAGAACCTGACAGTGACAGTGAACCTGTGTTGTTGGATTTATTACTAGGTTTCTCTTCATTCTAGTTCACTAGGGAAAGGTTACAGACCTATACATAGCTGTCGAGTTGGTACAAATATATACTTTACCTATGTGGCCGAGTTGGTTACCTTGGTTTGAATCCCGGTGTGAACCAATGAGTTTTTAATAAAAAAATGAATGCACATTTGTTTGACAAAACCTCTATAGTGCCTCGGAGAGCACGTTAACCAGTCGGTCCCGGTTTCACTATACCGACTTGTGAAACTGTTTGGTTATTGAGTCTATTCAAAACATCGCGACGAGCTAGCCACTTGTTCGGTGTAGACTCATACCATCGGCTACGACGAGGTGGGATTAAAAAAACCCTTCCGCTGGGTACCCTGAGGCCGTTTAGGCGGTCACGGGCGCCGTAAGGTAAACGTGATGATATTTATTTATAGTACCTATTTCTGTTCTTTTAAAATAATAAAGATATAATTGCATTGAAGATATTCCTTGTTGGTGGGAGATAAACCCCATAGCCCTCGATTTCCCAGTAGTTACCGACCACAGAGTCAACCAGGTACAATTAAGTAACCCCTTTTAAAATGAATCATTGCTTTTTACCTATTTAAACATACACGCTTTCTTTTTCTTAATTAGGCTAATGTACATAGCATTAGCCTAATTAATCCATTTAGAGTGAAGTTTCTATTATATACAAGAGCTAAAGCATTTTCATTTCTGGTAGGTATGCAATTGATGATATTAGAAGCAATTAACTGATGAATAAGCAATTTGCTTAGTTAATGAGAAAACTACCAGACCATTCCACAATCATAAGTACATAACGGATGCCGATGGTGTTCTTAGTCTACACCGAACAAGTGGCAAACTCATAACAGTGTTTGTGTTCACTTAGTCATTTAGTTCACAAGTGTAGTAAAACTGGGACAGACCGAAAGCTTAAAACAGGTCTATAATACAGTAAAAGCTGCTTATTCGCGGGGTATATGTTCCGTAAATACCGCGAATACAGAAACTGTGAATATTGAATGATAATTTATATGGGATTATAGAGGATACGTTCCTAGGTAACAAAACTTTTTGACCATAATTATTATTATTATTATTATTATTTTTTAAAGAGCCTTTAATTTAGACTGATATTCATTCCATAGTCATCTATCAATTTTCATAAAGAAATCACAAAGCTCATTTGACATTCTTAAACCTTCACTAAGATTTTTCAAATTAAATGTCACGTTTCCAGTGCTTGTTGAAGTCTCTTCTTCAACGGGCTGTGAATTTAACATTACCTCCAAGTTGGTTTTATTCAAATCTTCATCTTGTGATTCAGAGAACTCTAAATGTCACTTGATTCTGTCTGTTCTAAACCATATCGTCCTATTCCATTCGCAATATCGGCTAACTTTGCAGTTAAAGATTAAATTTGCACAGATTCTTTGTCACTTTCCGAAGTCAGAGCAGTTTTTAGTAAAATGTATGGACCGGTGTACCGGTTAGATCAGCGAATAAAGAAATTTTTAGCCGCAAATATAGGAATTGCGTCGCATTTTTTTAATCCGCGAATAGTGAAAACGCGATCGAATAAAGAACTTTTAAAGTACACGCCGGGATTTGAAATGTTTTTAAATCAAAGGTCTACATATCCTAGCTATCATGCATATAGTCGTAACAAAGTAGGTTATAAAAATAATACTTACACCAATACAATTACTAAATTGTAAAACAGCACTCTTCGTGGCAAAATACACTGGCAATGCTGGCGATTGACATAATCCAGCAATCGAAGATATATTGATAATAGTACCTCCATTGCCACCTTTATCTTTTCCCATTAATTCTAGTGCCTTTATTGAACTGGTAATTAAAGCTGTCTGAAAGAATAGAGTATATTTGAATATAAAGTGGTCGTACAAGGTAAATTAACTATTATTTTCTGGTAGGTATCAATATTATTCAGTATCAGAGACTTTATTGGCTGTGGAAAGAATACTTTTTACAGGAAAATCTTGAACAATATTTTCCGGAAACTATTAATTCGTTGGTTATGACTATGGTAAATATCATGAACTAAAGAGTCGATTATCTGTTAAAAAGCTATAGGTATACATATATTTCATCATATATAGAAGGTAGTAGAGTAAGTAGATATACATTCTGAATGTATAACGTAAATCAACTACCTTCTATATACTTAATATTAAAGATAAGATATACACGGTTACCAAACCTATATACATAATAACTATCTACTACATAAATAAACAATGTAAATTATTTACACGAATTTGCTACATAAAAATGTTTACTTTGATAATTCTAGCGCTTTGGACTTTAGTCCGTTCGATATTTCGAGTGTTAAGTGACAGATCTCCACAAAAAAACCGTCCGTTTAATTCAAATATATCAACGTTTGATTTTTTATATATTTAAAATAGTATTATAATATCTAAACTCTATGGTAAACAATTAAATAAATAGTAGTTTAATAAACACTTTCATAAATTTAAGTTATAAATTGTATGTCGAAATAACTTCGTCGAAGTTTAGTGTTAATTTCAATATACAAATTTCTTTATTTAATAAAACGTTACAAAAATTATGTTTGCACAGTTCCCACGATAGGTTACCCTATACTGTGGGACTGGCTCTATATACGAGAGAGCTTTATTTGGATTTATTTAAAAAGTAATACTTACGACATTTAAAGCTATTGATTTCTTATAAGTATTAGGCCCATCATTCATTATACCAGCATTATTGATAACTACATCCAAACCTCCATTGTTTTTCACCGTCACATCAAATGCATTGAATAGTTCGTCATCATTAGTGACGTCACATTTTATAAATTTCACCTTTTCTTTCCCATGTTTTGCATTTAGTTCTTTTTCTAGAGCGATTCCTAAATCATTTGCTATGTCTATTACTGCTATGTGCTGAAATTGTTAATTAAATGGTATATGAAAGAAAAAAACTTAACGTTTTAATTAGTGCGACAAGGTTTTATATTGAACCGTATTTTAAAATATCTATAGCTAGACCGCTATGCCTTTATCTTTGATACCCAGACCCAGACAGCACGAGCGGCCTGATATTCGCAGATAAAATCGACTTCAGTGATAGCGTTATGCCTTCATATTCCATTTTTCCAAAGAACATTTTTATGTAATCCCATCAAAATTTTAAGGCTCTTAAAAAAGCAGAATATTTTCCTAAGTATTATTTATAAAAGCATCTTGATTGATTTTAAAAACTACATGAATTATATCTTTTCAAGGATTTAAGGCTGCCAAGGACCAATGTCAGCACTTTTATGGAATGTGTGTCCTTCTGGGCCAGGGCCTTTAATATTAATTATGGTGTATTAATATTGTTTAATGACAAATAAAGAAGTTTTTTAATTATTATTGTATATTAAATATAGTATTTGGTTGAATAGAGATAGTAGAATAGACTTTAAAACTACTATCAAATTCCAAATCAATAATGCTTCTACTTTATTTTATTTATTTATTTATCAAACTTTATTGCATAATACAAAGGAGGACTTCATGCCGTTGGGCATTATCTGACAGTCAAACCTTCGGATACACTTTTTACTGTTTTTCTTTACCATTGGTGGACTGTCACCTCCCATTGAAACGATGGAATCGACATCAGTAAGGGTACACTACATTTGTTTTCAAATTTAATAAATAAATAATAAAATAAATACGTACCTTAGCTCCTTCTTCTAGGAATGTTCTGGTCATCAAAGCCCCTAACCCAGAGGCTCCACCAGTTATGAAGAATACTTTGCCTTTAATATCATGCACCATGTTGTTGGCTTCGAATCGTGATCACTACTGGCAGTACGACGGCGACGCTAAACAATGATAAGACAATGTTTAAACAAGAACATTTTTTATGGCCTATACAGTTTTCAGGGTTCCAAAAAAAGTTTCGGAAGAATTGAAACTAAAAATAAATATCTCATGGAATATCTATGCATATAATAAAATCGTATACCTTCCATGTCCATCCATAAAGACGCGAGAATTAAGTAATAGAAGGTAAATAATCTTTTTTTTTTGTCTGTTTGTCAGTTTGTATTTTATCACGCAAATACACTCTTTGGTTTCAAATTTAAAATCAAATTACTGAAATATAGAAAGAAGAGCTTTATTGGGAGTAATTTGTCGATTAAAATAGACATACAAAATCAAAAAATAAATAAATATTAAAATGTTGTTAGAAACCTCATAGCGATGTGCGATAAGTACGGTTGTAGCCGTTTTTTTTTTGTTTATAATAAAAAAAATACGCACACGAAGTTATTAGTTTTTTTGCAGATAGTCTCAAATACAACTACAGTTTAACCCAAAATTCAATGTCAAAACTAAAACAAGTTAAATATCTAAATTACTAAGTAATGGTAATAAAACGTATGTTAGTAAAATAAACATTGTTTTAAAAAAAGATTATATTCTTTACATAAAGTAATTGGAAGGATTTTACGTAGAATACTAGTGCATCGAATTATCAGTTGAATTTTACTCTGATTTTCAAAATAAGATTGTTTTTTACATAAATTATTACTTAGGTATTATATAAAATTAAGCAATTATTGTAAAAAAATTACTTTCTCCAACCTTTTAAATGAGGGGTAAAGGACTGGGGAATACACAAAAGATCCCACTGGGTCGAAGTGTCCTGACTGATGTCAGCCCCAAAAACTAATAAGATAAGATATATATATATATATATATATCATCACGGGTGCCTTACGGCGCCCGAGACCGCCTAGATGGCCCCAGGGTACCCAGCGGAGGGGTTTTAGTCCCACCTCGTTGTAGCCGATGGTATGAGTCTACACCGAACAAGTGGCTAGCTCGTCGCGATGTTTTGGATAGACTCAATAACCCATCTATAAACAGTTTCACAAGTTGGTATAGTGAAACCGGGACCGACAGCTTAACGTGCTCTCCGAGGCACTATAGTGGTGTTGTCAAACAAATGTACATAAATTTTTAAATTAAAAACTCATTGGTACACACCGGGATTCGAACCAGGGACCTAAGCGTTTTTAAGTCCAAGGTCTAACCAACTAGGCCACCACGTATATTTTATATATTTAATAAGATAAGATAAAATAACCTTTTAAATTATAAATAAAAAACTTTAACAGGCCCAAACCTAAACTATTATTATTATAATTTATCAGTACTTATGTTGTATATGTAATTGTATAAGCATTATACTCGTACATAGTCCTATTTGAAATGCACATAGATAATATAGATTAGATAATAGTTGTAAAGAATATATTTAGAAAGTCATCATTATACGACGACGGCCTAATGTCTGCTATCTTAACAAAACTCTAAGTTTATCTTAATGTCATTTTAGTTACTATCTCTAAGAAGATTCTGACTATTTATTGTTATTTATTTATCATCACGGGTGTTTTACAGAGCTGGAGACCGCCCAGAAGGCGTCTGGGTACCCAGCAGAGGTCTTGTTTGTTTGTACCCACCTCGTTGTCGCCGAGTGTGTTTTATTGTAGAGATGCCGGAATTGGCGGTACTGGAGTACCCACATGCCGCAAAAAAAACTTGAAATAAAACTTTAAACTTGTTTGTAGAGTTAATAAATAAAAATATTATATTATTTATACTAATTGTATAAAACAATGTTGTATTTTTTTGTAACATGTAAGTGAAGTGTATCATGTCAATTAATATTTTTAGAAATGACCAAGGCGTGTTATGTTATTATAGAATTGAGCAATATTTAAATGATAAAAATATGAAATAATAATAATTATGTAAATACCTAGCTGCATTTTAATATTTGTATACTGTAAAGTAGAACATAAGCGATCTAAACTATTGTAACATCTCTATTGTACCCTTTGTTCACAATTAAATAATTCGATTTGATTAATTTTTGTGTTATTTAGGTGTAGAATCACATTCAGGATCAATGCTTATAACAAACGTTTAATGTAGTTATCAGTTATATGGCAATGACCATCCTTGAAACCATTATAAATTCGATACAAACCAAAGATCGCGAAGGCGATGATCAAATTACTTTTCATTACTGGTTATTTACCTTGCCTTCAAATGATCCAATCGCTAATGTTCAATGTATGTTAAAATATTATTGATGTAAATATTTTTTGGTAGTACGAGTAGTTACATCATTGTTATCTATGTATAAGCGTAACTTACGTATACTAAACAAAACGAAACGAAACGTTTCGCTAAATCGTACAATGTGTTTTATCACTTTTGCTCAATATCAAAGTGACACGAAGATATTTGCATATAATATATCTACGTGATGGATTCCTACCAAATCTATGAATGTGGTTGAACAATGAATTAATACTATACCTACTATAATTAATTTTGTGATGAGGATGGGTTAATCCCTCCGCTGGGTACCCTGAAGCCGTTTAAACGGTTCTCGGGAGCCTAAAAAGGCATCCGTGATGATATTTTTTATTGATACTTATTAATAGATTTTTGGGATATTTCGGTATTTTTAAGCCCTAGCTCCTCCCAAAACTCTAGGCTTTATATTTAGGTACTCTATCAAATTATAGCTGGTAGAAAATGTATATGTACATAATATGTAGCATTACGGGTGCCTTACGGGTTACAAGGTACACAGTGGTGGCGTTTTATTACCAACTCGTCGTAGCTGAATGTTATTCTGCGCAGTCTACACAAAACAAATGGACAGCTCGTCGGGGTATATAGACATATTATTGGATACACACAATAACCTATCTATAAACAGTTTTACAAGTCTCGGTAAACTAACGTCTAGCGCAAAAATACATAGGTAAATAATATGAATATTAAAATTGTCCTGAATTATATCACAGGCTTAAAAATAACTCGCAACAAATAAACGGCCACAGAAACATTTCGGCAGTAGTGAATACAAGTGCCGTGATTCGCCATGCAAATTATTTGGCTGTTTGATTGAATTATATACCTATACTTTTATTTTACTTATTAAACAACCATCAAAGCCTCTGTATCAAAAGGCCCATGGTCTAAGACTAATGGCGTGCTTCGGTAAGGAAAGACCTATGTCCAGGCCCGGGGCCTAATTCTGGCGCTTTGGGTTTGTTTACGCGTCGCTTCGTAATATTCAAGTGAAAAGTGACATTATTTCAATGGATTTTTTTTTACATTCGAATATTTCGACCTGACATGTATGTAAAAAGCGCAAGAATCGCACCTGGTATTGCGTGTCTTCCGAGGCACTCCATTAGTAGGTATCGTAGGCACTTCTTCCATGCAGATTCTACCAGCTACGACTCGATTTCTGAATAATTTACAGGGGAGTTTTTACCAGGTATTCCACTAGGCCAAATTCCCTGTGGGTGTCGAGTATAACCACCAGATACGGGTGTATGCATAAAGGATTACTCCCCTACGCAAACAAAAAAATGTGGTTGTTAGATACAGTACGTTCAACATTAGGTCTACCTACACTCATATCATCACGGGTGCCTTACGGCGCCCGAGACCGCCTAGACAGCCTCAGGGTACCCAGCGGAGGGGTTTTAATCCCACCTCGTCGTAGCCGATGGTATGAGTCTACACCGAACAAGTGGCCAGCTCATCGCGATGTTTTGAATAGACTCAATAACCCATCTATAAACAGTTTCACAAGTTGGTATAGTGAAACCGGGACCGACCGCTTAACGTACTCTCCAAGGCACTATATAGTGGTGTTGTCAAACAAATGTACATAATTTTTTTAATTAAAAACTCATTGGTACACACCGGGATTTGAACCAGGGACCTAAGTGTTTTTAAGTCTAAGGATCAACTCGGCCACCACGTATAGGTCTACCTACATAACTACAAAGATGTTCGTGATTTGCACTACACGTTCATTTATACTTTGTTCTCATATATAACATAACGAGAACTATGCAAACTTGGCGAGCCTGAAAATGAAACTTCAATCAAAATTTATTGATTGATTTTGAGCACCCTATCTCCAAGGGCGGATCACCAAAATCTTCTTCCCTTCATTCAAAAAACACATTTTCTCATTATAGGTATATGTATTATAAAATATTGTAAACCTTAAATAACTTTAATGCTTTCATTATCCATTTTAATATATTTTTAAAGATAAAGATTTTAAAAATCAATGTAAAATATCCTGGTGGGCGGGACTCGAACCCACGACCCTTGCTTTCACGGCAAAGTACTCAACCATTGAGCCAACTGAGAGTTTCGCCCACTAAAGTACTTTTTATTGAATTTTTATCTTTAAAAAGTTTAAATATAACAATATCCCGCTATGGAAATTTGTAAAAATTATGATTTGAATAAATAAATAAAACAAAACAATAACAAAAACATAAGCACTAACCTATTTCCGGTGGGGACAAATTGGTCAGCCCGCTCACGGCCCCACCACACTAACCGAGTTTCGTTTATGAACTAAAATGTTTTAAGAAAAAACGCTCTTGGAATTGATTAACATTATGTTTAGATAAGACCCGTTTTACATTGTTAAAATATTGTGCGTGCATTCAGGGCCTTTGTTCACTTTGTAGAGTAAAACCGAATTTAGGATTTTATATCAGTGTCAATAAGGTTACATTTTATCTACTAGTGTGCTGAGTGAGAGTAGTTAAAAATAAAGGGTGCTAAGAAAATGTATTAAATTGGATTAACTACATACATGCTCAGTGCCGGATTTAAGCATAGGCAACATAGGCAGTTGCCTATGGGCCTCCACCACAAAAGGGGCGCCACCACACCACAAAAAAAATCGATAAAGGCTCAGTAGAAAGAAAAAAAATGCTGAGTTTTGTTACAAATAGTTAGACGAAAAACCTATTTTTTTCTTTGAGCTGGAAAAATTAACTTATAAAAATCTGCGAGATCGAGCAGCACAAAATAAGTCAGACGAAAAATAATTTAGCTTGTGGGTACCTAAATTTAATTTTGAATAAATGTTATGTTAGCCAACTTATTCGGTTGCTCTCTTCTTTACCTAGACCATAATACAAACTTTCAACAGTTAACCACAAACTATTCGAGGGTCTCCACCACATACTCTGCCTATGGGCCGCCGAAGTCTAAATCCGGCGCTGTACATGCTACAATCATACCTACTTGAATTTATTTTAGGCGAATGATAGAGACATTTTAAGACTTATGTTGTTGTAAGTTGGTAAAACCAGACATTAGACTTCATAAGTCTAATTTCTGGTTTCACCTACTCTAAGGAACTAAGTTAAGGGACAATTAATGACCGTTGTTTCATAGCAAATATGTTAAAATTCTTATTAAGGTGCTCCTTTAAAGTTAGTGATCGTTGGTGAAATCGGGCATAAGTTACCAAAATAGCTCATTTTTGAAAGGAAAGTAAATATAAGGATTATTTTAGACCACGCAAACATGACTGATTTTTCAGTAGACTCAATGAAGCTGAAAGTCGCTGTCACTGAAAAAGACAAAAATTAATAACGTTAAAGGCAAAAATACGCATTATATGTCATAGTCTTTATAAAATGCCAAACTGCTGATAGAGTATGAAAATGGCGCTAAAAACGCTGTTTCGCAGTCTTTGTAATTGATTAAATAATCTCCTCTAAATTATACTCTACTCTATTTCATTCGTATGATTTATAATCTGTGTATTGTATTGTTTACTTGCGTGTGACGTCACAAGTCATCAACCAATCAAAGATGTTTTTGTTATAAATTTAGCTTAAAATAAAGTGAAATATGTTTTTTTACGCCATTGTCTGATAGGATGACCACAATTTATAGTATATTTTTAATGTAGTCAAGTAGCCTATTATGCAAGCATTTATATATTATGTGTAAAAAGGGCTTAACCGATAAATATTATCGTAATTGTGAAAATGCAACGGGAAACCGCTCGAGGTGAACACGTCCTGCTTCATTATTAGTTCGGAGTTCTTGGGTAAAACATCTGTTCACTTCTACGAGTATAATAATATAACGTATATATTCAAAGCACCTTTTTATTTTTTTAAAAGGGCGTGGGTTCGATTCCCTTAGGCAAAATAATATCAGTACCTACCATTTTTCTGTACAGTTGTCTGTAGTGGTATTTATAAAATAAATATGTACCTAAGTATAACGTTGTTTTCCAGAACACATAGTACAAGCCCTAGAGCAGCAGGGTAACCACCGACTCCGATACCGTGAGATCTCGTTCGAGTTGAGATCGAGAAGGATGTTTTTGGTACCACGAAAAGTGAAACATCGTTATTTGAATTAACCACTGCATAAACTGTTCGAGTACCTAATTAATTACAACAAAATATATATAATATTATGAAGTTTGTAAATATGATTTGTATGAAATGCGTCATATCTGGCAGAGGCTCTACCATGGGTTTGCGCATTGTAGAAATATAATAATAAACGTATTTTTATACGTATACGTGAGCAACAACCAATAGGATCGCGTTATTCAATCCAGAGGCTAAATAAATTGTAGAAATGTAACGTATTCATTTACTTAAACGTGAGCAACAACCAATAGGATCGCTTTATTATTGGTAACAGGATTGAATAAAGCGATGCTATTGGTTGTTGCTCACGTATACGTATACAAATACGTTACGTGTTGCTACAATTTGCAAACCCATGGTAGAGCCTCAGGGTAATATGTATGAAATGTCATACCGACATATTATTATTATTATATTTGTATTTACGAAGGTAATTTAGGTGGTAACTTATTTGTTTTTAAGTCAATCCTGTATTATTTTCTGTTTTTAACTTTGATATTACAGGCGTTAACGTTTCTAAACGTACTTTTTGTCAAATATAAAATCATAGATAAGCTAGACAAGTGCAGGTAGGTAATTGGATTGGTTATAAGGTTTTGGATGTATAAAGAGTTTGTTTTTGTCGGAAATTGTTTAATTAAGCTAAAAAAAATGTGCTAAATCATGTTCTAATTACAGCTGCCCAATTATGCCCACGTTTATTACACACATTAACATTTTCATTGTGCTATACGATTCAATAACCTGCGACAAATATTTAACGAGATATAGGTACTATTAAAAAGTTTGTTTCAATAAACGCCTGACTTTATTTTAATAGCAGTGCGTTATACTTGCAGAGGGTAAGGGGCCCGGCACCAGGGAGCAGTGTTCTAGGGGCGCAAGCTGACCAATCCAGGTTAACGATAATATATTATTGGCGACAAACAAAGAAGTAATTTAAAAAATTACTTATAAAAAAATAAAACAAAATAAATCGACTAAAGCATCATGGGTTCAACAATTATGCACCAGATGACGTTGGGCTCATTCAAAATTGTGAAAATACGCGGAGTCAAGTAAAATTATGTTATAGAAGTGTTTGATATTTTAAAATCTCTGAATTATAGGCGAAAGATTTTGTCACGGGGAATCACTATTGTCGTCCGACTTCTCCCCAGATATTAAACGATTTTTTTTCAGAACTCCAAAAACCGTTTTAAAAACGCCTATATAAATTTTGCACCCCAGTGCAGAATATGCTTACGACGGCCCTGCTGATATCATGGTTTTACTAAATGTTGGCATGGCAAATAATAACGTCAGACGACGTTAGCACGAGCTTTTTTTAAAACAGCCTGAAAAAGGAGCTTGGAATACATAGAGAACGCACTCTAAATGAAATCCGTAGAAAGAGTATTAAAAATATTATTATGTAGTAGAGTATAGGTACATGCTGAGGTACGAATATCCAACAGAAGTATAACAATCTAAATGACTTGAAATGAATGACTTTGTCAATGCCTAGTTCATACATTTCCTAGTTTAAGTGCAATCGATAAAATTTCTTAGTACAAATGTATGTGATTTGACGTTTCTCGGCGATCGAGTTCTATTTATAGTCAATATAAGTAGATAAAAATGTATAGGAAACTGTACATTTTTATCCATCGACGCCCCAAATCATCGAAGCCCCCATACCTACAAAGTCCATGAATGGGGATAACTGATACTTCTGAGAGCCGGTTATGTGACTCTGTACCTACCTGTTGGTAGAGTCCATATGTTAAACGTCAAAATTATTTTAGATCATTTCTCAGGAACCAAAGGCCTTGGGCAAGCCATACTAATACTCGGATGTCAACCGCCCTAATTCCAAAAATCACCTATAAAACGAAATGTTACCGCAACAAACACGTTTGTTGCCGCCATATTGTATTCTTACTTCAACCAATCAACGCTCAGTGAGTGCTTATATTTTTTTTTTTTGTTTTGAGTTTGAATGGCAGCGGCCATCTTCTGTTCTCACGTTTGGAAAGGCACCATTTTAGGCATTAAGGTGGCTTCCTATATATGTATCTCTATGGTTTATGCCAAAGTCTTTTTATAGTTTAGCAAAGCTCAATCCAGTGGCAGGGAATGGAACACCCATTCCGCGCTTTAGGCATAATGCTACAAGTACCCGGCCGTACCCATAGAAAGGTATTATTTTGCAGGGCCGCTGTGCACCGGCCGAGTCGCACGTATGTTCGATACTCACTCAGGCACCGCATCGCAACATGAGGTCTAAAACTTATTGAATCGTAAACGGCTGCTTAAATAATAACAAGGATCCGGACCTCACGTTTTCACACTTTTTTCACCAAAGGACGTTAAAAGATAAAAAAATAATTTCACGCCTACCTAAAGGTAGTCTGTTTATAAGAATGCGAATTTTCATTATTCGTCACCTTTGTTATAGTTATTTATGTCTCTAGTATTCACGTTTGTTAGATATTTAATTACCTACTATAGTATAGTTAGGTATTTATAAGTTCTGTTTACATGCCAGGTGGGCAATTCTCGTGCTTCATCATCATCTCGATTTGATATTTTTGAAAAAAATACATATTATGTCATTTTTTGTTCAAAAATATCAAACATTAAACGAAATAAATAATAAATATTAATTAATAAATATTTAAATATTGAACGAAAAATGACATATTATGTAATTTTTGGTTCAAAAATATCGAATCGACATGAATGTCGAAAACGCGAGAATTGCCCACCTGATTTAGTTTTTATAAGTATAGGTAGGTACACTACCATGCACTAACTATTACCTACTAGAAATATTATGCAGTTTTGATAAGTATTTACTTATTTATTTGCCCAATTGGGTACGTAGATTGCAATAAATAACATTAGAATAAGCAAATATACTGAGGCAATGTTTTTGTAAGCTTTTCTTTAAATGTAGTAGGTACAATCGGTTTGCTTTAAAGACATTTTACGTAATCTTCTTTGGTTAAAGTACCTATGCACCAGGCAACTTAAAACAATATTGTTTTATGATCTACGTATTTACTACCAAGTACCTAACCTAGGTTTATTTAAAAGAAGACAACCCTAACGTCGTAACAAAGAGAGAAATAACACGATAGAAAGAGAGGCAACTTTTAGGTGAATATAAATGTAGGCTATTAGCGCTGTGCGATCTGAACTGAACTTTATTGTGTCGGTGCAAGAGTCGCTATTTATTTAATTTATCTTTCGTAGTGGAGCTTCTGTACTTGTACTCTCATTTCTTCTGTGCCAATGGTTAGCCAATTTTGGTACATCCGAGTGCCTGGCCAACATGTGGTACTGCCATTACAGCAAGCACTTTTATTAAAATTAAATCAGGCGCTTTTAAAAACAAACTTAATATATCACGTTAAATATTTGTCGCAGCTTATTGAATCGTATAACACAATGAAAATGTCTAAATCTCCAAACAATGGCCGTACGGTCATCTTATGGCCATACAATGCATGTATCTTTCATACACCAACGGTGCTGACGTCAGCACGGGCGACTCACTTAGTGTTGATGATTGCTACGCATCTAGATAGGTACATATGTTTTCCACAAAGGCACATTTAGCACATACGGGGTACTATCCTCTCATACCTGTTATATTACGATCTGCTGTGGTACACCGCCATACTGACATTCGCCCTACTTAGGTATAACCAATTTTGTAGAAAATAATTTTATTTTAAATAAAAACTTTAAAAATTAATGTAAAAAAGATTAAACTTATATAAGGCTGCGTTCCAAAATAGGTACGCAAGTTCTCTCGAAAATAAGAAAGAGTAAGGTATATGTAGAAGTGGGATAGAAATTACATAAAATAACAACAGTATAATGGGGAGCAATATAACTACCATAAAATGTTCCAAATATGTTTTTAAAGAAAAGTGAATTTTCCCGCCGTTTCTGTTACCACTAGTCGAGTGGTAACAAACGTAGTGGATTTCGAACGGGTAAAGATCGCATTGACCGACTGTCAGTGCGATCTTTACCCGTTTGAAATCGCGCTTAATTATTGCCCTTGTCAAGGTAATCTCTCGGTTACCTTCGGTCGAAATCGGCTAATTTTAAAACGACTTCGAGTGCGTTGATCACCAGGGTACCTAATAATTATCGCGTTTTAGAACGCAGCCATATTTGTGTAGATTATAGTACTTGTACTATTATTTATTCTGCGGTTATAGTGCGTTTCACTTAAGAGTTCCGTAATGTTGGTAGTAGAAAAAAACATTGCCACAATAAAAAAAATACATTACCTGAATTTAAGGAAAAATAATAAAGCAATATAAGGCATTTTAGAGATGTTGGTCGGTATATACCAATCTCCATGGTGAAGCTTCTGATAGGTTCAAAGGAAACTCCTCGGTATTTAATTACCATTTAATATAATAATTTTGTAGATTGGAAAAAAAAACAATTAAATCTGATTCAGATTACCGATATTTTTCAATATTGTTATCCGTTTTTAACGTGGAATAGGTATGAATCATCTTAAAGCCATCATGAAAACGCTAACACTCAAAACATGTGAACGCCATAAACATTTATTGCCTTTCAATCAATTTTCGAAAGTTAAAAAACTACTCTGATTGAAGGATAGCTCGCAAATAGCTTAAATCGTTATTTTGACAAACTAACGATCACGTTATAAGAAATAGAATGTGGCCTCTGATTCGACTTGGCGCCTATATAAAGGTACTTCCAATATTATAACTTGACTGTTGGTCGAAGTTCAATTATTTTTTCATGTTCGTAATTGACAACATTTCAAATTTTACATTGTGCTGAAATAAATAAACCGTTTCTGTATTATTATCCTAGAATAAATAAGTCTTTACCATTTGAGATATATTTGTAAAATACTGAAAAAAAAAAATTATTTCACACTGTAGGTTGTAAAAAAACACTGGTATACCCTATCGACTGATAAAGGAGAAGAAATGGAAGGACTCACAAGTATCCTGAGTTTGTTTTGCATAAAACCATCCAAATAGCAAAGTAATCACATTCTATATTCCTCAAAAGGGGCAGATGCGAGTGCAGTTTCAATAAAAATGCGTAACAAAATATTTATAGTTTTACATGCTACGAAGCAGTAAGCGAAGCAGTAGAATTCCACTTGGCTGAATAACGTGTCACTAGACCTCCAGCCAATCAGAGGCTTCGCACGTCACGTCAGGTATGGCGATCGGATTGGTCAATAAGTTAATAGCGGGAATTCAAATTAGTAAGGCGTCATCCGAAAGCGTATACCGGCGCGAACATCCATCAACAAACACTTTTTTCTCGAAATTTAAATATTAGTAATTAATCTGTCATTATTTACCAATTATTCAAGATCACTAACCATCAAGAAACCGGTCTTAAGTAATACAAAAAAAAAAAACTTCACGTCGAATAGAGAACAACCTACTTTTTTGAAGTTGGTTAAAAATTAAACTGTATTTAAAATAAGCAATAAATTTAATTTGTTTAATGTACTTATAATCTATAGGGGTAAATTTTTTTGGGAGTTGGCAACACTGTCGTGTGCTTGTGCCGTGCAGCGTTGCCAGACGTACGGTAATTACCGTATTTGTGCGGTAATTCCTTGGCCGGTACGGGTAATCTATCGCAATCTGTTACCGTACGCCAAAAGTACGGTAATTTTAAGTAATAATTTAAAAAATGACAAAATGGTACGGTAATTTCAATGTAAAAAAAACGTTTGTTTTTTGCTGATCAATTTCAAATCTTGTAAGCTTTAAACTTTTTGTAGTAAATTTTTAGTACGATAAATGGAACTATTTAAAATTTGTACGGTAATATTAGTAAATATGGTAATTTTGGTTTCACTTTAACACGTTCACTGCGGAGGTGAAATTACCTTACTTTCAAAAATTGCGACGGGAGGCTTATAAGCCTTTGCAGAAACTTATGGTAGGTGCGTTAAAGGTCTTTCGACCTCCTAAAGATTCATTATCTTTAAATATTTAAGCGCTTAATCGATATTTTTTTATTTATAAACATGGCTTACAGATATTTATCATAAAAACATTTTAAACACATAACTTTATTGCAGTCAATACAAAAGGATATATATTTTTTTACTTTTTTATTTGCCTCACGGCTATTCAAAGTGCTACATAGCTTTTCATAGCAGCCGACACATGTTCGACTCCTGTCACCTTTTTTATTAAAAGTATGGTTCTTTTGTAATTTTACGACACGCGTTTTACCTGGGACAGTATTTTTAACTGTTTTATTTGTAAGTCCTTCAACAATTAATTCATAGAATTCTTTTTTCGACATTCAGTTTTGTTTTCCCCAATTATACACAACCCAACCGTTTAGTAAAGCTGTTCCAAACAAGAGCTCCATCATCATTACTTTACGGTACCATTTTATTCCTCTTTTTAGAGGAGTATAATGTACATTTGGTCACTATAACCAATGCTTTTTATTATAATTCAGGCATACATTCAGGCTTCTTTATTTCTTCCCCTATTTAATTGTCGATATAAAGGAGGACTGCGGTAAATTACGTCATTTTGTAACACCTGTAATTTAGATCCAGTACTAGGGCTAGTGTAAATGTATTTTTTATCTGTAGTAGACAACATTTTACTACGTTTAGTGGGCACTAAGATGTTGTCTTTATTTACATCACTTTCTTGATTTGATTCAAATAATTTTCTATATCTATTGTCTTTACGAAACATTATAAATAACTTATTAAAATAAAAATCAAAACCCAAATCAAAGTAACACAAACTTAATTACGTATTGTTTCATGCAGCGCAAGCCCATCACTAGGCAATAGATATAAAAACAAGTGCTGGAGGGGGCGGCATAACCTGCACGTGACGCGAGGCCTATAGACCGTGCATTCGCATGAAATTAAGATTTTATTACCTTAGTGCGGTTAAGGGTCAAAAGACCTCCTGCATTTTTTTTAATCTTCTTTAGTTGCTTAAACTATTCCAAGTATAGTTCTATAGTTGTCTTTGTCATACCTAAAGTATTTCTCATATAACGAGCTTCGCACTAGAGAAAGATCATAGTATTTTTCTCCGCACCACGCAGTAGCACGAGGAAGGGGTTTTTAGGCCTCTTTTTTTTTTTTTTTTGCCTGTTTAATACAGGGGCATTATCTGTTTCCAACGGTGGCGTGGCTGCGAGATTCGCTAACCGAAAAAGTTTAAATACTCGGTATATCGGAGCTTTCCCTGAGGGGGTGCGTTCCGACTTGGGTCACCGAGGAGGTAATGGGGTCAGCTCGGGCCTTCCACTAGTGAGGTGTCTCCTTGGAGACTACTGGAGTCGGTGAGGACGACTCCAACCAAATGAGAGAGACTCTACCAGTATTTCACAAAAAGACACGTCGGTCAAAGAAGTACCAAGAAACCCGACGTATTGTCTGACTCGCGGTGAGGTGTGTAAGAGCTCTGCCGGTCCCACATAAGGTGGCCCCGTATTCTGTAATATCTTGTGAAAATAGTTCCGCAGAAAAGGTGTGTGTGTGTGTGTGTGAGACTACCTAGCCGTGAGGGACAGAGGAAGGATTAGCGGGAACCTTGGGAGCTAAATCCACTAATTCCTAAACTTGAAGAGAGAACTTATCGGGCGGGTCCGTGAGCGCGTTTTTGGACCTACGTTGAAGGAAGAGTATGGGCTTATGGCGAGAGTACTTAATACGAGACGATTTGGGAGTATAAGAGACTGATTCTCTAACTAGAGGGTTTGGGTGGGTAGCTGCTTTGTCAAAGAAACGTTTTGAGGCGTCTCTAAGCCATTTGGTGATGGACTCCAGCTGGAAGTCAGCGTGGAGGTTTGTGTTACGAACGAACTGATAGGAGTTAGAAATATGTTTTGGACTGTTTGTAGCCGGCCGATATTTGCGTGGGCAAATACCGGACTGCCATACGTTAAAACAGGACGGATACATGTTTTGTACAGGGTGATTTTGTTGCGCATAGACATTTTACTCTTCCTACCGAGGAGGTAGGGTAGAGCCGGCCCAGATATTAGCGGGCCTTTTTAACCACCCTGTCAATATGTGGGGTAAAGGAGAGACGTTGGTCGAGAGTGACTCCGAGATATTTGACGATTATGCTCACAGATAAAATAGATTAGGCTCTAGGCTCTTACCGCAGCGAACGTGGGCAAACCTGTCTGGCAACACTGGTGCTGTGTTGTGTGCACAGATTATATCACGTAGTACTCTATTTAATCTGTGGATTATATAGTAATAAGTACTACGTAGTCGTGTGAGATAACTCCAACTTATTTCGTACTTTCGGTTCGTGTGCATGCCAATCCAGCCAATCATTCAGTTTTCCTAGTAAAGCCGAATCCACGCCAGTGGTGGTCTTATTGGTTATAATATTACTCACGTCACGTAGCATCTATTTATTTATAAATCTCGTAGATGTATTATTAATATATATGCTCATAATCTATTGGCGTTGAAATCTCCTCAATTTCTTGTTTAATAAATAGTGTACCGTGGTTTATCGTGTGTGAAAGTACTTTTGTTTGAAAATTTTGTATTATTTAAAGTGTTTCATACCCCAAGAATACTTTAAAAGAAACAATGAATCCTTATCAACAGGTAAGCAATTTGGTAAAAAAAATTGCTATAAGCGACCGCTTTCATAGTTCACAGTTTTGTTTATCACAAGTTTTTCCTAATGTCATTTAAAAATTGTTTTAATTGCTTACTTTTAAGGGCCAGCCTGGGTATCCTGCCCAACAACCTTACCTACATAACATTGGCTTTTGTAATTCGGCTCCTCAGTCTTTTGGAAATCCGATGCCTATGGCTGGGTACCCAACAATGGGGTATCCACAGCAGCAACCTGGGTACCCTGGTCATCAACAAAGTAATACTGGATACCCGCAACTGCCAAGCACTGGCTATCCTCAGTCGACTCAACAATATCCACAACAGAGTGCTCAAGCTTATCCGTCTCAAGGATATACACAAGCTAGTCAGGGATATCCACAAGCTAGTCAGGGATATCCACAAGCTAGTTCAGGGTATCCACAGGCTGGTACTGGCTACTCACAACAGTCTAGCCAGTACCAAGGCTACCCACAGAGCCATTCAACACCTCAAATGCAGCACCAATACAGTGCATCAACTACCTCAAGCCCACTTGAAAAAAAGGTATGTTACTCATTGCTTCTGATTGTATTTTTTTTTTATGGGGCCATCATACATTATTTAAGTATTTATTCTTTGTGCTAGGTTGAATTTGTGATAAGCAAAACAATAACTCTTGACTAATACTAATCTTTGTGGCTTATTTAAGTATTGTTTCATCTATCAATGCTTAGAGTAATCATTGTTATTCTTTATTTATAATTTCGGGCAAAATGTTTGAACATTGGGTGTAATTCAAACCAATTTTATACCTAACAATTTTTACACATAAGTGCCAATGGAACTTAACCCCACTGCTGAATTGGTTTAAGTTGTTTGCTGCTGACCTACTACAAGTATTTATATTTGGTGTCAGTTTTTGAAAACATTTTACACCCAGTTTCTAGAATGATGATTACATTAATATATGCCTAAAATTATCATATTATGACAATATATGATGCATATACCAATCATATGTTTTGTTAGTTTATTTTGACCATAGAATAATTTGATCTACATTCTAAAGTCTGGGGGTCTTAAAGTCTTTATAAAAAAAATCCTTAAACAGTTTTTTTATTAAGCAAATTTAATGAGTGAGTACTCAATATATAACTATTAGGTATCTTTTAATTAATTATTATTGACATAAATACAGAAATCTTTAAAAGTAGATAAAGGGTAACCATAACAATTATAATTGATATTCTCCATTGATTATGATATTTATGATGGTACATTCAAAATAACTACTGCTGCTTTATTAATATGTTACCTACTTTGCTAATTGAAAATTATTTTTAAATAACTTAAGTACCTACTTTGTGACTATTTCTATTTAGGTATTGAATTCATAACTTTGTATTTATTATTATTGAGTCAACAATTTCATCATTGTTTATGATTTACCATAAATTTGATTACGAAGACTGATAATAGATTCATTTATAATTTTATACCTATATTAAATTCCAAGTTATTGCTTGTGAGCTTGTCTGACTCCTCCTTGAAGTATTAGAAAGTTCACAATTTTCCATCATTATTTTTATTACCTGTAGTGTAGTACCTTTGTATTGATGTTTAGCTCCACTTTTCACTCCAGGAATTTCTGTTTTTTACCACCAAATTACTGAATGACTGTTTCCATGGTTAGCATTATATCTGGTGGTTGTAAGTTTCATGTGAGACTCATGGAAATATAATATAAGTAATTTTTTTCCTGTACTGTTCCATGGCCTGCGTTTTTATAAAATATAATATTATTAGTATTATTGTTTCTGATACACATAGTACCACCTTAACTTAGTTTGTGTCAATGGCAATATTTGTGTAAAATAAATATCCTACATAATTATTCTTAATATTGTTATAATAATAGACTGGAATAAAGTTCGGTAAAGGTTAAAGATTAAGTTTACTTTCGTCTTATATATATTTTTTAAATGTTTTAATAATGTTACAGTTATATATTATTAAGGAATAATAAATTTTGAAACAATATACTTAATATAATTTAACCATAAAAAACATGCTTTAAAAACAACTCGGCTTATTTATGGTTAATAAATAACTATATTCACTACTAATTACTTAAACCAATTATTTAATATATTTATTTTAAGGTAATTAGCTTTATTACTAAGGTACTTTATAATTTAATTATAATTTTGTAATTATTTTTTATTTTTTCATTGCCCAGTTTTCATTGATAAGTTGTTTTTGTTGTTTTTTACAATATATATATTGTTATAGTTTCCCTAATGTATATATAACCTTGTTTATCATAGTTACATTTCATATCCAAATTCCTATAGTGCACATGCTTGACAACTAAGTATGTATAGTCAATGATTCTATTCAACTCATGGTCCAATTATTTGATTATGCTCACATCTCAACTACAAGGAGATTTAGCATGATAAACTCAGTCCTAACATAGCGTCCCATTTCAATGGATGTATTTTAAAATACAGCCTAGTTTAACCATCAAAGAAAAGTAAAAAGTTATATTATTTGGAAAATTCAGTTTGTTTATGTATTTGTGCTAATGTGGTTTAACTGTGCTTATATATTTTTTTGTTTGGGATATTGAGTAGAATTATTTGTAATTAATATGTCCTCTGTAACATCAAAATCAAGTATGCGCAGTAACTATAAGTCTTCAATTGGCTCTAGGCGTGGATACAAGACATTTCGCTATATGGTACAATTGACTATATATTTTACAATTCTCTAGTGTTCAATACTCATGCAAATATTTTTTAATATAACATTTATTTATTTATTATATCCAGAAGGTTTACAGCATACAAAATAACTACTGATGGGTTTGTTTTTTGCCCAAAGCGTCAACAAATATTGGACATTGAATGTGTTCAATTCTATTGATTAGAATACCTAATTGACCAACTAATAAGCAATGTTTAATGGAATTTTGGGGAAAAATATTTGATCTTAATCAAACATACCTTTAGTAAACCACAGTAGGCTACAAATATTCACAAAATAATGGGATATGTAGTTAGATTGGCTTTTTGCAACTATCTAATTAAAAGTTACTGTATTAAGAACAACTTAAATTAAACTTTATACATTTTGAAGATAACCAAAATTGCACTATTGCAAGATATTATTTCCATTTGTCCTTAGTTCTGGTATATAGCTTTAATAGTTTTAATCATATTACTTCATAAAAACTATCTTTACATGTAACTGTACTATTTAAATTACAATATTATGATTAATAATATATACTTAACAATAATATACTTTATTGTTGTAATTATCAATAATTGATAAATACAATTGATGGAAGTATATATATTATTTTTTAATGTAAAGATAGTCATAAAGTTATATTTATTAAATTATTCATTAACACTTAACCCTAGTATTAATAATGAATACTATAAAACCTATGTAAAAATTAATATATTATTTGATTTTTAGTCCAGGCCGACAGTGGTGCCCATGCAACCATTTGACCCTCGAGAAGATGCAGCAGTCCTGAGGAAGGCTATGAAAGGATTTGGAACTGATGAGAAAGCTATCATCCATATCATCACCAGACGAAGCAATGAACAGCGTCTTCGCATTGCATTTGAATTTAAAACCCTGTATGGAAAGGTAAGTGTTTAAAAAAATATTAATATCAAATTAAAAGACAAGACAAAAGAATTAGGTACCTGGCTATGTAGCTATCCATGACCATAGAAAATTATCTAAAATCTACTGTTATCTAGTATCTAAGTTTGAAACCTGTATCCGCCCTTGCTATGTTTGGATAGAGACAAGTGGCACCCAGTGGTATGCCTATCCTTCAAACAGTCTCAGGTATAGTCCGATTCTACTAAATCAATTGATATCAAAGTAAATAATTACCTACTAATTTTGAATGGAAAATTAAAAATGTTGTCTGAATACCGTCTAAGCGCTGTCGGAATGTGTTTGCCCCTATATTTTATTGTATATAAAATATAAATGAGATGAGAGTATGAGACGCATTCTGACAGTGATGAAAGCGTTTATGGTGTGAGTCAGAACGCGACATTTGATGTCAATCAATTTATTACTATCAGGCTTTAGAGACTAGAGAGTGAAGGTGAAGGGCAAAGTGTTGCGATGTAAATTGTAAACATTACAAAGATGTAGTGTTTTGTATCAAGAAATACATAGAATTAAAATAAATAGTAGCAGTAGGTATCTAAAAATTTCTCTATATTTTCGATAAAGTATTTCGCAGTATACCTATAGTGTTATCAGTGTTTGTTTACAGTTTGTTAAGTAGACACGATAATAACTATTGTAAGAACTTGTGTATGAGATAGTAAGTAAATAAAAGATTGGAAAATTATCACATAGATTTGTCATCTACAATATGGTTTTGCAAGTGTTTTAAGTTCTACTACATGACTGTTGTAGGTATTTATAGGTACATTTTAATACTTCTAGAATCTGGGTTGTTTACTGTCAAAGTAATGTAAATTGAGCGCCTCCGTAGACTAGTGCTCTGGTTGCTTTTTTGGCGTAGTATCCGGTCGTGGGTTCGATTCCCACGCATGGCTAAAAAATATTAGTACCTACTTTTTTACGCACACTTTGTCATGGTCTGGGTGTTTATTAAATATAAATGGTTTATATCGTTGTTTCTAGTACACCTAATTCAAGCCTGTAGCTTAGTTTGTGACCAGAGCAATATGTGTAAATTGTCCTACATATTATTGTTATTATTCGAATTTAATATACTACCTAAAATAGGACAGTATTATTATAGTTTATGATCATAAACACGAGTAAAATAGGTATATATAAAAAAAAAGTTTGTTACGAAAAGACCAAATATCATTTGTCTGTGAACTTGGCCATTATTCAGTGATTGTTTTTTTTTTAATGGTTAGCGAATATCAATTTCTTGCAAAGAGGATTTTATAAATTATTTTTATATTAAGTAATCCTAATTTGGTACATACGAAACTATTTGGTATAAAGTTGAGAATACTTATTTTTGAAAAGTTAGTAGTATAAATATATAAAAATGTTTATAATATAGATAGGTACATAAGTAAATTGTTTGATGAACATAACAACAGCTGTTTGCAATTAATAGTAGGTAAGTACATAATATCATAATGGAAAAAATAATGTAATTTATCAATTAGTTAATTGAATAATTAATGGTGTTTTTAGGGTTCCGCTAGCTGTTAAAGAAAAAATGGACGCACATTGGTATCACTCTGTCTGTCTTGTCTGTATATCCAGACCGATATTTCGAAAACCAATTGAATTCAAATGTGGAATAGTATCTAGTCGATTATTCTTCGTTTCTGAACAGACACAATTTTTTTTTTTTAGAATTTAGGGTTTTGCCAAAATCAAACATATCATATTAAGTAATCATTAAAATTTCTAACAATATTAAGCATATTAATATAATACGTATTTATATAATATGAATTTATTCCTGAAATCAAGCTTTTATCCCTTTTTTTCTTGTCTCATTGTACGAAACCCTCTGTGCGCGAACAGCTTTCGCACTTGACCGCTTGTTCATTCAATTTATTTTTTTAACATATGAAATGTTCAAATGTTAAACATTTTATTGTATGGTAGGCACAAAATATGTGGATTGAATCGATGCCAAAGTCCATGTTAGCTACATCTTTATACTACGATTATCTACTGTACCTACAGTGTTATAAAGTTCATTTCACATTGACAATGGTAATAAACGTAGGTAATAAATTTCGCTGTTTACTGTAGTCTAGAGGTACTTACTTAATTAAATTATGCAGGGGTATATTATTAAGTTTTTTTTCTTTCTCATTAAAAACAAATACAATGGTTGGGGCACTCTATTTAAGTGTTTAAGCATGTAGGTATTAGGTATTACATGGTTTTTAGGTAATTAGAAATATACTAAGTATATCTAAACTCAACGCTAAACCCCATTTAGATAAACTATGTTGGTCACCTGACTTTAGTAATTACTCAAGTAGGTAAATAAAATCCGAGATAGGTAATACTTTTTAATACTTGGATTCTAGATTAATATTTAAATATCCGATAAGTGATAATTTTAACTAAACCGAATTAGATGAAAACGAATGAAATGAAACGGCATGTGACTTTGTAGGTATATACTTGGTGGTAAGCATACCTACAAAGTCCATGAATATTAGGATCAACACATTTTTGTCAACAATATTGATCGCTCCTACTATGCCGGCTAAATGATGCGGATGCGAAATGAACGGCAAAAAGACGTATTTGCATTACGAGTCTATTTTTATATACCTCGCTGCTTTATCGTGAAATTAATCGCCCGTTTTGCAGACGCACCATTTAAAGAGACTACCACCTCGTTAGGAAATCGAAGAAAAGTAGTGTCCGGAAAATCGGTGAACCCACATACTAAAACCGAAACTTGACTAGGTCACTTGATTTTTTCCAACTGAGGCGCTACCATGGGGTTGCGCATTGTAGAAACGTAACGTATTCATTTACGTATACGTGAGCAACAACCAATAGGATAGCTTTATTCAATCCTGTTACCAATAATAAAGCGATTCTATTGGTTGTTGCTCACGTTTAAGTAAATGAATACGTAATGAGCCTCTGTATAGGCGGTGGTCCGGTCGGTCAGCCATGCGAGTTATACGAGGCCTTCCAAATCCTACCTAAAAAAACTATAAATCTTAACACGCCTTAAATTTGTCTATTGATCTACCTGCTACATATGGCCTACAGTGATTATCATATGGGTAGAAAATATCGTTTAAGAAATCAAACATTGACGTCATTCATATCAGGCATGAGGCAAAATGGAGGTAGGTATCTGTTCACACCATCATTCACAAAGAAATCGTTGTTTTTATCTTAGTATGTCAGAATGAATAACGAGAGATACAAGTTGAATTTCTTACAAACGATTTAGGACTTTATTTTAAGCTCCAAAAGGTTAATTTTTGTAGTGAAAATGTTTATGAAAAGGGACTTTCCTTGTGTAATTCTAGTAATGGTCTTGGAAGGAGGCCAATAGCTATACCATAGAAAACTCACTTTCATTGATTTTCCCAGAGCTTCCTGTTCGAAATAAGTTAATATTGTGTTAGGAAAATGCTGCGAAAGTGAGGGTTATGGAATCCAGTCCCACCCAACATGCAAATTTTATCATTTCAATGTAAAATCCTGATAATCTATACTAATATTATAAAGTTGAAGAGTTTGTTTGGTTGAACGAGCTAATCTCAAGAACTACTAGTTCGATTTGAAAAAATATTTTAGTGTTGGATAGCCCATTTATCGAGGAAGGCTATAGGCTATATAACATCTCGCTACGACCAGTAGGAGTGGACTAATAATGAAATATGTTGCAAAAACGGGGTAAAATATTCCTTTTGAGAGGGTATGCTGCGTAAACGGTTAAAGTAAGACGAAGTTGCGCGGATCAGCTAGTAAATTTATAAAAGAAAATGCAATTTCGAAAAGGTCTCGCATTATATTTGAAAAATATGTATTTTTATATCCAATTTCCTGACGGGTGACTTGTATGATTAAGTACCTTTCCGCAATAGAAAGGGTTGTGGGTTCGATCAAGCTCCGCCCACCAGGATATTTTTCATTGCAATTTTATGTTTATAATTTCAATATAAGTATGAAAAAAGTAAAAAAAAAATAGACTTCTAGTATTTAATTGAGTTATAGCTAGTTACCTATATATATATATATATATATATATATATATCATCACGGGTGCCTTACGCCGCCCGAGACCGCCCAGACGGCCTCAGGGTACCCAGCGGAGGGGTTTTTAATCCCACCTTATCGTAACCGATGGTATGACTCCACACCGAACAAGTAGCTAGCTCGTTGCGATGTTTGGATAGACTCAATAACCAATCTATAAACAGTTTCACAAGTTGGTATAGTAAAACTGGGACCGACAGCTTAACGTGCTCTCCGAGGCACTAAAGTGGTGTAGTATAAATTTTTAGATTAAAAACTAATTGGTAGACTAGTTACCTATACCTATAGGTATTTTATCTTATCATGAAGATCATTCCATATATATTTTTCATTACTCATACATACCAATGTCGACTTATTGATGACAAAAATACTAACGTTATATTGCCAGGCGACTTAGACATTAGAGAAATGCCATCAAGGGTGCCTTTTTGACTCCCGAGAACCGTTTTTAAACAGCCTCAGGGTACCCAGCGGAGGGATTAACCCATACTCATTTCGCCGATGGTATTCGGATGCAACAGCTAAAAAGTGGTGAGCTTGTTGCCGTGTTTATGATGGTATAGCCTCGTTGTATAAAGCGGTCACCCATCCTAGGACCGGCCTTGTTGTCATCTGCTTAAGAGGTGTGTCTGATAAGATTCTTCGATCCTCATGCTGATTCAACTGCAAAGTCTTACCTCTCCCCGCGCATGACGATGAGTCGGTAACGCTACTATATACATTAATGTAAACCTTCCCTCCGAACGTCAATAAGAGAAAAAGCACGTATGAGATTATACCTACAATGGAGGCATCGAAACGACTTTCGGGCCAAAACTGTTTTACATCTGAACTAATTTTATTAAAGAAAAAATAAACGATGACTGTACGTTTTCCTTTTTTTAATTTTCTGTCTTGATATTTTATACTATAAAATTTATAGGAACAATTTTATTACGAGATTTTTTAGTGATATTTTTTTCGAATTTCGGAGGTTTATATTTTTTTCTTTTACTACTCCCATACTTAAAAAGAAACTGAACCATACGAGCCTAGATATCGGTCATATTTATTACGCCTCCAAAAATCATAAAATCTATGAATATTTAGAGGGGGGGGGGGGGGGGAATAGTTAGGACCAAAAGGTCGTGAATGTATGGGAAATGTTTGATCAGACTCTCCTCTTAACCTTGTTGTCAGTTGCGCAGTGACTTAACCACTAGGCTGGGCTGCTTTTACATTAGGGAAACCCAATGAATATATGGTATCTTTTAGGTGACTAACTACTACGTTTTACTTACGTCACGAACGAAATTTAATGACGTATATAGAAAAAATACACGATGGTCGAGTTGGTTGGACCTGAGATTTAAAAACACTACAGTTTTGAGGTTCTCGGTTCATACCAGGGGCTTCAAGTTTTCAACCACTAAACACGATAAGACGTTGCGTAAACTATAAATATGAATATATAAGTTCTATTCGAATGGTTATATAGTCTGCATTAGTTTGGCTATAATAATGCCGCCATCTTGAAATACACGAATTCTTCGCAAGTTTGAACATGCGTAGAGCATTGAAATTTTAACTCTTTAATTAACAGGATAGAACTTATATTTCAATATTTATAGTTTACGCAACGTCTTGTTGTATTTAGCGGTTGCAAACTCGGAATAAGGCCCCAGTTGTGTATCAATTAGTTTATAATAAAATAAAATGTAAATTTTTTAGACAACGCCACTGTAGTGTATCGTAGAATATTGTCGGTGCTAGTTTCACTATACTAACTTGTGACACCGCGACAAGTTTGCTATTTGTTTAGTGTAGACTCAGAATACCAGAAGTTACGGCAACATGAAAATACAGATTGCATAGAATTTAGTCAAAACAGTAAAATAAAATAATAATTAAATAAAGAAAGTACCTAATGTTAAATATTGGCTAACATGGCACTTGCTAGTCTCTCGGTATTTTTTAAATATTTGTTAGCTTTGGATATACTCGTATAGTTGTTTTCGTTATTTTAGGCCAAAAGTTCAAATAAACAAAAATAATCCTAAATCCGAGCTAAAGTACATAAATAAAGCAACTAGTACAATAGGAGATAGGGGCTGTGCTGGGTGGGACTAATTTAAAAAATGGACTTAATTTGCGGTCTGACTCGTTTTTCCTTAAATTATATACATGGTGACTTTGAAAGGATGTACTTTGGGCTAATATGAGGTTCAGCTGATCAAATCAAATCGAACAACTTTTCCCATGGAACCATGTGCCGCAAATGAAAAATAATATTGCCTTCCCCATACAAACTAGTAATGTTAAAATGACCAATTTGTATAGGGAAACCAAATTTTTTTTTCATTTGCGACACATGGTTCCATGGGAAAAGTTGTTCGATTTGATCAGCAGAACCTCATATTAGCCTAAAATATAACCTTTCAAATTCACTCTGTATAATAATAAAGCAGTAAATTCATTTTTAACCATGACTAAACTCTTGCACCGACTACGTCACGGCGACAACTTATGTAGCGTGCTGACTCGTCGCGTTCCACAACAATGCGGTCTGACCACTTTCCCATGTTTTTTGGTACTATAGTAGCTACTTCACTGCCAATTTTTAATTATGACTAAACACTTGTAGAGCATGTTCTAAATTTACATACTTCAAAGCGCGCCAGTTGTTCCACCCCTGACCTTGCCGATGGGTGCTGACTCATGTACACCCTTAATACTAAATCATATTGAATTCTGGGCTATGACAAACCTCTTGACCTCTCTTCACTTTCTTTGGTAACTCTTCGGAAGAAAACACCCACTGAGAAGACTGTCTTTTAGTTTCCGGATCATAATAGAAAATCCAGGAATCTGCTGATAGGTCACTATTTTGTCAGCCTCTATCATACGTAGCACAACACTGATGTTATATTTAGTCGTCGCCGTAAAAGGCCGTCCCTCACGCAGATTATCGGTGAGATTAGTGCGACCACGTTTAAACTCATCATAGCACGAAAATTTTTATCGCGTTAAATTCATGCTGACGTGCCACAGGCAATTTTACAATTTGCCGTCAAATCGTATAACAAATGACAAATGAATGAAATACATTCTCAATAATATTGGCAGAGTTCCGAAATATTTTTTATTAGTCACAGGAGTGGGACATTATCAGATTTTTTCTCCGGGATGAAATTTTCAGATTTTGTGTTCGTCAGTGGCAGGGATGGACGGGATCAGAATTATTCCTTCAGAAATGCCTGGATTGTCTCCACCCGGACTAAAGCTTAAAAATATACATTTTATTACAATTATTTTATTAAAGTAACCATTAAAAAATCCATTTCACAGTATACCTACTTGATACTTATATATTGCTTTTCAGGATTTAATCTCAGATCTAAAGAGTGAGACCAGCGGCAAGTTTGAAGATCTGGTCGTGGCTCTGATGACCCCGTTACCCCAGTTCTACGCCAAAGAGCTCCATGATGCTATTGCGGGGATCGGTACTGACGAAGATGTGCTTATTGAGGTGATGTGCACCATGTCCAATCATGAGATCCAGGTCATCAAACAAGCTTATACTGCTAGTGAGTATATATTTCTTTTTATCTATTGAAAATTCCTTCTTTTGACGAAATTGGACACATAAGCGAGCTTAGGCTCTTCTATCAACTTAACTTTGCTTAGCGTGCAGAACTGTTTTTCTGCAACTTTATTTAAATATACACTTATTTCACATGATTATTTTCATGCATCGGGGAACATGGTAGCCATCAGTCCCTATTTCTTTGCTACTTTATCTTGTGGATTCGTAAATATGTTACGAAAATAAAATAAAAACGACAATTCTAGATATCAAAGCGTAGTAATTTGAAGTCAATTTCTCAAATAATCCGTTCTGTAAGGCCTATGGGGTTATCTGATTGCCTCATGCATCTTCTATTATATTACTTAAAAGATTTCATTGAACCGACTAAAAAAAATAAAATAAAAACGTTTTACTATTTAATATACCTATTATAATAAATTGTTACTTATTTCTCCCGTCTTCCATTACTTTTATTGCGGAAATTTTTAAAGTACACCTATAGGTTGTAACTAATTCCAAGCCGTTAGGACATTACCCTGCTGGGTGATTACGCACATAACGCTAAACTAAACTTTAATCGATCTGATGCAATTCTGACGTAATGCAAACCTGGTGACATTAAACATTGACATACAACATCATTTTGCTTAAAATTTAGCTTAATGGCATAATAGGCCTACTGGTCTAACTAACCTCTGAGCTTATACTATGTGTACCAGGAACATCGATACTATTAAATACTATATTTATAAACACCCAGATCATGACAAATAGACAGAAAAACTTTTTGGCAAGAGTGGGAAACGAAGCCGCAACTTCCGGATACAACGCCAAGGGCACAACCACTAGTCCACGGATTATTTCTTACTCATTTCTGAAGGTCATGGTCACAGTCCATATATAGAATTATTTTCCTTGTTGAGTTCAATATTCGTATTGAGACTCAGTCATATATATAGTAAAATAAATTTATTTTATATTTATTCTTTTCTTGATGTTCTTTCATTATCATTAGGTGGGAGGAATGTATATAACTTCGTTAGGCCGATCGACGAGTCTCGTTTTCATCGCCCATATAGATGAAAAAACCGCCATGTTACCACCTAATAGTTATGTTTCGGTTTTAGTTTGTGGGTTCATCGGTTTTCAGGAAACTATTGATTCGATTTCTTGATGATGATGGCAGATCAAACTAAACAATCGCGAAGTATATAGTCATTTTACATTCAAAATTACTGTATATTATTTTTTAGTTTTTCTTAAGGATTTTCTCAATTATTTTTCTTTTTAAAACACCCCAGTAGGTGTTAAAGCGAACAATAATAATTCAAATAGGTCAAGCCATTTTTAAGTTTTAGCAAGACTAATGAACGCCGATTATTTTTTATACAGGGTGAATTTGAAAGGTTGAAAGGTCCAATTGCGACACATGGCTTCATGGGAAAAGTTGTTCGATTCGATCAGTAGAACCACATATTAGCTCAAAATACAACCTTTCAACGTCACTATGAATATACAGATAACGCACCGTTACTATAACAATTGGTTATAAGTGGTTTAAAAGTTACACGACATTTTTCTCCAGGGTGTCACTGAGGCGATCGACTTGCGATCAGTGTTTGAGCTAAAAGATACTGTCCATCTATCTACTTGTACCTATATTTTGATTACTTATATAATACATATTTGGGGCGTAAGTATGGTCTGTTGGTTTGGTCGGCTAGGTGGCACTTTTGCAGGGCAGTCAACGACTAACAGGAAACCAGCTAACCACCTAGTCTTAAACTAGTTGGTTATGTAGCGTGTGTTCGGTTTGTTTGTTTTTTTTTTTCTCCCGCAACGACAATAGTATAATAGTTCACTATCTGTTTATTTTTTATTATATTTTCAACAATTGTCGAAAGTAAATGTCAACATTATTCTCGAAAGAAAATGGCACTCGTTCAATCTTTTGAACAGAAAATCTAGCGTGCAAAATATATATGTAACAATAGGTAAATGAGTCATTTTCATTTTGTTTCACAGACTTGTGACAGTTTGTTTGGACTTTCTGTAGCTCTTCCACAAGTTTTTGCAAACAGTTTCTACTATAGTCGCTAGTGACTATAGATCAACCAATAGGATCGCTTTATTTTTCAAATAAACCTACTCTTATTGGTTGATTTCTATCTATAGTTACTAACGACTATAGTAAAAATTGTTTGCAAAAATTTGTGGTACATCTACTGATCATAAAAATAATCATTATTTTCTTATGTCTATAACTTGACCGCCTACGTAGAGAAGGTTGCGCATATGGCGTTGTATGGTGAGGTCGTGGGTTCGATTCCCACCCATGGCAAAAGAATATTAGTAGGTACCTACGTTTTCTGTACAGTTTGTCATGGTCTGGGTGTTTATTAAATATAATATGTATTGATATCGTTGGTTCTGGTACAGATAGTACAAGTCTAGAGCTTACTTTGTGAACTGGGCAATGTGTGTGTAATGAACATGGGGAGGCACTCTTCGGCCTTAATTCCAGTAGTGAGAACAGAAGATGACCACCACCATACAAATAAAAAAAAAAGTGACAAAAGCAATCACTGAGCGTTGATTGGTTGAAGTGAGAACAGAATATAGCGGCAACAAACTCGTTTTAATTTCGTTTTATAGGTCATTTAAGGCACTAAGGCGGTGCCATATATTATTATTGGTTTCATGGTAATGACTAATGTCCTGCAATTTTTATTATTATTATTTGGTCGTACAGCATTCAGGAAGTCCCCAATTAGATAGTAGCACGAAAGAGTTCTTGCAATTTATGATCAAAAAACCATGAGTCATTATGAATGACGCGTTAGTACACAGAATACGTAAGTTCCTATATAAGTATGTGTTACTCATTGTTATATTAGACACGCAATGTATCGTGCACTTACTCGTACTTCTCAAGAATCGAGAGTACAACATTTGATGTTTATGTTGTACAAAGAGCAAACGAGGTCACTGTACGAACTCGTGGTATCACTTGATACACAGTAACGCACAATGGTGTAATTGTTACTTGCAAGTGATAAAAAATTCTGTACACTCTTTGCATGCCTGTTAAGCATATACCTACGCCGAGCATCAGAAGTTTAGGCGTCGCTCGATGTATAAATAGAATTTAAGTCGATAAGACTAAATTAATATATTCTTTTAAGGGCTCTGTAGTCGACGCCCATACTACAAACGTAGGTACTTCAAATATTACAACTTGGTGTTTAGTCGAAATTCAATTATTATTTTTATGCTGGTAACTGTATATATATTATAATAAATATTTTTGTATTGTAATTCTTCTCTCTCATTACGAAAAAAATAAAAACACAGAAAGATTAATAAATTCAGCGATCGACTAATTTATTATTTTAATTCTTCGACAAAAAGTAGGTAGTATTAACTACTGTTTGTCAAAGCATTTGCGATCGCAAAGCCAGCGCACTGAGAAAAAAATTAAGCCTGCCCGTACATTACCTTACTGTATGTGCATCATAGTCTAAATTAAAGGTTCCGCAACTTTATTTTGGTTGATTCTTACGTACGTACGTAGTAAATTACAAACACGTCGAGTTGCATGAACAATCTTTATAATGTATTTACTGCCAACTACGTAAACGTAGGCTGACTCCTTACTACTGTTACCACGTCATGATGATAAGTATACCGTAACAATATCTTATGTGCTACCGAAATGTATGTGGTTGGATAATGTCTCATGATCTTTACAAATATGTCGCAACATTGTAAGGAGTAAACGTTTTCTTATGATATTATGTTCGTACAATGCTAAAGTTTTAACAATGTACAAGACACTAGGCCTAATTACACGGCCCACTGCTAGTAATATTACGGTTGCATTTTAATGCACCAACAGCTAGGCTAATGAAACAAGTTCACAAAAATTCAATACACATCCGATTTACACAGTAATGTTTCCATAAAGTGTTGATCACACATTAGATGAATAACGTAAAACGCAAGGTTACATTAATGTACCAGCTGGCTTCCTATACAACATGTACATTAAACAAATTAACAACCTGAGCTACTGGGACTGCTTCCAGCACAGAATAAAAAAGATCCAGCAAACTCGTAATATTAACACGATTACATTGTGTGCACGCTGTCTAGGCGGTAGGTATGTTACAAGATTCGGCAAACTGCAAGAAATGTAAATATAATAGGTAACATTGACATACAACACCTAGCAGTCTAATGCGATCAGTGCATTATAAAGAGCCGGCAACCTATAAGGTGTGTAACGGGTGCATTATAATGTGCCACTCCTATTTTAATGCTCTCAATGCATTATAAGGATACGATATTTTTCCCATGCCTACTTTTAATGTGCGCGTGCGAATTATTATTAGTTGGTGCTGTGCATAGATATAAATATCTTTACGTCAATGGTGCTGTGTCTCAAATCTCAAATTAACGGGTTTCGTGAAGTTTCGTCTTGTTCTGTTCTACGTTAACAGTTTTATCTTTTAATATGAAAGAGTATTAATTTTTGCGAATAACGCTAATAATAATATACTTAATATAAAAGTGGTATTCTCGATATGGAGCAGATTACCGTAGAAGTCGTGGAAGATGCTAGTCTTGTTAATTGTAACGTGAACTTTTGATTAAATGCCAGTTGGACAAATTTGAAAAATTTAAAGGTAAGTGAATATTGAGTTATTTGTGAATCTGAATAATTACGTTTTACAGCATAGTAGGTACAGCCTATAACTTCTGTGGTAGATACACTAGGTATTTGTTTAGTGCACAGATTTCTTACTAGCGTTCAGTGGTAGCTACACCCATCGAATTATTATTACTACAGACACCTGACAAACGCGTGATACTCGTGCGGATTTAGTTTTTTCGGTATAAAAACGGATGGCCGACAGTTCGGCTTCCATCATTAATTTTAGTGGAAAAAGACCTCTTTGAATGAAAAATGGAGTTTAGTTTTCAATCGTCAGATAAAGTGTACCTATGTAGCATAGATAAACTTGAAGGTCTTTCATACAAATTAATTGTCAAATTGCTTTATCTGACTGATTACTCTAGTATTTTAGAAAGGCCGTCTCATAACTAGGTGTACAATCCGCTGGCGCCCTGATTTTTAGATTTTTATGCATCTATTATATTAATAATATTAGCACAAAGTGTATTATAATAGCAGAGAACTTCAGCAGCAACCCCATTACTCACAGTTATGGGGGGCACTGTGATGATCCGGTAGTGCTACTGTCAATTGACTGTCGCCACCATTTATGGATTTCATAGTCTACATTATCTTTGAAAATAAAAAAGATAATTTATAAACAAATAAAATAATATTATTAATGTTAGTTTATTTTTTTTCAGTTCCTTGGAAATGTAAGCCTCGGTGCTTTGGAGGTCTCGGGGCGCGTTTTTTTAGCTTCATGACGTTCAGGAAGAATTTAAATCTATTGATACAAATAAAATAATTACATTTGAATTATCCAATGTAAGTTCTTATTTTCGCAAAACTTTCACCATTTTTGTAATGTGTTTTTATAGTAATTAATCGTTCTTTTGAATACTTCTCCATATCCTTAAATAGCGTTATCTGTACGTGAAAACTGTCAAAAAAATCACCGTACAACTTGTAATAACAATGTGACGGCAAATTTAAATCCGGTGCTCTTGTTAGGACAACCTTTATATATATATAACCTATATAAGATAATAACAATAAATATATTTTATTTCAAATGTCTAAAGATGTCTACTAATAAATATTCAATAAATAATGTTGTAATTGAACACAGACTTTGATATTTTCTCCTTACCTTAGCTGAAGGTTAGGATGTATTAATATGTACAGTATGGCTTAGCAAGTGTACAGTAAAGATGTAACAGCAGAAATGAAATGTGATACGAAATTGTGCGATTCCCCACGGAAAGTGGGTTTTAGTCCTGCCACTACATTACGTACGATTATGTCATCCTTTCCTTAGTGCGTACCTACAGTAATGTAGTGTTAGTGACGTACATAAGCCAATACATTACGGAACGTTCACCGGGGCATTAGGTGCGTAAACTACTACATTATTGTATGTACACCGAGGCATTACGTACGTAAGCCACTACATTACTGTGCGTACACCGATGCCCTACGTACATAAGGTACTACATTATTGTACGTACACCGAGTCTTTACATACGTAAGTCACAACATTACCGTACGTATACCGAGGCATTACGTACGTAAGCCACTACATTACTGTGCGTAAACCAATGCCTTACGTACGTAAGGTACTACATTATTGTACGTACACCGAGTCTTTACGTACGTAAGTCACAACATTACCGTACGTACACCGAGGCATTACGTACGTAAGCCACTACATTACTGTTCGTACACCGATGCCTTACGTACGTAAGCCACTACATTACTGTGCGTTTACCGATGCCTTACGTACATAAGGTACTACATTATTGTACGCACGCCGTGTCTTTTCGTACATAAGTCACAACATTACTGTTCGTACACTGAGGCATTATGTATGGTAACACGCACATGTTGGTTCGGACACCGGCTACTTAATGGTTTATATGTGTGCGTGCGAGTAGTGTCTGATTAGTAATGTGCCGTGGACATTAGAGCTAATACATTTCTCGTAAGGTCGCCAGTTACTTACTTACGCCTGGTACGTTTTTGGCATTATATACGTAGGCCGTAACCTAAAATAATGATGTCGTTGCATTATTTTTTTCTCAGTGCGTTCTCCATACAAAATTAACTTTCGCACTCCTGTATTTCTTCACTACATGTTTGCACAAAATCAAAATAATATTTTTGCCGGTCCTTGTACTTCTTTGTGTTTTTTTTTTAATCTGAAAATAAATAATAATAATACAAAAGTATTTATTTCAACATGGGTGCCATTTTTGAATCTCATCGGGTGACTAAGATATCATACCTATGATATCAATACGAGTGCCTTCTACCACCCGTGAAAAAGTCACCGATGACAAATAGTAATGGTCACAGATAATGTATGTTAAGTTCCGTCCCACCATTGAGTTTTGTGTTTCAGCATAAACATGTCATAATATGAGAAACGAAAACGCCATATTTTTTTCTTCGTGTAACGAAACGAAAGTAATTAATCTCTTGTGAATGAGAAATTATTTGTACTAATACTTTGATAAATTATGGTTTCCTAATCATCGGTGATATTTTTCTCACTCGTAATATCAAACTCATCGCTGATATTAAAAAATCGCACCCATGTTGAAATAAATACAACTAACAGCCCAGTTGTAAAATTGGAAGTACGTTTGCATTAGCGTCAACACGACTGCAACCCTTAATGAACTACCGAGCAACAAGTGGGCCTTAATAATGCAGATACAAATGCAAATTTCAAGTGCAATGTTACAGACTTAATAATCCCTAATGAGATGTTTCCTATTTGACATTAGCCATTTATCTTCATTTGCTTGTTCGTAGACATTTTTACTTGGCCTCTAGCTCTGAGTAGGCGCAACGTTTAAGATAACCACTTTATTGGTGCAATAAAGTCATGTGATGAATATGATAGTATACTCCTTGAAATAACAGTAAAATAGTTATATTAAACTTATTATTTTTTTTTTTATTATTTTAAATGAAAAAATATTATATTATATACCAGGGATCACCAATTAGTATATAGGGCCTCGGAGAGCACGTTAAGCTGTCGGTGCCGGTTTCACTATACCAACTTGTGAAACTGTTTATATATGGGTTATTGAGTTTATTCAAAACATCGCGACGAGCTAGCCACTTGTTCGGTGTAGACTCATACCATCGGCTAGGACGAGGTGGGATTAAAACCCATCCGCATGGGTACCCTGGGCCGTCTAGGCAGTTTCGGGCGCCGTAAGGCACCCGTGATGATATGTATGTATGTATTTGGATCACCAATTAGTTTCATTTGGAGTCAGTTTTTAAAAGTAAATGCTCTTATATATATTATCACGTTCTTCATATTTAACATAAATATATAATAGCCCCTGGGTTATAATAAAACAGGGGAAGCATATTCAAATTAAATAAACTATTTTGACAGTTATTTTTGTAAATTATATTTACTGCATTAGATCGAAGAAATAAAATTAGTTAAGATATTTTTTTTATTACACAAAGGGCTTTCTTGAGATATATTGGGTCGACAAATTGCAAACAGTGTCAAATCTGGGTATGATGACAGGTGTACGATCAACTTTAATTGTATATAATATGTTATTTGTTTATTGTTTCAGTTTACGGGAACTTATTGGAAGATGATTTGCGCGGCGACACTTCTGGCAACTTCAAGAGGCTGATGACTTCATTAAGCATGGTTAGTATTCAAATATATTTTCGGTTGGCGACTCACGCATCCACGCCGCCGTTAGAAACAAAGAATGCTCCTCGAGGTAATCTGAAAGGTATATGTCAGTAAAAAAAAATCATTTATCGTCAAATCAATCGCCCGTTTTGTACCCACACCCGAAATGAGACTAGCACCTCAACAAGAAATCGATGCAGCAGGGTTATTACGCGTCTTAAGTTCGCTCGCAAGTGACTCGATATGACGCAATTTTCTAAGATTTTTTGGAGCCATTGTTAAGAAGCTAAGCTTTATCTACGTCAGAATTACGTCATAACGATTGGCGTGCGAGCGAACTTGAGACGCGTAATCACCCTGCTGTAGTCTCCCGTAACCGGTAAACCCACAGACTGAACCCAAAACATGGTTAGGTCACCTGAGGGTTTTTGCATCTGTATGCGTGGTGGTAACGCGACCCTATAAAAAAACTAATAATTACGTTGTAAAAATATGAGAATCTACGCAACTTACGTAACAATTAGTAATTTCTGTTTTTTTTTATGATTTCAGGGAAACAGATCTGAAGATTTCCACGTGGACCAAGAAAAGGCGCGCGAAGATGCTCGCAGTCTATTGCAAGCCGGTAAGTTGTTAAATTATTTACCAATGTAATTTATAATTTTATGTTGTACAATACCCGTCGCGTCTTGACGACTTCGTCTGCGCACGCAACGGAAGCTCTCAAAAGGAACAAACTTTCCCCGATTTTCCAACATTTTTCAGTATGCTCCGCTCCTATTCGTCCTCAGTCTGCGGACTACCCTCAAAGAATCTTCTTTTATACTATCACCGATTAATATGGATTTATATTTTATACTCATTTTTAATAAAAAATACATAACAAGGTAAAATGATTGGTGAAAATTTTACGTAACGTGACATTTTACCAATCATGTCTTGTTAACTAATTTGATCATAGAATTAATTCTATGTAATGTTATTAATTCTGTGGGTTGCCAGATTGTTTATATTCTAAACATACTAACATCCGTCAGTTTCTTGAAATATCTATCCCAGTTTGTATTATTTACTATCATGAAATGCGATTTAATTTCTTGTTTGTATAGCTTTTCACGAATTTGCTAATATCTAGTCATGAACAAGGCACTAACAGTAAGGAGTAAAAAAAACTATCATAAAGTACTTCTTCTTATTTTTTTACTCCATTCTGACCCGTCAAATGAGTTTTCCAGTAGTTATTATTTAACTCAATAGGTGTTAAATTATATTAATAGGTTTACTTGCTATCTACAAAAACAGTCAAATCAGATAGTGGTAATATATAAAATGTACCCAACATTTAGGGTAAATATGGAAATAAATACCTTCATACGATTAATTTATAAAACTTTGTATATACTGTCAAAAAAGGCTGTCTATATTTGAGTAGAGAGTAATAAACTAAATTTTGGTATTGCAAGACGTGCTATGTAATTATGTATTTTACCATACTTTGTCACTTTTGTATGTATACCTACTCTATATTCTTGCTATCTATAATCTTTAGTAAATAGCCCTGAAAAACTAGCTAAAACAGACAAAGATACCTAAGATATTCATATTTAATTACTGTTATAATGATATTTAAAAGAAAAGAAAAAACTTAAGTTAGTGCCGTAAAACAAAAAGCTCAGGATATTAGTGTATATACAGGGAGAATTTGAAAGGATGTACTTTGGGCTAATATGAGGTTCTACTGATCAATATTGCTTTCTCCATACAAACTAGTAATGTTAAAATGTCCATTTTGTGTGGGGAAGCCAAATTTTTTTTTGTTTGCGGCACATGGTTCCATGGGAGAAGTTGTTCGATTTGATCAGCAGAACCTCATATTAGCCCAAAGGTACATCCTTTCAAATTCTCCCTGTATATATGTTATGGACCAAGTAATAAATTAGACATTATGTATAATGCCCGGCCATTATGAAAAATGCCCAATATGTGAGTGCAATTTGATAATATTATTCAAATTATCAAATTGATCGGGCATTATACATATTGTCCATCACCTTTTGGGCAGAGTAATTCAAACATATTGATTATTGGATTAATTAGCAAAGACTTCTGGATTATGAATCCACTAGTTTTTGCATTTAAAACTTAAGGAAAGTTATATTAAAAATATAAGTATGTAACACAAAATATAAAAATTAAAACAAAAAAATCACAACATATCTTTGTTTTATGCCCTAATAAATATAATATGTAGCAAGTAACAGATTTATTTATTAGAACAACAAGCTAGTGACTTTGAAACGGTGTACTTTGGGCTAATGAGTTTCTGCTGATCAATACGAACAACTTTTCCTACGGAACCATGTGCCGGAAATGAAAAAAAAAATTGCCTTCTCCATACAAACTAGTAATGTTAAAATGACCAACTTGTATGGGGAAGCCAAATTTTTTTTTCATTTGCGACACATGGTTTCATGGGAAAAGTTGTTCGATTTGATCAGCAGAACCTCATATTAGCCCAAAGTACATACTTTCAAATTCACCCTGTATATAATAATAGCATTTTGAGTTACACAACTTTTTTCTCTTTCTATGATTGGTCAGAGCGTGTCACGCGTGCTTCCCTCCCCGCACCACGTCAAATTTAGCTTTATTATCAAATTGCCCAATTGTCAAGTAGCAATATAATAATGACCGTGCAATGTGATAAATAATAAAATTTATATAGTAATTTATCACTTAGCCCGATAGAGCTAGACATTATTCATAATGCCCGCACATTATTAATAATGCCCGCATTAATCACCTGGTCCATAACATATACACTAATATCCTGAGCTCTTTGCTTTACGGCACTAACTTAAGTTTTTTATTTTCTTTTAAATGTCATCATAACAGTAATTAAATATGAATTTCTTAGGTATCTTGGTCTTTTTTACGTAGTTTTTCTTGGCTGGGCTATTTACTAAAGATTATAGGTAAGAAAAATATAGAGTAGGCACATACAAAAGTGACAAAGTATGGTAAAATACATAATTACATAGCACGTCTTCCAATACCAAAATTTAGTATATTACTCTCTACTCAAATATAGAAACAGCCTTTTTTGACAGTTGTTGTGGATATCTCTTCTGCAGCCATCTAGTGCAATATTTCGGAACCATCAAAAAGATAAGTCATAACAAACAGAAAAACATTGCCAACCTAAAATAAATACTTTTCTTGCAGGAGAGCTTCGCCTGGGCACCGACGAGTCGATCTTCAACGCAGTGCTGTGCTCTCGCTCGTTCAATCAGCTGGCGGCCATCTTCCAGGAGTACCAATTCCTCACCGGCCACGATATTGATGACGCCATAAAGGCTGAGTTCTCTGGGGATTTGGAGAAAGCGCTCAGGGCTATTGGTATGGATTTGTTATTTTATTTTTGTATTTATGTAATATTAGATGTGCTAAGAGTTTAATCCAATATTTAACTTAAAGAAATTGGTTCGGAAATAAATTAAAGTCTATGTAAAGTTACTCACTGATATACAGGGTGAATTTGAATGGGTGTACTTTGGGCTAATATGATGTTCTACTGGTCAATACGACCAACTTTATCCATGGTACCATGTGTCGCAAATGAAAAAAAAATATGGCTTCCCCATACAAATTGGTCATTTTACCTTTACTAGTTTGTATGGAGAAGGCAATTATTTTTTTCATTTGCGACACATGGTTCCATGAGAAAAGTTGTTCGTATTGATCAGTAGAACATCATATTAGCCCAAAGTACACCCATTCAAATTCACCATGTATATAGCTGTCTATGGGTAACAGAACCGAGTGACTAATAGGGATTTTAATGAAAGATCAAATTGATTCAATGTAATAGTAATGCCTATAATTTGCTGTACATGCATGGGATTGTTCAGCAAGGATTTTTTTATTAAATACTGAGTTGCACAAAAATTAACTTTTTTTAAAATATGTATTGGTTGCTCTGGTCACAAACTAAGCTCTAGGCTTGTACTATATCAGAAACAAGGATATAATACAGATTATATTTTTTAAACACCATGACAAACTGTACAGAAAAGTCATTTAGATTGTAAAGAAACCGCTTTGGCGTTGTATCCGGAGGTCATGGGTTCGATTTCCACCCATGGCAAAAAAGAAAATAGTACGTTTTTCTGAACAGTTTGTCTCGGTGTTTATAAAATATAATAGGTATGCACTATATAGTTGTTTCTGGCACGTCTAGAGCTTAGTTTGTGACCGGGGCATTATGTGTAAATTGTGTGAAAAAAATAAAAAATCTAATTTATGATAATTGTTAAAACTAAATGAAAAAGCCTAAAGAAATAATACATATTATCTTTTTTTTTTTTATTGTTTTAATGTTCATTTTCATGACAAGCTTTTAGTCTGCAATAGAAGATAAACCTTTTTACTTGAGTTGGCTGACTATTCTAGCTAGCCCAACAAGGCAAAAAAGTCCGGGCCTCAAAAAGCGACCTCGGTGTTCCAAAGATGATCGCCTCTTACGAAATGACTGTGGTGCAATAAAGTAGCACTTTAAATGTTATTATTTTTTTAACAGTGAAAGTAGTGCGCAACAAGCCCCTGTTCTTCGCCGAAAGACTTCACAAGTCCATGAAGGGCCTGGGCACCAACGACCGACAACTAATCCGGGTCATGGTGACCAGGTGCGAAGTGGATCTGGCAGACATCAGCGATATGTTCAGCTCCAAGTATGGGGAATCTCTACAGAGCTGGATTGAGGTAAATTTTATAGTACAATAAATATTTTTTATTCATTCATTTATCAATTTAATTCGAAGCTTAAATACAAAATACTTTATTCAATAACAGTTCTAAACAACACCACTATAGTGTCTCGGAGAGCACGTTAAGCTGTCGGTTCCGGTTTCAATATACCAACTTCTGAAACTGTTTATAGATGGGTTATTGAGTCTATTCAAAATATCGCGACGAGCTAACCACTTGTTCGGTGAAGACTCTTACCATTGGCTACGACGAGGTGTTATTAAAACCCCTCCGCTGGGTACACTGGGCCCGTCTAGGCGTCTAGAACTGTATGTATCATCACGAGCGCCGTAAGGCACCCGTGATGATACATACAGTTCCAAACATATTAAGGATTGCTGGTGCCTGAACTAGTACAGAGTACTGTATTTCAGGCACCACCGCCCACTTTTGAGTTTAACATGAACAAAAAATAAATTATACAAATAAACGTATAGTAAAACTATTGTGTTTATTAGATAGGCACATTATTTGCATAAGTGAGTTTTGAGAGAATGTGTGTAAGTATATTTAGGATTAATGCAATGTTGCACACATGTTGTTGCAGTCATATAAAAATAAACGTTACAAACTCTGCTTTATAAAAAGCAATGAAGGTTTTGCCACTTTATGTAAGTCAGAATATTATCGGCCACATCGAGGTGGGAATAATACCCTACACTACAGTACATTTAATTAACTACACTTCACTTTACACACTTATTATACCCCAACCTCTCTACTACACTTAATTTCACTTTTATTCAGATTTACTAAACTCCTCTTTATTTTACTCAACTACACTTCAATTCACTTTACTTGCTCACGTTTTTTCACTATAAGACTCACTTCACTTTACGCCACTACCGGTCAGGGGTCAGGGGAGAATGAACTTTTTAAGAAAAAAAAATGACCTAAAAATTTTTTTTTTAAATTTTTTTTTTTTTTTTTCTTTAGGTGTTAACTAAATTAATATGATACCTACATCCTTTAAAACATAACAAGAAATCTTAAATCAGATCAGATTTCGCAGATATTTAAAAATACACAAATTTATTAATTTTGAGATGTTCCACCATCCAGTTCCGAACCCATCTTCCGATCTACCAAATTTATATGAAACCAATCTGGTGGCGCACGCTTTAAAATAAAGTAAAATTGGTAAAAATTGATTCAAATAAAATGAAGATAATATGGTGTAATATTGAGCAAACCTCTCAAAATTCCCTTAGACTTTGAGGAATTCCACTCTCCAACTCCGACAGACTTCGTCAGATCTTGACAAAAAAAAATTCCAACTTCACTACACTTAGCTTTACTTTAATTCACTACACTTCACCTCATTTAACTTTTTTTTCTTTTTTTTTAATATGTTGGACAAATTATTATTATATTACTATAATATAATGATTTAAACTTTTAGTTCCTCTAGCTAGATAGTTCATCAGAAAAAAACTCATTTGAACTAGTAGAAAAAAAATCGCGTAAAAATCCCTTAAGGTGCTGGTACGTTTTTTAATATTAATTTTCTAATTTCACAGGGAGATTGCTCTGGCCACTACAAGAAGTGTCTGCTCGGGCTTCTTGGACTATATTAATTGATTTGAAGAAACACATGATTTTCAATCTTTCTGAGTATCAACTTCATCACTGCAACTCATGTTCTGTACTGCAATCTCTTTTTAAAATTATTTTAGTTTTAATTACCATATTGATTGGTATTTTTTTTGTATTATTAACACCGGTATTTATAAAAACTTATTGAGCCCTGAAGAACACTTTAGTTAAACTAGGTTTTGTCTGTTTTCTTTAGCAACAAAAATAAATATGTGTAAAAGAGACAAAATCCATTTAAACTAAAGTATTCTTCAAGGACTCAGAAGTTTTTATGAATAAGGCCATTAAGCTATAATATTAATAATTGAGAGAAAAAGTAGGAATTTGTTTTATTATTTGTTTTTATTTAATTTAATCAGATAATAAAATAATTTGTCAATTTAAATTTTAAGGAGAGTTATATTAATATAAAATATTAAAATAGAAAATGCTTAATGTGCTGTATTTGCTAAAATTTATAATTATTATTAAACCTATTATTGAAAATAAAAAATACAGTCTTTACGTTAAGACAATGCAATTGTCTGTAAAATTATTTATTAAATTTAAATTGTTGTCCATTTTGCCAATTTATAAAATAAAATACAACTTGTTTACATTCTTTATTTATATGTTAAATCGTATCTAGAATATAGTATATATAATCATATATATTTTAACATTACCTAATAATATGTATATTATTTTCACAGTATACAGGGTGGAAAAGCAAAGTGTACACAGAGATTGTTGCGTTATTATAAGAGTTATAATTAATAAAACAATAATTTTCATTTAAGCCTCACCCATACAAAACAAAAATGATGACTTACGACTCTATTCAGAAAAATATTGATAAATCATGGCCTACTATTTTTTTCCTGTCACTTTGATATGGAACATGAAACTACTTTAATATCATGACATAAACTAAACCTGTTTAAAATTCATTAGAGCAGTTTAAGACATAAAAAAAACCGACCCTCGCTTAAATGTATTTTTATGTCATAATTTTTTTTTGTGCGGGCAAATCTAATAAGATAAAAATTGTTTAATATTTTTATAATAGAACACAAAATTAAGATAATTTGAAGTTAATTAGTAATATATTTCATTAATTTGATTTTAAGTATCTAAATATTGTATGATAGTATTTATTTTTACAATATATTGCATACACATATTAATTTCACCCTGTATAGATAAAACTAGATGATCTGAAAACTTAATTTTCAGAAGCATTTATAATATATACCCTTATAAATCTAAAATTGACATTTACAGTGTGCTCTTTATGCCTTATATTACATAGTTAAGTACATAAAAGTGTATTTTACAATTTAAAACTACTTTAGAAAAATATGTATACAAAAAAAACGGTCCTGTTATTTAACGGACACGTTGCGGCTTTCGTCTAAAAATTATATGTTGTCGTTGATTTTATGTAATGCGTCGTTGAAATGGGTCTCGAGTCACTTAAAATAACTTTGGTGCATATAGGTAATAATATGAATGAAATTCGACACATATTACCCTGGCAATTAAAACCAGCCTAGTGGTTAAGTCATTGCGCAACTGATAACAAGGTTAACCAGATGACATCAATAGGATGGGTGACAACTTTATACTACGAGGCTATACTATCATAAACACCGCAACAAGCTCGCCACTTGTTAGGTGTTTTGCTCCGAATAACATCGGTGAAATGACAGGTTAATCCCTCCACTGGGTAACCTGAGGCCGTTTAAACAGTTCTCGAAGGCCAAAAAGCAGCCGTGGTGGTATGGCCTGGCACAAACTAAGCTCTAGGCTTGTACTATGTGTAGTACAGAAACAACGAAACTAATATATTGTATATTAATAAACACCCAAAACCCAGACTATGATCAATTAAAAAAAATCAACCTTGTTTTGTAAGCAAATGAACTTCAACTATAGGGTGGTAGACCAAATTTTTGGACGACTGTACCTATACCGAAGATTAGGTACAAAGATAAACCCTGATGATTACGGCCCTTTCAATAACAATATATAATTTTAAAGACGTTTTGCAGTAGCTAGCGTTCTGACGTATCATAGTGCTCAAATTTACAGTCAGACAAACTATATGTGTAATTTGACAGAACTAACAAAAAATACATAATGCCATCCAAACCGAATAAATTTTTGACCCACTTTAGGCGTTCAAATCCTATCAGAGAACGGTGCCTGTTCTAACCGAATGTATAAAAACGCTATACCCAAAGCAAGTGATTTTATACTTTATTTGCAAGGAAATGTATATGAAACCCTAGCAAATATAACTTTTCCCATGGATAGAAGTATCAATCAAAGTAAAAGAAATATTTAAACGGCTTGGGATCGACTCGAGAAGATCCTTTAATTTTTGAACTTGTATCTTACAGTGCCGTTAATAGCTATTTTATATCTAGCTGTTATGTTGATCAACCTGAAATATGATTTTAGTACTGCCGCCTAGGTATATCTGTCAACCGGAAATATGATTTTTTGTACATTAGTACTGCCAACCTAGCGGGAATCAACCTGAAATGTCATTTTTAGTATTGCCAACCTAGCTAAAATTACTGTGAACGCACTATTATACTAAATGGAGTCTGTCAAAAGTAGTCGGTGCTTGACTATTAGTACTATTATGTATTAGGTTTCATTTAGTTTAACAAGGTTTTAAAGTGAGTTAACAATTTAATTAGTTGACGGATTAGTTTAGCTTCGGAATTATACAGTGTTATTTTTACACTAATATGTGCCTTTATATATTATACTGAATGGGTGCTGAATTTACCCTCCAATAAAAGGACTTAAGGACCCTCCAGTCGTGTTGACGCATATACAAAACGTACTTCTAATATTACAATTTGGCTTCAATTATTATTTTTATGTTGGTAATTGTACGTAAAAATATTTTAGTAGTAATAAATACTTTTGTATTTCTTTAATGTCCTCAGAAAGATTATTAATTAAAGTGACCCACAAAAATATTATTTTAATTCTGCGAAAAACACTAGTAGTAATAGTGGATAAATACTGGAAGTGCGAAAGCTCATTTTGTATGGAAAACGACAGTTCGAGTGCGCGAATGGAGTGTTCTTAACCTGTATTTGCCTACTTTGAGCTTTATTATAATAATACTAAAGCTTACTCTCAAAGCCAACTGAATCTCTATGCCACTACTATTGTATGTAGTTTTTGTAATATTATTAATATACACTTAACTTAAAATTATATTATTTCTTTAATAAATTTTAATGTTCTAAATATTTAAAGGTTGTTTTATTTTATAATTTCATTTTATAAAAAAATAATCCAACGGAAAGATTATTTAATATAAGGACAAAAATATTATTTTAATTCTGACAACAGAGTTTACCCAGTGTGAGTTTTCTAACTATTGCTTTGCGTTTGAGTAAACTAAAATTTGTATGGGAAATAGTTCAGCGTTCCAAGCGGAAGTTTTGAGAACTGAAAATGCGAGCGTGTGATTGGTCAAAATGTCAAACCAGTAGTATAGTTAACGCGAAAGTAAATGTTAAAAAAACACACTATTGCTACTGTAGTCTAGTATTACTGAGCCGCGTTCGGTAACTAACACTGCGTAAGGTTTTTAACACCGAGTAGCGACACTGGCCGTTCGTAAAAGTCAAAAACCATTGTTTGGAGGTAAATGTCAATGTCGGCCGATGATGTGAGAACTCTACGCGGTGTTGCAAAAACGAACGCGGTTCGGGAAGCTCGTTTTGTATGGTCTTATTTTTATTGGAGCACGGTATGTGACTTTGTGTCTACCTGCCCCCCTAGCCAAGAGCATGAGCGCTAAAAGCGCGCACGATAGTTTTGTATGAAGATGACATTTGGTGATGACGTCACTTTCGTTTTTATCGTTGCAGAAATAACCAAAACGAGACAACAATATAGATACACCAATAGGATAATAAATTTGTTATCTCCCTCTATTTCACGCTTCTACAACGTTCGAGCGTAAAAAGCGACCATGCTCTTGGCTAGGGGGGCTGGGGCCTTACGGGGAAGCCACATCGAAAAACCGATCGACTCGTCGATGGATAAAATTGTATAGGAAATATTGTCTATGGATAGAACTCGATCGCCGAGAAACGTCGAATCACATACATTTTATTTTCGCTTTCGATCGATCGACGTGGCGATCGGTATTTCATGTGGCTTCCCGGTAGGGCCCCTGGTTGTGAGCAGACCTAAAAAGTCCATGAATGGGGTCATTCAATAATTGTTCTTAAACAACATTGATCGCTCCCACTATGCCGGCTAAATGTAATTGTGCGGGTGAGTTAGTTATTATATACGATTACGAAATGGGCGGCGACAAAGACGAATTGCATTACGAGTAGAGGAGAGTCGGGTAGCCCCGGCCGGCGGGTAGCCTCGGACACTGTCGGTTCCAAAGAGTACTTTGTTATACTAGAAATAGAGTGATAACTCAAGGGTTTTTTTGAGTAACGAAACAGCAGCGACATCTTTAGACCATGCTTCAATAGATGGCGCTGGTGGTCAACTATTTATATACGTATATATATACATATATATATAGATCTTAAGGCTGAGTGGTACGTCTGATAATGTAATGTAGCGATTAAAAATGGCGTCGAAAGTACCAAATTTGTTTTGCAAGTCGATGTCAAGTAGCATTCGACGTCATTTTTAATTTTAATCGTTACATTACATTAACAGGCTGGTACAAATCAGCTTAAATGTTTTTTTTATGATACTTATATTTGTAAGTTTCAAAAAATATAATATAGGTAACTATAAAAAGGCACTAAGTAAGTCTGTTGAAGAGAAAATAAAACAAACAAATACTTTTTTCTCGATTTAATTTGCCTTTTGCCACATATAATGTTGTTTATATTTTTACAATAGTTTATATTTTTACAATAAATTTACCGTGCTGTTAATGATACAGTCTACAACAACTTTTGCAACCACCCACGCAACAACATTTTGATTTATTTGGCATGATTTCAACAACAATAACTTCACTTAACTAAAAAATTGTTTTGAAGCAGTGAATACGGAGGAGAAAATCTCGACTCGACTATAAACACTATACACTAGTATACGAACACCAAACACAGACGAATTAAGAATACTAAAAGTACGTAATTTAAAATAATATATCTACAGAGTTACAGACTCAAGATAACAAAGTACTCTTTGGACTCAAGCACTCAAGCGCACAACAATCACCGAAGTTGACCGAACTTGACCGAAGTCGTCCGAAGTTCACCGAACGGCCGAACGACGGATTCGGCAGGATCCGCCCCCCTACCCAAGAGCATGAGCGCTAAAAGCGCGCACGAAAGTTTTGTATGAAGATGACATTTGGTGATGACGTCACGTTCGTTAAATGCGTTGACAGAACAAATTGCCAGCCAAGAACACGGACGGTGAGCGTTGGGCTTTCGTTTTCGTTAAAGCGCTCGCGAGAGGCCAATTTCCCCATACATTTTGACAGAAACCGCTACATACTCGGAGGGAATTGCCAGCCAAGAACACAATTTTGTTCGTTTTTTGCGAATGCTAGACGCTAAATTCGACTGTATACGGGCGGGTGGTCGGGGTCTCCCTTTCGAGCTATATTCTATCAAAACGACGCCATTGTTTTGATTTAAATTAACTTAAAGTATTGTTTTTTTTTTCTTTTAGAAGTTTTTTATTGCGTTGTGTAAATTAAAATGCATAAATAAAATTTATTAGTAAGTGCAAATAACGAGTGGCGTCTTCATCGACGTCAAATATAAATTAGAGCAACGAAAAGTTCTCTGAGAGAACTTCTCTCTATTTCATACTTACAAGCATCTCAGAACACAGAGTGTGATCAAACTAAATATTCAAGAATCATAAGGACTAAGGAGTAATATAACTATTTTAAAACTATACCTACAGCAAAAGTACGACTAGGAGAAATTGGAGAAGAATTACAATAAAAGAAGTCCTACAAGGAAACCTATTATCCCTCAAATTCTTCTCGGCTGTATTGGAGGAAATTTTTCGTCAATTACATTGATTAGAATTATTTGGAATAGCTATGAGCTTAACATAAATGGAAGTAAAATTTCTCATCTGAGATTTGCGGATGACCTAGTTCCAGTTATTATGCAAACAACTAGCAACAGAGAAGTGAAAAACTGGGGCTTATAACAAACCAGGTGTGAAAACCAAAGCTATGACAAACAGACATAAACAAACCCTGAAAGTAAATTATCAAGAAATTGAGTACTTTTATTTAGGTCAAACAATTGCTCCAAACCTTTAAATGTAGAAAGAAATACATAGAATAGTATGTATGTTCTCAGGTCTCTGAAGAAAGAAGTATAAAAAAATCAAGATATCCCAATGCCGAGTAGATGGAGACCGCTGCCAATGGTATTTGCTGGAGAAGGCCTATGTACGAGGACAACCAGATCTTGATTGATAATAGTGGATAGAAGTGTTACATCATTAAATTAAACAGAACAATATTAGGCAAAAGGTTAAGAAAAAATGTATAAATTCTTGTAAAATATCAACAAATAAAGTTTATTTTTATTTATTTCTTTATTTTTAATGAAAAGTTCACATTTTCAAAGAAATAGGGGATACCGGGGAGAGTTTAGGTAACATTTTTGGCTTAACAATGGACTTTTCAGAGCCTTTGTGAAGACCTAGAATGTTTCACAAGCCGCACACACTTATAGTTTAATATATTAGTATTGCTATATTCTTCTTTAATCATATAATTGTATAGTGTCCTAAAAGAATATGATTTTCCTTGACCATTCCTAATAAAATTTGTTACACCTTTTGGTATTCCAGGGACTAATGATGGTCTTTGTGGTTGTACAGAATGACTTTTTACCCCCTTGAGTTTCAAATTTAAAAGAATCCTTTTATAGAGTTATATTATTATTAAAAAAAAATATTCCTAGCCTTAGTAATAATAATAGAATTTTTATTCAGCCACTATAGATATTTACAATATTAGGTATTTTATTATATACACTATATGACCCATACATGCACACACATCTACCCAAATATTCACTTAATGCTATATATTATGTATAATATTGTTAAGTAAAAACTACTTAGTACAATTATATAAATGGTACTAAGTAGGGTATGTGTAGTATGTACTATTATACCTATATTGTTTATACAAGCTCTTTTATTTATAGGAATTTTAATTCCCATGCAAGCATAGATAGCACTATAAATAGTTAGGATGGTACCTTATGTAGCGCTTTATTATTTTATATTAATAATATTAGGGAATTACATATATGTATCTAATGTATGGTAAGCATATCTACAAAGCTTAATATAAAATACAATGGTATACATAAAATAACTTTTTGAGTCCTAGAAGAACACTTGTATATAGTAGGTTATCTTTTTTTAGCAAAAAAGAAACAAAACTTATTTTAACTAAAGTGTTCTTCAAGGACTTTATTAAGTTTTTATGATTAATAATATAAACATAGAGTATTGAATAAGAAATGCAGTATCCTTATTAACACTTCTTATACTTGTATCATTTAAATGGGTCAGATTAATATTAATAATGGTAACCATTAATAATTAAAATTCAATATAAAATTTATTAATCTGACCCAATTAAATGACACAAGTATCAATAAGAAATGTTAATAATGATATTAGCATTTTTTATTCAATACTCTGTTTAAATGGGTCCATCTCATTATTATTAACATTCAATATAAAATTTATTAATTATCATTAATCTGACCCGTTTAAATGATACAAGTAGCAATAAGAAATGTTAATAATGATACTAGTATTTCTTATTCAACACTCTATGTTTAAATGGGTCCATCCGACAGACCTAGACAACTTTAAACTTATCCACCTATGTCTCTTGATTCTTTTAATGTATATTTAATTAAATTATTTCCCAGAATATTGATTTCTTAAAATTGGATAATATTATAAAATTTATTGGATAAAATTGGATAATAATAAAACAAACAAATTAAAAGTAAATTTTTATTTAATAATTTTGTTTGGCTTGGGCCACTCTAAAACTTTGAGCACCATAGTTTGTAACCTCTCTTGATGGGGAAGGGGGTAGCTGTCCTTGAAACTCTGCAAAGTATAAATACCTGAAATAAAAAAAATACAAAATTGTAATTAGTTTAATAAAAAAATAAAAAGACCTATTTTATTTAAATAACAAAAATCACAATTGCCACATAACTGGATTGAAGTCAGGTTTTACCATCTGTGTTAGTTGACTCCGCTCTTCCAAATATAGTAGGAGAGTGAATAAAACTTTAATTTAAAAAAAGTAAGCGGACAATTTGTAATTTATTTTTCTTAACTCACCTATAGTGTAACATCATTGGTTATTATGCTGCACAAGCCATTACAATTTGGGAAGACTCTTCAGAATCAGAGTGCTCTGTCTATTCCAAGGTATTTTAATGCCCCCTGAGATAACCGTTAGCCTGCTTTACACATATCCTGACTTGGCAGTGTATTGGTCCGCTGAGGTATAAATTAGGTACGGAATCCATGACAGGGGTAATCAATCATGGTTCCAAGGCATATCCGAAATCACCTAAAATAACATTTATTTGTATGAGAAACAAAGGTAAATAGATGGGTGTTGTAAACACAAAGGTCCGTTTTGTTTCGCCTATTCGGCATAAAAATGTTTTAACAACGTGTCTAATCAATTATTAAATATATAACCTTAGAAGCACTTATTTATTTTGATTCTTACCTATTCAAAAAGTAATTTCCAATCCGAGAACGATATAACTGCAACATTTCTTCCTTGATCACAGAGTTTTAAAAAATAAATTGATCGTGGGACGCCCCGGATGCCTCGAATTTATATTTATAATTCTTCAGTTTATATTTACAATTTAAAAGTGCCATAATAATAATGCCGAAGAGTTTGTCTGCAATGTTTCTATTAGGTTTGTTTGTAAATTGTAATCAAATATAAAGAGCATTGGCCCGTAAAATAAAACGAGATATCACATAGTTACACCAATAGGATTTATTTTTTATTATCTCTCTCTCTTTAACACTAAAATAACGAATATCGTTCCGAGTAGGCATGTAAGTTAAAATAAGCATTAATATACAAAGGTGTAAAAACTGTACAATTCGTAATATAATTATTATGAGTTATAAAACATCATACTCAAAATTACTCGCGGGTTTTGAATATAATATCGGAACGGCAATAATCGGGCCGAGCGGTCGCCCTCCCGCGTTCAACAGAATGAAAGTTAACGTCAAAAATTGTTCATGGCTACCGATTTCAGTCGATTACTGTCCGTTCTGCGACGCTTGGGCGCAAAAAGCGCCGATGCTCTTGGCTAGGGGTGCCGGAAACTGATTTGTTATTTTTTTAATTAGTAATGTCACTGTATTTTGTTTTTTAATCTGGCAAGTTTAAAAAAAGATCAGAGACATCTATTACGAAAAGCCCGAACTACATTATTCTCCTTGTAGAAATTTGTTTCCATATTTTTTGTTCGAAGATTGCACAGCATGGTCGGTTCTAGGCAATCACGCAAACATAGACTAATATTGCAGAAATTGATATGATCGCAGCGCCGCGTAATTGAATATTCTACGCAGTAAGGGCGCCATCATAATTAAATTCAAGCTAATATTACATAATTTCTTTGCATTGCATAATTATCAGGATTCTCAAATGGTGCTGTCATTTATATAATTATCTATTGAATAATATGTCCTGCCAAGTAAAAATGATTAAATTTTATTTTTAAATAATTTTACGTTGTCGATGTCTCTTATGGTTCTAGAAAGTCGATTGAATATTCGGTGAGACATGCCCAATACACTGTTTCTATACATAGTGGTCTTACAGGATGCTGGATTGATTTTTGTGCCATTTCGATTATTCCTAAAGCAAGTGAATAAATTTGTTTAAAGGAATTAAAATGAAAGATAAAATTAGTTAGGTTAAAACAAGTTTATATTTAAAATAGATATATATTTACAAGTAAAGTTGGTTTTGAGTACAGTAACTATATAAGAGACCTACCTAATAAAAGTTGTCCTGCCTATAATGGATATGCCTATTATAAACTAAAACTCTGACCGTATATTATGGAAAGATTGGAGGGAGTGACGAGGGACAGGCTTGAGGACTGGCACGCAGACTGGCACGTAGACAGGCGACGGCAGCAGATGTAGGCAGGCAAGCAGGAAGGCGGCGGTACGATGGCAGCAGCAGCAAGCACGCACGACTGTAGCAGCCGCACAAGATGAGGCGAGGCCTCGTCTCTCAGGCTGATGCCTGAGACGAGGACTCAGATGGCCTCGGCTCTCAAGGCTCTAGGCCTGAGATGAGGTCCGTGAAGCAGTGGCTTGCGGCACGATGACGGCAGCAAGGGGAAGGCGGCGGCACGACGGCAGCACGCAGACAGCGGACGGCACGGCTGTAGAGGCAGCCGCACACGAAGAGGTAAATTCCCGTCTCTCAGGCCAATGCCTGAGACGAGAAGTCAGATGGCCTCGTCACTCAAGGCTCGAAGCCAGAGGCGAGGTCCTGCAGCACAAGGAGGTTTTCCAACCCTCAGAGCAGACGCCCGACCGAAGTGGAGTCTAGGAAAATCCTGGAGGCCGCAACTTCAGGATCCGGAGTCTTCAAGGAAGTGTGACAGGATCGGGCCTGGTTCTCGAAGTAGCAGGTTCAAGGTTTCAAGGATGAGAACCAGTCGATCACTGTCACTGTAGCTAGACTTCTTCTTCTTTCTTAAGCTTCCTCGAGACTGACGAAAAATCGCCGGTCCGAGATATTTATAGATGATTTTAGAGTTTTACGATTAAAATTCATATTTAGTTTTAATTTATAGAGTGCCAGTATTTTTTTGGGTTAGTATGGGAACTTTTGAAGCTACATAGCGGTCAAAGCAGACGCTAAGATTTAGTGTTTTAAGTGTCTAAAAATGTGAAAATACCTACGAAGTACCTATACCTTTCAAGTTTGTCACCCAAAGAGTATAGACGGAGATGGTTGTGTTGCCGGCTTCAAAACACGTAAGTATTTGTCTTGCAAAGTTTGGCTGGGGCCTGCTAGTCCCCACGTCCTCTTTTCCCATACATAGCATCTTACACAGTGTTTGTATTTTTTTTTAGTTTTTCGATGCAAATGGACATTAATATCAGCCTAGTACGTCGGGAATGAAACGGCTGAGCACATCCTTTGAAAATCAGACTGGAAGGCAAGTTTCACTACAATATCATTCACTTTACTACAATATCATTCGCTTCCCTTTTCTATAAGCTATTTCACTTCACCGGGTTTATTTCACATCTCTTTACTTCATTCTACTCTACTACATTCCAGTTCACTCGATCTATTTCAATTCACTATGTTCACACTTCACTTACTACATTTCTTCGTTTTTTTCCCCTTTATTACATTATATTTCATTTCATTTCCTTAATTCAGTTCTCTTCACTTAGTTATACAACACAACACTTCACACAACACCCAAAATACACTATGACTTAACTCCACTTCACTTTAATTAACTTAGTTTATTTTATTACGCTCCTCCTTTTATTTTACTTCACTCTATTATATTTTATTTCATTTTCTTACTTCAGTTTACTTCACTCCATTTTAGAACACATTCATTTGTTCTACTCCACTACACTTCACACAACCTAATAATAATAAATTTTAATTTACACTCCAATTTGATGGTAAGCTAATAAAATATTTCTCGTAAGTTGTTACGAGAACAACTTTTAGGTTGTTACCTATCATGTTTCTTAAAAATATATTTTTTTCGTTTCACTATTAGACTAGACTTTATCTTAATACATTTTAGTGGTGACGACAACTGGGAACGTTTTAGTGCCACCCGTAACTACTAGCAACAACTGGGAATTTTTTTCCCAGTTGTCGTTAGTAGGAACGGAGAGGGTAGTGACAACTGGGAATAACCCTTGCTAGTAGTTACGGGTGGCAAGACAACACATATATGACATGTTAACTGCAATCGTCCAGTTTGCAGTTTGCAATGTTCAAAGTCATTGTGTACTAATTGCCAATAACTACCCATGTTTTGGTATTGTCAGAATTTTTGTTTTTAACACGCGAGGTTAAATTTGTTGTTTTTTTACTTAACATATTTTTTTGAGAAAAATAAGTATTTTTTTATTTCTAAGTTTTATCTGCAATAATATATTTATTTAAGTGATATATAATTATGTTGATTTATAAAATATTCTTTTACCTGAATTATTAGTATTAGTACCCATATGGAGTACGATCCATACTTCTATACTAAATAATATAACTGCAAAAGTATTTATGTTCCCATGTCCTTTTCCCTTTTTTCTTAGGAATACCATTTCTCGCTTAAACCGATGTGGATGAAATTTATAAAGTAGTTTGAGACGCTAAGAACGACGCATAAACCTTAGTGCACTTCCATATTATTAATACTTTTAGGGTAACTAAAGATAAAAATACTTTTAAAAACCATTTTAATCTTCTCTATTAAATATTATAGGTAGGGATGTCCGATTGGACCATTTTCGTCTAAAGTATATGTTTTAGTATTTTAGAAAAAGCTCTATAAACGTTACGTTTAAGTTCTAAACTTTGAACGTATCGTCGCGCCTACTCCATTACACATGCATTAGGAAAGATGTTAATTGCAATAGAAAAATGAAATAGAAAAACAACTTTATTGCATTGTTTTAAGATCCCAATTTGTACTTACCAGCTTTCATAGTTATCTAAAATTGCGGTTACCGATTCTATTTGGTGCAAAATAGACCTTTAAACAAATTTATAGAAAGTACATGTTTTTTCTTAGTTCTTATCTGTAGGTATTAAGAATTAGTAGTAATTTTGTCTGGCTATCTATACAGACAGAAAGAGAGGGTCGCACAGGCGAGTACCGCAAAAAAAGGTTTTAAATAAATTTACATATCTCGAGTTACAAGATTTGCAACATTGCAATATATTATTTGATATTTTGTTATTTGTTTTTTTAGATATTATTTAACATATTTAAAGAGAAAAATGTTATTGGAGCATATTTCTCCGATAATTTTTTTAAACGAAATTACCCTGTTCTGAAGGGCAATTCTGGCGCTTAATTTTAAAAATAATCAACTATTGCCGATACTCTAGATTAGTCTGAATATTGCAACAATGTAGTATCTATCAGTGGGTAGTATCTATCAGTGGGTAGTATCTATCAGTGGGTAGTATCTATCAGTGGGTAGTATCTATCAGTGGATAGTATCTATCAGTGGGTAGTATCTATCAGTGGGTAGTATCTATCAGTGGGTAGTATCTATCAGTGGATAGTATCTATCAGTGGATAGTATCTATCAGTGGGTAGTATCTATCAGTGGGTAGTATCTATCAGTGGGTAGTATCTATCACTGAAAAGTATCTATCAGTGGGTAGTATATATATATCAGTGGGTAGTATCTATCAGTGGGTAGTATGTATCAGTGGGTACTATCTATCAGTGTTAGTATTTATCAGTGGGTAGTATCTATTAGTGGGTAGTATCTATCAGTAGGTAGTACCTAAAATGTGAAAAACTTGATCTCATTTTGCAATCTTACATAGGCAATATTTTACTAGAGCAAGCTCAGTTTTCAGATTTTATAGAACAACTCAAACATTTTATCTCTAATCAACTACGTGATAAGTTACCTACTGATATATTTTTAGGGTGAAAGACCCCTTTTGTAACATTTTAAAAGCCATTGTAAAAGCTATTAATATTAATCAGTAGATTATTAATATGAAAAACTTTTACTACAAAAAATATTCCGCTGCAAGGAATTGTTTTTTTTTAGTTTTGACGGTGTTATAATCGTATAGTAAAGATAATGTTGCCTATAGCAAGACCAACACTAAGTCAGTCTTGGTCTTTGTTTTGCATCCGAACAGCTGCAACCCAAGAGGCGACACAGTATCGCGAGCAAACGTCAAAACGGTGTGGCGTGACCACAAAGTTATAGAAGGGCGTGACTCTTTTGCTAGCACGGGTCCCCAAGACAAGACTTCAAAATCGTGCACAAATATCAGTCTTATTTTCATTCACTCTCTTCATGGCTGCCCAAGACTTAAAGATTTGTCACATCGTTAAAGACTATTATGGCGGGTTTTTATCACGGCCTTAGGGGTGACATAGAAATCTTATCGTGAAATATTTTGATTATTTTGGAAAAGTAGTAATTAGGGAATATTTTTATTATGGAAAAGTGGGAATTATAGGAACATGGGTATTGAAGAAAGTTGTCATTAATAAAAAGGGGGGAAAATTCTCACTTTAGTGGGTAATAGTAATGTGGGTATTGTGAAAAAGTTTTTAAAAAGTAGGAAAAATTCCCACTTGACAAAAAAATTTTTTTTTTGTATGAAAAAAATAAAACAAATTCAAATGGAATTTTCCCCATTTAAGAAAATGCTTTTTCGTAAAGTGGGACTTTTTTCATACTTTTTCAAAATTCCCACGTCATAGCAAACTTATAAGCATTTTCCCACCTTCACTTTGACTACTTTTTACAATTCCCGCGTTCCCAAAACTCCCTATTTATCATAATGCTTATTTTCCCGTAATTCCATTTTTTTTTTAGTAGAATTTTAAAAGATTAAAAAAAGTTAAACATTGTCACGGGCGGCGCGAGAGATTTATTACAACCTCAATACCTCAAGCAAGACATGAGTCGTGTCTTGAAGTGGCCGTGCTGCGACTGTAGGATAAGTAAGACTGATAAGAAAGATTGTCAACGTGACACGCTCTCAGGTCTTGTCTTGGATGTGGCCGTGCCGGGGGCTGTGGTTTCAGCATCGCATGTCTTGCGTTCTCAGTTGGCCTTGAGGTTTCGATAAAAACTTTTGAAACCTTATGGTGAGTGAGACTCTGGTCCGCATTAAATATCACTAAAAATACTGTTCCAATTTACTTTGAAATGGCGGTTGTAGATTAATACACGTATTATATACTTGCAAAAAGTTTTTTATTTTTATTTAGGCTATTTTTAGTTATTACTTTTATTTTTAATTTAAGTACCATAAAAATGTTTTTTAAAAGTTTTGTTGAATAAATCTGATACTATTGATCAAGTGATAAAGGTGTAAATCATAAAATAAATAAAAATGAGAATAATTAATCTCTTAAACTACTGTTTCGATATACTTTGGAATAGTTATTATACTTTTATACACATATTATATATCTGCAAAAGGTTAGGTATAAGTTAAAATTTATCTAATAGGTTCAAGTGAAAAATATGTAAATTAAATATAAAAAAGTAATCCGTTTGGGGTATCGAAAAATAACTACCTACTAGGTACATTTAAATTATCTGAGAACATAGGGCTTGTAGTTAATCCACTAGTATGGAATGAAAAATAAATTATCAGAAAAAATAACAAGATCCTCCGTGGGTGCTGCACTGTCTAATTTCGTGAATTATCTGCCTACAAATTGCTTCGTATGTTTATTATAACTTTTTATTAAACTAATCCTAAATAAAAAAGAGTATGCAAAAATGTCTGAGCAAAAGTATTGTGAGACTCCGATACTAACACTAAGGTATATTGGTAACACATCGGTGGTCTTGGTCTTAAAATCGGCAAGACCAAGACCAAGATTGGATAACACCAAGTAAAATTAGGGAGAAACCTAGCCTTTTAGGTTTTGCTTCCATAGACTATAAGTTTAGCTAACTGTGTTTCCTATAGTCGCTATTAATATGAAGATCAACCAATAGGTTCGATTTATTTTTCAAATAAACCTATCTTATTGGTTGATCTTCCTTTATAGTTACTAGCGACTATAGTAAACATTGTAGCGGGGGGGTTTTTAAAGAATTTTAAAATGAAAAGATTAAGTTGGTTTAATACAAGTTTATTTAAAGTATAAGATATTTACAATTTAAGTTTGTTTTGAGTACAGTAACTATGTAAGAGACCTACCTAATAAATGTCGGCGGGCGGCACGGCTGTAGAGGCAGCCGTACACGAAGAGGTGAATTCCCGTCTCTCAGGCCAATGCCTGAGACGAGAAGTCAGATGGCCTCGTCACTCAAGGCTCGAAGCCCGAGGCGAGGTCCTGCAGCACAAGGAGGTTCTCCAACCCTCAGAGCAGACGCCCGAGCGAAGTGGAGTCTAGGCAAATCCCGGAGGCCGCAACTCCAGAATCCGGAGTCCTCAAGGAAGTGTGACAGGATCGGGCCTGGTTCTCGACGTAGCAGGTTCAAGGTTTCAAGGATGAGAACCAGTCGATCACTGCCACTGTAGCTAGACTTCTTCTTCTTTCTTAAGCTTCCTCGAGACTGACGAAAAATCGCCGGTCCGAGATATTTAAAGACGATTTTAGAGCTCTACGATTAAAATTCATTTTTAGTTTTAATTTATAGAGTGCCAGTATTTTTTTTGGTTAGTATGGGAACTTTTAAAGCTACCTAGCGGTCAGAGGAGACGCTAAGATTTGGTGTTTTAAGTATCTAAAAATGTGAAAATACCTAAAGAATATGTTTTAATTTACAATATTACCTAATACATAGTTTATATAATTAAAATTTAAATTTAAAATGTTAGGAATCTGATTTCATAACCAAAGCCTAACTTTTCGTGAAAACTAAATGAAAAATTTGGAACATTCACAGAAGGGAAATTTCTAGCTGTCAAAATTCTGGAGTATTACATACAAATATTAACCAATTTAACCACGTTTTTACTACCTGGAATTTTCCCTGAAAATGGTGTATTATGATACATTTGGTGGTCATTATAAAAAAATGTATGAAATGATATGAAGACAAATAAAATAAAATACATAAATATAATATGGAGCGGGTGTAACGTGACATATACCCCCATTTCCCCATAAAATTTTTAGGCTTCCCGAAAAATTTTTCAAGAAGATATAAAAGACAATAAATAATTTAGATAGATATGGTACAAGAAAAGTTCTTGACACAGTAGTTGTCGGCTAGGCTTATTTGATAAAGGAGTTACCGTATCCGCTCCTGTAATTATAGCACCCCGCCCTGGGTTTAGTCCCCAGGCGCAAAGTCAAATACCCCGCCCTGGGTTTAGTTCCCAGGCGCAAAATATAATACCCCTCACCAGGTTTGTAGCAAACGGCCTGGTGGGAGTTTTTCAAGGAGTGTACCCCTCACCAGGTTTGTAGCAAACGGCCTGGTGGGAGTTTTTCAAGGAGAAGGGTACTTTCTACCAAGGTTGTAGCATAGGTCTTGATAGAAGTACATTAAGAAAGAATATTGTGTTTCTCAAAGAAGGTAAGAAAACACAATACCAACGTAGGCTTATTTAGAGAGTCGTTGTCATCCGCTCTTTAAAAAATATAATATAATATAATACATAAATATAAGGGTGATCGAACAAACATACATAAAATAATTATATAATTGACGACGTAAGGCATATTTAAGGAGTTGTCGTTCCGCTCCGTAGAAAATAAATATAGACATACATAAATTAAGATAGAAATAGTGCCAAAAATTAAGAAATATATAGTTTTAATGAGGTTAATGAATCATGAAAGTAAAATAAAACATTTTATGTTTTAAAAGTTTGTAGCAGTTTAAGATTCAAGGTTCCAGTTTTAACAATTAAAACAAAAAATATTATAAATTATTTAAGTTAAAAAAAATTTAATCTTTACTTAAGCCAAAAGTTTTCTTTTTAGATTAAGCAAATAAAGTTTAAGAAATGTTTTTATGGTCTACGACCACGTTAGAACAAGTATTTGACTCATAGTTGTCAAAAAAACTATAAAATTAACATTTTATAAGTTAATTCAAGTTTCAAATCATTAAAAGTTTAAAATAAATAATCCTAAGAACAATTTATTTAAGTTCTAGGTATAAGTTTAAGATTATGTTCTAGGATGTGTCTATAAAATAAAGTAATAATTCTAGGACTCAAGTTTAAAATATATGTACAGTTTAAAAAACTTAATAAAGATTTCTAGGTGAGATAAAATTATTTACAAATGTACATATAAAAATATTAAAGAGTTATAATTAAAAACAAAATTAATTAAACGTATTTACGAGTTTTTTTTTTATTAAAAAAAACGGTTTTAAGGGTTAGGTTTTTTAATTTATTTTAAGAGATTTAAAAAAATTCGATAAAAATATCTATGACATAATAGTCTTATAGAAAATTATTTTTAAGCAAAATAATTATATTAGGTTTTAAGTAGTGTTTTTTTTTAAAAGATTTTATAGCCAATATAAAGCGAAAATAAACAGGACGTTATAAGTCATAGACGTTATAAGTCATTTTAGAATTTAGAAAATGACTTATTAATTAAAAAAAAAACAAGGTTTAAGATTTTTATAGTTTTAAGATTGAGTTATTATAAGATTCACGATATCTGATATAGACTTCGTAGGTTAATTCTGATTTATTAAGAAAATGCAATTTTATTATTTGAATATCCATTTGGCTCAAGTAAATTGAAGAAAATTAATTTTAAAAGAAATTTACTAAAAGAAAATCAAATTAAGTTTTTTTTTAAAGAAAATTCCAAATAATAAATTGGAAAATCAAGTTTTTTTGTTTCAGAATATTTACAAAACAAAAAAAAATATATTTACAGTTTTTAAGTTAAAATACTAAAGAAATTCCTAAGTTAAAAATATAAAGAAAGGTGTGTACCTAGGTGAAAAGTGTACTTATAGGAACTGTACTCAACCACGTTGGGCGCCAATGTAGCGGGGGGGTTTTAAAGAAATTAAAAATGAAAGATAAAATTAGTTAGGTTAAAACAAGTTTTTTAAAAATATATTTACAAGTTAAGATTAAGTTGATTTAATACAAGTTTATTTAAAGTATAAGATATTTACAATTTAAGTTTGTTTTGAGTACAGTAACTATGTAAGAGACCTACCTAATAAATGTTGGCCCTGCCTACAATGGATATGCCTATTATAAACTAAAACTCTGACCGTATAGTATGGGAAGATTGGAAGGAATGACGAGGGACAGGCTCGAGGACTGGCACGTCGACTGGCACGCAGACTGGCACGTAGACAGGCGACGGCAGCAGATGTAGGCAGGCAAGCAGGAAGGCGGCGGCACGATGGCAGCAGCAGCAAGCACGCACGACTGTAGCAGCCGCACACGATGAGGCGAGGCCTCGTCTCTCAGGCTGACGCCTGAGACGAGGACTCAGATGGCCTCGACTCTCAAGGCTCTAGGCCTGAGGTGAGGTCCGTGAAGTAGTGGCTTGCGGCACGATGACGGCAGCAAGGGGAGGCGGCGGCACGACGGCAGCACGCAGACGGCGGGCGGCACGGCTGTAGAGGCAGCCGTACACGAAGAGGTGAATTCCCGTCTCTCAGGCCAATGCCTGAGACGAGAAGTCAGATGGCCTCGTCACTCAAGGCTCGAAGCCCGAGGCGAGGTCCTGCAGCACAAGGAGGTTCTCCAACCCTCAGAGCAGACGCCCGAGCGAAGTGGAGTCTAGGCAAATCCCGGAGGCCGCAACTCCAGAATCCGGAGTCCTCAAGGAAGTGTGACAGGATCGGGCCTGGTTCTCGACGTAGCAGGTTCAAGGTTTCAAGGATGAGAACCAGTCGATCACTGCCACTGTAGCTAGACTTCTTCTTCTTTCTTAAGCTTCCTCGAGACTGACGAAAAATCGCCGGTCCGAGATATTTAAAGACGATTTTAGAGCTCTACGATTAAAATTCATTTTTAGTTTTAATTTATAGAGTGCCAGTATTTTTTTTGGTTAGTATGGGAACTTTTAAAGCTACCTAGCGGTCAGAGGAGACGCTAAGATTTGGTGTTTTAAGTATCTAAAAATGTGAAAATACCTAAAGAATATGTTTTAATTTACAATATTACCTAATACATAGTTTATATAATTAAAATTTAAATTTAAAATGTTAGGAATCTGATTTCATAACCAAAGCCTAACTTTTCGTGAAAACTAAATGAAAAATTTGGAACATTCACAGAAGGGAAATTTCTAGCTGTCAAAATTCTGGAGTATTACATACAAATATTAACCAATTTAACCACGTTTTTACTACCTGGAATTTTCCCTGAAAATGGTGTATTATGATACATTTGGTGGTCATTATAAAAAAATGTATGAAATGATATGAAGACAAATAAAATAAAATACATAAATATAATATGGAGCGGGTGTAACGTGACAACATAGTAGAAACTCATGGTAGAGCTACAATTTTAAGGTGGGAACTAATGCCAAATAACTGAATTCCTAATGTATTTAAAATTAACTACTTGTTCATATTTAACTCGTCGTTATTAAATTGTATTGTTTATTATTTTATATGCCTCCTTTCTGTAAATAAATAAAGGAAAAACTAGTTTTTTACCTAAATATGAAATTCTCTTTAATATCTGTGTTTAATTTTTTTGTACACATATCTGTATTAGGAAATAACTAGTAGGTATTTTGTATTGTTTATACTATCTACAAGTATTTAAGCAAATATTTAAGCATATTTAATGATTTCTATAGTAATACACCCAAGTGTATTACTATTGAAAACACAGTTTGCTAAACTTATGGTCTATTGGAAGCAAAAACCTACAAGGCTAGGTTTCTCCCTAAATTTTACTTAGTGTATTAACCTACAACCGCCATTTCAAAGTAAATTGGAACAGCATTTTTAGTGATATTTAATGCGGACCAGAGTCTCACTCACCATAAGGTTTTGTGTGTAAAAACTTTTTTACACATATCTGTATTAGGAAATAACTAGTAGGTATTTTATATTGTTTATAATATTTACAAGCTATTTAAGCATATTTAATGATTTCTATAGTAATACACCCAAGTGTATTACTATAGAAATCATTAAATATGCTTAAAAAAATATTCACTTGAACCAGCAGTTGAAGCCTTAAGAATACTATCCTTTAAATTACATTTTCGAACTCTGAAATTTTACACAGCTAGTAGCCTAGTATTATAGGTATCAATGTATTTTAATATCACATGTGCAAGCAGGCTACGTGCACTATTTGAAACTGAAACTGTGCGTAGTTAATGCTGTTTACACGGTCTATGCACAATATTCACTTCCGGCCTATAGATGTTCTATAAAGGCACTTCCTGATAATAAGCTTTAATACTTACCTAATATTATTTTGAGACTATACTGATCTAATAAGAATTTACACGAGCACGAGTATATGGGTTAAAATAATTATTATATCAAAACCATTCAAAATGTATTGTTTCATAAGAATAAGGCGGAAACAGTTATTTTCTTGAAATAAAAATATTGAATTGTTGCATTGCAAAAATAATAACAAATAAAAATACCGCCTCCGTAGACTAGTGCGGTTGCGCCTTTGGCGTTGTATGCGGAGGTCTTGGGTTCGATTCCCACCCATTACAAAAAATACTATACCTAAGTTTTTCAGTAGAGTCTTAGTAGGTTTTGGTGTTAATAAAATATAATATGTATTAATATCGCTCTTTCTGGAACACATAGGACAAGCCTAGAGCTTAGCTTGTGACCAGGGCAATATGTTAGTAATGTCCTATTATAATAACAAGCCATGATCTAAAAATCATATAAGGCTTAAATAACTCGGCTGCCACATATAAATGTGGATCTCAATTAAATTATTAACACAATCTTACTTACATAGTTCAACTTATATTAAAAAAATAATTCCGAAACTGGCGACTATTTAAAATATAATTAGGAAACCGCTACGAAGTCTACATCGTTCCAAATGGCGATATATATGCAGGAAGGGTAAACTTGGAAATAAACTCTAATTATTTTGTAACAATCCCATGCTGAAGGGTCCATTATTCATCGCAGTAACTGTACGTAGATTGTTTCACACATGTCTACTTAGGTAAATGTTAAGGTAGATGTACATTTAATCTCGTCGACATCTCGAAGGCAGTAACTCCAACACAAGTTTTTGCAAACAGTTTCTACTATAGTCGACAGTAATTGTAGATAGGGATATAAAATATAGTTACTAACGACTATAGTAAAAACTGTTTGCCAAAATATGTGGTAGGTCTACAGCATCATTTAAGTAATTTTGTATTTAATACTACGGCTTCGCTCGTCATAATTTGTATAACACACGTTTCCAAATTGTATCCAGTGTGAATTTGAAAGGATGTACTTTGGGCTAATATGAGGTTCTGCTGATCAAATCGAACAACTTTTCCCATGGAACCATGTGTCGCAAATGAAAAAAAAAATTGGCTTTCCCATACAAACTGATCTTTTTAACATTACTAGTTTGTAAGAAGGCAATTTTTTTTTTCATTTGCGGCACATGGTTCCATGGGAAAAGTTGTTCGTATTGATCAGTAGAACCTGATATTAGCCCAAAGTACATCCTTTCAAAGTCACCATGTATATATAATTGTATCATTTCCCTTAATAATATTTTAAAAAATGTGAAAAAAAGGCAAAAAAATGTTCACATTTTTAACCAGCACCTAATTACAATGTTAAAAAATAGTGAAAGACTTATCTATTATTTATATTCACCAGCGGAGGTTGTAACATTAATTTCGCCAATGGCATTCGAAGGCAACACCAAATAAGTAGCGAACTAGTTGTGGTGTTTTTTTTGGTATAGCCTCGTTGTATAGCGGTCACCCATCCCAGGTCCGGCCTTGTTATCAGTAGCGCAGTGACTTAACCACTAGGCTGGGGCCTCATTTTACCAGGACAATATGTGTGGAATGTCCTACATAATTAAATTATTATTATAACTACCTACTTAATTTTCCCCGCCTTCTTAATCAATGTGAACTAACCCTAACCAATTAGTTTTCTCTAAACTACAAACCGCAAAAGCAAACAACAATTTCTCACTGTTCCTATTGACTAAGCAATCATTTCGTTTCAAGCAAATTGTTTAGCAAAAGCCAAAGTTTTATGTTGTAGTAGGTGTACTGTCGCGAGTAGGTAGTTGACCCACAATAGAACTTTGTCATTCAAATCGTGACCTGTCAAACTTTCAGTTTACGAGTAGCGTCTGCATTCCCTCATATAAATGATTATGTAGATTATATTTGAATTAATTTTTTTTTTAAATAAAATCTCTAGATATTCCTTTATATACAGGGTGAATTTTTCAAGTGTGCTTTTAAGGTTAAATCCTAAATTACAAGGAATAGCAAACAATGCACGTCCGAAGAGTCTCGGGCCGACTTTAATATAAATTGAAACTGCATCATTCGATTTTTGAATGCCGTTTAAAGTTATTTGATCCTTATAAGCGACTTTATCATTTGGTTTAATAATACAGGTGAGTTTTTTTTTCCCAAAATCAATCGGTTGGATTACCAGCTAGGAGTTTATTTTTTCAAAAATTTAAATGAATGAATAAAATACTGCTACAATTGTAGTTTTTATCAAAAACGGGCCCGAGACTCCTTTGAGCATTTTTCGCTATTTTTTCTAGTTTAGGACTTTGCTTTGAAAGACCATTTGAAAAATTCACCTTGTTTATTGAAATTATTATTAGGTATAAAGAAAAAAGTGCAATGTCAAATTTCTGGTGGGATTTGAGGTTCAAATCCTTGCTTTTGCGGCAAGCTACTTTATGCATATCTTTTAACTATAAGCTAGCTAATGCATGTATTCCTTCCTATAATTGTAAATTAATTAAAAAATATGCACAGTCTTTAAATTTTAAATAAAATAGTAGACCATAAAATATTGTAAAAACATAAATCGACTAAATTATAATAATTAATTTAGGATTCTGCCAATCCTCAAATATTTGGACAAGCGGTTCATTATAGCCATAATGATTGATCATGCCAAAATTTAATCAATGCTTTGTATATTAAAGATGGGGGCGTGATGGATTGTTTATGGGCATTAACAAAATAAATAAAACTGCAATGTTTATAAAGTTATGGTTAGATATACATTATGGATAAAACATAATTATAGGATTAAAACAATATCCTCTAGGTCAAGACAAATATTATTTCATATATGTTGACAATAATATAGGTATTCTCAAATAAAAAAATGTAAAAAAATCTTGTGTATATAAAATAAAATTAAGTAAAATATTGTTTTAGTTACTTACTCAAAATAAATATTTATTTGTATCGAAATAACATGGATACAAATAAATAGATTATCCTAATAAAAATACTGAAAAAAAGTAAAAATAAAAAACAGACTCCTCAGCCATCTAGTATTAATACTAGGACTTCTAACTTCACTCGTATAGAGTTAATAGAAGAAAGCTAATAGATTGTGTATAACAAGAAATGACAAAATTCGTGAAGCGTGACAGGAACCTGGTTGGCTCAGCGGTTGAGTGCCTTGCCGCGATAGCGAGGTTCGTGGGTTCGAGTCCCACCCACCAGGATTTTTTTCATTGCATTTTTATCTTTAAAAATTTAATATAAGATTATCCTAATAAGGAATTTATAAAAAATGCATAAATATAAATAACATTCTGAGAATTTTTAAATTCTTTAAAAGAATTAGGTATGTTTTATTTGTAATTATGACTAGTGATCAGAAAATCAAGTGCCTATATACCTAAGCTCTACTTTTTCTCGAAAAAAAGTGCATTTCTGAATATTCTTTTTATATTTTTATATAAAGAATCCCGGGAATCTGGTATTATTTATATGAAAATATTGAAAAAAATATTCAATATAATTGTACCTACAAAATAATACGTTACCTATAATTTTATAAATTTGTACCTTCTCTTAGATTAAAAATTAATTATAACTCTTAAATCTTTCAGGCGAAGATATATTATTTGCTTATGTAATAGCTTTCATGACTCTTTCTTTATATTGTAATATTGGATGTGCCGCGCAACTTAAAACTTTGTAATTAAAAGAAAAAAACCGCACCGCAACTACTGTCACCGGGTACGCATGTTAAGGCGCTATGAGGTTTCTAACAAAATATAAATTAATATATTTTGGTAGTGGGTTCGATTCCCACCCATGAAATTTATAACCCACCCTTAAGAATTTACACCCAAATTAAAAGTGAAAAGTATGTCACGGTCTAGGTGTTTATAAAATATAATACCTAATACCTATGTGTTATAAATCGTTGTATCTAGTACACATAGTACAAGTCCATAGAGCTTGTCCACAGAAACTCTGTGAATTTGTCCTACATAAATTAATAATAATAATTATTATTATATATATTTTTTGCAAAGGATTTTTTATTTATTTATGTATCAATATAAAAGTTTAATCACTCATTGAAAATTAAATTGCGTTTTATTTTTAGAAAAAAAAACCAACATCCTCTAATAAACCTCCACAGACAAAAATACATTTTGTTGTCTACGAAAACATGACGAAAGTCGACTTGCTACGAAGATATTTAGACAAGAGCACCAATGGAGCACTCGTCAAACACTTGGGGACATAATACGTTCCCGTCTGTAAATATTTTTTCCTCGGATTGCTGCGAACTGCTGCGCTTTCCTGATCCCCTAGTACCCAAGATGGTAAGACGGCTAGGTTATGTAGATAGATCATTGTGTTTTTTTTTATTTGAGTACGACATGTGACTTTGTATCTACCTGGTGGTGAGCAGAACTACAAAGTCCATGATGTGATCTAATGATGTGATTACGAAATGGGGGGCGACAATGACGAATTGCATTACGAGTATATTTTAATATACTCGTTGCCTTATCGTAAATTCAATTACCCATTTCGTAACCGCACCCTGAAAGGAGACTACCACCTCGAAAATAAATCGATGCAGCAATTTCCTAAAAACCAGTGAACCCACAGACTAAAACCGAAAATGACTATGTCACTTGAACGTTTTTTGTTTCGCTTTATTATAACTAGCTTTATGTAAATATTCCATTCATAGATTTTGTAGGCTTACCAATCGGTAGATACAAAGCCAATATTTTCAGTACAATAATGTCGATAATGTCTTCGATGTTTTTTTTTAAAGTGCAATAAAGAATTTAAATAAAATAAAACATCACTGCAAACATAGAAATAAATATGAAAATAACGTGCTTTTTACACCTCGCTTACACGATTACCATGGGTGCCGTAAATGTTTTCATGAGCGGAACATGTAGTTAGAGAGCTGTGCATATAATTTACTGACTAGTAAAGAAACCGGATGCTGGGCATGAAATATCATTCTTAGACTGAATTTCACTAAAATAAACTCCCTGTAATCATAACGATTAAAGTTAAAAATAACGGAATTATCTCAAAAAAATAAAATTGATTCGATGTGTTTCTTATTAGGTAAAATATATAAATTGAAGCTATAAAATTTTCTTGCCAAATATTTCGTATCTCTTTGGAGCGGCGTCAAGCGTAACAGTGACTCAAGGTCTTTGTCGTAAATTAAAAAAAAGTAAATAACGGAGGTACCAGTTGTCATTCGAACTGCTAAATAAATTGGTACATTTCGCGTCATTTTTAATTTTAATCGTTACAATCACATTTTGTTGCAACTAAGCCTTAATGTTGCCCAAAGCCAAAAGGTTATAGTTTTCGAATACCACAGGTCAAAGTCATACCTCTAGTAAGCCTTAACACAATCCAAAAAGTTTCTCAAGTGGTTTCCCGATCAATTACCTCACTGATGGGATACTTTTAATGGAAGAAAATCACTGTTTTTTGAGCATAACTGAGATGATCCTGGGGATATGTTCTGCCAAGTTTGACGTGCGAAATAAGGTCAAGATACAAAGTTATGTTATATTACAAAGTTTGGAAGATATGCCCAGGGACATATCTACCTAAATATCTAACCAGCAGACGGTCTGGTTTTTTAAACACCGGACCTTGACCTATGGAAATTCGAATACTATATCCAGGCTACTTGGGGCAACACCAAGAATGATATTTGATGCCCAACAGACGGTTTCTTTATCAGTCAAATCATATGTGCAGCTCTCAAACTATAGAGGACTCAACTTACATTGTAAGTTTGTTTAAGCTCGTCAACTAAAAAATATTTAAGTAATAATAAAGTTTTATGAGCAACGGCATGTGACTTTGTATCTACATTATGGTAAGCAGACCTACATAGTCTATAAACGGACATTGATGCTTGACAGCATTGATCGCTCCCACTATGCTGGCATTTTTTTTTAATTTATTTTTTATAGGAGCTCGGCATGTGACCCCCCATCTACCAGATCGAAAGCAGTATGTAGGTCCAAGAATGAATACAACCAGCTCTTAGAACTGTGTTGTAAGAGCAGATTTCATCCATTATGCCGGCTTAAATGATGCGAATACGGTAAAGAGATGATTGCATTTACGAGTTTACTAGTAGTGTATTATACACTACTAGTAAATTATACGCAGTGTATAATAGATTTGAAACTATTAGTGAAAACTATAAATTATCATTAATAAATTGGCATAACATACTCATATATTGTTAGTAGTTTCTATAAATTATAAAATGTGGTGAATACTTGCAAATTACCAATTATTTATTCAGTAATATAAATTAACATTGGGATAATATTAATGTAAATTTTTGATGTAGGTATATAATTAAATTATTATTTCGACACCTATCCGTATTTAGGTATTATAGTTTTCAATAACTCTAGGTATAGGTATTGTTTTTTTTTATTAATCAGTTAATTCTACGAACTTTGTGAAATATTATTTTGTTTATTAGTAACCCAAACTTACCTAATAATATTTGGACATAATTATTACTGACTAGCTGACCCGCGCAATTTTGTTTGCGTAACTTTAAAATTTTCCCTGTTTTTGCAACATTTTACAATGGTGCATCATTACTATTGGTACGCCAAACTAAAGGAAAGTGCTAATTTTTAAGAAAATATGTTTAATGTGTTTAAAGTAATAAATTGTTCGGAATAATAGCCATTATTTTCACTACATATAAGTATGTTTATTTCGCATTTTCTTACTTTTATTTAAAAGAGTATATGATGTTGTCGTTTTCAATGAGAAAGGGTTTTCTACAATATTATTTTAGACGGTTAAGTATGATTTTTATTTAATTAGTAAATGTACACTTCCGATTAGTTTGCCGCTTTTTATATATTACTAACCAGAATTTGATTCTTATAAGCGACACTATCAACTGGTGCAATAATGTCCAATTTCCGGCTAGGATTTTTTTTTTTTTCAAAAATTTAATGTTGCAGTTTTAATTTTTATCAAAATCGGCCCCGAGATTCCTTTGATCATTTCGCTATTCTTTGTAGTTAGATTTGGCCTTGAAGTGCCACCAAAATGTACCCTGTACCTATAGCCTTCCTAGATAAATGGGCTATCCAACACTAAATAATTTTTCAATTTGTTCAAGTAGTTCCTGAGATTAGCGCATTCAACTAAACAAGATTAACCCGTCCTCATTTCGCCGATGATATTCGGAGGCGAGATTGTTGCGGTGTTTATTATGAAATAGCCTCGTTGTATAAAGCGGTCACCCATCCCAGGCCGGCCTTGTTGTCATCTGCTTAACCTTGTTATCAGTTGCGCAGTGACTTAACCACTAGGCTGGGGCCGCTTTTTACCAAACAAACTCTTCAGCATTATAATATTAGTATAGATAGTATAGATGACGGATAGTTAGGTTGATGTACATCGATACTTACGTATCATATAATAATGTTGAAATAAATGGACAAAACATAATCTGATGTAAGACATAGATATATTGCCTATACATGCTGATTTTGGGAGGTTAACTTTTTCCCATGGAACCATGTGTCGCAAGTGAGAATAAATTTTGGCTTCTCCATACAAATTGGTTATTAGTAGGTAATTTGTATGGAGGAGCTATTTTTTTTTCATTTGCGACAAATTTTAATATTATCAGTAGTGCCTCATATTATCTATTAGCCCAAATACTAATAATATGAAAGGCATTACTTACATTTATATTGTCACAAACTAAGCTCTAGGCTTGTAACATGTGTACCAAAAACAACGACAATATATATTATATAAACACCCAGACCATGATAAACTGTACAGAAAAATGTACCTACTATTTTTTTGTCATGGGTGGGAATCGAACCCACTTCCTCTGGATACAACGCCATAGGCAACCTACAACTAGTGTCTACGGAGACGGTCAACATGTGAGCCACATAATTGACATAAAGACATCATAAAGGATACGTATTATTAATATAAATTATAAACACTCGAGCAAGGTAAGAAAAGGGTACTAATAGTGTTTTTTTTTTCATATAAGCAGGAATCGAACCAACGGATACAACGTCCACAGCGTAACCATATAGTGGATATTTGGGGCGTAGATATAGTATGTTAGGTTGGTCGGCTCGGTGGCACCTTTGCATGGCAGATAACGATGAACATGTCAGTGGAACCAGCTAACCACCTAGTCTTACACTGGTTGGTTATGTGGTGTGTGTTCGGTTTGGTTTCTAATTGTTTTATGTATGCAAGAGCCTACCTAACCAAGCGCACACTTAGACCTTATACTAAATATAGTTTTTTTTTTTTTTGACTATGCAGGTATGCATAATCAAAAATAAAGATTTACATGAAATAAATATTTTTGACTTTTTGACCACTAAAATGAGACAAATGGCCTTATTCATAAAAACTTATTAAAGTCTTGAAGAACACTTTATATGGAATGTTTTGTCTCTTTTATTACTAAAGAGTTCTTGAAGAACTCAATAAGTTTTTATAAAGCCTAAGAAATTGGCATAATCATATGTCTTACATATTGTGTACATATATCTAACATATTGTTTTGAATAACTGAACTAAGTTTGTTTCAAAGGGTGAGGTGTAACTTAAAATTTATTGTCTTTAGATAACAAATTTACATTGGTAATTTGGTAAACCATAGCTTACCTATTAGAAATAATAAATGTTTTATTTATATTTAAAATATAAAAAAGTCGGTATTCTTACAAACTTATTGAGTCTTTGGAGTACACTTTATTTAAAATAGGTTTTGTCTCTTTTTTTGGTAAAAAAATGAATATGCGTAAAAGAGACAAAACCTATTTTAACTAAAGTGTTCTTCAAGTTATCAATAAGTTTTTTATGAATAAGGCCATTTATGTATATGTTTATGGAGTTATTTATTAATCAATTATTGTAAAATTAAAACAAATGACTTAAATATTTACTTTAGTCAAAAATAAAAAAATACTCAATAAGTACAAGATAATTATGAACCAAAATTTTGATAATAAATATACCTATAAATATTTAGTAGCTAGAGATACAAAACACCAGCAGAGGCCCAATAAATAAAAAAAATCATCTAAAATTTCTTAACTTTATTATATGTTAGTATGACCTATTACACAATGCAATTTTCAGATTTTTTAAAGGTTAAATACATACTGACGAACTCGATTGTATGTAAAAATTACATAAATATAAAATTAAGCAGTAGGTAAATATATATAGTATATTATATGTATAGGTGCTAACTAAATAATTTAAAATAAACATAATACATATAACATTTAGTAAACAAAATTGAGACTAGGCCCATGGAGTTCCAAAGAGTTTTACCGAGAAATCACTCACCGCTTAATCGCCTTTTCCGTTGAGAAGAGGGCTGGCTCATTCATCGCTCAAAGAATCAGCATTTCGATACAGTGAGGGAATGCAGCCAGTAAAAATATTATATTTTATTAAATATTAATTCTACAGGAGATATCTAAATTTAATTAATTATAAGTTCTATAACATGAAGTATAAGCTAAACATATAGGGAGGCAGCAGTAATTTACTTTATTTGACTATATTACAATTTAATTAATGTAATTCGCTGACAGAGCTGGCTTAGCAAAGACGATAAATTACTGTGTAAACGTTCTCAAACGAAATATATCAACACTGAACGACAAATAACACCCACACGCACGCGCGTATACTTACTGTGTTAAACACACATACTTATACATGTTTCATTAATCTATACTTCTATACTATCTATACTATAATATAATAAAGAGGAAAGATTTGTATTTTTGTATGTTTGTAATGAATAAACTCAAAAACTACTGGACCGATTGCAATAATTTTTTCACCATTAGAAAGCTGCATTATTCAGAAGTAACATAGGCTATATAATATCACGCTAGGTCCTATAGTTGTGGAGCAGTAACCAAAAATGTTTTAAAAACGGGGGAAAAGTATCGTTTCTGAGGCCTTCCGTGGCGTGCGCTGAGCATATAGTTAAAGTTATACAAACCTGTGCGAAGCCGGGACGGGCCGCTAGTTTATAATATTTTTACAACTTTGTAATATTTATAAACCTGGTGGCCGAGTTGGTTAGACCTTGGACTTAAAAACACTTAGGTTCCTGGTTCGAAGCCCGGTGTGTACCAATGAGTTTTAATATTTTTTTAAATGTACATTTGTTTGACAACACCACTATAGTGTCTCGGAGAGCACGTTAAGCTACCGACGTCGGTCCCGGTTTCACTATACCAACTTGTGAAACTGTTTATAGATGGGTTATTGAGTCTATTCATAACATCGCGACGAGCTAGCCACTTGTTTGGTGTAGACTAATATCATCGGCTACTACGAGGTAAGATTAAAAACACCTCCGCTGGGTACCCTGGGGCCGTCTAGGCGGTCTTGGGCGCCGTAAGGCACCCGTGATGATATGTTTGTGTAATTTATAAAAAAATACATTTATTTTCAAGAAAAAATAAATACTAATAAATATATGATAATACTTCTCAATAATTCTTGACATCGCTGCCAGAAGGAAGTGTGCCCAAAAGGCTGGCTGTGTTACCTTGCTGTATTGTGAAGCTAATACGCTGACCGAAGAACGAGCCAGCCCTTTGGTCACCAGATATTTTGACCACGGTCCCATGGTTTCAACCCCAAAAGGCTCAAATACATAATTCTGAGTTAGGTTTAAGTATTTGCGCCGTTTGAGGTTTTCGGCTGAATAAGCGGCAGCGCCAAACTTACTCGAGGTTCTTGAAAGTTGAGAGGGTGCAAACGTAGCGTTTAAGAAAAAAAAAACATAATTTATTATCTAATGCCAAAAATAGGTATGAGTTTAGGAGCTGCGTACTTATTACGTTTAATGTGTACTTAGGTACTGGTTGATCCGCCGCAGCACCCGCTTTGAGCAAGAAGTGACTTAACTTTGACAAAGCGTCCGTACAAGTTGCGTCCCTTGTCTGGGACCGGACGGAATGAGCTTAGAAATTATAACGTCAATTCCATCTGATCTTTTACCGCTGATCTTTGTTAGACCCTTACGGTTCAAGAACGGATGGAATATGTGCTTTTGCTAATGATTGACAGATTTGTTTTTGATCTCTGAAAAAACGACCAGCGCTTTTTTGGCAAGCTATGATGCCTTAACAGTGAGTTAATTTATTGTTTTACAGTTTCTCTATTACCTCGCTTATTAACTTCTTTGACTGTCCCGAAGGTTTTTTTTTCCGCATTTGTACTTTATGCGCAATAAAGATTTATACGAAATTCTAGGTCAGCTAGTCCTGCCTTTGAGCATACATATAATTATATAACCAATAGCTAATACAGAATTTTCACCAAATACGAGTAGAGTCAAAATAAAAAATAACAATGTATTGTAGGTACTCGTACTTACTTAGTAGTAGATAATCAGTATAGAACATAATCTATATGTATCACATGATTACCATATTATTATCATTTACACATAATATCAAATTGTTCATTACCTTAATATAGTATTGTATTCAAGCAATTCATTAATCGTATACAGGGCTCTGTAGTCGCCCATACATTTACAACCGTACTTTCAATAGATTTCTAATAAATTATCTAATTCTAATCAATAAATTACTTACAATTAAACTTGGCTATTGGTTGAAGTTCAATTATTATTTTCATGTTAGTAATTGTAATCGAAAAACTTTCTGTTGTGGGTAATAAATACTTTTGTATTATAATATTTACAAAGTTTTTTTTTCTGATTAAAAAAAGTACCTAACACAGAAAAAATATTAATTTAAATTCTGCTACAAACATTAGTCAAATAGTGCGAAAGCTGATTTTGTATGGGGAACGCAGACTTCGTTATTACGATGAATGCAGTGTCCTTAAATGCATTATCTATTCATATTTAGAAAAGTAAAAATAATCATGATTAAAATTTTACTTAAATATGTGTTTAAAGATCTTTATTGGGTACTCATAAAAAAACAATTAAGTTCACTTGTTTGGGTTTACAAAGTTTTCTTACATTAAATTATCTGCATCGAGATCGTAACATAATAACATAACATAACTAGTAATTTGCATAATATAACGTAGAAAGTAATTTAAATAACATTTTTATTAGGTACTTTATATAACATAATATTTTAAGTAGTTTATAATATAGGATAACACAGTAATTAATAATTATTCACTGTAATATAATTATCATGGGAAGTTTAAAAAAGCTGACTGAATCGACATGCATAAACATTTTTTTATTATTTTTTTGATTCTAAACATTGTTTTCTATATATAATTTAAGTTTATTCTTGAATACATTGATGTTTACACAATTTTTTATTTCATTTGGTAATTTATTATGTAGCTGTGCTCCTTCAAATTATATGCATTTCTTACCATAGTTAGTTCTTGGGCATCTTAAATGTATGTTATTTCTTCTTCTAAAGCTAAATTTTGGATATTATTTTCACCTAAAAAATCTTATAAAAAAATTACTAAATTAAAAACTTTATTGTTACCGCTCAGTAAACTGTACTAAAGTTAATTTAGTGTTTAGGTGACATTTTATTAGGTGCATAGGATTAAAATTTCAATTTCACCTAAGCAGTAATCCATAACAATATAATATAATATAAATTAAGACTAGTTCTTCAAGCATTTCAATTTCAATTATAAACAAAAAGCTAACGATGTAAATAGACGATGTTATATTTATACAAACAAAATAACAAATGTTCCTACATTTTAGGGGTCAAGAGGGGCGACGTAAAATAAATGACTCGCATCTAACTGGAAACCTCCAATTTTCCGCTACAAGATTTTTTTACAAGAACTGAATACATTACCTTCTCCCCACTTAAAAATTGATTTAAAAATATAACTTTTTAAATTTACTTATTCTACCCGCAAGATTTTTGCGTGTTATTTTAAAACGAAACACAATTATTATTTTGCTATAGTTTTTTAATATATATTTTACCACCATTAAAAAGTTAATCAGGGCAACTTTCTTACCCATCATATGACTGAAAAAAAAAACAATTATGTTTTCTTTTACTGTAAGCAGTAGTTACGATGGTAAGCAAAACTACAATATCCATAAATGGGTGGATCAATAAAGTTGTTTAACAGCGTTGATCGCTCCCACTATCTCGGCTAAATGTTGCGGTTATGAAATGAGCTGCGTCCAAGACAAATTTGCATTACGAGTCTATTTTAGTAGTTTCGATGCTTTATCTTCAAACTGCCCATTTCGTAACCGAACCTAAAATGAGACTACCACTTCGACGTGTATGAATATAAAGTTGCCTGCGCTTTATTACTTTGTTTGGAAAACTTTTTATCCGTTTACGCAGAGCACGCAACATATTCCTTTTGAGAGCTCAAAAGGAATATTTTTTCCGTTTTTTTGCAATATTTTTCATTTATGCTTCGCTCCTATTAGTCGTACTGTAATATTATTTAGCCTTGACAAATGGGCTATCCAAAACTATTATTTTTTCTAATCGTCCCAGTATTTCCTGAGATTGGCGCGTTCAACCAAACAACTAAACAAACTCTACAGCTTTATTATACATATTTGTATAGATTTAAATACGTGTTATTTATATACGTGGTGGCCGAGTTGGTTAGATAGGACCCTGGTTCGAATCCCGCTGTGTACCAATGAGTTTATTGTACATTTGTTTGACAACACCACTATAGTGCCTCGGAGAGCACGTTAAGCTGTCGCTCCCGGTTTCACTATACCAACTTGTGAAACTTATAGATGGGTTATTGAGTCTATTCAAAACATCGCGATGAGCTAGTCATTTGTTCGGTGTAGACTCATACCATCGGCTACGACGAGGTGGGATTAAAACCCCTCCGCTGGGTACCCTGGGGCCGTCTAGGCGGACTCGGGCGCCGTAAGGCACCTGTGATGATATGTATAGATTTAAAACAGCAATTTATGGGTATAATTTGGGATTTAAATAAGTACTCACCTACCAATTACTGCGATTGCCAGAAAGTTGACATAAAAAAATGACATTATAAATAAAAATGCAGTTTTATGTCATTTTAATTAACAACGACTACGACGACGAGGTGGGATTAAAAACCCCTCCGCTGGGTACCCTGAGGCCGTCTAGGCGGTCTCGGGCGTCATGAGGCACCCGTGATGATATATATTTTTTTAATTAACAAACTTTACTTTATAGAACACTTTTTTCTATCTGATGTATTTAAAACATTTCCCAAGAAACTCCCAAAACGCCAACACTTTCTATACCATGTACCAAGTCAAGACATAAGTATATCCAACATAAAATTATAATCATCTATCCTTGCTATGTTTTAGTAGGTATTTTATTTTCCTATAAACTCTAATAGCATTATGTCGGCGAAAGAAATCTTTAAGGACCAATTGTGGGGAAAGCTTCGATGGCTCCGCAAATATTTAAGGTACTGATTTTCTTCGTGACCGCATTATGAAGAAGATTTTACAATTATGTAAGTATAATAAAATTACGTAAAATATAAACTAAATAACTATTTAATTTAATAATATTTGCTGTAGTTTAGTTGTTATATTAAAATTTTATATTGTACCTATAATTATTTTAAATCGTGCGATTTGTATTATATGAATATATTAAAATAATAAATAAATACCATCACGGGTGCCAATTTGGCTCCCGAGAACCGTTTAAACGGCCTCAGGATCCCAGCGGAGGGATTAACCCATCCTCATTTCGCCGATGGTATTCGGAGGCAACACCTAACAAGTGGCGAGCTTGTTGCGGTGTTTATGATGAAATAGCCTCGTTGTATAAAGCGGTCACCCATCCCAGGCCGGTCTTGTTGTCATCTGCTTAACCTTGTTATCAGTTGCGCAGTGACTTAACCACTAGGCTGGGGCCGCTTTTAATTGATGTAAATTTAAAAATATATAATCATTAAAGTGACCCTAGAGCGGCGGCATTTTTTTCTCAAAAAGTAAGCTTAACTATACAGAGAGGAAATGCCGCCAGTGTCCTGGGCACTATGCCGCACGGCACAAATTTAGATACTATTTTCATTTTATAGGGTTTTATTTATATAGGTTTAATATGCGATTTTATTTTGTTATGTTATAGTTTTAGTTTATATTTTCTTTATAAGTTGTAAATATAATATAATTGTAATTATAACCAATATTAAATGGTAATATTTTATCATTAATTATAAATATATTAATTGATGTAAATTTAAAAATATATAATCTGTGTATAAGTAGATAACAAGTAATGACAAAATTCGTGAGAGGTGACTGGAACCTGGTTGGCTCAGCGGTTGAGCGCCTTGCGAAAGCGAGGTTCGTGGGTTCTAGTACCGTCCACTAGGATTTTTTTCATTGCATTTTTATCTTTAAAAATTTAATATAAGATTGTCCTAATAAGGAATTTATAAAAATGAAAAAATGTAGGTATTCTATTCATACCTAGATACTACATATATTGTTAAAATATTCTGAAGGGGGTATATAAATGTAATGTACCACATTTTGAGCAAATAATTATTATTACCTTATTAATGCTTACTTCAAATATTTGCAGAGCCATATAGAAAGTTTCCAAACAATTGGTCCTTAAAGGCTCTTGGAACTTTATTTGTGTAATGATATAACATTGTAATTATGTTTATTTTGTGTATAATAAGAATCCACATTCGCCAGAAAAAAATTTACAAAAATACTGATTTTGCTAGAAATTATGAATGGTGTATTTTATGTACCTATATGGGGTTCATATACTACGCTACGTAGATTTTGCACAATATCATCAACAACATGTTCAACATTTTTTAACTTTAGAAAAAGGTTCTAATAAATTCAAAAATAGTTATAATAATAATAATAATATGTAGGACAAATTACACATATTGCTCTGGTCACAAACTAAGCTCTAGGCTAACATAGTTGAACATGAAAGTTTTTTTTTTTTTTTTTTTAATATTATATTTGACTTAATTCAAGTAAATCTGCCCAGTAGTTCTACAGACTACGTTTTTTCAGGACCTTAAAAAATACTTACGTAGAATAATTTCTGTATCTGCCCTTTAGTTATCCATATGCTCTTTCTATTAATGATCGGGCCTGGGAATGATTATAATTAAATCTTCTCTGGTCATAAAACATTAAATATTATTTAAGTCTTATTACAACATAAATAAAATGTAGGTACTTATTATGTAATAGTATATTTTTCATACTTTTAAAAGATTACACATATAATAAATAAATACCAGCGCGGGTGCCTATTTGGCTCCCGAGAACCGTTTAAACGGCCTCAGGGTATAACCCGTCCTCATTTCGCCGATGGTATTCGGAGGCAACACCTAACAAGTGGCGAGCTTGTTGCGGTGTTTATGATGAAATAGCCTCATATTTATATTTATGTTTATGATTACAAATATATTCTATAGTATATTCTATCACAATAAATTTATTGGATTAATTAATTTCAAAATAAAATAAGCTGGGAGGGCAGGGGGTTGAACTGCAGTGTCTTCAGACTTGAGACCACAAAGCAGGTTTACAGGTCTTTCCAAATACAACTCTTCGCTTCCCTGTGTTCATTACCCTTAGGGTAATGAACACAGGGAACCAAAATACTATATACCCAACCAAATACTATACAATCTTGTCAGCTCCTTCATAGAAATATTTTCCATGAAGGTTCTGACTGCTGATTTCGGAAGGCCAAGATCATTTAAAATAATTCTTATAATATTTTTTATTTATTTATACAAACCATTACAGTAGATTATAGAAATGTACCCATAAAAAAAAAGTTTACTAGTCAATTAAGAAGTTATGCAATTTACCAGTGTTGGGTATCCATTATCTCTGTAAGGTGTAATACACCAGTCTTTTAATGGATAAGCCTAGTCAACCAGTATGTATGTGTTTATCATGAGGAAAATATCCATTTGGGTTATTTTAAATGGAGTGATAAATATGACTGTTTCTAAAAAATCTATGGTCTCCTAAAGAATCTGGGTATCTAGCAAAACAATCAATAAACTTTAAGTCCATTTGACAAATTGCCTGCAATGGCAATTTACTATGGCATGTCGGTATTTTCTAGTATTGTATGCAGTTCTATTTTCCTGAAAATATAGTTCATAGTACAATACTAGAAATGTATCTACCTACTTTAGGTTTGCTACAAAAAATATATGATCCGTCAACTGCTATAATTACGTCTGGAAATTTATTGGCATTAAAAAAAAAAAAAATTGGAATTTGATTTGGTGAAGGAAATTTAATTACTTATGAAGAAATAGTGCACATCTCCTGTACTACACGTAATGTACAGGCGACATTAAATTGGTGTGGCAAAAGTTTAAGTTTTTCATGGAAAGTCGAAGTCAAATATAAATAAAATCTAAAATAAATGGTAAAACTCGAAAATCGTTTATTTATGCCACTTATTTTTTTTATAAACATCGCCAAATTTGACTTTGACGAGCCATTTACCCGCTACCATATTTTCAGCAACTTGGCCTTACTTATATTAAACACTTCCTTATTAATTTTAAACACAATTTGTAGGTTTAAACCCAAAGAAATGTGTTTGGCAGGCGAGTGTATAAATTTAGAACTTCTTTACATTACCGATTAAACTTTCTGTACCTGTCGAAACAACGGGGTCGTTAATCAGGACTTATTTTAATTGAACTTGTAACGATACAAATTGTGGATCTACATATAACCTAACGTATAAAATTGTGGATATATATTACGGGGAAGTAAGAATATAATATATCGTAATGGTAATTAATCGGATCATAAAAATAAATTATTATGAATCGACAATAACAAGTTTTCTGATTTAATATAGATAATTTGTAAAATTACGTAGTGTAATACGTGGTGGCCGAGCTGATTAGACCTTGGACTTAAAACACATAGGTCGCTGGTTTGAATACAATGGGTTTTTTATTTTTAAAAATATATACATTTGTTTGACAACACCGCTATAGTGCCTCGGAGAGCGCTGTCGGTCCCGGTTTCACTATACTAACTTGCAACACTGTTTAATATGGGTTATTGAGTCTATTCAAAACATCGCGACGAGCTAGCCACTTGTTTGGTGTAGACTCATACCATCGGCTACGACTAGGTGGGATAAAAACCCCTCCGCTAGCCCTGGGGCCGTCTAGGCGGTCTCGGGCGCCAAAGGTACCAGTGATGATAATGTATATGTATGTATGTAATTTGTAAAATACCTACAAAGTCCATGAATAAGGTTAATCGATACGATTATGTAGATAAATGATGGGGTTACGCATTGGCGCGATCAAAAGTGAATATTTTAATATATTCGCCGCTTTATCGTTAATACCTTAACGTACCTTGAAAGAAGTCCACCACTACTAGTCGTGTAGTCGGTACCGAAATCTAATTGCAATGCCCAAGACAATATAGCCGTGCACACACTATAATTATACACACAATAATCGGTGATTAACGCACACTATTATATTCCTTGTATTGTTTGTAGTTACATAGTTGATATATATATATCATCACGGGTGCCTTACGGCGTTACGGCGCGCCCGAGACGGTTTAGAGCTCCAGGGTACCCAGTGGAGGGATTTTTAATCCAACCTCGTCGTAGGTAGCCGATGGTATGAGTCTACACCGGACAAGTGGCTAGCTCGTCGCGATGTTTTGCATAGACTCAATAACCTATCTATAAACAGTTTTACAAGTTGGTATAGTGAAACCGGGACCGACAGTTTAACGTGCTCTCCGAGGCACTATAGTGGTGTTGTCAAACAAATGTATATATATTTTTTAATTAAAAACTCATTGGTACACACTCATTGGTACACACCGGGATTCGAACCATTTACATACTTCATAATTACATAGTTGAAATCATATACATATATATATACTTGTTATCCCGGCAAACGTTGTTCAGCCATATAAGTTATTTCTAGTGAATAATTTGGTAGTTAAGTAAAAAATAACGTATGTGGGGATGTGGTCTATGACTGAAAGAGGAATGGAGCGCTGTGGGCGCCGACGGCCTATAAAAATAACAAAACACCAACCATTATTTTTTTTTACTCATTGTAGGTACTTTATTAACTAAAATATTTCAAATTATATCTCTTAAAAGTTATTTAAAGATTAAAAAATTATATCCATATTTGCTATCACAAATAACAAAAATATACAATAAAATAAAAAAAAAACAATATTAATCTAGTACAATGGAGTGTACGATATTTTTGGCCAGCACAAACAAACAGGGGCCTATTCTATTAATTTATGTATCATCACGGGTGCTCTACAGCGCCCGAGACCGCCTAGACGGCCCCAGGGTACCCAGCGGAGGGGTTTTAATTCCACCTCGTCGTAGCCGATGGTATGAGTCTACACCGAACAAGTGGCTACCTCGTCGCGATGTTTGGATAGACTCAATAACCCATCTATAAACAGTTTCACAAGTTGGTATAGTGAAACCGGGACCGACAGCTTAACGTGCTCTCCGAGGCACTATAGTGGTGTTGTCAAACAAATGTATATATATTTTTTAATTAAAAACTCATTGGTACACACCGGGATTCGAACCAGGGACCTAAGTGTTTTTAAGTCCAAGGTCTAAGCAACTAGGCCACCACGTATATCTATTAATTTAATTGTGTATTAACGTCGTATAAAAGTTAAAATTTGCACATTTTGTATGAGAAATATGTCAAATTTTAACTTTAACATGCAGTTGATATCAAATTTAGTAGAATAGGCCGACGTCGTCCGTAGGTACCAGCAACCGGGCCTAAGGCATGTTAATAATAACAATAATATGTAGGACTATTATACACATATTGTCACAAACTAACTTTATGTAGGCTTGTAAATACTATGTCTACCAGTAACAACGATACTAAAGCATATTATGTTGTATAAGGACCCAGACCATGACAAACTGTGCAGATAAAGGTACTAATATTTTTTATGGGTGGGAATCGAATCCACGACCTCCTGGTACAATGCCAAAGGCGCAACCATTAGTCTACGGAGGCGGTCTCTATATGTATGTAAGTTCATCACTTACCTATTTGGCTAATTATTTTTTTGTTGACAAGGTTTGTATAAAATAAATGTTTCAAAATCGCATGGAAAAATTAAAATTTGGGTTTTTAAATCTCTATATAAAAAAAAGAGGAAGTCAGTAAGATAGAAGACAGTAGGAAGATCTATAGAAAATATTGACAGATTGGTGATTGTTAAGTTTTTCAGTTTCTTACATTGTTTTAGCTGTTATACTTGTTATATAATATAGTGTCTATGGGCACTTTCGTCTATGTCATAGACACATATTCTATAATGACGGCGAGCGACGCTTGCTGGCTCTCTGTGTAACTTAAAGTATATTAAATACTATTTCAAGTCGTGAGTGCTATTTTATTTATTACCAGGGGCCTATTTCATAAACGTGACAATTGTAATTTACCATGACAATTTATAATATATTGCTTGGTTTAATTTGTTCTAAGTAAATAATTCCAACTAAACTGAGCAATGTATTATAAATTGTCATGGTAAATTACAATTGTCACGTTTATGAAATAGGCCCCTGGTCTCTCATCCTTGGAACCCATATACAACAATACTTTTCATGAAAATACTTTATTATTTTGTAAAATAAAGTAGTTGGTATTTATCTTATTTTATTTATTAGTACACTCGTGCGAAACCCGTTAATAGCTATTTAATAATAAAATATTATAGTAGGTATTCAATAAACATGTTTTTATATATTTCTTCGCTTCGAAAACTTGACTTTATAAGTGTATTTTTTATTGCTACAGGACAACTGGGTAATGTAGTACAATGTACGTTCTCGTAATACAATTGATATGTCGTCTCACCGCAATCATTTGTCCTTGTTACAGGACGCTGGGTTTACTAAACCTAATTAAACTACGTCCCATAGGCATACTACACAAATTAACTTACTGTACTTGATATGGTTTTATTTCTAATTCCAGCTAAAAATGCGAAAAAAAATTTTTTTTTTTCTTTAAATTATGTTCTTTAAAATCCAAATAAAAATTTGTGTACTTTGTTAATTAGACTCCGATATGTTCATTAATTAATTACTTTAGACTAACACCGATATTTATAAAACTTGAGTCCTTGAAGGTCGCTTTAGTTTGTCTTTTTTTTTAGCAACAAAAATGAACATGTGTAAAAGGAGCAAAACTTTTTATAACAAGTGTTCTTCAAGGACTCAAAAAGTTTTTATGAACAAATGTTTACATTAAAACAAAAATGTTTTTACATTGATGGTAAACATACCTACAAAGTCCATTAATAGATGTTTAACAGCATTGACCACTTCCACTATGCCGGCTAATTTATACGGTGACAAAACGAACTTGCATTTCGAGTCTAATAATATCCAATTATTTCGTCAATTCAAGAATAAGTTGAACAAAATATAACCTAAACTACTATCCTAAAGCTCACTCGAACACTCACACTAACAGAATTCCACTGACAAATAGACTTAAAACTTCCCCAACGCGTTGTAAGTGGCAAATCCATTCCTAATGGCAAACTGACACTCACTGACAATTGAATTTAAGAGATACCTATCAAGGAAGGAGTTTGCTGACACGAACATTGAAACGAGATGCACCGTAGTCGAACTATAAGGTAAGGAAACGTCTGTTCAAATTAAGGTACCTACAAATGTAATCCGTTTTGCTCTCCCTTTTGGAGGATTGGTGGCGTAAATTTGCAGTTACTTGCTTTTTTGGGTTTTAGTTTGACTTAAGTTAATAAAATTCAGTTGTAGATTTATTTTTTATTATGTTGCAAATACACTGACTTATAGGTACATATTTTATATAATTATATTAACTCGACTATTCAAAAACCAACGCGAACACTGCTTAATTACAGGATATGATTTTTTTTCAGAGTATTCAAAACTCGAGTGTTTTATAGCTTTTTTAAGGGAAATTTAAAGATTTTGCAGAGTAATTGAGCATTAAAAAAAATTGATTCCAATAAATATATTAAAATTTGTGAAAAACGCCTGTATTACGGTATACATACATACCTATACATAAACACATACATTGTACCTACATAAATAAATACACATACACATAATATACGGTCACATATAATAAAATTGATCCTTATTTAATTTAATTTCTTTATGATTTTAATTGTTTAATAGTTTTTATTTAAAAATAAAACATTTGCATGATCTTAAATAAAAAAATTAAACTAATAACTAAAAATAACCTAAACCATAATAAATAAAAACGGTATTTACAAAGTAATAAATGAATAACTAAAGATAAAATATTGTCTCTATCCCCGACATTACAACTACCGTCCCTATAACTGATGTGGCATTGCCCCTCTGAATCGCCAGACTGATATTTTAGGAACGAGAAAAATGAACGTGCATGAGCATCCCCAGATGTTGGATCAACGGTCGACCACTTTGATCAACCAACTATCTTAAATCCTTGCTCCAAAGCACCAGCGTCTCCACAGCAAAAGCCGAGAATATATAATGACTTTCTATTTTTTTTTTAAATTCTCAGTCTTTGCTGCAGCGAAGCCAGAATTGCCGTGTTATGCAATTAACTGGGGGCAATTGTGTCATAACATGTAGCATCCCAGAACATTTGCCTTGGCTCCATGGCACCAGAATATTCCGCCAGGCCTCTTTCCATCATAGACTTTTTATTTATAGTTCATCTTAACATAACATAACGTATCATCACGGGTGCCTTACGGCGCCCGAGACCGCCTAGACGGCCCCAGGGTACCCAGCGGAGGGGTTTTAATTCCACCTCGTCGTAGCCGATGGTATTAGTCTACACCGAACAAGTGGCTAGCTCGTCGCGATGTTTTTGAATAGACTCAATAACCCATCTATAAACAGTTTCACAAGTTGGTATAGCGAAACCGGGACCGACAGCTTAACGTGCTCTCCGAGGCAGTGGTGTTGTCAAACAAATGTACATAAATTTTTATTAATTAAAAACTCATTGGCACACACCGGGATTCGAACCAGGGACCTAAGTTCATCTTACTAAATTATAATTGAAAAACTACCCAACTAAATTTATATTTTGACAAAAACATATTTGATTTATTTGACATATTTTGTGTAATATTGCAGTAGTAAATTCATTAATATTATACACAATGATGTAACACGTGACAAACATGACTCAAATACAACAATCACAAATATCAGCAAGTTAATTAACAATCCAAATAATGATTGATTGAACGATTTATTTGAACCGCATGAGTTCCGAATTAAAACGCATGACAAACGACCACTGATGCAGTTAGCTTCAAATTCATTTGGAATGTTTGTACAATGTGTTATTGAAAATTTTATACTGAATGCATGGAAATGAATAGCAAATGTATAGAAAATGTTTATTATATTTCTATGATCGAGTATTTCCAAGATCTAAACTCCTACGGTAGTGTTGTAACTGAGGATCTGCTATTTTTATAGGATTTTTTTTTCTATTCGTAATCTGTAAATATTTACATGAAATAAATAATTGAATTGGTTGATTTGGGGCACGGCATGTGTCTTTGAATCTACCTGATGGTAAGCAAACATCTAGTCCGTGAATAGGGTCGATCAATGCATTTTTACAGGGTTGATCCTCATTTAGCCGGTTAATTGATGCAGATACGAAATGGGTGATGGGATGAGAAAGGCGAATTTGAATTTAATATCCTCTTTGCTTCATTGTAAATTTAACTGGCCGTTTCGTAACAGCACTCTGAAAGGAGACTTCTACCTGAACAATAAATTTATAAACATACTAAAACCGAAACATGACTAGGTTTTTGTATCGGTTTATATTAAAAATTCGATGAAAACGTTACGTATATTTTTTTTTTTTTTTTTTTTGATTCAATTATTTAAAAATAGCAACTAAACTTGATTTAGTTTAAAATGAAGAATTTCCTTGACATACCAAACTACATTGGTCCAACAACTATCTACAAATCGGGATTTTGTGGCCCACACCCGTCAGAAATTAAACACGCATGTTGAGTCCAAGAAAGGGTCAGATGCCATCCTTTGAAAAGCTATTTCATTATTTGGAATAAGTTTCAGTTTGCTTCAACAGATCCGAAGAATCAGGCATTCTATGAATGTTTAATTCAAATCTGAGCTGTTCTTTTTTCAAATATCCGTTAGACCTTTCTTTCTGAATCGACCTTTACTTTACGCTTTCTTTACTCCTGCACATACTCGTAGCATTTGAATCGTTGTTAGTTGCTTTTGCCAATGCTACTTCTTGAATATTATCTCAATCCCCGACATTACACCTACAGTGCCAAGAACTTATGCGGCATTGTATTTATATATATTTTTATTTACAATTTATTAATTTATAGTTATATTTATACAAACAAAAAAAAAATACGATACATTTCTCTTTACATATAGGTATGTGTCACAATTTTCACGCACACTTATATACATACACACAATAGATATAAACATACGCTCATACACCTACACTGCAGAGACATACATACACTCATACCTTAGTCCAATCAGTAAATATATATGTTTATTATTTTATTTAAAAAAAAAAAACCACTAAAGACGCTAGGTGAAATATATCGTTATTGAATAAAAATGTTTTTTATTTATATTAATATACTTAACTATTAATTAATCTTTTTTTTTTTCGAAGATTTACTTTTATTGTAGCACGTTACGCGACTTTGTATCTAGCAGATGGTAAGCAGACCACAAAGCTCAGGAATGTGGTCTATTAATACATTATTGTTTAACAGCATTGATCGCTTACACGATGCCGGTTAAATTATTATGAAATGGGCGGCGACGAATTTACATTACATTACAATTATATTTTAATAAAATAATGTTTATGTTATAGAATGATAATTTTAAAGAAATCGATGTAGTAGTTAGTCTATTAAAATCGGTAGATAAACCCACAGACAGAACTCGAAACTTAACTAGGTCACTTGACGTTTTTTGTATCTGTAAGTATTGCTAAAAATTAGCGACAGAGCTTACCTGAGTTCTGAGAGTTTGTTAATAATTTATTAAATAATGGAAACATAAATGCATTTATATAATTGGAATTAAAAACATTTCTGCAACTTTTATAACTAAATTCCATCTCTTAAAGGATTTCAGCGCCAATATTGCTAAGTTAAAGTGTTTTTCAAACGTTAATTCGCTTTCCGTTATATAAATGGTTGAGACGAGGAAATTCGCGAAGGATTTTCTCAACTTGTGTTTTAATGAACACAACAGTTTGTGGAGCTGAGACCGCGTTTTGAATGAAGCATTTGCGGTAACTGTAAAAGTATCTACATATTGAATAATTTAAAAGGTTTTGGTTCAGGATTTAAAAAAGCTACAAGGTTGGTTCAGCTGTGCAGTTTGCGTAAGTTCAGAAGCTTCTTTGATCAATTCATATTATCTTTAAAACTTATATTTTATACTAGCGACTCGCTCGGGTGCAATGAAGGTATATTTTCTTATATGTAGAACAAATTACACATGTTGCTCTGGTCACAAACTAAGCTCTAGGCTTGTAATTTGTGTACCAGATGCAACGATATAATACATATTATATTTTATAAACGCCCAGACTATGATAAACTGTATATACTTTTTGAAGTTGTCTATAAAATACACAATTCCGTTGTACATCTTTTGATATATCTCGTAAAGATTAGTTAGCGTTTAGGTGATTTTATTTTTAAATAAAAGCACCCAAAATAATATGTTTTATGAAACAATATATATAGTTTTTTATGAATATAACTATAATATAGCTGTATTGTATCTGTATATAATATGATACCAGAGCGCTGAAAAATATCTAATTATATTAAAGCACAAAGTTTCGATAACTTTTTTTAAAGGCCCAATATTTGGTCGAATTTGTTGGAAAAAAACAAGCCATTTGAATCAATCAATTTAAGTTATTAGTACTTGTTAGCGCTAAAATTGCATTACAGCAAGAACTGTGGCTCAAAATAAATATTTACCTATTTTAATTAAATCAGCACAGTTTTATAAAAACTGTGCTGATTTAATTAAAATAGTTTTTATTATAGTTTTCATTACAACCAACCGTCTGTAATAAATATTGCCTGAATAAAAACGGCTCTTAACAAATGAAAAATAAACGAAGAAAAATAAAATCCAGGTGCTTGTTTTAAATTTCTAATTAGCATTGTTGGCAGCAGTCTGCATCGCCATTTTATATTCCATTAAAGTTTTTCTCAAATAGGAAGGAACTTTTATAATTTGTGTAACTCTAAATAAAACCCGTTTTTAATTTTAATATAAATTTTAAAGTTTGTTGTAAGAACTTTCAGGGCTGCGTTTGCTGACGTCCGCTGTAAACCTGCTGTTTACTTTTTAGTTTACAAATTAATTGTACGTTTTTTAGCTTTGACATATTTTGCTTTTAAAACCCAATATATGATTTATTTACTTAGAATATTTATCGCCATGATCGGCTAACATATGGACTCCATGTTTATGTAAAATTATTTGCTTCAATCGGCAGTCATTTCATACCGGCATGGTGAAATTTTGTATTTTTATATAATTATAAACGAAGATGAAAGTAGAATTAATCCTGTAGAAATGCGCTCATTGTGACGAATTTGCGGTGTTAAAATAACAGACCGGATCCGCAATGATGTAATTCGAGAACGAGCGGGACTGAAAAAAGTATTGGCATAAAAATGAGGAAGAGCTTGCTCCATTGGTTTGGGCATGTAAAAAGAATGAGTGATGAAAGAATGACGAACCAGATATATAAAAGTAAAGTGAAGGGTAAACGTGGCCATGGGAGACGAAGACACACTTACCAAGATCAGATTAAAAAGGTTTTAAAATACGGCGCAATTAAAAGTTTCCGAAATTGGCGTGCATATATGCGAAAAGTTATGACTGTTGACGAGGCAAAAGAAGAATGTAGAGATAGAGACAAGTGGCGCTCGGTTGTCTCTGCCTACCCCGTAGCAATAATATCTTTAGCGCCGCATAAGGGATGAAATCATTCTAAAATTCTAATTCATTCTTGGACCTGCATACTGCTTTCTATCAGGTAGATGTAGGGTCACGTACCGAGCTTATATATTAAAAAATCTTATAATTTATCAGCGTTTTCTTATAACCATTTACCATCAGGTGGATGTAAAGTCGCATGCCGTGTTCTAGTAAAAAAAATACAACTAAAAAAAAGTAAAGTGTTTATTATAAAAAGAAAATAATATGTAAAATGTATGTGTAACATAGAACACTACTCATCGCACTAAGAATATCTACCAGATAGGGCTGTTTTAAAGATGTTCTTCTTATTCTCGTACAAGTTTGAATTTATCTTGATTACTGTTTAAATTCCAAACCAAAGCGTTTCATTCGAAAATACAACCAAAACACCATTTAATTATTATTAAAATATGCGGAATTGTGGGACGTTTCTGTTTCAACGTTTATTTATGAACTAAAAAGTTTGTTCCGAATAATTTACTGGTAAGTAATTAGGGTTGTTAGACACGAAGTTGGCGATCCTCTCCGTGTACCTGTCACTAACTTTGTGGCAAACTTCTGTCCTGATTCCAGAAGTCCAGATCTTCTGCCATAAATATTTTCATCTCAATTCAACTAGTTAACAGTTGTTGAAACAAATTGTTTTTGGTTTTATGAACTTAATCTTTAAAGAAGTGTTAATACAAAATATTTTCTTGGATATTCTTTGTCACGCCCGATTCAATTAAATATTCTTAGTCAGTTATTTCTTAAAACGTATAAAAATGACAAGGACACCACTTGAATAGCACTTGAAACTCTCCCTCCATTCCAACTACTCTATTCAGAAAGTGTTTAATATCAATATGACAATAAAAAAAAAGAGACTTGGTTTATCGAAACATTTTTAAATGTCGCGAGAATATTCGTTTACCCTTCTGAGATCTCGAAAAAAAATCGAGTTTTAATACCGAAAATTAACAAAATCTCGAAACCAAGTGCAAATATAATTTTATTTTATAATTAGTCAATACTTAATTAGGTAGGCTATTTTATAAATGAAAATTAGTTTCTAAAGAAACTAATTTTCATTTCAGTTTTTTTTTAATGAAGAAAGGCATGTTACCTACTCTGTATCATTAAAATAAAATAACATTTATTTTGACACACAATTTACAGTGGAAAATAATTAAATATTATATAAAGATTTCCACCTAAAAATGGACGTTTGTATCCCTGCTTCCTATGATAGGTTTCCCTGTGCTACAGTAACCAGTAATAACCGCTCCTTAAAATTATAATTTTCAATAAATACAATATTTATACCTTAGCCTTAGAATTATATAAGAGAAAAATTTAAGAACCTAAAAAAATGTGTGTGTCTTGTTATTAAATATATAAATAAACAAATATATATAAATTAAGTGTTTTGCGTATTGAAATTTACTTTTGATTTATAATAACTCTTACTGTCGGTACTTTATTTTTGACTAAATATTCATAAAATTGTATTTACATATAAATACTTACATAAAATAAATAATTTGATTTGACTATTGCATATTTCATTATTAATATATAACCCGATTATAAATATATTATCATATAGCATATTTCACTCTCAAATATACACGATACTACAGGCCCAAATAGTTTTTCTGGAACGATAGGAAAAAAAAATAGAAAATGCAATGAGTTTAAAGTAGTGTTTGAACCTATTCTCACAGAATTTCCGGATCTGAATACCGTTATTCTTAGCAATGATCAAAAATACTATAAAAATACTTTATGAAATGTGCTCTGCTGGTACAGCCTCACAGAACTTAGCCAATACAGAACATGTAAAACTCTCACATTCTCGGTGGTTGACGTGTGCTAATAGTATATATAACATGATTAAAAGATGTTTATATTTGCCAGAAGATCTGAAAAGCATTGCTATAAAAACTATACAGAGAAATTCCTTCTTCGAACATCCGGAAAACTTACTTTTGGCTTTATGTTACAAGATGACGTGATTCGTCATCTTGTAACACACGTAAGAGAACTGGCTCTCCGTAAAGTTTTAAAGGCAAGAAAAGAGTGTAAAGGAAAGAAAGTCCGAGAGTTTCAGCTTCCAAATCTTCTGTTTTCTCAAGTTGATGCATTAAATTATTATGATTAAATTAACTGGTCAATGAAAAAAAAGGAAAAGTCAAAGTCATGAAAACATTATTTTATTTTGTATCTTTATTAAATATTATTATAATACCATAATCAACATAAAATTTTCAGTAATATAATAAACGATGAAATCTACATACGAAATATATATGAATTCACTTTATTTCAGCTTTACAAATTTGTTCTAAAAATTTTGACATGATCTAGACATATTTTGCACGCAACATTTGTATTTCAAAACACCAGAAGTTTAAAAGGAGAGTTTTTCGGAGCCATTCGATGCCAGAAGGATAAATTATATAACAATTGTGAAATATTCTTAAGGGTGCCGCTGACCAAGTTTCAATTTTATTAAAGGACATTATACATTTTTACACTACGTATAGTTAGTTTTACACGAATTTTTGATTTAAGTTCTATTTTAAAGTTATTTTTTCCATAATAGGTAGTATATTATAGATTATATATTTTATAGTTAATTTAGGGTTTTGTTTATATGTATATTTTTAGTATGTTTTAATACAAATATACAGCGGCAAAGCGGCGAAGGGTACCGCCACCCATCACGCATGGCCCAAAGAGGCGGGAAGAGGACAGACGAGTGCCGCATGGGCACTTGGAATGTGAGAGGTCGAATAAATGAAAAGATGAATGAATTGTTGGAGGTGATGGATAAAATGAGATTGGATGTGATGTGTGTTACTGAAACCAAGCGCAAGGGTAGCGAAATGATTGACTTACCCGGAGGCGGCGTAGTGCTCTGGTCGGGAGTAACCGACAACGACCATGGCTGTCAGGGAGTCGGAATATTGCTTTCCGAGCGCTTGGTTTATTGTATGAAAGATTATAGCATGGTGAGCCCAAGTTTGTTATGGATCCGACTCAAAATGGGGTTGAGGAAAATTTTCCTGGTTGCAGTGTATGCGCCAGTGAGTTCCACGCCCCAGCAAGATCTAGAGCAGTTTTGGGATAGTGTCAGAGACGTTCTAGACCTGGCAGAAGGAAACGAGAGTATTATAATGTGTGGTGATTTGAATGGATGGGTCGGGACACGCAGAGTAGGTTACGACGCGGTCCTCGGAAAGTATGGTGATAGTAGGGTGAATGAAGCCGGCAGGCTTATACTCGATGTATGCCTAGAAAAGAACCTCCTTGTGACTAGCACTCTGTTTGCTCACAAGGACATTCACATGTATACGAGAGTGATGAATGATGAGAGAAGTATGATAGATTTTATGATTGTAGACGATCGTCTCCGGTCCCATATCACAGACACACGTGCGCACCGCGGGCCAGAACTGGAAACTGACCACTATCTGGTCGTCACCAGATTTAGTGGTCTTTTTAGAGGTTGGCGGTGTAAACGTTCTAATGGGACATTGGAGCAATTCGAAAAAATAAAATGCGAACAATTGCGTGAAGAAAGTGTGAAAGCAGAGTATGAAAGTTGCATTGAATATAAGCTTGCCAACCTGGAAGATGTGAGTGGTGATGTGGATAAATGTTGGAAACTTCTTAGAGACAGTATAGTAGAATCAGCAAAAAAGGTGTGTGGTGTAACGAAAAAGCGAGCTACGAAAGGGGACGCATGGTGGGACACAGAAGTTAAAATTTCTGTGGAGAAAAAGAAGAAAGCATGGTTGAGCTATATAGCTTCGCTGAGTCTGACTGAAAGTATAAGAAGAGAGAAAATAAATACATACCTACGCTGTAAGAGTGACACCAAAGTTTGGTAAAAGAGAAGCAAGAAAGATGCAGAGCGATTGGTGAAGAGAGGTTGTCGAACAACTTCAAGGAAAACTCGAAGCTTTTTTGGAGGGAAGTGAGAAATTCTCGAAGTTGCTCAACAACCTCTAGAATGGATAAAATAAGACCAAAGCATGGTGACACTCTTACAAACACTGATGAAGTATTAAAGCGTTGGAGTGAGTATTTTGGTGAGATGTATAAAAGCAGCATCCCCGACATCATTTTTGGGATCTCACCTCCAGAGATACCTGAACTGACGTCTGAAGCATGGGATAAAATTAGTGTGTCTGAGATTGTAAGAGCGATAAGAAGTTTAAAATGTGGTAAGGCAGCGGGAATTGATAAGGTACTTCCTGAAATGATCAAATATGGAGGGCATAAACTCTGGAGCGGTTTCCATTTGTTATGCAACTTATGCTGGCATATGGGAAGAGTTCCCGAGGACTGGAGGGGCGCGGCCATCGTCCCCTTGTATAAAGGCAAGGGGTCTAGATTAGACTGCGTCAACTACAGAGCCATCAGTTTGATAAGTTTGGGAAGCAAACTGTATGGAAAGATTCTCACGAGAAGAATGGAAATGATGACTGAAGGAATACTTTGGGAGGCTCAAGGAGGCTTTAGATCTGATAGAGGCTGCACGGATCAGATCTTCTCCCTCCATAATATCACAGAGAAGTTCCTGGCCTTAAACCAGAAAGTTTTCTGTGCTTTTATGGATTTGGAGAAGGCGTTTGACAGGGTTGTAAGAAAGGAGCTGTGGGACATTTTGCCTGATTATGGTATCGATGGCAGTCTTATGCTGGCTATACAGTCACTATATAGGAATTGTACAGCAAGCGTACGGGTGGACGGCACGTTATCTCCATGTTTTAATGTCAACATTGGCGTCAAACAGGGATGTGTGATGTCTACCAGGCTGTTCATCATATACCTAGACAAATGCCTGCAGAGACTGAAAGAAAACAGATGTGGGAAAAAAATGGGTGACATGTTGATTAATGCATTATTGTATGCAGATGATGCTGTCCTTATTGCATCATCTGAGCAAGAGCTGCAATCACTTGTCACAGACATGAAAGATGGATGTAATGAAAAAGGTCTCCGAATAAATGCGAGAAAATCTAAGGTGTTAATATTTGAGAGAAATGAGATAACGAATGCGACAATTATGGTTGATAACGAGAAACTAGAACAAGTGTCTGAATTTATATATCTGGGTAGTGTTTTCACTAGGAATGGTAGATATGAAAAAGATATTGAAAGGAGAGTGAATGCAGGCAATAGTGTCAACGAAGCACTGCGTTCTATGATAGGTAGGACAAATATCACTCAAAAAGCAAGACTTGCCATTCATAACGCAGTGCTTGTCCCGACACTATTGTATGGAAGCCAGACATGGGTATGTCAGGATAAAGATGAAAGTAAAATAAATGCAGTAGAAATGCGCTCATTGCGACGAATGTGCGGTGTTAAAATAACAGACCGAATCCGCAATGACGTAATTCGAGAACGAGTGGGACTGAAAGAAAGTATAGGTATGAAAATGAGAAAAGGTATGCTCCGCTGGTTTGGGCATATAGAAAGAATGAGTGATGAAAGACTGACGAACCAGATATATAAAAGCGAGGTGAAGGGTAAACGTGGCCGAGGGAGACCAAGACATACGTACCATGACCAAATTGGAAAGGTTTTAAAAGACGGTGCAATTAATCGAAATCGGCGTGCATGTATGAGAAGAGTTATGACTGTGGAAGAGGCGAAAGGAGTATGTAGGGATAGAGACAAGTGGCGCTCGGTTGTCTCTGCCTACCCCGTAAGGGACCTGGTGTGAAGATAAAATAAATAAATAACTGGTCAAATGAAAAAATAACAGACCTCCAATGACTATGAATTATAGTGGTGCGGAAATTTCAGACGTGACCTCCTCAGGCGGAAATTTATTTGAAATTGAAAAGTATCCTTGCCACACTCAAGCAGTGGAACGGTGCATCAAGCTTGAAACTGAGGCTTCGGCATCTGTTTGTGGACCAGAAGCAAGAGATGTAAGAATAAAGATATACCAATAATCGAAACAAAGTCTCAGTATTTTAGGCAAAAAGAAGAGCCTGTAGCTTCTGATTAACTCATTTTTGACGACTGATTATTTTATTATTATTTAGTTAGAAGTAATATAATTTTTTTTCCTTTAGTATTAAAATTTTGGTAAAAAAATTGGCTGAAATAAAATCTGGACATACAACTAAAATTTGTATTTTTCTTAAAAATTCAAATCTGATGCCACCTTAAGATGTTGACATAGAAACTTGAAAATTTGTTTTAAGGTCTCTGAAGATGTCGAACATCAGGTAATACAGGAATACCAAAATTAAAAAAAAAAAACACTCCACCCTAATGTGTACCCTGAGGCCAACGGTTCGCGGGAACCAAAAAGAAACCCATGATGGTATTTATTTATTTATTTTTAACAAGGCACATGGTATGTAAAAAAATAAGGTGACGTGACATTCTACCAATCATGTGTCTTAATAACTAAAGGTGTCTTGATAACTAAATGTGTCTTGATAACTAAATGTATCTTGATAACTAAATGTGTCTTGATAACTAAATGTGTCTTGATAACAAATTTGATTATTAAATAATTTTGATCATCGTTCTAAATTCTAAAATATTGAGTCTCCAAATATATAAACATCGTTATTGTTAATGTTCAAAGCTTATTGTGAGTTTTGTCAATGCCTCTCCTAACGACTGGGGTCACCGCTTCGGGCAATTCCGGAACCTCAAATAGAAAACCATACAAATGTGCTTGTCATCGTTTTTCTAGTTAAATAGTTATGCTGCATGCCTAACTGTTACCACATATATTACTTTATTATTAATTATTTTATTTTATTGGAGCACTTTATATCTGCCTGATACAAAGTAAGTAGACCTACAAAGTCCATGAATAGAGTCGATCAATATATTGTTGTTTAACAGTATTGATCGCTTCTTCTATGCCGGCTAAATTATGTGGTTACGAAATGGGCGGCGACAAAGATTATTAAGTAAATTATAGTTCTTTCAGCGATCGATCGGCCGATTTAAAGAACTAATAAATACTAAAATACATATCATTGACTTATAACATCCCTCTTTTTTCGGAAGTACCATCACGGGTGCCCTAGGGCTTCAAGGTGGGGGCTATTCGCGCCTCGTCGTATCCGATGGTATTCTAAACACCGAACACCGAACAATTTGCCAGCCCGTTGCGGTGTTAGATAGTCTCTATAGTACACAGTTTTTAAAGTTGGTATAGTCAAATTAAGATCAATAGCTTAACGTGCTTTTCGAGGTATACGTATGATACTCAAACAAAATATGTAGGTCTGTACATATTTTTTTTATTTTAAATTCTCATTGGTTGGGTTCACAGGGGTTTGAACTGCATATAAAACTATTATGTATTTAAGTCTAAGGTCGAACAAACTCGGCCACCACGTAATATAGGTTAATAAAGTGATATTAGGTTTAGATAGTAGGTACCTATAGGTGGACTAATCTCTCTAACTCGGACTAACTAAATCCGAAGTCTAGCGAACAAATCCAATAATGAAACCTCGTTTAGGTAATGTGAAATATCTAGTGTTCATCTGCCCTGTTAGCCCTAAGGCTTACGTCAGCACTTGCTTTAGGTACTTCTTTTGTTTTTGTTACAGATTATTAATGTGATTTTTTTGATTGAGGTCTAGTTTTGAAAGCACAACATGTGACTTTATCATGAAACTAATAATAAAATATGGAACCGCCATGTTGTGCCTTAAATGGTCAATAAAACGAAATGTCAAACGAGTTCGTTGCCGCCATATTCTGTTCTCACTTCAACCAATCAACGCTCACGAATTGCTTGTGTTCTCACTTTTTTTTTTGTTTGGCGGTGGCCATCTTCTGTTTTCAAAACTGTGGAGGCGTTATGAGGGGCACGGACATCTCCCTATTATATCTCCATGGACTTTATATAACTTGATTGATTGACTTTATATAGTTTAACAGCCACACTTGTAAGTAATCATGTCTATATACAAATAATTGATTTATCATCTTTTGATTTGGTTTATTTTAATAAAAATATGGAAAACCCCATTTAACCGTCAAATGAGAAAAATACCAATTTTCCATGCGATTTTGGTAGACCATTATGGGTGAAAATATTGTCATAAAAGAAAATAAATGGTATGTCATTGTACCTATCTATAAAGTACCTACTATTTTCACTATTATTTAAAGCGATATTACAAATTTCTGACGTGAATAACTCTAAAACCAGCAACAAGTATTCACATATCGTAGGTAGCTCATGGTGCATAACTCTCACTTAGACGTCGCATCGTTTAGGCCGGGTTGCTAAAAGTATTCAACAATAGTAAAAACCTTCAGCAACGTAAAAATAAACAAATATCAAATATGTACCTTATTTGCTTATAAAATATAGATTGTTGGTTTACTTTTGTGACTATTTTTTTACACAAAATATTTAAAATAAATTACTTAACTTACGGTGATTACATATCAAAATCTAAGAGTAAAAAAGAACAAAAAGCGGACATAATTTTTTAACACTATGTTCGCTGTTTATACCACGTATGTCGTTTTTTCTATAAGAATTCTTACTGATGTTGGAAGTACGTGTTTTTAATATATTATTTTAAAATACTTTCATCTACTAAATAATCATTTTGATTGTCTATAAGTAATGTATAGAATTCCAGAATATAATTAAGTGCTAAATTTGCATCCAAATCCATTCAGCCGATGTCAAATAACATTTTGCTTTCGCATTTATATAGAACTAGCAGATGGTGTGGTATGGTGGGTGTGTTAAATTCGTTGAGAGTATATGCAGGTCAATAAAACTTTTGACAGTGATATTAAGGCATACCTGACTGGACTAGATTAAACTTTTAAAAACACATAGGTATTGCCCTGGTCACAAACTAAGCTCTAGGCTTGTACTATGTGTCTAGAAGCAACAATACTATACATATTATATTTTATAAACACCATAAACTGTACAGAAAATCATTATATATTTTACTTAACCTCCGTGGACTAGTGGTGGCGCCTTTGGCAGTACGCCAATATTACTACAACACTACTACAGTTAATTTAACGTCGCGTGGATAAATATGGTGGAACCGGGCCTTAGAACAGTGTGTGAATCGATGCATATATTATTGGCAAAGTGGTAGGTATCTACTGAGCGAAGATATAAATGTGATAGAGGTAAAAGAGTATTTATTGTTGGAACATGCAATATATGGTAAGATTTCGTATGTCAGGTCCAATTTTAAGCTAGTTTTTTTATAAAAACATTTATGTTTTAATTTTTTATAGGAGCACAGCAAGTGGCCTTGTATCTCCCTGATGTTAAACAGACCTACAAAGTCTATGGGTCGATCAATAAATTATTCTTTAAAAATATTGATCACTGCTATTATGCTAACTAAATGATGCGGTTACGAAATGGGCGGCAACAAGGACAAACATTACGAGTCTATTTTAACTGCACCCTAAAAGGAGACTACCTCAAGAAAATGATGCAGTAGTCTCCTGAAAACCGGTGAACCCAAAGATTAAAACCGAAACATGACTAGGTCACTTGGCGGTTTTTGCATCTGTGTGGGCGGTGGGATCAAGACCGGTCTAGCGAAGTTATAGATGCCTTTCTCCCACCTAACATTTAATTGGACGATAGTTTGCTGGCAATCATTTTAAGCAAATTAAGGGTTTAACACTGACATTGTCTATTACTATAGAAATCATTGAATAATAATAAAAAAAGGACGAATTATAACGCTTTACTTGAATTAAAATTATAAATTAAATATTTTAAACCAATTACGATTTTATAATACATGTTACTTCTAAAGAATTATTCAAAAAACACAGATTCCGCAATCGAGAGAATTTTATTTGTATATGTAAAAATCCCATTGATTTATTTATTTTTTATAGAAAGAGGGGGATTAAAGTAAACAATAGCTGTAGGTACTTACAAAATAGCTGTAGGTACTTACAAAATAGCTGTAGGTACTTACAAAATATTTTATCTATAATAATATAATCTTTTGTACTCATAAATATATTATTAATAGTATTTCTAAGGACTGTCGACTGGTATACCTACCTATTGAACCATACTGAAAACCATAATGTGAACTTCTATTTTTTATTTTTTACCGTTCTTCTACTTTGTTTATTTACAAATAGATATTTATTTACATTTACTAGGTTTCCCATTTATTTGGTTCTTGAGTATCGGCTGTGCAGCTTTAACAAATGTGCTTTTGTATGTTTAACATATACTAAGGCAAAACTTAATGTAACTTATGTAACTTTTTGATATTATTGAATACTGACCCGCACAACTTCGTCTGCGTAACTTTAAGTTCTCAAAAGGAATAATTTTTCCCCGTTTTTGCAGCATTTTTCATTGATATCTCCTATAGGCCGTAGAATATATTATTATATCCATATAGCCTATAGTCTTCCTCGATAAATGGGCTATCCAACACTAAAATATTTTTTCAATTCGAACCAGTAGCTCGGAACTGTACAGCTTTTTTAATTTATTTTATTTTATTTATTTTAAAGATTTATTGAATACAAACGACACATACAGATATTAACAGAAACAGATTTTTAACAAAATACATACATATGTGACAACAGCGTATTCACAGAAAGTTATACAAAATAAAAAGAAGTGTGATAGGACTGTTCTTATTCTTATATAATATATATAAGCAATATAGGTATTAAAAAAGTAGGTATATACACATAACAATAAATTATATATAATATTTGTTTATATACTTACACATAATTATATACAGATTAGAAATAATATATAAACAATAACTAGATTGTAGTTTTTATTACCTACAATATATATCTATGTTAAGATTATTGTTATTTATTCAATTTTCATTATTACATTTTCTAATTATTTATTTCTACGTAATAATTTGAAAGTAACACCGGTATTCATAAAAATATATTGAGGCCTTAAAGAATGAAAATTCATTCTTGGCAATGCCACCCATTTCGTAACCGTATCTTTTACCCGATATAGTGGGAGCGACCAATGCAGTTATTAAACTACAATTCACTTATCGACCCCATTTATAGGTTTGCTTATCTCCATGTGGATACAAAATCACATGCCGTGTTCCAATAAAAGTACTCTAGTTTTTTTCTCTTGTCTCCATAAATGGGAATGAAGAATGATAATGAGGAAAAAAATAATAAATATATATATATATACTTTTATAGAAAAGTATTAAGATTCCGTTATACCGCTATTCGTTCGTTATGGACTCCATGATGACCATGGCAACGACTAGGTCGAGGGTTTGATATTTAATGAGAAATAATATTAAATTTCCATTAGGTAGACCTATAGTATATAAGATACTATATTATTTGCGCTGTAGCATGGTGCGGGTGACAGTTTCAGTAACGTTTCGTTTCACTCTTGAAAGTTGCCGTGATATACAAATTATGACCTAGTTTTTCAGCTGTACCACATTCGTATTATATTATATCATTAATAACTGTAGTAAATTAAATTAAACCCAACCAGAATGTTCTAGTTTATAAATAAAATCAAATTGAAAGAAAAATTAAGCGGAGTGTTATGCGTATAACGTAACGCCAAGTCTTATTTAGTGATGGGATGTACTGCTACGGAGGATAGTCGATGTTTTTAAAATAAAAAGCGTATATTGGGCGTAGTTAAATTTTTATTGTTAAAAAGTCTATAAATAAATAAAACAACAGAACATATAGGGTAAGGTTGCTTAAAACGTTGCTAAGAAAAAATAACTTTTATTCGTCTAAACTCATATCAGAGTCAAGAACATCTGAATTATCACAAAATTCATCACCTGAATCTGTGACGGATATTATTAATGATGACTATAATAAAGAGAACTAGATTTATTCTGCGAGTATCGTTAGCGATAAAAAATAATTGCATAACGTCACATCCCTAGTCAACGTCATACAGGCAACTGTCACCCGAGGCTCTACCATGGGTTTGCGCATTGTAGAAACGTAACGAATTCATTTACGTATACGTGAGCAACAACCAATAGGGCCGCTTTATTTTTGGTAACAGGATTGAATAAAGCGATCCTATTGGTTGTTGCTCACGTATACGTAAATGAATTCGTTACGTTTCTACAATGCGCAAACCCATGGTAGAACCTCCGCACCATGCTACAGCGCAAATACTATAGCAATGTTTATAAGAAAATATAATAAAAAGACTCAAGTGTACCTAAAGACCAACTTATGATAGTAAACTATTATCATAATGTACAATTAAATGTTGATCTTTAAATACACATACTACCAACTTTACTATTTTCTTATTTTGTAAATTATATATTAATCCTTTTGTATTTATTTATAAATATAGTAATAATGAAAAATGTCCGAGAACCAAATTATCATATTATTATGAACGCATATATACGAGTTGTGGTGAAAATAATTGCATAAAAGCATATATTGTTATTGTGTCATGCAAATAAAATACATAATCAAGTTGAGGTTGATAACATTAAATATAATAATTTGGATATAAATGTTAGCTAATGAAAAATAGTAGATATCATAAGGTAAGTACAACATTTAATGTATGTGTCGAAATATAGGATATATAGCAAACGATTCCTCTATTCGAAATTGCCACAAGTAATGCCTTTTAATAACTTCCTCTACTTAAGGAGTTCCTTTTATGAGAAACACAAAGAACTGTCAAAGTAAATTTACCTCGGAATGTTAAATTCCCTAATTAGAAAGTTATTAGCAGAAATGCATTCTTTAAATAAATTTCGAAATAAGAAAACGTCTTAGAATTAGTTGTAATCATGAAGGTAAAAACCGTGCCCGTCCGCGGGCGCGTGTTTTTACCTTCATGGTTGTAATAGACTTTAATTAAGCTCTCATAAAAATGGGTGGCGACAAAGACGAGTTTGCAATACCCTCTGCTTTATCGTCGTTCAACTGCCCGTGTCGTAGCCGCGCACAGAAAGGAGAAACTAAAACCAAAACAAAAACTAGGTCATTTGACAGTTTTTAGATATATTTATTTGTATACTACAAATTTTAAATCAGCAACATGTGCATATTATGCATATTATTATGCACATGCTTGGCTTAGCTATGGAATTATACTCTGGGGTACAGATGCTTAACAATTATTTATTTTGCAAAAGAAATGCATAAGAATACTAGCAAATATATATATTTAGGTGGGAGGAAGGTCTCTATAACTTCGTTAGGCCGACCGACCGGTCTCGTTACCACCACCCATACAGATGCAAAAACCGTCAAGTGACCTAGTCATGTTTCGGTTTTAGTCTGTGGGTTTACCGGTTTTCTGGAGACTACTGCATCGGTTTCTTGTCGAGGTGGTAGTCTCCTTTCAGGGCGCGGTTACGAAATGGGTGGTTGAATTGACGATAAGGCAGCGAGTATATACTCGTAATATCTCGCAATTCTTCATTATCGCCCCCCATTTCGTAATCGCATCATTTAGCCGGCATAGTGGGAGCGATCAATATTGTTTAAGAACAATTATTGATTGACCCCATTCATGGACTTTGTAGGTCTGCTCACCACCAGGTAGATACAAAGTCACATGTCGTGCTCCAATAAAAAATAATAATAATAATAATTCTTTCACAATATGTAAACCCTATTTTATTAAATTTGAAATTCTAACCCTAGTCTCCCTATACATTTTAGAAATATGTACATTTGTAAAGAATAATTTACACCCTTTTGCAGAATATACCCGCCCTAATAACTTAAGACCCCAAAGATGATTAGCAACATTTTCTACTCATTTAAAAAAATGTTGATTCTGGCACCTACCAAATGTCAATAAAAATTAATAACAAAATTCCAGATAATATAAAACAAATAATAAAAATTAATACATTTAAGAATAAATTAAACAACTTTTTAATTAAAAATGTTTTTATTCTCAAAAAGAGTTTCTTAATAACGAATGAGGCTAATTTAAGCAATATAAATAAAAGTGTATTTAATTTAATTTATTATAAATATTATATTTTTAATTCTCATAAATGTTTGTAAATACCTAGTTAAGATTTTTTGTAGTGCCCTTGCAGGGTCTTGTCTAATTTGTATTTTATAATTTTAACAAGATGCAAATAAATAAATACTAAATACTATGTGTAACGAAACCGGTTTGACAGCCTAGCGAAGTTAAAGATACTTAATTTGTTAGAAAAAAAAATATATAAATAAATATCCTAGTAGAAAATTAAACTATTTAAGTGCTTAACTGATGTTTTAAACACTGCATTATTTTATTTTTCTATATCAGTTTTTTTTTTTTTTATATTATATAAAAAAAAAATTAACTATGTTAGTTTGGCATTTAAACTAATATAAAACTAATAATTGAATTTCGACTAATAATAGTCAAGTTGAAATATTTGAAGTATTATTTTACGTATTAAGTAAAAAGTCTATCTATTGCTAAAAGAGTATTTCTATATTGCAAGCATTTTTTGTGTTAATAAAATGTTCTTAAAACATGAATCAAGATAAGTACATACTTTAAAAGTTGTATAAAAAAAGAACTGGGTCCGTTTTTCTTTTTCTGTGTTATTGTTTTTGCTTAATCCTACTTTTAAAACTATGCGGGAAACCAGCTGAGGCATTCAACTTCGCTCAAGCATTGCGCCGCTTTTTCTTATATTCCTACATAACATTATGCCGCAGATTTTCTTTTCATTTAATTAAAACACTTTAAATCTATTAGAAATTTATTTTTTAATTATTGTAGAATTATTTTTTTGTTTTTTTTAGCTATCAAACTTCAACTCGGCCTGGTGGGCGATTCTCGCGCTTTCGAGATTCATCTCGATTCGAGATTTTTAAACGAAAAATGACTAATATGTCATTTTTAAAAACACTTAGGTCCCTGGTTCGAATCCCGGTGTGCACCAATGAATTTTTAATTAAAAAAAATATGTACATTTGTTTGACAGCACCACTATTATGCCTCGGAGATCACGTTAAGCTGTCGGTCCCGGTTTCACTATACCAACTTGTGAAACTGTTTATAGATAGGTTATTGAGTCTATTCAAAACATCGCGACGAGCTAGCCACTTGTTCGGTACCAACTTGTGAAACTGTTTATAAATGGGTTATCAAGTCTATTCAAAACCTCGCGACGAGCTAGCCACTTATTCGGTTTAGACTCATACCATCGGCTACGACTAGGTGGGATTAAAACCCCTCCGCTGGGTACCCTGGGGTCGTCTAGGCGGTATCGGGCGCCGTAAGGCACCCGTGATGATATGTATGTATGTAATTTTTTAAATAAAAATGAGTTAAGTATAGACATGATTTGTATTCAATATTAAATTCACTGTGTACGAATGCACCTAATAAGTGCTGGACCAATTGATAAGATATAAAGTAATATAAAAAATTAACTTACCAATGTGTCTCCTGTAAATTAATATTTTTTACACATACCATATTTGTGTACTATGCCATCGAATAAACCTTCTTAATTTTTATAAGTGTACCAATATTTTATTATGTAAAATTTTCAAAATTAGAATTCGAAATTAGAAAGGTATAATGAAAGAATTTGAAGCAGCTAAACGATTCAAAGTTTCGAGAGATAATTATAACTTTTCAGCATATTTTTTCGGATGCCTGAAAATTTCGTGTTATTTATAGGGTTCTTTAGTTAAATTAAGTATAACATTTCTTATGAATATAATATAATTAAGATTTAGTTATAAAACTTACTTATTATTTATATATTATCCTTAAGTTTTCCTAAATAATAATGGATGAAACCAGCTCTTACAACACAATTCTAAGAGCTGGTTGTATTCATTCTTGGACCTGCATACTGCTTTCGATCAGGTGGATGTGGGGTCACATGCCGAGCTCCTATAAGATTTTAACTGACAAAATAATATTGAAAGCGCTTTTACTTAACTATAATGATGTTCTAAAATAATTAAGTATAATATAGTATACTAGTTGTGCCCCGCAGTTTTACCCACCGTTTCGGATAAGTAGTTTGATGGAGTTTATCGGGAACTTTTGTTTGGTAGACTATTATTATGCATCAAATTACATTTATATGTGTAAACTTATTAATGTAATGTGATGCATATAACTAACTATAAATTTGTTAGCCGTAAGTTTACCTGAAATAAAATAAATAAATAAATAAACAAATAAACAATCAAATCTTTTCTCTTTATAATATTAGTATTTAATAAAATATATAACTTCGTTGCTTGTAATTAATAAACAAAAAAGATTATTTTTTAATTTAGAAACTAATTTTGTCATAATGATTTTATAATTCACTAGCTGTGCTCGCGACTTCGTCCGCGTGGAATAGTTATTTTTTTATCATACAAACTTTCATCCCCTATTTTATCCCCTTTGGGGGTAAAATTTATCAAAATCCTTTTTTAGCGGATGCCTATGTCATAACATTTACCTGCATGCCAAATTTCAGCCCGATCTGTCCAGTGGTTTGGGCTGTGCGTTGATAGATCACTATGTCTGTACTTATTATATATAGCTTTTGTTATATACTTACGTAAGTTATTTACTCTTATACACTAATATTATAAAGAGAGAGGATTTGTATTTTTGTTTGTAATGAATAATGAGTAGTAGGTAATAAACTATATAATTAACTGACCAATAAAAAAAAATGCACTAATAGAATGCTACATTATCACCGTAAACATGAGTAACATGGGATACATACATACATATCATCACGGGTGCTTTACAGCGCCCGAGACCGCCTAGACGGCCCCAGGGTACCCAGCGGAGGGGTTTTAATCCCACCTCGTCGTAGCCGATGGTATGAGTCTTCACCGAACAAGTGGCTAGCTCGTCGCGATGTTTTGAATAGACTTGATAACCCATTTATAATCAGATTCACAAGTTGGTATAGTGAAACCGGGACCGACAGCTTGCGTGCTCTCCGAGGCACTATAGTGGTGTTATCAAACAAATGTACATACATTTTTTAATTAAAAGCTCATTGGTACACACTAGGATTCGAACCAGGTACCTAAGTGTGTTTAAGTTCAAGGACTAACCAACTCGGCCACCATGTATATATATATATATATACATGGTGACTTTGAAAGGACGTACTTTGGGCTAATATGAGGTTCTACTGATCAATACGAACAACTTTTCCCCTGGAACCATGTGCCGCAAACGAAAAAAAATATTGCCTTCTTCATACAAACTAGTAATGTTAAAATGACCAATTTGTATGGGGAAGCCAATTTTTTTTTTCATTTGCGACACATGGTTCCATGGGAGAAGTTATTCGAATTGATCAGCAGAACCTCATATTAGCCCAAAGTACATCCATTCAAATTCACCCTGTATATATAACATGGGATATTATTATATTATATTTTAGTTCCGATTTCTTTTAAAGTAGACGCGTGTAAAACGGTGGTACACAGCTAGTATTTCAATATATTATATATTATTGTAAGATACCATAACATACACGTACCTACGAGTATATGTTATGGTGTAGCTTTAAGAATACTTAAAGGAGTTTATTGGCGAAAAGAGTGCTATTCGGCGAGTTGAGTGCACTCGGATCCTGCAATCACAGTCTATTGTAGGTTACACCAGACCGGCTGCGGAGAAGTACTCTGTAAACAGCTGTCTAGTAAACATTCTCTACAAATGTTCAATTTTAGAACATTTTTGAAATAAGAATTGTTTTTTCTTTAGGTACCAACTTTCAAATTAGTTAAAATGGAATACTTTAGCAGCCTGTGTATTGCCTTCGATAGTATACCTGTTTAATAATTTAATTTATTCCATGTAAGTAAGGGATTAATAATGTGAGTGAAACAGCATCGTAAGCTGGCATACTTTTTTTATGATTCTTCCAACATTGTGGAAAGGCAAAGAGCTTTCGACCATACAGCCATGTCTTACATTTATCTTCTTTTACATAGTGGATAGGTACTACTAATATTATAATATTTTTTTTATTCTTGTACTTACATCATTGGTGGTACATACCGCTTACCACCAGAAGAGTTGAAGTCAAGCTCTATTAAGAAAAATATCTGTCAAATAATTCCTAGCTGATTGAAAGTGTGTAACCAGGTAAATATATTTTAAAAAATATTTTGAAATATAAACTGAGTAAGTATTTCTGGGTATAAAAAGAAGTATTTAATAACATTTTACCATCTTTATCTTTATCCCTCTGGTCTAGATTTGTAACTCAGTTTATTGTATTTTTAGGTAATTAAAATTTGTCACTTTATTAAGTACCTACATGAAAAAAAAAATAGAAGGAAATGTAACGGAATTAAATAAAGCGTAATTTGATTTTTTCTTCCTTACTTACTTACATTTTATTTGTACACACAAATATTACGTTTAATTAAATATAAAAGTTAATTAAGATAGGAATGAAATTAATTATACTCTGTCTTGCTAATTAATTATGTATCTTCATCGTTTTCATGAAAGAAAAATAGCAATCATAAAAATATTCGAAATATAGGGATTTTAGGGTCATTTATATAGATAGATGCTACTCGTATTTTTTCATCTGTTCCGAGCAATATTTAAAGTAGCACCTAATTGAACTTTTTTATTATTATTGGTGAGGTGTGGCTTTATAAGATTAAATTAATTAATTAATTATTAGATTTAAAAAAAAGTACAAATCTTAAGTAAACCAATTTATTTATTTTTATACCCATAAGATTTACAGCATAGCTATATAAAGAATAACTATACCATTAAAAGTAGTAAAATGTTAAAAAATGCTAAGTCTCTCAATGCAGTTTTTCATCGTTTCATGAAAGAAAAATAGCAATCATAAAAATATTCGAAATATAGGGATTTTAGTACAAATCTTAAGTAAACCAATTTATTTATTTTTTATCATAAGATTTACAGCATAGCTATATAAAGAATAACTATACCATTAAAAGTAGTAAAATGTTAAAAAATGCTAAGTCTCTCAACGCAGTATTTCATCGTTTCATGAAAGAAAAATAGCAATCATAAAAATATTCGAAATATAGGGATTTTAGGGTCATTTACATAGACAGATCTAATGCTACTCGTATTTTTTCGTCTGTTCCGAGCAATATTTAAAGTAGCACCTAATTAGTTTTTTTTTTAATTATTGGAGCACGGCAGGTGATTATATAAGATTTCCTTAACAATACTGTTTTGTTATTTATTTTATATAAAAAAAAGTAGAAATCTTAAGTAAACCAATTTATTTATTATATCCAGAAGATTTACAGCATAGCTTATATAAAGAATATTTATAACCTTAAAAGTAGTAAAATGTTAAAAAATGGCAAGTCTCTCAACGCAGTTTTTCCGCTACAAATGTTGTGAAATATCATGTAAAACTAATACAAGTCGGTTATTTTCGTTAGTGTCAATGGAAGCACATGTCCAACAACTATATTATTACACAATTGTACATTAAAAGTTATGGTGACCGTCTCAATATTAGACATTTTATTTTTCATAGTATTAAAAACTAGGACTATACTCTAATATAGAGAGTTATTAGAAAAAAACACATTAAGAGCGTCTGTGTATAAGTAGATAAAAAATAGGAATGACAAATTTCGTGAGGGTAGTTGGCTCAGTGGTTAGTACCTTACCGCGAACGCCTGTTTCGTGGGTTCGAGTTCCGCCACCAGGATTTTTTTAAATTGTATTTTATCTTAAAAAATAATTTAACATTTTATATCTATAAAAGGTGTAATGACTTGGAAATTGCACGGAACTGTAGTTATTATGAAAGAATAATCTACTATTTCGATTACTCAGTAAATATAAACGAATTACTTAAGAGAAGTGTCTGATGAGGCTCTTCGATAGTCATGCTGATTCAACTGCAAACTATTACCTCATGCACGACGGTGAGTATGGTAACACTACCATACAATTATTTAAACCTTCCCCCCGACCCTCAATAAGATAAAGAGCAGGTATGAGGTTATACCTACAATTTAGGCTGTTTTCTACCCCTAAACTTTAATGGATTTGAAAAAAAATTGTCTAATTTTGTTAAAGGGAAATTAAACGATGACTATACGTTTTCCTTTTTATAATTTTATATTTTGATTTTATAGGAATTATTTAAAATGTAAGGTTTATTTTTGTTTTTTTGATTTTTAATTTCTGGGTTTGATATTTTTTTCCTATACCAAACTTTTAAAAGAAAAACGTACGAGCCTAGATATAGATCATATTTATAACGCCTCCAAAAAACATAAAAATAAATTATATCAATTAGGACCAAAAGGTCGTGATTGTATGGGAAATGTTTAATCAGACGCTACTCTTAAGAATAAACTACTTTAATTAGTACAATATGGTGCCGTTATTGTAAATATATATTACAATATATACGTTAATTACGTATATTGGTAAAATAGCCAGTTATAGTATTCTCTTGGTCTCTAAAAATTCAAACTTCTTGCTTCGTCCATAACGAAGTTAGACGGGGGTGAAAAGTGCCGAGAGTCGCTTCAAGGAAAGGCTGGTACGGCAGTGCTATATAGACTTGGCGGATGTATTACAGTGCCTCCCGATAAACTACATTTATACATTTTTAAACGGTCCCCTTGATGCTCTTCTATTTCATTTCCCTCTATTATCATTAATAAAATGAAATGGGATTAACATTTAAATGACGCTAATGGCAAAATAAATTTTAAAAAATCATTCGACTGGAGTAAAAGACGCCGCTAATTTTAAGAGTTTTTTCGATAAACGTGTAAATAAAAAAAAAACATTAAAGTTTTTAATTAACCTAACATATTGGATACATTTTTCAGTACAGTTTGTTATGTATTAGTATCGTTGTTTCTGGTACACAAAGTATAAGCTTAGAGTTTAGTTTGTTCGGGTGTGATTACGCGCACAACGCAAAACTAAACTTGAATCGACATGATATAATTCTGACGTAATGCAAACCTGTAGCTTTTTTACTATAGTCGCTAGTAAATATAGATAGGTATCATCCAATAGGAGAGGTTTATTTGGAAGCGATCCTATTGGTCAACCCATCTATAGTTATTGGAGACTATAGCAGAAACTGTTTGCAAAATCTTGTGGTAGAGTTACTGGTGATATTATAAATTGACAGACAACTACGTCATTTTGGGAAAATTTTATCTTAACGTTGTATTGTACAGCGTAATAGGCCTTCTGGACATTGTGTAACGTTTTAATTTACAAGTATTAAAACTACTTTGTAAATGATAAGAAGATTTACTGGGATTTGTAAGTAATCAAGTAACCGCATCGTTTAGCAAGCATAGTGGGAGCGATCAATATTCTTAAACAACATTTATTGATCGACCCCATTCATGGACTTTGTAGGTATGCTTTACATCGGGTAGATACAAGGACACACGCTGTGATCCTATAAAAAAATACACTACATACATATTATGTATATAGTGTATACATACAATTATGTATACCTACATAACAGTATAATACTTCCACTTTCTTTTATAATATATATATGTACGTCATATTTACATGAATGCTGAAAATAGACCTACGTGACGTCATAAGTGACACAACATACGACCAACCTAATCCGAGAATACTCCCACTTTGTATCAACTATTTCATGCTTCGTTAGGCAGGAATTTGTTGTAATGTTGTTTAGCTTCGTTCCAATGGATCTCTGTAAATATCTTCTAGACATAGTATAAAGTATACATAGTATAAAGTATACATAGTATAAAGTATACATAGTATAAAGTATACATAGTATAAAGTATACATAGTATAAAATGAACTCGCTTCACGCGTCAGCAGCCCTAGTGTGAGTTTTTTTAACATTTACTTTCGCGTTAACTTTACTACTGCGTTAACATTTTGACCAATCACACGCTCGCATTATTAGTTCTCAAAATTTCCGCTTGGAGCGCTGAACTATTTCCCATACAAATTTTAGTTAAGTAAGCAAAGTAATAGTTAGAAAACTCACACTAGGGCTACTGTACGCTTACATCTTCTAACCTGAATACCGCATCAAATTCGGTTGCGTGATTTTGAAGCGGTTTGCTGTTGACAGTAAATAAATGCCATCACGGGTGCCTTTTTGGCTCCCGAGAACTGTTTTTTTAAACGGCCTCAGGGTACTCAGCGGAAGGATTAACCCGTCCTCATTTAGCCGATGGTATTCAGAGGCAACACTTAACAAGTGGCGAGCTTGTTGCAGTGTTTTTGATGGTATAGCCTAGTTGTATAAAGCGGCATCCATCCCAGGTCGGGCCTTGTTCTCATCTGATTAATAAGTACTTGAAAAAAACAATATGGTGTTTTGCAAACTTTGGTTCTTTATACTCGTATAACTATAAAGAAAATATCTACGGCAATAATAGAGTATTAACTATAATTAAAACATGCTCAAAATAATGTTTTGAATTCAATAAAAGAGCTCTGTACTTATCATATGGTAGGTATTTAATACGGTGGGACAGGAAGGTATTGTAACCGTTAACATTTTAATTTATATTATACCTATATCCGTGGGAGACCAAGACACACGTACCATGACTAAATTGGAAAAGTTTTAAAAGACGATGCAATTAAAAGTCTCCTAAATCGGCGTGCATGTATGAGAAGAGTTATGACTGTGGAAGAGGCGAAAGGAGTAGGGATAGGGACAAGTGGCGCTCGGTTGTCCCCGGTTGTAAGGGACCTGGTGTGAAAATAAATAAATATATAAAGACAAAAGACAATTTGACATTATTAAAAAATTAAAAATAAAACTTAAAATAATGAAAAATATATGAAAAAAAAAGTCCTGCCTAAAGAAAAATATATTTAAAAAATGAAAACAAAACAACAAAAAAAAAACCCTAAATAAACCCTACATATATATATATACTCACAAGTTATAAAATTTAATAGATAAAACAGATATATCAGAATATCCCAACTGTTTCATCATTCATCAATTCGTGTAACCGTATCATTGTGATTAAGTTATCAAAGCCGATTTATTATAAGATGTATATATAAGTGCCTCTGAACCGTCTATAAAAAGACAGACGGACAAACTTACTTTCGCATTTACAGAGCAATTCAAAGCTCTTGGCACTTATTATTGTGGTAATAAAAGACGTTTAGATAACAGACGGGAGTCGGCGCCGAAATCCTGAAACTTCGGATCCACATATAAAAACGTTTCTACGTGTTAGGTCCAACGATATATAAATTCCAAAAATACAAATTCGTACAAATATATATTTATAGGTTAGTATTTTTATACCATGTTTACCCCTAAATTTGTCGCCCCTAAAATCTGCCGCCCTAGTCAGCATAGCTGCCTAGGGCGGCAATTTTTTTATAGTCTACTGGCGGCATGATTTGAATAGCCTACTGGCGACAAATCTGTTAGTCTTTGTACATAATATCTTTGTATATTTATACTAAACTTATTATATATTAACTAAATATAACCTTTATTTAAAATATTTACAAATTATAAGATTAATTTATTATTAATATTACACATTGGCATAAACAATTAAAGGAATGACCAAAAACAATGAAGGATATCTTGTAAAGTTACCCATAGCACTAGCTGCGTTTCCGCGTTCGATAGCTATGGATACTTTTTGTCCTAAAAGAAATCCTGATTTAGGATCCCCGGTCACTCCTCTAAGTCCTTTATCCAAAGAAATAACAAAAGTTTTTGCTTCCTTGGACAAAAACATTTAATATATATATCTTTATTACATATCCCGAAGGGAGACTACCACTTTGCACTTCGACAAGAAATCCACGCGGTGGACAGAACCATGTCAACCATGCATCGCGACGAGCTAGCCACTTGTTCAGTGTAGACTCATACCATCGGCTACGACGAGGTGGGATTAAAACCCTTCCGCTGGATACCCTGGGGCCGCCTAGACGGTCTCAGGCGCCGTAAGGCACCCGTAATGATATTTTATGATATGTATGTATGTTAAACACATATAAATTGTACATCTCTTGTTTTTCACTATATTGATATCAACATAATATTTTTATTAACTATAGCGTAAACTAGCCGGTTCTGATCGACCTGTCAAACCTTCAATGCAAAATGCCATCGAGGTAACCAAAATATATTTGGCAAATATTTATTATTATATGTGACGAATGCCGCGCGAGGTACAATGCGATGATATATGTATACTAATAAATCGAATCAGTAGGTACCTACAAGGGTGGCGTTACTCAAGAGGCAGACGGGCAGTAAACAAGCAGACTAAAACCTATGTCTCCTTTTTTTAAATGTATAAGCCGTCAAGTGAAGTTTAGATTTTAATCTGTCTCTATCCTCCTCCATGGGTTTGCGCAAACCCATTGTAGAGCCTCTGTTTTCAAGAGACTACTACAGACTGTTCACCGTAAAATGTCCCCTGCCTGCCATAGTGCCTACATCACGGCAGGGGTCATCTTACGGTGAACATCTGTACCTCGACAAGATGGATGCAATAGTCTACTTAATTTGACGAACAAGCAGCGAGGCTACCAAAGTAGACTCTCAATAAAAGTAGGCCCCAAAGTAACTTTGTAAATATATAGTCAGACATTTTAGATGGGCGATATGGTAAAATAAAACTAACTATTAACTTGTCATATCTTAATCTATTGCACAGACACTAAACTTATAGGCTAACTTAAACTGATTTAAACGTTATAATATTATTCATTTGAACGAAACAACGTGGCAGTTCCTCTGTATACGTGCACACCTCGATATTTTCACACAACGTTCTCTTACGACAATATTATGTCTGGCAGCATAGGCAGCCGTCGCTCTGTGCACGCGCAGATACTACGCCTAAACGCCACAAGAGGCGCTTTTGTTTCGTATCAAATCATGGCTTGTATTCATGAAAGTTCCGACATATATATATATATATATATATATATAAATTCGTCTTTGTCGCCGCCAATTTCGTAACCGCGTCAATGCAGTTGACAACAATGTATTGATCGATACCACTCATGGATTTTGTAGCTTACCATCAGGAAGATACAAACTCACATGCTGTGCTCCAATAAAAAAACATAAAAAAAAACTTTAGAATATCTTTGAAACTATCTAAGCCAAGGACGATCTATTAATTAACTGTAATCACCTGATGCCACACAAGAACATGAATAAGCAATTTTGAAATTATGTTATCATCAAAAGCCATACTTCGTTATTCCGCGATAATGATTAATATGCATAGCTTCTCTCTTTGAGTGGAGAGCCGGTATAATGGGAGCTTGTTTCATTAGCTTGAAGCACTGACATGCACTGTCGTAACGAACTGCTCTGATTAACTGCTTTAAAAATATTAAAGTCCTTTGAAAAATATTTTTAGTAAATATTTTATGAAAGAAAATATTTGAGCTGCAGTTTTATTTTTTCATCGTTCATTAAGAACCAAAAGAAGGTTTTTAGATTTTATTTTATTTAACATTTTTTTTTAATATCAAATCAAGCTAGTTGTAAAAATCCATACAGTTTTTGAGGTCTAAAAAATATAAAATATTCAAAAAAAAATGCAGTAAGAAAAGTGAAAACTGTAATGTTCTTCACGAAAATCATAAATGTATAAGACGATATAGCAACCAGTCTTCGTTGTGAATATTGCAAGTTTTATTTACATTTTCTGCGCTACTTCTATTCAAAAAGCTTTCAAATACAAATGTATGCGCATGTATTTGTCTTTATGCGTGAGGTGTATTCCATAAAAATATTACCAGAATCTTCGCGAAAACTTCTCAGCCATTTTGGTTTTGAAATAAATGCCGAGTTGGTCATACTAAGCTCTAGGCTTGTACTATATTTACCAGAAACAATGATTTTAATACACAGACCGTGGGAAGCTAGCTTAAAGCTAGCTCCCCACGGTCCGTGATAGCGCGGACGGACGCGGACCAGCTCGCACGACACCGTGGGAAGGGTCTCGTCCGTGGTAGCACAGGGGCTTTATTACGAGTTTTCGCGCATTCTGCGTAAACTATAAATATTGAAATATAAGTTCTATCCTATTAAGTATAAAGTTGAAATTCCGATGCTGAATACATGTTCAAACTTGCGAAGAATTCGCTTATTTCAAGGTGGCGGCATTATTATAGCCAACCTAATACAGACTATATATCGATTGAAATAGAACTTATATTTCAATATTTAATGTTTACGCAACGTCTTGTCGTCTTTAGCGGTTGCAAACTCGGAATAAGGCCCCAGTACGTCTGTGGCGGTGCGCCGTTATCCGTCGGTAACTTCAAAGGTGCGGTGCGACGCGATCCGTTTTTCCGAATCATTCCCCATGATCCCACCGGTAGGATCACAGGACAGGGAATATTTTATATTATGTCTTTCGTTAAATTCCTACTGTTATCAAAACATAAAATAAAATTAGATATTTAGGTATACTTATCTTAAACGACTTTTGTTGTATGCTGATATCCACCAGCGACGTAGTTTCTTTTTACTTTTACTAGATCGCATAATTTGGTAATTGTTAATTAACGTATCATCGCTGCAGCTGCAGCGACGATACGTTCTCTTTCACTTTGCATTTTAAAATGAAGCTATTAAAAGATCTACACAGACCGACACGCACCGTTGAAAGAGCCCTGTCTGTGTGCGTTGCTGTCCGTGGTCGTCGGCTGTGCGTGATGATCCGCAGAATCACGTACCGTGGGAACTAACCTTCACAGGGGAAAACTCTAAATTGTCCCCACCCCGTGTGGATTTAATATCACAAAGGCTGAATTCTAATGTAGGGCGCGTGAAGCCGCGTGCAATAGATAAATAAAATATACATTAAAGCTTAACATGACAGTGTCCATATAGTTTGACAGACGATAAAATGAAGTCTATGAATATTCATGAATTTTATGTTTATTATTATTTCAGTTTATTCATTAATAAATTCGATATTGCATCGAGGCTTTCGATGCTATTGTGCTAATGTCCATATATTATAATAAACTTTACAGAATAACTTTTGGTTTTATTAGAAATTTCCCATTACGTTCAAAATTATAGAACCTTTAATTTCTACTAATTTTTATTAGTAGAAATTAAAGGTTCTATAATTTGAATTGTTTAATTGTTTAGTAGAAAGAACAGAACACACAGGTTTTCTGATTGGTAGAAAGAACAGAACACACAGGTTTTTACTAATTGTCTAGTAGAAAGACCAGAACCCACAGATGTTTACTAATTGTCTAGTAGAAAGAACAGAACATACAGGTTTTCTACTAGTAGATTGGTAGAAAGCAGTGGCGTGCAGTCCATATAGGCACAAAGGCACTGCCTACCCCAGAAATTTGGTAATAAAATCATATTTTAATAATAATAATATTTTTAATAAAATCATATTTTAATAATAATAATATGTTACGTAATTCTAATCAAATTTACCTGAAGTTGTGATATTTTTCTTTTGTCATTTATTAAAAAGGTAGGTATTGTTTTTTTTGTCACTTTCGCATTCTTAGTCGCGTTACTTGTACTATTATTCCTTCTGTGGTCGCGTGCTAAACGTTTATGGTGATGATTTTAATTTGTCTGTGTAGTGCAAAACCTTGTAATAATAGTAAGTAATGGCTTTTTAATGCTGTTTCAACCTATCGAAAATTTACTATGTCGCGAAATATATCATTGTAAACTACGTTGTGATTTTTTAGACATTTAAAATTGCTAATTTCCAAAAATAATATCAAAGAAGATAACTCATTTCTTTGGTATGTTACTTTCTGCCTACCTTATACTAAAACCCTGTGCACGGTGTCACTGGTAGAAAGAACAGAACATACAGGTTTTCTACTAGTAGATTGGTAGAAAGAACAGAACATACTGGTTTTCTACTAGTTGTTCTTTCTGTTCTAATAAAGAACAGAAAGAACCTGCGTCATAAGAACTAACAATACTGCCTCATCACCATTTCAGCTGAGTTAATAGAAGTTGTTCTATAATTTATAGGTCCAGTCTGAGTCATATTTTGAAACAGATATGAGAGAATACATTGATTTATATCGTCCCCTTTTAGAAAGGGATGGAGGTCAAAGAGCCTACATTTTATTTTAGGTTGTCAGCGGTTAGATTTTTTTCAGATTTCAGCAGATATTCAGATATTTTAACATTGCAATTTTCTATCATTGATATTGTACAATAGGTTGCTTAGGTACATAGAGATAGTCTAGTACTATCTCTCTATTTAAGTAAAGTAATAAATTAAATTAAAAACATAACTGTTTTCTAAGGCGAAGACTGAAAAAAAAATTCGTTAAACAAATTGAAGTAACTCGATAACTAATAAGAACATGTTTAATATTACCTACTATATATTTTTTGTTTTAACTATACGAACATATTAGAATAAAAGTAACCAAATCCCCTGTTTTGAGGGCCCGTATTTCAACTAATTTAATTTTTTTTTTTGACAATAACATTGTACAATATAAATTCTGTAATATTTGATATTAATTTCATAATCTTTTCATTGATTTTACGCTCACTTAATTTCTGTTTAGAGCCAATTAGGGGTAGGCTCATTTAATATCTGCGTCTCTTACTTAAACGCGCAAAAGGAATTAACTTTATTTTAATTAAAGCTAAGTCACTCCCTTTTATGGTACCTACCTTTTTTTTATATAGCGCCTTATCGGTTACCAAATAATTTAGGCCGCTATAAAAAACAAATATGTAAATATACAAATTATGAAGTCTACCTACAAAATCCACTATAGTGCTTTTTTTTTTTTTGACTAACTAATACAGGGAGCCTGAGGGGCATTATCTGATTCCAACGGTGGCGTGGCTGCGAGATTCGCTAGCGGAGAGCACGTTAAGCTGTCTGTCCCGGTTACACTAAACCAACTTGTTAAGCTGTTTATAGATGGGTTCTTGAGTCTATTCAAAACATTGCGACGAGCTAACCAATTGTTTGATGTAAACTCATACCATTGCTTACGACGAGGTGGGATGGGCTGTCTAGGCGGTCTCGGGCGCCGCAAGGCACCCGTGACGATATGTACCTACAAAATTAGGATACTATTTCAAAAATGTTATGTTAGTTACATAACATGTCTTATTTGGTACCTAAATATCATAATTTTGTTACACAAATATTTAAACATAAAATTAAAATAAACACGAATTTACAAACTTGAAAATAATTAACGCGTGTCGCTCATGAAGTGTTTTGATATAAATTACTGTAATACTAACGTATGTTTGTATATTATTCCCTTTGAAATATGAACGTTTTGCATTTGTAATAAGAGTTATAATTGCTTGTTTACACGTTAACGCTTTAGTTTATATTCACCCGCATCTTACGGGATCTGAAATTTTGAACAACTTTGAAGAGCTTATGTGCATTTTTTTTTTAAATGACTTGTATTTAATACCTTAAATATTACAGTAAATCAACTTAATTATTAAAGTAAAATTTTATTTTATTTTATTTACTTATAATAAAATTAAATTTTAAAGTACTTACTAGTACCTTCTTTAATAAATTAAAATACTTCTTTGACATGCTCTATTTTTCGTCATTTATTTATTTTATTTAAAATACTTATATATATTGCACAAAATTACAAAATAAAATTGTACATAGGCGAACTTAATGCCTTAGGCATTTAACACTCTCTTACCAGCTAACCTTTGAGAGAGTGGAAGATTATGCATAGGGTGCTTTTGCAAATAAATAACTTATTTTAAAATATGATTAATTTAAAAGTTAATTATTACTTTTGTTTTTTTTATCATCAAGCTAATTTAATTTTTTTGTTGCTTTATTTTTGGTAACAGGATTTAATAAAGTGGATCCTGTTATTGGTGGTCCCTCACGTTTTAACGTAACGTTGCTACAAAGCAAAAACCCATGGTAGAGCCTCTGGTAGTAAACTCGTCTTCATCTAATATTTATTTATAATCAACTCGGGACTTGTGGCGTATTTGTGGTCTCTCATCGGAACTATCCAATAAATCTAACGCTACAATGGTCTCCAGACCACTATTTTGGACAGTGGTCCAAAAATTCTATTTTGATTTACAAAAACTATAAAATAAAATTTATTGTAACCGTAAGAATCCCGTAAACCCCGGATCTTCAGCGGTTCCAATTTTATAACGGAACGTAGGTTTGACAGATAATTGACATTTAAAAAATATTATAGGGACGCCAGTAACAACAACTCTCATACATTAGTGTAACGAAACGCACCGCAGACCCTCCCAACCCTTAGTTACCAAATCTAATTGCCAATGATATACGTGTGAAGTTATAGGAACGCAAGCCAAACGGTTCGTATAAACCTTATAGGGACTGGTCATAATATGTTACACTGTACAATTTAGTAAGACGTTCCACCGTGGTCTAGTGGTTAGACCTTTGGTGATGTATCCTTGGAGTTATCGTGGGTTCGATTCCCACTCACATATTAAAGAAATTCCATTTCATAACCGCATCACTTGGCTTACATAGGTATAGTTAGTGTAGGAAATACTACGCCTTGGCCATAGTTTATTTTTAATATTTGAATAATTGTTCGAATCTTTTACGTAAGTTGTCGCTGTCAAATACCTATCAGAATTCTATAAAAATATGTTTGCATACTTCTTATTGTAAAATACCAATAAATTTATTAATCCACTTTCTTTGTGAATAATTATTACCGTATCGCTCTTCATAAAACCTAAACAACAACCCGGCGGAACCATCCGCCACAGTTAGGGAAACCAATGCGTTACAAGAATGTATTAATCAACCCCATTCAAGAACTTTGTAGGTCTGCTTATCATTAGGAAGATATAGGGCACATCAGTGCTCCAATATAAACAAAAATATTAGTACTTTTTTCTGTGTTGTCGTGGTCAGGGTGTTTATAATTATGCATTATAATGTCGTTCTTCTGGTACACATAGTACAAGCCTAAAGTTTACTTGTGGCCAGAGCAATATGTTTGTAATGTAAAAAAAAATGATTCTTCAGACTTTAGGGCTATTTTACTATTTTATTTTAAACTGTAAAGCCAACAAATATATTTAAAACCATTTGCACAAAAAAAAAATTAAAGCCATTTCCACAGAAAAATATTTAAAGCCATTTGGCACAAATGGCTAATTGTTCAATAAAACCGTTACTACCGCTCGGGTAGTTCTCTAATATTCAAATTTAGATTAAAGCTCTAACCAGTATCTGCGGGTAATTTATTCCTGTAATACATTTTAATATGCAAAGATATTTATTAAGGTGAAAATCTATCTGAAACGAGCAGAAGATTTAGGTTGCCAGTTCGTTTATTTATAGACCAGCTATTAGAATATGTAAGACGAAACCTCCTAAGCGAAGCGGTTCCGCCAATTCGTGCGATAATAATTGGCATTTAGCCGAAAATGTTGTAGGTAGATCGATTTTCATAAAACAAGATAATCTGCTTGCATATTTAGGTTATTAGCCAAAAATGATTTTTAAGAACAAATAAGAATTTATTACACAAAAAAGTACTACTGTTTCTTATACGAGTAATTCTTTATATAACTAGCTGATCTGCGCAACTTCGTCTGCGTAAATTTAACCGTTTCAGCTCACACAACGGAAACTCTTAAAACGAAGAAATTTTCCCCGTTTTCCCAGTATTTTTCATTGATGCTCCACTCTTGTTGGTAATTGCGTGATGTTAAATAGCTTTCCTCGATAAATGGGCTATCCAACACTAAAGAATTTAAGAATTTTCAAATTCGGTTCAGAAGATCCAGAGATTACCCCCTACAACCTTACCAACTTTACCTATTTATTTATTTATTTATTTATTTAAATCTTTATTGCATACAAAATACAAAGGCGGACTTAATGCCGCTAGGCATTCTCTACCAGTCAAACCTTCGGGACAGTAAAAGCAGTTAATAAGTGAGGTAGGTGCAATATAGTATGTGAGTATATAAACCAGTGAATATTATATAAAATACTTACAATCTATTATACACTACTTAAATATATCTTTTATATATACATACATAAACTACATATACACAATACTACCAACTACTAAATGAGAAAGGAGAAGTAACAAAGTGGAAAGGAATAGAATAATGAATGATAAATAAAAATTACCTATGAATTTAAATAGTAATCATATACTCTTTTTTTAAATATGACTCTATTTGGTGATTGTCTTATTTTGACTGGTAAATTATTCCAAAGTCTTGCAGCGACAACTGCAAACGATTTAGAAACAAAGGTGGTATGATGGGACGGGAAGGCAAGGGTTGTATTAAAAGTAGATCGAAGGGTTTTGTCGTGATGCGAGCCAAGATAAGTGAATCTGTTTTTAAGATATTCGGGTGTAGCAGGTTCGTTCAAAACAGAGTACAAAACACAGAGAACTCTGCAGTTTCTCCGGCTTCGTATTTTTAACCATTTAAGTTTATCACGAAAAGGCGTAATTTATAATATTAGTATATATATAGATAATAGCCGTATATATATAGATAATAGCCGTATATATATAGATAATGGTCGTAGCTTCGATTTTCCCTCATGGCATATTAGTACGTTTTCTGTACAGTTTGAGGTCTGGGTGTTTATAAAATATTTTATGTAACAGTACATACCTATCGTTGTTTCTGATACACTCACTCGTAGTACAAGATTTTGCATTCGTCAGATATTTTATAAGCTTGTTTTTGACGAAAGCGAAATTCAATCTATTGATTGAATGAATCATTTTAATTTTAAACTTTGTCCCTTTGGAATTATTACACTTTTTTTATTTAAAAAAATTACACTCATAGTTCTCAAGATAGTCATGACCTCTTATTTCTTTATAAACACGTGCTTACTTGTATGTAGATACCTAATATAATACTTGAGAAAAATGATTATGTTTTGACCTTTTTGACCTTTTTTTGGACTTTAATAATTGAACACTTGTGTTTTTAAATATTTAGTGGGTAAGGATATGATTTTTTTTCTAATTGTATGGTTTACAAAAAATCAAGAAATGCCATAATTTTCTGATTAATTGAAGTACAAAAACCGGCTGCGTTGTACCCATTATGGTTTTTTTTTGGAGATGTTTTATTATAACTTTTTTTTTTTTTATATATACTCGTATATAGCTTTATAGCGTATAGCTTTACATACTATAGATATATTCGACCCAACTTATACCCTTTTGAATTTATAAATTTATTATGTGTTAATAATGTTTAAACCCAATTCAAGTAAAACGGACCATTAGTTTTATAGATATTTTATACGGACAGACAGACAGACGGACAGACACAGTTTATTAAAAAAATGTACGGATCCCTAATAATATGGTCTATAATTTTTTACAAAAATAATTATAACCTTTTTATCATTAAAAATGTTCGCCTCAGAGCCATTTCCTGAAAATTTATTAATTAAAGGAAAAAAAGGGGATAGATTTTTATTTAAATCCTACAATGAAAGAATCAGTTCATTTGTTACGACTAATCAAAACTTTCTTAACGAGACTCGTTTTTGTTATTCAACTTCTAATTGACAATAGAGAAGGAGAAACTAAAAAATACACTTGTGAGTAAATAAATAAAATTACTATTATAGGGGTCATTTAAAGGTTTTTCTCCTTTATTAAATATTATTTACAATAATAATAATAACAAATACCATCACGGATGCCTTTTTGGCTTCCAAAACCCGTTTAAACGGCCTCAGGGTACCCAGCGCAGCGGAGAGATTAACCCGTTCTCATTTTCGCCAATGGTATTCGGAGATATTATTTAACAATAATAAAAATTATATAATTTATTATAATATTTTTATTAATATATTAACAACGGCACGCATAAAAACTCGTTGAGTCTATGAAGAACAATTTAGGTTAAAGTAAGATTTGTCTCTTAGCAACCACAAAAAAATATGCGTAAAAACTTATTTTAACTAAAGTGTTTTCGATGAATCAATTATTTTTTATGATATAAGTCCAAAAACAGCATTTCTCTTTATTCAAATTACTTGCTAGTTTTAAGATTACAGCCTCCGTTGAATAGTGGTTGCCCCTTTGGCGTTGTATCTGGAGGTCGTGGGTTCGATTCCCACGCACGGCAAAAAAATATTAGTACGTTTTCTCTCTGCAGTTTGTCATGGTCTGGGTGTTTATAAAATAAAATAAGTATTATATCGTTGCTTCTGGTAAACATAGTATAAGTCTAGAGCTTTGTTTGTGACCAGAGCAATATGTGGTAATTGTCCTATATATATATATTATATTAAGCTGGGAATGGAATAGTACCTACGTAGAAAGACAAAAGTGTAACAGTGGTTGTTATTGCAAAAAAGTAAAAAACTAGGATTTCTAACTTCAATCGTATAGAGTTAATAGAAGAAAGCTAATAGAGGGCGTCTTTGTATAAGTAGATAACAAGCAATGACAAAATTCGTGAGGGGTGACTGGAACCTGCAGGGTAACCACCGACTCCGATACCACCGACTATGAGATCTCTCGAAGTTGAGATCGAAAACGATGTTTTTAGTACTACGAAAAGTGAAACATCGTTATTTGAATTAACCACTGCATAACTAGTTTGAGTACTTAATTAATTACAAAAAGATATTTATAATATTATGAAGTTTGTAAATATGATTTGTATGAAATGACGTCATTTTTGATCTCAACTCGAACGAGATCTTATAGTCGGTGGTTACCCCCCAGGTTGGCTCAGCGGTTGAGCGCCTTGCCGCAATTTTTTTCATTGCATTTAATCTTTAAAAATTTAATATAAGATTATCCTAATAAGCATAAAGGTAAAAACCATGCCCGTCCGCGCGCCGCTACGGGGCGATTTTTTTAGCTTCATGCTAATAAGGAATTTATAAAAATGCATAAATATAAAAGTAAAAAAAAAATCTATTTAACAAAATTTTGCATTGCTTTTTCGCTTGCTCTTTTAACATAGCATACGAAGGCGATTTTTCATCCTACAAAAAATAGGTACCTACCAGTTTAGTACTAAAAAATAAATGAATCCATGCTCTGTGATTCCACTTATTTGCTCGCGAGTCTAGTTAAAAGGTATATAAATACCTATAGCTAGGCCATAATATCTTTTGCCTTAGCATCTAAGTAATTTAACCAAATATGACCGTTTTCAGGAATTTTATCTATTATTTTTTTTTTGTTAAAAAAAATTAAATAGGTACTGCAATGACTCGTAGGCATCGTTTTAGTTTACTAAGTAAAGCAAACCATTGACACCACACCGCGCCATCGAAGAATCCGCTTGATACAGCCGCTCGAGGGAAACCAACCGCATAATATGAACCAACAATATTAAGTACATGTAGGGAATAGAAGAATTTGGCTATTATTTTTACATAAATGCCATTAAAAAAAAAGAATATAAATTATAAATACGCTCCGACTTAAATCACTGCAATTACATCGAGAACATTGCCAAGACCGCAAGTAAAAAGCTCGGCGTTCTTAACAAGGTGCGACGATATTTTACTCCAGGGCTTAGGTCTAATCTATAAAGCCCAGATCCGGCCTTGTATGGAATATTGTTCGCACCTTTGGGGAGGATCGGCCAAATATTTGCTGCATGCCCTCGATGGTCTGCAGAAGCGTGCATCTCGTATTATTGATGACGAAGAGCTCACTAACACCTTAGAGCCACTGCAGCTTCGCAAAGATGTAGCGTCGTTGAGCGTATTTTACCGCCTTTACCATGGACAGTGCTCTGAAGAACTTTTTAATCTCATTCCCCCTTCCAATTTCCGTTACAGAACCTCACGAGCAGGTAACAGAATTGGTGATTCGTACATCTGTCGCACTATTAAAATATGGAATGCTCTACCTGCTTGCGTGTTTCCCTCATCCTATAACCTTGAGTCCTTTAAACGAAGCGTGAATAGGTATCTTAAGCCGGCATAATGGATGAAACCAGCTCTTACAACACAATTCTAAGAGCTGGTTGTATTCATTCTTGGACCTGCATACTGCTTTCGATCAGGTGAATGTGGGGTCACATGCCGAGCTCGTATAAAAAAATAAAAAAAGTATATTTCTTTGCAGAAATAAATACAGCTATATAGAGTGTTAAATGTTAGAAAATAGCTAAGGCAGAAAATGCTTGTTTAGGTACGAGTATGCTATGAGTACGATATCTTTTTTGTTTGTCCATTGGTGTTTTAGTTATTATCTACAGGGTGGAAACGTTGTGTATGTCCAAACTTTATATTAATATCAAAATATAGTTGCTTATTTTTTTTTAAATGAAATATAAAATGTATTTCAACCGTTATATAAACCTAAAATAATCCTGAGCTTATATTGTGTGTCCTACATAAAATTATTATTTACCCCGTATTGGGAAAATTAATAAGTATGTTATATAATATTTAGATTAAATCTAAAACATAAAAAATAATTATAGTGTGAGTCGGTTGTCGCGCCCAGAGTGCCGAGAACACTTGCTGCATCATAGACCTCTAAAGCTATTCTTTGGACAAAGAATTGTTTGGACTCTCGGATATTTCGCTCAATAGCTTACCGATTTTTATTGCAAAAGCCTTTGCGTCCGGTGACCAAGAGCCCATGGTCTCCACCACAAATGCCAAAAACTCGAAATGGTCATTGAGAGCAGAATATTTTTCTATTTGATATTCTCGGCACTGATGGCCACGGCACCGGCTCCTACAGAGGTAGAGCGAATGTGGCTGGAGGCAAAGGTGTCAGAACATGTTGCGTCCCAGACGAGGGCCCGGCCCCGATACCAAGACAATAGTGTCATGCCATCATGTCTCAGGTGACTATCGTTACATAGACCGGAAGGCTCTAGCATGATTGGAAAACTTACAGATGCTAAAGCCTTCTTGATGACATTATTAATGGCTCTATGTCTTGACTACCGACCAGCACTTCGACGACATGACAATCCATGGTGACCATAAGGATCGACCTCCCGTCCGCAGCCACAAACATGTTGATGGCACACTTTAGCCCCAATACGGAGCGCTGTGGCGATTCTTAAAGATGCTGGGTCTAATAGAGTATCCAGATAGGGTGAGGGATAAGCTTCGAGCCAAGCCCCTGACTCTGGTTCCAAAGCTGCAAGATCCAAGGTTCAGTGAAAAATAATATTTAAAAAACAAAATATCGTAATTGGTAATATAATTTGGTTATGTCCCTATTAGATACTTATTTATACTAATAATCGCTTGGGCTCATTTAACAATTTCACTCGGTATTTAAAATAAATAAGTAGGTTAGGTAAACAAAGTTCACCATTGCAGTTAGTCTAAAGTTTAAATGCATTGTTAAGCAATTTTAGTTCAAACTTAGCATTCATATAATGCCCCGAGCGGGGTGGTCCAGTAATAAATATAACTTTTCTGTGTCTTGTTATAAAGTCGTGTATAGTGAACTTTACTTATTTCCCGGCATACTCGAGAGCTGGACGCGCAGTGAATCTACAAATATTCTTATCTACGTAGTTTTACTAACATCTCAATATTTACACTGTTATATTTTTGTAATATGACAGCCTCCGTTGTCTAATAGTTAGCCGGCCGCTGGCATTGTATTTTGTATTGTCGTGGGTTTGATTCCCATTCATGGCAAAATAATATTAATGTATAACTTGTGCGATAGAAAAACTAAGCAGTCGAACTACTGGGAATGAGTGGAAATTTGGAGATCCCAAACGCTACCAAATGGTGACTTTGAAAGGATGTACTTTGGGCTAATATGATGTTCTGCTGATCAAATTGAACAACTTTACACATGGAACCATGTGTCGGAAATGAAAAAAAAATACCAATTTGTATGGGAAAACCAATTTTTGTTTCATTTGCTGGGAAAAGTTGTTCGATTTGATTAGCAGAACCTCATATTAGCCCAAAGTAGGTACATCTTTTCAAATTCACCCCGTATAATAAAATTGTAAATGAAAAGAACCAGTACAAATAATTTAAAAAAAATGGCAAAATGTAGGTACTCTAAATAAGCTATAGAAATAACTAAATAAATAAATAAATTAATAAATAAATATGCGTTTTTATGAATTACGGCGCCCGAGACCACCTAGACGGCCTTAGGGTACCCAGCGGAGGGAGGGTTTTAATCCCACCTCGTCGTAGCCGATGTTATGAGTCTTCAACGATTAAGTGGCTAGCTCGTCGCGATGTTTATATATACAGTTCCACAAGTTGGTATAGTGAAACTGGGGCCGACAGCTTAACTTGCTCTCTGAGGCACTATATAGATTCGATGCTCATGCTGATTCAACTGCAAAGTATTGACTCTCCCCACGCATGACGATGAGTCGGTATCGCTACCATACATTTATGTAAACCTTCCCCCCGACCCTCAAATAAGAGAAAGAGAACGTATGAGATTATACTTACATTTTACTAGCTCTGGGGGTAAAATCGGGTATGTTATTTCGATATACCTACAGGGACGTCAGATGGCTCAGATATACCTACAGGCTGTTTGTGTTTTAAGAGTCTTAGGAAAAGTTTTAAAAGTATATCTTTAAACTTTTCATGAGAATCAGATAGAAAAAGTGGTGTTCAATGAACCAATAATTTATGAATAAGGCCATTAGTTTCCAATATTTTTTATATAAAGGTTAATTTAATACATGTTTTATTTTTTTATGGTCTTATAAAATCATTTTATAAAAATCTAATTATAAAATTATATAGCTTATTATCAAAAATATTAATTGTTGTTTTTAGAATTTCGATAGAAAGAAAAAAGACCAACACAATATCTTCTTCCGTTACCAAGATATTTATTAAATATCCTGAAAATTTATTAATTCCCCCTTTTTCAGGCCTCGGAAATCGAATCGGAAGAAAAAACTAAGTCGGTCAATAAAACGCAAAATGACATTACTGTCCAACAGGTATGTCTAAATATTATTCTGCATACAAGATATTTTTCAAACAAAGTATTCTATGGTTCTCACATGGCTGTTTGCTTATAAAGGAATATTTAACCAGATATCTATAGTGAGGGAACGTGAATGCGTAAAACAAGCGGCACGTTTCAGTTGGTATTTCGGTGAATTTAAAAATCTATTTTTCTTTAAAAATTCTGACAAGTGCAAAATTCTTTTTCACATAGGGTTCTGGTCTATGGAAACTATTTTCATATGCATGACGTTCTACTGATCAAAATGAATAACCATGTATATGGAACCACGTGTCGCAAATTAAAAAAAAATGCCTGAGGTCTAATTTTGAAAAAGTAATTTTATTTCTTTTAGCACTAGTAAAAGATAATACACTATACAGTTTTGTATTTATATTTTTAGAAAAATATTATTATCACCTAGCCCATCATAGAAAACATAATCAGCATGTTATGTATGTCCATTGTTGGTTCGATATGAATAAATTAACAAAACAAAACAAATTAGACAAAACCTAATGCATTACATAATCTTAAAATGACCAATTTGTACGGGGAAGCCACATTTTTTTTATTTGCGACACATGGTTCCAGGGGAAATGTTGTTTGATTTGATCAGCAGAACCCCATATTAGCCCAAAGTACAACCCTATAAATATATTTTATTTTGTTAATGCCCTCGTTATAGGCATTTATATATAACTCACATCCCAGTATTAAATTATAAAACATGTATATTTGTTTAAAAGGGCAGATTCAATTTTTGCCTATTGTTCTGCCGTCGCGCGTTCCTGAGATATTCAACAGTATGAAAAACAACCCTTACGCCTTTATAATACCCATCCCCCAACCCAATTGAAAATTCAATATAGGTATTAATATTAAAACAATTAACAGAAACACCTATTATTATTGAAAGAAGAGACCATGAAGAGACCTTCCGTTGACGAGATATTATAACTTTCCTGAAAAATATTTTATCCACTTCCTTTTCACCCCCTTGGGATTCGTATTAAACAAAAAATCTTATATAAAAATAAATATCATCACTGGTGCCTTACGGCGGCCGAAACCGTTTAGACGGCCTCAGGGTACCCAGCGGAGGACCGGGGTTTGAAGCATGGACCTCAGTGTTTTTAAGTCTAATATCTAACTAACTCGGCCACCACGTAGGTATATATCACAAAAAATCTTATACGGTCGTTACAACGAAAAATGTAGGCTCTATCAACATTTCTAAATAATGATCCTTGTTCAGTAGTTTTGTCTATGGGTCTAACAAACATCAGGCTAAGTTCTTTTTTTAATTCTTAATTGCTTAAAATTGTAGGAGTACTTTATTAGACATTTTCTACCAGCTAACCTTTGAGAAAGTGAAATATTCTATAGTTGCAGAACTGTTTTAAAAATATAAATAAATCTTATTTCATGCAAGCTGTTTGGGGATAGTTATGTGAATAATTATATATATAATATTGTATTGTAATGTATTTTAATAATTTAATTATATTGTTTTGTCTGTCTTTTATGTAATGTGCAATTTTTGCGTGCCTGCTGCTCAGGCTGAATACTATCACCACACCAGTTTATATGAAGATATTTTGTAAATGTATTTTGGCAAATAAATATATTTCATATTTCATAACTATACTTCAAATAATAATATAATACATGCAAAACATAATACAATACCAAATAATGACTCGAGTATTTAGTTGTGAGCAAATATTTAAATACTGCGATTAAACTTTTATATTAGTAGTATAGAATACAATAAATACATAGAAGTTGCATAATAAAGATAAAACGGACCGCGATAAAAAGCAATGATGTCTAGCCTGAGTTAACGACTGATAAAAATAAGCTTTTTCTGATATGTTTTTATTTATTAGAGCTTGGCATGTGACTTTGTATCTACCTGATAATAAGCATCCTACAAAGTCCATGAATGAGGTCGATCAATACATTGCTGTTTAACAATATTTATAATAATAATATGTAGGAGAGTTTAGACATATTGTTCTGGTAACAAACTAAGCTCTAGGCTTGTACTATGTGTACCAGAAGCAACGATACAATACATATTATATTTTATAAACACCCAGACCATGATAAACTGTGTCAGAAAAACGTACTAATATGTTTTGTCATGGGTGGAAATCGAACCCACGACCTCCGGATACAACGCCAAAGACCACTAGTCTACGGAGGCCGCTCCCACTATGCCAGCTAAATAATAGGGTAACGAAATGGGTTAAGTCGTACCCGCATCATGAAATTAGACTACCATCTCGAGAATAAATCGATGCAGTAGACTCCGGAAAAGCGGTGAACTCACAGACTAAAACCGAAACATGATGTTTTACGGAATCCTAAAAAAACCACCCGTATGGTTATTTAAATCTGTTTGACAATATGCCCGGAGTAGTTTGAGAGGAGACAGGAATAATTGAAGCTCTTATTGTCGTGCAGGAGATTTGCATCTGAAAGTAAATTGATTTATCATATAGAATAGTCTGAAATGGAGTTTGCGACGGTCCAAGCTACCTCTAGGATAGGGGCGGTTTGAAACCAACTTGTTTATAACGAATTAGAAATTGTTCCTTCTTTATTTTTATTGTATAATTCAACATACTTTGAGTTTATTGCATGTATCATCTGGCCAGGCGTATAGACAGATAAAATTTATTTTAATAATTTGCCATATTTTATTTTATTCTATTGATTTTATTATCTCCATAGTTTGTTGATACTTATGTTAAGTAAAAAACGTTTAATAAAGTTTAAATCATATCGATACACCTACGTAAAATGAGTTTAACTCGTTGAATCAAAATGGTTAAGGAGAGCTAATTAAAATTTAATTTTAAATTCTAATAGCGAAAAATGCGCGAAGAAATCTCAGGCGATTTTGATAAAAACTAAAACTTCATCATTAGATTTTTTTCCCGGTTCGATTCCCGGCTAGGAGAATAAATTTAACGACTCATTTGAGCATTTTTCGCTATTCCTTGTAGTTTATGCCTTATTATATGCACACTTAAAAAAAACAGCCTATATAAATATTTTGCAATATTGACTTACGATGGTTTTATATCTAATTTCCGAATTACATTACATTTAGTTGAAAAATAATTGATCAGTGAATAATAATGTTATACACATAATATTCCTTAAAAGGATCCATTTTTTTATCCATACAAGTTTGGCCAAAAGCTGTACCTTAGTGAAAATTGAACAGAAAAAATTACCGCTTTATAAAAAAAAATTAAAAATAATTTTCTTTACATTTGTACCATACAAAATTAATGTTTGAAATAAAATATTGTTGCAACACAGTTTATATCCAACGCTATTAATAAAAAAGTTAAAAACGACTATAAACAACGTCAATTGTCATTTTGTCAAATGTTATCATCAATCATCTCAGATAAAAACGTGATAAAAACAGTAATAAAATAATTCCCATTTTAATTATCAAATAGGCTAATAATAGCCTATTTGTACTCACTCCAATGATGATACTACAGATTAATGAATTAATCCACAGATCGAATAGTATTTTGTTTCATAGATAACACGTTCCTATTCCCAAAAAAAGTATAAGTAAAACTATTAATATTTTATTAAATCTATTTAATTAAATGGCACGCGAAATGGTGTGCCATGCTTTATTTATATTTTGGGTTCACCACCCTTTTGCTAGTTCACTGATCACTACTGTTTTATGAAAGCGCAAAATTTATATTATAATTTAATTAATTAATTTCTTTAAAATAATATTTAATATGGTACAAATGTGTTAAAAATTCTAATTTATATTTTTATGAGTTCCTTGAATTTTTCCCTATATTTATCAGTGATTATATTACAGGTACAACGTTAGCCCAAAAAAAGGGATCCTTTAGACACTTTGATGTTTGCTTGGAGGCTGGAGGTGTAGGTATATGCTTTTTATGTTAATAAAATATTGGTTCCCGATATTCTCAAAGGTGTCACAAAATATATCTAAAATATTTTTTGGGCTAATATTGAAATTTTATCGCCTGCCTTTTTACTATAAATTTTACTTAACACGGCAATTCTATGAGATAATATGACAAAATTAGGGTACCTTCGGTCATAGTTGTCGAAGTATATGAAGAAGTATGGTCATAAGCCTTTGTATCATTGTACATAAATTGCTCTGATAACTTTAGTTAGCTTCAAAAAAAAAACTTAAAAAAAATAATAGTTATATTAGTGGCTAGCTTGTCCCGTTAGTATAGTGAAACTAGGATCAATAGCTTAACGTGCTCACCGAGGCACTATATACTGGTGTTGTTAAACAAATGTACATATATTTTTAGATTAAAAACTCTTTGGTACACACCGGGGTTTGAACCAGGGACCTAAGTTTTTAAGCGTAAGGTCTAACCAACTTGGCCAAACGTATATTGAATGAAAAATGAAATATATATTATTTAATGTGCTATTTTTAGTTCTACATCTTAAATGAGGATTAGTTGCGTTATTTATATATTCTCTTGATTTATTTCAAAATATAACACTTTTAGATATAAAATTAATGATCTAAAAACTATAGTATTCTAACCAACTCGGCCACCAAGTATAGGTACATTAATAAATAAATTAAAAATATTAGTAAAAGACTATCTTTTTAATATATTAGAAAATAAATTTCATACCATTAATCAGTCAATACCAGTCAAAGTTTCTAAATTTCTATCATTCACCAATTTTCAGACCGGCTAAGTCGTACAGTATATTGAATCCAAGGCTTACTTAAACTTGGACCAAATTTGGGGTTCGGCAGTGATATAATTTTAATGTGAGTTTGGGAACAAGCAACAAGTTACAATTCAGATTCGCAATTGGGGTTAGAATATTTGGGCTTTATTACTTAAGACAGCTGGGTGCAATTGGATGAGTTTGAACTAATATATATCTTCAACCAATAACATTTTCTATGGACAGAAACTTATAATTAAACTAATAATTTAATTATAAGTTTTATTCACGTTTTTTTATTAGATCATGGCAAGAGACTTTGTATCTACCTGTCGGTAAGTAGACCTACAAAGTCCAGGCGAGAGACGCGTCGCTCACACACTTCAAAGAACCAGCGGGTTGATTACGCGCACAACGCTAAGCTTAACATTAATCGAATTAGACTTTGTTTTAATCGAGCCTATCTATACATCATTTTTATCAGATATTAATGGCGGTCGACAAGATTTATAACCATTTTAAAGGATATTGTTTTTTTTATATGACGGATGGGCTCACATTTTTTTTTAATGTATGTGGTTGAGTTATATGTTATAAACTCCTAACTATGTATAGGTATTAAGCAGTGTAAATATATTTGTTTTGTCTAACTGGAATTTGGGAACTATCGCATTGCCTGAAAAATTAAACCCCCAGTGCTCTTTATCGCTTTGTACTTATTTTTTTTAATATAATTTGTAATTTTAAATTCTTTTCTTTCCATAATGTAGAAATCAAAATGCATGTTATTTCAATTAATTTAGAATTTCAGTTAGTCTTTGCTATGTGTTTCTATTAATAAAGGGTACATATACACACATACATGTTGGATGTAAACTAGAAGCAGCTGTATAAGGGCGTTGTTAAAGAGATTAGTTACAATGTCACAATTAAAAGTAAATTAAATATCACAATGATAAAATAAAATAAAATAAACAAGGCGTTGTCAAAAAAAAAAAAAACATATACCTAGTGCTTGGATAATGAAAAAATATTATGTCATAAATAAGGTATTAAAATAATAAATTATGTAACAATAAACATACCAAATAAAATGTCAAGAAAATCCAATTATGTCGACTAAAGCAGCTGTAAAAGGGCTGTGTCATAGAATAACAATAATAATAAATATATATAATGAAACAAATGTCAGCAATGTAAATTATAAATATATAAGTAGCTGTAAAGGGGCTTTGTCAGTAATAATAAATTATTATATAATTATTAGCCGATTGAATAAATAATAATTATATAGTAATTCCAATGGCTATCATTCAGTGCCTCATCCAACGTATAATAAGCTTTTTTAGCCAGTATATCTATCAGTTGCTTTTTGTATTCGTTAAGGTCTAGAGCCTTTATATCGTTAATTAGTTTATTATATACATTTACGCCTGAACATATAAAGCTCTTAGAAAATTTGGTCAACCTGTGTCGTGGCAGTTGCAGATAAGGCTTATGGCGTGAATTTTCTCTCTTAATACTAAATAATATTAACCAGTACCTACTGTAACTGCCGTCACAATAAAAAAGGGCGCATCTATTTTTTCTTTAAATAGAGTTAAATACATTTTCGGGATCAGTGAAACAGAGCATCTAACAGTATTTAGCTATATATTTTTTCTGTAGTCAGTAATATTAGTAAATAGTAGGGAATGAAGAACCGGTGCCCTTATTGCGTCCCGGGATTTTCGGGATTAATTGTTGAAGGAACCGGGAAAACCGGGAATTTCGGTACTTTTGGGTATTTTTTTAATCCACGCTGTTATTTTAATTTTAATAGGTCTTTAGTATGTAGGTAATGAATACTACATTGTATTAATAAAAAAATAAAAAAAATAACAAATGACCAAATCAGAATCATTTACTATTCTTAAAAAAACGAATTAGCATAAGAAAACAAATTGGCATTGGCATTCATCCAATAATTTTATAAGTAGCTAGTTACTAATTTAAAATGATAAAAATAAGAAATTATACTCTTCTAGAACAAAATCAACGAACAAAAATAAAAAATCTTTATAAAATAAACCAAGTTAAATAAATCAGTTTTCAGCATTTAACGCTCGCTATATTATATTATTATAAATTATATACAAAAACAACCAAAAACATATTAACTTTCCTTATAACAAAATAAAACATAAATCCTTTTCTTATATACTAAAATCAACCAAAAACATATTAAATCTGAGTGGAGAAATTAAAGTTCTTAATTTAAGTATATACTTTTCAACTAAGTCCCGTCGTCCCGGTTGTTTAGTCTACTCAAAATCCCGGGATATCCCGGGATTTTCGGGACCGGGAATTCCCGAGACCATTCCCTGCACATTTAAAGAAATAATAACTCAAAACTACGTAACAAAACATATTCTTCTAAGTACTAACTAGAAAAAGAAGTCGTTTATCTAAATATTATTTTCAAATAAATAAAAGTTGTTAAGTCACTGAGCAACTTATAACAAGGTTAATCAGACGACAACAAGGCAGGCCTGGGATGGGTAACCGCTTTATACAACGAGGCTATTTCATCATAAACAGAATAGAACTTTAAATAAACATGAGGCTAAAATTGTAGAAATGACAATTGAAAAAAAAATATTTTGGTATGTTAAATATTTTTGGTCCATTACAAAAAAGGAGAAATTTCTCCTGGGAAGAATTTCAATGTATTAGTTTTCTGCTTGAATACTATATTAAATAGATATTAGTGACACATTCGCTTTTTCAGAAGTAATAATACTATTTAATTCATCACTAAGCATAATATATGCGCCAGTTTAACATATTACCTAATATTTTGTATTTTTTTAAATACTAAATAAGAAGTAAAAAAGTAAAAATCTTAATTTATTATTAAAATATAATAAAATGAAAGTTGGAAATTGTTAATTTAAAGCCTAATAATGCCTAATAAATGCAATGGCATAAAATACAATTTTTAAATACCTATTATCAAGACAGCACGCATTGAAAAATATAAAATATAACTTATTTGTTTTCTCTCTTTTTACATTTTATTATATACATCTATTTATTTATGAGGACAGAGTATTTCTCAATATATTTGATACGGACGGAGGGGCATCAAGATTTCACCATAGGGGACGGTTTCCTTTTTTTATCGAAACTTAAAAAATGTTCACTATGGTTGTTAGATATACTAATTATTTATTTATAAAAAAATTGAAAACCTCTCTGTAAGTAGAATGTAAGTTAGGTAGGTACGCATTAAAATTTCTAGGTCAAGTATTTACCAAGTATTTAATTCTACTTTGCATACACCTACCTAAGCAAATTGACTCCAGCAATACTTTTTCAGAAACGACTTTCCGAGACGTTACGACGTATTTTTTGAAGAGCTCTTGTAAGAAGTACTGAATGCCCATTGAAGTAAGATTTACCACATTTCGTACTTTTATAATTTGATTCGAACCCAAATTTAATTTTACCTCACATGGGGAGGAAAGTAATTGATTGAGTGAAGTTACATTTTGTGACATAAGTACGTGCTTATGAGGGTACGGGTATGCTCGTGGAAATTATGTTAGGATCACTTCATTAGGGGAATTAGGTCGCTGATGTTTTTTGAACTTTATTATATTTATTATAATAGACCTGCATGGTGAAAGATTTGGTTAGACTTTAGACGACTGAAAAATGCTACAGTATTTCGGCCTCAGGTTAAAGACCTGATGTGTATCAATTAAAAAAAATGTACCTACAAATATTTGACAACACTACTATAGTGCCACGAAGACCAGGTTAATCTGTCGGTCCCATTTCTATTAAACTAACTTGTGAAACTGTTTAAAAAAAAAGAGTGTATACAACACCGCAATGGTTACTGGTCACTTGTTCAGTGTAGACTCAGAACTGAATATTGCTATGGTGAAGTGGGAATGACACCACCGCTGAGGCCGTCTAAGCGGTCTTGGGCGCCTGTAAGGTATTTGTGTATATTATACAGAGTGATTTTTTTAAGTGTGCCTTCAAGGCCAAATCCTACACTACAAGGAATAGCGAAAAATGCTCAAAGGAGTTTTGGGGCGATTTTGATAAAAACTACAAAATCTGCATCATTATATTTTTTGTTTAATTTATTCTCCTAGCTGGAAATCGAAACGGTTGATTAAAAAAAACTCATTCTGTATTATTGCACCAGCTGATAAAAAAAGTATTGAATTATATATTTTTATAACATTTTTAATTTAGTTTCGTTTATGGAATTTCGAAGCATTTTCAGTATTGAGTACCTTCCAAAACGGAAAAGCTTTGAGAGTTCAATCAGCATAACTACAAACCATGAAAACAAATTAACATTTTAATAAAGTTTCAAGCTTTCACCGGAACATAACCATGGATGGGGGATGGAATACCCATATGAACGCACTCTCACGGATATTAAACGACATATTCATCAAATATATTTTAATTGAACGAAGTGGTAAGTTATTTTTTGACTGCACAATATTTGACAGGCATGTCAACGCTTTATTTACATTACAATCAAGATTTTTACAATGTTTTAATTAATATATTTGCTATGATTTTATATTAAGTTTTACAATGTCGGAAAAGAAGAATGATGTGCCTCCTAGTGTGGAAGCAGATCGTAGATTGTTGCCTTTTAGAAAATGGGAAGATTATTTGGATTCTCTGATAGATATTGGTGATTTAAGAAATCTTAGAAGTTTATCGTCTGCAAGAACTGTTGCTGCCTTAGGATATAAGTTAGTAGTGTTTTCTATATCTATGCCTATTATTTGAAACCGATAAATTAGAAACCACTAATATAACTAGGGCTTTGTAGGTTTTACCAACTGGCGAGCGTAAGGCGAAACCAGTAATAAAAGGATGCAGGTTCTTTAAAAAACACTATATGTATTTTTTTCCATTGGCTAGCTATCCAATTCAGAACTATTGTTTTGGTTAGTTGGCTATTTTTTTTTAAAGGCAGGAGTGCATCCTTCTATTAGGTACTTATTCCGCACTACAGTTGCCTGCTGGTAAAACTACAAAGTCCTAGTTTTATTTGTCATTTTCATTTTCTCTGTTTTAAAAAAATCCGATTGAATATAATTTAAAAAAAAAACAATCACGGGTGCGTATTTAACTCCTGAGAACCATTTAAACGGTACCCAGCGGAGGAATTAACCCGTCCTCATTTCGCCGATAGTATTCGGAGGGAAACCCTAGCGGTGTTTATGATGAAATAGCCTCGTTGTATGAAGCGGTCACCCATCTCATGTCCGGCCTTGTTGTCATCTGCTTAACCTTGTTCAGTCGCGCAGTGACTTAACCACTAGACTGGAGCCGCTTTTATAAAATCTACATTATTTTTTTTAATCCGAATCATTAATTGATATGATATGATTTTTGAATTTACACAACTAATTGAGGAACTTTAAAATTGTTATTTATTTATATTACTTGTATTAGTAATTATACCAGAAAAATAAATAGCATTTTCATCCAATTCAATTAACTAGAATCAAACAAAATTAATCACATAAAGAAATATTTTAGAGCTATTGGCGATACGTTACAAGAAAAAGAGTTTTACAAACGAAGAGCTGTGATTCATGAAATAGTAAGTCCGTCTGTGAAAGGTTATGTGCTGGCTAGTGAGGGGACGGACTGCCAAGACCCGTTCCTCAAAGAACTGGCGATACGAGAACGCGCTAATAGAGTGGGAATATTGCAGGTGGGTGCTAATAAAATAATGGAAATACGAGTATATACTTTAAACTCTATTCCACGAAATGAACTGCTGAATAAAAATATAGAAAATATTCCTTATAGAGTTTTTTCTATTTATCTGTACTGTATTTTTCACTTATACTTTTTTGGATAAAAGATCTGTCTATAAACATTTAGGTTAGAAGAAAAACCATTGGTATGATTAGGTCATTTTTTGTCGGTAACTATAAATATACGTGGTGGCCGAGTTGGTTAGACCTTGGTCTTAAAAACACTTAGGTCCCTGGTTCGAATCCCGAATGTGTACCAATGAGGTTTTAATTAAAAAAAATATGTACATTTGTTTGACAACACCACTATAGTGCCTCGGAGAGCACGTTAAGCTGGGACCGCAGTTTCACTATACCAACTTGTGAAACTGTTTATAGATGGGTTATTGAGTCTATTCAAAAACATCGTGATGAGCTAGCCACTTGACTCATACCATCGGCTATGACGAGGTGGGATTAAAACCCCTCCGCTGGGTACCCTGGGGCCGTCTAGGCGGTCTCGGGCGCCGTAAGGCACCCGTGATCGTGATGATATGTATGTACGAGTATGTAACTATAAAAAAGTTTTCAAAACAAATGTTCAAATTACTTTAAATTTGGAATGGTAAATGCTACCACAAGTTTTTACTGTAGTCGGTAGTAACTATAGATATAAATCAACCAATAAGATTTATTTGTAAAATAAAGCAATCATATTGGTTGATCTGTATCTATAGTACCAGCGACTACAGTAAAAATTGTTTGCGAAAACTTGTGGTAGAGCTACTGATATTATAATTACTTAATTGTAGTAGACAATTGGCAGTGAGCTACAGCTCTATTGCGATGGTCATACAGTTTGCATTAGTTAGGCTATAAAATTCAAAATAACTACCTAGATAATGTGCTGAGGAATATGAAGTCTATGAAGTCTATTGACAGCCTCCGTAGACTAGTGGTTGCGTCTTTGGCGTTGTATCCGGAGGTCGTGGGTTCGATTCCCACCCATGGCAAAAAAATATTATTACGTTTTTTTTTCTGTCATGGTCTGGGTGTTTATAAAATATAATATGTGTCATATCGTTGCTTCTGGTACACATAGTACAAGCCTAGAGCTTAGTTTGTGACCAGAGCAATATGTGTAATTTGTCCTACATATTATTATTATTATATACTGACAGTTAAATTCCTAAAGTATTATTTGTTTTAAATTCCTTATCATTTCATATCTAGGTAATTATTTTTAATTATTTAAATTTTGTTCTATAGTCCATTATTTTTCTTCGCCACTTCACAAAGGGTGGATTCGAAATCTCTGGCTACATAGACTACGGCCATAGACTCTTGACTGAAAATTGGAGCAATTTCTTCAAGAACAATAAGCAGTTGTGGCCTAGGGACAGCGATCTTGGATACTTACATTGGAGACACGGAACCGTCAGAAGCAATATCAGCAGAAATTATAAGGTATGAAAATTTTAATTTCTTGGAAAATAACATTTTAGTAGAGGAGCCCGAATTTTTAGATCGAACAATTAAATGAATCTCATCAATTTGAAAGTAATTGGTAAAATAAATTTACATCAATTCTATAGATTTATATTTATATTTTTTTTTATATATGCATGAGCAAAGCATGTAACCTTGTATCTACCTGATGTTAAGCACACCTACAAAGTCCATGAATGGGGTCCATCAATAAATTGCTGTTTGACAATTCTCTATGCTGGCTAATCAATGCGGTTACGAAATGAGGATGAAACGAGGGCGAGTATTTATTACGAGTCTATTTTAATAATACCTGGAGAAAATTTATTTAGGCTTATTATAAATATATAATACTAGATGTATCCCGGGTTTTCACCCGTCCAGTTTAAATTAAAAGAATACGCGAAATGCCCAAGCGCGTAGGGTAACCATGAACGACAAAACTTTATTTTCTTATATAGTACAGTACAATGGTAGACAAATATTTTTATTTTTATTATAACTAACAAATATATTATTAACCCAATGTAATGGATGCCTATATCACTGGGTATAAAATTAATTGTGTATATGCAACTATATTTCGGTAATAAATTATATTTATCTATAAAGCTACTTAGGAAGATGTCAATGACCTAGCTGTCAATATCAATAGGAAATCCATCCAAAAATATAGAGCAATCAGGTTCGGTCGGTCCATCGTAGTCCAGGTGGGCAATTCTCGCGCTTTCGAGATCATCTCGATTAACGTAATTTTTTCGTTCAATATTTATATATTTATTATTAATTAATTAATAATTATTATTTATTTCGTTTAATATTCGATATTTTTGAACGAAAAATGACATATTAGGTCATTTTTCGTTCAAAAATATCGAATCGAGATGAATGTAAAAAGCGCGAGAATTGCCCACCAGACAGTTGATAAGACAATTAGACCTTTTGTCAACTTTAATTCAGTGCCTTAAAGTTAAAAATTAGCATTAATATTCTGGCAAGTATAGAGTTGGATTCAAATTAATATTTCCTATATAACCAAATCATCTGATATTTCTATAAACATAAAACTATTATTTTAAATACTACTAGATAACCCAGGATCAATTTTCATATGTACCTATTGAAAAAAAAAACGGAGCACACTCGGGGGTTTGAGCCGGGACCTAAAAATTACTGTGTTTTTAAGATGTGTAATAATGTATCTAACTCGGCCACTATTAAAATAAAGATTTTTTAAACATAAATTTTCATAAGAATACTCTGAGATTTTTCCATGTATTTCTAACTAAATCTCTAAAACTGATTTGTTACTACTAATGTACATGGTTCTTTAAATTATACCCTACAATTATATTTTACAGTTCCATTCCGAACAACCAGTTGTACATTTTGGCAGGTGGAATACGTGGATTTTTCCTCAAAAATCTAATTAGAATTTATTTTGAATGTTAATGTAGAAATATTTTTTAGCCCCTAATGGATACAGAAAAAGGTCTTCTTTTCCAAAACCGCCATGATCATAAAATCATTTACCCAGATCCCAGTTTAAATCCCGGCCAAAATACGACAAAGCAAAGAATATACTCACCCTATTACACACAAATCGAAATTTACGATCACGTCGTCCGAAGAAAAACTTAAAAATGGAATTGAAAAATAAATACAAAATATACCCAGAATATAATTTTTATTTTATTATTATTCCGTTATTATGACTATTTATACAAATTAAATTTTAATTGTTGGAAATTTGTAAATTATATAAACATAACTAATTATAATTTTATTTAAAATTTAATAAAAAACAGTATTCCCAGAATATAATATTATTTTATTTATTATTCCGCTAATAGATTGTAATATTTCTCACCCTATATTTTTTTTTCAATAATTAGTTTTTGTAATGATAAAAGTACTTAGTTTCAGAATAAACTCGTTTAAAAATAAATGTTATGGCGTACTAATATTTCTCAATACCACTATAAATTCTGTAGCTCTACCATGTTATTTTGTGTCCGCCAATAAGACCGATTTTTTTTTGACAATACAAATAACCTTGTAAAAATGTTGGACCCCTAAAGTTTAAACTATACAGTAAATAAAATATTGTTTAACAAAAACTCTTAGTAGAGCTCTGAATGTGGCTCAGAATTAAAAACTTCAAGTATGACCCACGTATTAACATAAAATTAAAAGAATACCATTTTAGATTTAGTTCGTTAACAATTATACGAACTAAAACAATAATTTGCATCAGTAACATAAAACCATAGTATGTTTATTTATAAATGCTATACAAGTTGACAAGTTCAGTCTATTGATTTCAGGATTGTGTGTGTCTCGCTTAAGGTTCTGATTTTGTTGATTCAAGCCGAAACTTTCTTGCAGATTCTCTTGAAGCTGTTTCTACTTCCGCTGTACGAAGTGTTATACCAAATATATCCTGGTGATAACGATTTTCATCCTAAAACAAAAACTAATTAATGACATGTAATAATAATAATATATAATAATAATATATAATAATAATAATATGTGGGACAAATTACACATATTGCTCTGGTCACAAACTAAGATCTAGGCTTGTACTATGTGTACCAGAAGCAACGATATAATACATATTATATTTTATAAACACCCAGACCATGACAAACTGTACAGAAAAAACGTGCTAATATTTTATGCCATGGGTGGGAATCGGACCCAAGACTTCCAGATACAACGCCAAAGGCGCAACCACTAGTCTACGGAGGCTGTCGAATAAATAAGTCTGTTACATTCTATAATCACAACAACACCCTTATATTTAAAGTAATATCGTTTATTTAGCGTGATCCTTGTCGTATTTATAAGGATCTTACTTTTATCAAAAGCATGATAAACTTTATCAAGTCAATTAAGTATTAAAGACGTAAGTTTACCTGTAAATTTGCATTTTTTATCATAACAGGAATTTTATTATTATAATTTTTTATTCCATTTTACTATCGAGCTAAAACCAACTAGATTTTTATTTGGAAACACCATGTAGAAAAATATATATATATACGGGTGCCTTACGGCGCCCGAGACCGTCTAGACGGCCCCAGGGTACCCAGCGGAGGGGTTTTAATCCCACTTCGTCGTAGCCGATGGTATGAGTCTACACCGAACAAGTGGCGATGTTTTGAATACTCAATAACCCATCTATAAACAGTTTCACAAGTTGGTATAGTGAAACCGGGACCGACAGCTTAACGTGCTCTCCGAGGCACTATAGTGGTGTTGTCAAACAAATGTACATAATATTTTTAATTAAAAACTCATTGGTACACACCGGGATTCGAACCAGGGACCTTAGTGTTTTTAAGTCCAAGGTCTAACCAACTCGGCCACCACGTATATGTAGAAAAATACATAAGTCTATTTCTCTATCAGCAATTCAATAGTCAAAAATCGTACCATTAAAACACAAATATAATCTGCTGCTTCTTCTTCAGTCATTTTGCCGTGTTTTCTTAGAATTCCCTTTAATCTTTGTTGTACATCTTCTGCCATTTTACAATCCCCACATACGTAAAAATGACCATTTTCTTCCAATAGAAATTTGCATACTTCTTTGCTCTCTTCTTCCAAAAGATCTTGAACATACCGCTGAAAAAAAAGTTTTTGGAATCACGACAAGTTTCATACTCATATAGGGCTTTTAGTGATAGACCTTTAAAAATTAAAGATTGATAAATTGTAATATTTCATAGATTTAAAACTATAGAAATATAGAATAGATAAACTTACTCTATTTTCTCCCTTTTCTCTAGACAAAGCTAATGAGTGTTTGTATAAAACTTTTTCTTCCACCATTTTCTCTTTTTCTGTCCTATATAAATCTAAACACTTGGTTCTGCACCCAAAGAATATCCATAAAGGTCCAGGTTTCTCTTTCAATAATTTATTATCTATCTGATATTTACGATGATGCCAGAATCCACGGAACGGCGCAATACCAGTTCCTGGCCCAACCATTATTATTGGATCTGATACATTTCGTGGCAAATGGAAATTGGGTGCCCTGAAAGTTATTTTAAATTAAGATTTATCATGTGATGTAATGTATAAAACATTAGCACTGAATTATTTATGTGTTTTTTAATACCTTCTTATAAATACCAGAATTTCATCGCCTTCTTTAGTTGCTTGTATATAATTTGAACATACACCGTAGTGTGTTTTGTCACCTATAATATATCACAAAGTTAATATATTTCAATTAATTTTAAATATATTCAAAATAATTAATATAATAATTGCATACTCTGTGTTTTGTAAATAACTACAGCAACTGTTATATGCACTCTGCGAGAGTGTGCCAGAGGAGAAGATGATATTGAATAAAGTCTTGGTCTGAGTGTTGGTAATAATGTAGCCAGCATAGCAGCTTGTGGTTTGGCAGAAGGAAACATTTCTAACAATTCAGCAAGATTTGGAAAATTGTGATGTCGCCAATCATCGTATTTGTCGGAGTCCTGAAAATATTAATGTTTGTGTACTTTATTGAATTGAACTTTTAAACCCAATCAATAATTAAGTTAACAACTTAAGTATAATCGGAAAGCTTAATTAATAATACTTGAGTGCCTCGTAATTTTACCTTAGTAAGTGTTATCAATTCTTTCTGTTCGTTCTCTTCACTGCACGTACTTGCTATATATTTAAGTAACCCTGTTGTAGGGGGTGATGTTATATCCAAAAACCTTGTAAACAATTCTCTCATAGTTGCAGCAGGTAATTTTTCATGGGCTTCCCATCTCTTCATAGTTCCTATAGATAGATAAATTAATTATATATAGTTTCTGTAAAATTTCAAAAAAATATTAAAAGATATTTTTAAATGATTACCAGTTGGGGTTAAAGTTTCCTTTTGTACTTGTAGTTGCATAGGTTTGTCATAGTTATCAATTTCTTTTAAACGATCAAGTACTGCATCAACGATTTCTTTTTTATTACAAGCCATAATCCCAACATGATCTCCAGTATCATATTTTAATTCATCCTAAAATATATTTACATAGTTGTTGTATTATATTAGCTTCTTGCTTTTATTTAATTTAATTATATGTTTATGTTTACTTACCCGAGGTTCCATATCTAAATATATAGTATCCCTGTCTGCAGATTCACTTGTTAAATTAATATTTTCACGAACAGTACAAGGAGTTAGATTCTTTGTAAAGCAAAGTTCTAGAGCTGCTTTCGTAGACAATACTGTATGTGGTGGTTTCCCGAATCTTACAGTATCTTCTGTTGCTGTAGAATCGGTGACTATACCCGAGTAATCTAGACAGAACGTTTTACATGATGTCTGTAAATAAAGATATGTATTATATTTTATTGTTTAGCTTTTGTTGTTATAAAATACTTTTTTAATTATTAGTTAATTTAAAAATATAATTTATTTATACAATTATTCTTGAGCAAAAAATAAAATATTTTAGATGGCATTTAAATATTTTTGAACATTTTTACATTGTTTTATAAAGTTATAATTATAATTAAATATATCCTGGATGATAGGACTCAAGCCTACTACTAAATATAATATATTAGATTCATTATATTTTATATACAACTAAAAAAATTTACTTCAAACACAGTCGATGACCATTCTTTAAATTGTTGCTCTTGAGCAAATATTTCATCTCCTGTTGCAATATCCTGTATTCTTTCACCTCCCAAATCCCCAAGTAATCCATCCACTACATATCCGAAATTGCAGAATTTTGGATAAGCACTAGAACCGAGGGCAAATACCGCAAATCTAATGTTACTTAATGGGCCATTTAGTTCCAGTGAAGATGCTATTGTTAAATTACCTAAAACAAAATACAAAGACATTTTTAACAATTTAAGAGTCTGATTAAAAAAACCCATAGTCACGACCTTTTGGTACCCCAGTTAAAGATTTATAGATATTTATGATTTTTGAACGCGTTATAAATATATCTGATACTTGTACATTATCCTTTTTTGTAAGTTTGGAAAAAAAAATCAACCCCTTAAATCTGAAAAAAATCGCTAAAACATCCCTCATATTAAAATAATTCCTATAAAATAAATAAAGACAGAAAACATTATAAAGGAAAACGTACAGTTGTCCGAAAGTCGTTTTGTTGCCTAAATTGTGGGTTTAATCTCACACATACTTATTGAGGGTCGGAGGGAATACATATATACATAGCGTTTTTATCTCACCATGAGTTTTTAATTTAAATAAACAAGTATTTTTTTGAAATACTACTATAAAATAGTGCCTCGGTAAAACTATCGGTCACTGTTTCACTATACCAACATGTGTAATTGTTTATAAATGGGTTATTGATTCTGTCCAAACACCGCAACGGGTTGTCCATTTAATTAGTTCGGTGTAGATGAATACCAACGGAATAATATCCTAAATCCCTCCGAAAAGGTGAGAATAAAACCCCTTCGCTGAGTACCTTGAGGCCATCTATATAGGAGGTTTCAGGTGCCCATGATGTTACAAAAAAAAAGATTTATCTAGATATTTTACTCAACAAATATAAAAACTTACTTTTACAGGATTCCTTTCGAGCCGTGGCCTCTTTTATTTCTTTACTTGAAAGGGCAACGCTGTTACTTCTTATGAAAGATTTTGATTTACTTGTCGGTGTCTTAACAAGGCTAGAACAGAGCAATAATAATATTAAATTAGGATTATACTAGTTCGTTGCATATATTTTTTTTTGTCAAATTTAATCTAACAATCATAAAATTATTAAAAACTATTTATTTACATAAAGTAAACAAATATATAATATAATACTCGTTTTATTGTTATGTTAGGCAATTATTTTATTTATTTATAACACTATAATTTTATTGTAAATGCAAATAAGTTATTTTTTCCATTCCAAAATGCATTTATTAATAAAATAATATAACTTTAATATATTATATTAATATATATTATTATATAAATAATATATTATTATAAGTAGTATAGATTGACTTACTTTGTATCGTTACTACGTTCACTGTTACTCTCATTGCGTAATTCCACTAGATGATCAGCAAATTCCTGTGAGAAATCAAATCAATTATACAAAAAATATAATATGTATTATATCGCAGTTTCTGGGGCTACATTCTGTTTCTTATAACGTAAACGTTAGTTTGTCAAAATAACTATTTCCGTTATTAGCGCCCTCTCCTGCAATCAGCGAAGGTTAAAACTACTCTGATCGGAGGAGAGCGCGCTAATAGCGGAAATCGTTATTTTGACAATCTAACGATCACGTTATAAGAAATAAAATGTGGCCGCTGGTATACTTAGTACAAGTCTAAGTTTAAGCTTAGTTTGTGACCAGCGACAACATTCTGTTTCTTATAACGTGAGCGTTAGATTGTCAAAATAACGAATTCCGTTATTAGCGCTCTCTCCAATCAGCGAAGGTTAAAAAACTACTATGATTGGAGGAGAGCGCGCTAATAGCGGAAATCGTTATTTTGACAATCTATCGATCACGTTAAAAGAAACAGAATGTGGCCGCTGAGCAATATGTGTAAATTATCCTATATAATATTATTATTATAAAATCATTTATTTAAGATTTACAAATAATACATATATGAGTTTTATATATCTATTTATTCATTAGTAATTTATTTGTTTATATTGTTAAAAATATTTTTTTTATACTATATTATAAATACCTATATGAAAAACTTAAAACTTGATTGATTTGTTATTCTTTTCTTTATATATATTTTTAATAGTTTCAAGTTAAATAATAATATAGGTACTACTACTTACCAATGCATTGGTAGGTGGATCACCATTTCCGGAAGTAGAAGTTACTATAATGACAAGTGTTTCATGTTCTATTGAAAACACATCATAGTCTGACATACTTTGAACCTTAAAATAGATAAATGCAGTTATATTATGATTCTGAAAGAAAATTTTGATATACAACTAGGTACGCTGTTGTTAGGTCCTATGCAAGGTGATTTTGAAAGCTTGTACTTAGGGTTAATATAAGGTTTTGCTGATCAAATCGAAATTTTCTAAAGAAACCATGTGTCGGGAAAGAAAAAAAAAATGCCGTCTCCATATAAACTAATAATGTTAAAATGTTCGATTTGTATGGGGAAGCCAAAAATGTTTTTCATTAGCGACACATGGTTCCATGGGTAAAGTTGTTTGATTTGATCAGTAGATTCTCATTTTACTTAGCCCAAATTACAACCTTTCAAATTTAACAACCCTATATATTATGGATGCCTTGCCACGACCAGGACCGCCTAAACGGCCTTAGGGTACACAGAGGTGGGGTTTTATTCCCACCTCGTCATAGCCAGTTGTATTCAGAGTATACACCGAACAAGTTGCCAGCTCGTCGCAGTGTTTGTGCAGACTTAACACGCCTGTATGATGGAACATACGAGTACTATGGTATTAGTGAACTATTAAAAAGTCTTTAAATATATAATAAGGTTATATTTAAACAAAACTAAAAAACAGTAAAGTAAATGATTCTGAAAGTAGCAGATAGCATGTTATATAAATATATTTTTTTTTTAATCATTTTTGTACTTGGTATCCGACATAAAAAAAAAATAGAAAAAAATATTGAACGAACAAGAAAAAAAACTAAAAAGTACTTATAATCTTTAGGTTTTTCAAAAACAAAAAAATGATAGTAATGAACTCCAGAATGTTCCAGGATAAAAATCGAAAAAATGGCAGAAAACATCTTTAGGGGATCAAAAATAAGCCTGAACATACAATTTTATAATTTTGCAACAATGGGTGGCTGCGTAAGAGCTCTCCAAAAAATTCAGGATAATTTGACGACAAACAATTCCCCGCGCAGTAAATTTCACTTATTTGATTTGTCTCGGAAATATCCCTAACTATTATTTTTTGTCTGCTACTTTCAGGGTCATTAAAATAAACGTACTTGAGCATTAAAAGCATAATTAAACATGGTAGCCAGTTCTTTGGCATACTGTTCCGATTTCCCAGTTTCTGTCCCGTATAGTATTGTAGCCTTAACTCGTTTGGACAAGGCTCTACCGTAGAGTTTAGAAGTAAACTTCACTGCTCTGGCAATCTGTTTGAAGTGGAATTTCCTTTTCATTGGATTATTCTCAACTGGTTTCTCCCATTTATGTGTCTTCCATGCATTTTCCTGAAAGGTTCGGTTTGTTAATATAACCTTATAAGTAATTCAGTAAAATTATAAAGTAAATATTATCACGGGTGCCTTACTTAATAACTCATTTATAAACAGTTTTACAAGTTGGTATAGTGAAAGGGAGACGGCTTAACATGCTCTCCGAGGCACTTAATGGCGTTGTTAAACAAATGTACTTTTTTTTAAAATTAAAAACTCATTGGTAGGGGTTTGAACCAGGGACCTAACTAAGTGTTTTTAAGGCTAAGGTCTTACCAACTCGGCCACCACGGAGGCCGTATAAGGATTTTTTTTTTCATTTTCAGGGGCGCTTAATCCCAGTAATTGCGTAAATAATAATTTTCCCGCATATGGAAATTGTTGTCAGTCTTAGGTGACAAGAACTCTATAACTTCGTCTCTATAACTTCGTTAGGCCGACCGACCGGTCTCGTTACCACCGTCCATACAGATGCAAAGGCCGTCAAGTGACCTAATCATGTTCCGGTTTTAGTCCGGTTCACCGGTTTTCAGGAGATTACTGGATCGATGTCGAGGTGGTAGTCTCCTTTCAGGGTGCGGTAACGAAATGGTTAGTTGAATTGACGATAAGGCAGATTAAAATATACTCATAATGCGATTCGTCCTTGTCCGTTTTTTTAAGAATATTTATTGATTGACCCCATTCATGGACTTTGTACGTCTGCTCACCTCAGGGTAGGTACAAATTCATATGCTGTGCTCAAATAAAAAAAAAATATATCAGTCAATATAAATTGTATAGTTACTACACGACGGTATTGAGCAACTTCATTTTTGATACACCGGAATTTTATTATAACAATGGATGTAGAGACACAAGTCTTGCTCCAATACAAAAATATAAAATATTTTTTAATTAAAAATAATCTGCAGCCCTTTTTTTTAATTTCCATACGCAATTTCATTTAGTACCACTTTCCGAAGAGATTGCTTTTGCGAGTTTTGAAAGTATATTAAAAATTAAATAACGAAATATAAACTTAACGAAATAATGAACGCAATCATATTTTTTTTATTCTAAATTAATTAAGAGACTTTGGCCAATTAGTGATCATGCCAGTGATATATTATTATTAATATAAAAATATTAACCGCCGGGTAATCAAACTCAGTACAACATTATTTCCCGGACATAATTCTTCATAGACCTTAGGGCTATAATGACTTATTTCTTATTTTCTCTGATATACGTATAATGGGATACTGTTGAGCATGTTGTGTAACTAATATATTCTAATATACCTGATAATCATAAGATGGCCTTATGAAGTAAAGTGCCATTTCTTGATGAAACACTGGTGTTAAACTCGAAGACATTGGAGGCACCACCCATATCCAATCAGCTGGACATCCTGATCTGTTTTAATTAATAGAGAAGGGTATAAGTTAATTTATAGTAGGTACTAGTTATAGATATAAATGTCATTCATAAATTATAGACTATAAAAAAAAATACAAGTGACTTTGAATTCCATGCCTGATGGTAAGCGGACCTACAAATTCAATAATAAAAATAATATTCTATCATTTGTGCCTTAAAACAAAAAAATCCTAGCATATACATAGTTTCCTGAGGGAAGACTTAACCAGAAATATAGCATGGTCACTGTCGAAATTACTTAAAATTTGATTAGTAGTTAAATTGTGCAGTAGTAGTATATCTACTATATATACTATACTATAATATGATTTATAAAAGTAGTATATGTATTGTATGTATATTTAAGTATTTACATGTAATATTTAAGCAGCAATATACTATTCGCTAGATGTCCTTTAAATTGCTATTTTGCTTTTGCACCCTAAAAATTATCTTTCACTCTCAAAAAAGGTTAGCTGGTACTTGGTAGAAAATACCTATAGCTTTAAGTTCGCCTATGTACAATTTTATTTTGTAATTACCTATGTGCAATAAAGTATATTAAATAAAAAAATACCTGCTTCTATTCTCATTATCCAAATGTTTAATGAACTGCTCTGACGCAGAATGATGATCCACGATGACTACATTCTCCTCCATGAAGCTGTGCAGCACGGCCACGTTTACCTCCACCAGAGCCTTATCTTTCCATAAGGTAGCTGGGCAACTGGTATCTAAGCCCATTCGAGTTGCAACTTTCTAATGAAGAAAAAAAATATTTGTATTTTAAAATCGAATTCTATTAATTGATTTTTAAATATTAAGTATTTTAAGGTTTGTTACAAGGTATTTAACTAAAATTTGAAGTTGATGAGCAGTATTAGTTTTTTTAAAGGGTTTTAGAAAAAAAACTATTTATCTACTTCTCCTTGCTGCTCTCACTTTCATTTTTAAAACCCTTTTCAATACAAAATATTAAGTCTAAAATTTTAGGTTTTCTACCGAAATTTTCTCCTTCATTTCTTCGCCGTAAATGTATTTTTTGCATGCGTATAATATATTTCATGCTTATATTTAAATTGTTTTATATTAAATACTGTTTAAGCAGTAATTAAACTATTCTATATAACTCCTAGGTTTTACAACGTTAATCAAATAAATATATGATCTAAATTAGCTAACAAAGCTGGAAGGTGGAAAATTTACATGACGTGACATTATACCAATGATGTGTTTTATTAGTTAATTTTAATAAAGGATTAATTAGTCAGTGTTATACAAAGTGACTTTGAAAGGATGTACTTTGGGCTAATATGAGATTCTGCTGATCAAATTGAACAATTTTTCCCATGGAACCATGTGTCGCAAATGAAAAAAAAAAATGCCTTCTGCATACAAACTCCATATCCAGCGAAAAAAATTTTATTTTATTTTCGACACATGGCTGTATGGGAAAAGTTGTTCGATTTGATCAGCAGAACCTCATATTAGACCAAAGCACATCCTTTCAATATAACTTTAATGACTCTTGTTAAAAGAAAAAAAGAGATAATTACGAGTATACTCGTATGTTAAACGTTAATTAAATAATTTAATTGTTAAGTTACGTTTAAACTAACCTCAGTCAAATTATATCGATTAGTATCACAGAAATTTCTGCAACCGATCTCGGTGCTCATGTACCAGCCATTAAAGGCAGTTCCAGTAAACTCCAATCCACCACAGTCCATCCTCATGTTGGAGACAGCTGGTAAAGCATACCACTTCATATCCAGCTCTTCAAACCACTCGTAGCTGTTTATAAAATAAAAAGTTTAATATTACATTTTTGATGTTTAAAGCAGAAGCTATAAATTCATATATATCTAGCAGTTTTAGATATAAAGAAGCAAAATTACTAAAAAACACTCTCCCAAAGAATGTCTTTGGGAATACCTATAAACGTGACAATTGTATATAATAAAAAAAAATACAGTAGCTGTGCCTCGCGAATTAACCCGCCGTAATTTAAAAGAAATCGGATCCAAAATAAAGTACAGCCCATCAACTCGCTGATAATAGAACTTCCTAAACTTTATAGGTAAAATTATTTTAAAAATCGGTTCAGTAGTTAAGGAGTTTATCCGGAACAAACAATCAAATCTTTTATATAATATATTATTAGTATATATAGTATAGGTACTTACGTGGGATGTGTCATTGGAACCTCCAAAATGATATCTTTGGGTACATCAAATAGTTCAGGATCTCTTCCATCAGCTGATAGTACCAGGGGAAGAATATCCCATGCAGTTCCTGGTGGTTTCCAACCAAGTTTTATACAAATCTATGAAAGAAACATCAGACCATTATATTATTTCCAATTGCAATCATTATAAAATGAACTTTCGCAAAATAACGTCTGATTTAATTAAATATATATATATATATATATATATATATATATATATATATATATATATATATTTATTGATACCAAACAAAAATACATCAGTATTAGGTAATGCACATCAAAACAAGTAAGTAAGTATGTGTTAGAAGGTTTGGTTCCCTGTCCCCCGTGCTAGGTCGCCCTGTGTTACGGGAAAATATCAGACCATTAGTTTAAACTATATTGAAAATTAGTACCATCATCAAAATTCATCACTGACCATGATTGTAATTCTGTATTGACAGTGGTAATCAAAAAGTCCATGAATGGGGACGATCAATTGGTCATTTCAACTATGTCAGCAATCTTAATATCTTGGCTGCTTTGCTTTAATGATAATATTTATTTATAATTTTAATATGTTATATATTTATCACTTCTCATGCTCTGAAAGTGCTTATTTGTGCAGGATATAGCCTGCACAAAATCGAATTTTGTGCACGTATCTACTCATAAATGTATTTATATTAAGGCAAAGAAAATGAGCCATACAGCCAAACACAATAAGAAGTTCATAGATAGAATTTGTTATTTTATAATATTTACTTAAATTTATTTGCCTTATGTGTTTTTTAAGACATAAAAACAATTTCCATCAGTATTCAAAACTGTACTATTTTTTATTTAAATTTTAATTAAAGAAATATTATGTTATACTACTGTTTTATTTCCTCCCAATCGAAGTGAAAAGCAGAGTTTATAACTCGTCTACAAAAACATTTTATCCTCGACATTACTATCAGCCCTCGCCTTCGGCTCCGGCGCTAAAAGTCTCAGATAAAAATGGTTCGTATTGTGCACTTGTTGTAAAATATAGGTACTATGACAACATGCTTATTGTCAGATCGATGTGAGGTTACATACTGAGCTCTTCTAAAAGGTTCTACGGTTTATTATGTCAATAAAACCTAATCTAATTAAAGTATGATCGAAATTCTTATCGAAAATAATTTAATCAAATCGTGAAAATTAAACAGTTTTATTCAACGTTGCAGCTGAAATCCAATAATAAACAAATTTCTAAATTCAAATCATAAGGGAACAAAATGAGAATTCTATTTTGGTAGAATTTGAAACGTTTTTTGACCTATATAAACCCCAAAATTTATAGGAGCCAAGCCAAGTTAACAAAAGCTAGTATATCAATATAAAAAAAAATATATTGTGTTGGGATGATTCAACGCTTCAGTTAATATTAGGGATCGACGTAACATGATTATGGTTAACGGCAGACCAACTTCACACAATATAAAAAACTACGCATTTTTACTTGAAAAAGCTTTTTTTTACTATATTTAAAAAGAAATAGATATTGTAAGCCTAGGTTTTCTATTGTAGGTGAAAGTTTCATTTTATTTATTTATTCGAATCACTGACTATATAATTTTAAACATAAGTTTATTGTTGTATACTACATATGGAATATATGTAGGTACCATGTAAAAAACCTAGACCATGTAAAAAAACTACATTGAAATCTCTGTTTTGGAGTTACAATGCCAGACAGACAAAGATAGTCAAATTTATAACACCTCTATTTTTGTCGTCGAATGTCAAAATGGCGTAAATTATGTATGTATCAGATGCGTTAAACTATAAAATAAATAATAGTACAAGTAGTTAAACGCGCGATACTGCATTATGATACATTACATACATATCATCACGGGTGCCTTAAGGCGCCAGAGACCGCCTAGACGGCCTCAGGGTACCCAGCGGAGGGGTTTTAATCCCACCTCGTCCTAGCCGATGGTATGAGAATATTTAAAAACGCGTTAAGTGGCGAAACTTGTAAGGTATGCATAATTCCAAACTATAGGAATTTCCTTGCAGTAAACTACCCTCAGAGATAGTGATAAGATAACTTTATATGTGAATGAAATTTCTTTATTATACAAAAGCTTTATATTATTTTACTAAGCTCTTATCTACCAGTTAACCTTTGGGAGATCCACAAATACAGAGTACCTATCCAAATTTAAATACATGATGACTTTGAAAGGATGTACTTTGGGCTAATATGAGGTACTACTGATCAATACGAAAAACTTTTCCCATGGAACTATATGCGACAAATGAAAAAAAATATTGCCTTCTCCATACAAATTACCAATTTGTATGGGGTTCCATTTTTTTTTTTCATTTGCGACACATGGTTCCATGGGAAAAGTTGTTTGATTTGATTAGCAGAACCTCATATTAGCCCAAAGTACATCCTTTCAAATTCACCCTGTATATTACTATACTACTAGTTAAGAAATATATACCTATATATAAAATACAGGAACAGTCCTATTATGATGATTCTTCCTACAAAAATATTGTAATAACGCAGTATCGCGCGTTTAACGCACAGTGTAGTAGTAGAGTCGTTATAATATACAAGTTATTTGTATTGTTTTATTTTATGCTTTTTGGCTAATTACAGAAGTTTATTTTTTTATTTTTTATTGAAGCACGGCATGTGAAATTGTTTTACACCAAGGATCACAGATACGATTACGAAATGGGCGGCAACAGACGAATTTGCATTACGTATCCTCACTGATAAAAAATATAGTCAAATCAAACGACCGTTTCGTAACTGTACCCTAAGAAAAGACTACCACTTCAACAAAAAATGAGTGCAGTAAGCTTCTGAAAACCGGTGAACGCACAGAATAAACGCGAAACATTAGTACATAAGTCGTGCATCATACAGATGCATGGGCGGTAATAACCATCCACTCAGATATTAAAGTTCAAAGCGATCGCTATATCTATTATCAAAATAATGTCCACAATTACTAGGTCTTTGCTATTGGCTTTATATGGTCATAAGCTGGACTCACATCAGTAAATTCGATTCGCATTGGATCCCCGACTACGGACCCATCGGTCTGTCTGTAACCAGCATAAGCCACTAACTGAGGATTCCATATCCTGTAGTCGTGTTTGCCATCCGTGCGCTGCTTAAATACTGTAATCGCAGACCTGAAACACATGTTTGTGTAAATTGTATGAAGGTAACACCAAAAACGTCACCTGTGTCAATATGTTGATATTTATGATAACCTTTTTTAGGGTTTAGTATAGGTACTTTAAAATATTATAATAATATACTGGGTGATTTTTGTTACAGTGGAAAAATAAATGCCTATCACTGATATAGAACCCATTTTTTAAATAAAATTGGTAGGTAAGTTTTTTCTTAAAAAAAAATGGCGAATATTTATTTATCAACATATTATTAAAATTACTCTAAATGTATATAATCTTTGTATCAAGCAAATAAAATAAACTTAGACAAGTAGCGGGGTCTCAATCGTACATTTAGTATAAAAGTTAAAGTAATTTTGTGCTTTAAGTAATTTTATCATTTTATCTTCTGGGCTTGTATGGGCGACACTAAAAAAGAAAAAATATACTTGTTTCATCATAGAGCACAATATATAGTTTTTCTACTGTGACAAAAACACCCAGTTATAAAAAAAAACAAGATAATGAGTTAGTACCTAATAAACACTGCGACAAGGTGACCACTTGCTCGATGAAGACTCAAAATACCATCGTCGAGGTGGGAATAAAACCACTTGTACTTGTATACCTGTCTATTCGCGGTATCGGGAGTACAATTATTTTGATGGAAATTGAAAAAAAAAAAAAAGAATCGTGCGGGGGACGATACATGTACAAAATTCTGGTTTTAAAAGACTACTCGAACTTATACTATACGTGGTGGCCGAGTTGGTTAGACCTTGGACTTAAAAACACTAAGGTCCCTGGTTCGAATCCCGGTGTGTACCAATGAGTTTTTAATTAAAAAAAATATGTACATTTGTTTGACAACACCACTATAGTGCCTCGGAGAGCACGTTAAGCTGTCGGTCCCGGTTTCACTATACCAACTTGTGAAACTGTTTACAGATGGGTTATTGAGTCTATTCAAAACATCGCGACGAGCTAGCCACTTGTTCGGTGTAGACTCATACCATCGGCTACGACGAGGTGGGATTAAAACCCCTCCGCTGGGTACCCTGGGGCCGTCTAGGCGGTCTCGGGCGCCGTAAGGCACTCGTGATGATATGTATGTACTCGAACTTAGCTAGATTTTTTATTACATTTTGAAAGATTTTACCTGATGTTTCCTTTATTTGTTGCATACTTGATATGGGTACACAAAGATTCAAACATACCACGTGCTGTAGTCACCTCCCGACAATCGAAAATCTGAAAAATATTATATATTTTTTATTATGTAAAAAAAAAGAAAAGAAAAAAAAAAAGAAGATTTTGATCGTTGGCCGAACAGCGGTCAGTGAGGCAGTATGGGTTGTAATTTTAGGTGGGAGGAAGGTCTCTATAACTTCGTTAGGACGACCGACGGGTCTCGTTACCACCGCCCATAGAGATGCAAAAACCGTCAAGTGACTTAGTCATGTTTTGTTTTTAGTCTTTGGGTTCACCGGTTTTCAGGAGATTACTGCATCGATTTCTTGTCGAGATAGTAGTCTCCTTTCAGGGTGCGGTTACGAAATGGATGGTTTAATTGATGATAAAAAAAAATAAAAAAAATGTTTGGTTGTTCGCAGGCGATAGACTTTTTAATAAACTAAATCTAAGATATAATATATAGAATAATTATTAAAATAACTTGAATTATTTTATTCATTAGCCATGTCATCATTATTAATGTTTCTCAATGTCATAACTTTCGAATTTTAAGGAAGAACATTATCAATTGACATCCTTTAAATGCCACATCATTAAATCTTTGAAACTTCTTCAAAGACTTAGATATATGTTAAGTACTCCTTTATGGGTAATCCTAAATATAAATTATTCGATCACGTTAAATTCTAAATATGGTAAATCATATAGGTATTTAATAAGAAAATCATGTTAGTTTTTTATGTATCAATTTAATATTTTTCTTTGATCAATTGAAAGTCTTGTTATAAGCGAGTAATATGAGCTGTATTTTATTTTCGATCCGATTTATTTTAGAGTCAGCCTCCGTACACTAGTGGTTGGGCCATTGGCGTTGTATCCGGAGGTCTTGGGTTTGATTCCCATGGCGAAAAAATGTTAGTACCTACGTTTTTTCTGTACAATTTGTCATGGACTATGTACACACATAGTACAAGCCTCGAGCTTAGTTTGTGACCAGAGCAATATGTGTAAATCGTTCTACATATTATTATTAATTTTAACGTAAACGCGGGTGAAACCGCCGGTCACTACTAATAGTTAAATAAATATAAATAACTACAGTTAAAGAGTTAAATCATTTTAAGTATGTATGTAGATTAAAATTGCTACCATGTAGTTTATGATATATTTTTTTTCACATGATCTCTTATCTTGCACCATATAACATCTATATACAATTTAGATACTCCTAAAGGTTAGCTGGTTAAATGCCTATGGCATTATACAAATTTGTATAAATATTTTAGTGCAATAAAGAATTTAAATAAGTAGGTAAGTAAAACCCTAGAAGTCCTAAAAATCTAGAATAAAGTATTTGGTAATATTATTCTCTTATATGGCAGAAAATGATTGACAGGTCAAGGGAATCAGCTAACCACCTAGTCTTACACTAGTTGGTTATGTAGTGTATGTTCGGTTCGGTAGTATTTTTCATATTAAGATTTCCATTCCATCACATTTAAGTTCTAAATCTGATATCGAGGTATAATAAATATTTGTCGTTATTTTGTTAATGAATAGCTGCCTAACCAAACGCACTCTAAGACCTCATTATTAAACATTTTTTTTGACTATTCACAAATATTTGTAAAGCTTTACATGAAATAAATGATTTTGACTTTGACTTATTTTAAGTTATATCCACGTACCTATTAGGTAATCCTAGTGTGATGAATTTGAAACAATCATTTTTTTGTATTTACCTGTAATTTCTTCCACTGAATTCTACCAATACAACGTGTAGCATTTCGCCAAGCCAATTTACATCCATATGATAGTTCTGAGGAGTTCAGCTGATAGGTTCCAGTTTCTTTTAGTTCTTTCTTCACTTTCTCAAGGCGACGTGAGTGGGCATCTGAACTTTCTCTGTTAACAAATTGTTGGGATATATTTAGTTTATTTTCAATATCATCAACGTTTCAGCCCACTGCTGGAGAATGCCTCTTCCAAGGCCCATTCTTTCAATTAATGAAAACCTTTACAATTTATAGTAACTAATACTAGCATATTTTGATTTGTATAAGCTCCAGTTGCACCAAAGTATCCGTCAAAGTAATTGTATCGATTAAAGTTAAAAATAACGTCGAATATACCAGTTTAATTTTGAAAACTAAATGATAGCTGGTACATTCGACGCCATTTACATTACAATTACTTTAACAGACACTTGGTGCATATCAGCCTTAGACATGTGGGTGGTGCGACGTTAGAAAATAAGCTCTATCTCGTTCGATGATTTCTCTATTACATCTCGTTAACAAAAAAGAATAAACCTTTAAGTTTATTATTTTAAATCCTGGCTAATGAGAAAATTAAAAAATTACAAGACATATTAAAAAAAAAACAATAACCAATGTGGTACAAGCCAAAGACGTCATGTATTCGTCCTGTACTCTATATGTATGATGTATTCTTCCCTGTATCACGCCACAGGAATTGACAGACAGAAACCAATTAGTGCACTTTAGTGCTGATATAAATGCGGACGTATCGCCTGTTCTAAAACGTATTTTTTTGCGTTTCTACTTATATATTAAAATTTTTGCGTTTCTACTCTTTGCTTTAATGCTTTTTTTTTAGTGGCATTTATATTAATATAATAGCCAATGACAAATAACGCCCAACTAGGGCCCTATCTGCTTTAATGCTTCTCCTGATATATCTGACTTCCATTTAAGTAAGAGATCAGGGAAGAAAATATTCCAAGAATTAATACGCTTCTTGATTTCTAAAATGTATTCTTAGTGCTTTAAATACCATTTTGGATTTGAATGAATAATTTATTTATTTCCATTTGTATATAATAATAATATGTATCTACCTACATAGGTATTGAATTGTAATACTCGTATTTTCTTACCTGATTTCCCACCTAAATAAAAATCAGTAGCTACCACGACTTTTGGCAAAAACGGTTATAGCCGTTAGTAACTATAGATGGGATCAAGACCGCTTTATTTTTCAAATAACCTGTCTCATTGGTACTGTCGTATTGGTTAACCCTATCTATAGTTAGGTACTAGCGACTATAGTAAAAACTGTTAGCCAAAACTCGTGGTTGTTAAAATAGTATGAAAATAAAGGTGTATTTTGGGTAAAAGACAGAGGAATGACTAGTAATCCAACGCGGAAACGTGCTATGGGTACTTCTTCAAGAAATTCTTGATTGTTTTTGGTCACTCCTTTAATTATTTTTGCTAATAGTTTGTATTATTAAGATAAGATTTTAATGTGAGATGGTTTTATAGTTCTGTTTTGTTAATTATAGAGTTGAAATTCAGCGGGTACGTACATATATGGTTATTAAATTAATAACCATAATATGTATGAATGTATATGTATGCTTAAAAAATATTAAAATTATATATTTTTATTTGCATTAGCTGTTTTCATCATAGTCGGTCATCTAATAAGATACATAAATAAAACACAGTATAATAATTTGCTATATTTCGCCATATTAGGGCGTCTTCACGCAACAATATAAAAAAAAAGTTTCATACATTTTTGCTGTAGTTATGGCAAGGATGCATGGAATATTTTCTTTAGCATTTGTATTTTTTTTTATTAAAAATATAATAATTGTCATGTTATAAATATATTACGTTATACCTGCGTATTGAAGAGTAGTATTGTCTAAGAAAATCTTCGGCTTCCTTATACACCTCATCTGAGGTTCTGGGTTCCTCTCCCCGTCCAGGAATGTTCATTATACTGGACATGCATAGTTTTTCTGTACATTGTGTATCCTGAAAACATACAGAATGTTCATGTATTTTTTCCTACATTAATATCTAGAACATTTATTTTACTTCCTGGGTCACAAACAAACTAAACCTATGGCCTTATTCATAAAAAACTTATTGAGTCCTTCAAGAACACTATAGTTATAGAAGGTTTTGTCTTTTTGCCGCATATTCATTTTTGTAAAAAAAGAGACAATATATTCTATAACTAAACTTATTGAGTCCTTAAAGAACACTTTAAGGACTCAATAAGTTTAGTTGGTTATGTTAAATTTAAATTATATAATGTGGAGACTCTTCTGATACCTATCATGAAAAAAAAGGCGTACGTCGATGACACATATTTACATATGTGTCATACATTATCCTTTTTAATATAGTATGATATTAAATTTTTAAAGATAATAATGCAATGAAATAAATACTGGTGGGCGGGACTCGAACCCACAAACCTGGCTTTCGCGGCAAGGCGCTCAACCGCTGAGCCAACCAGTCAGTCCTTACAATTTTTTTCATTGCTTGTTATCTACTTATATACAGACGCTCTCTATTAGCTTTCTTATAATAACTCTATACGAGTGAAGTTAGAAGTCCTAGTTTCTAATACTAGATGGCCGAGGAGTCTGTTTTAGGTTCGTGGGTTCGAGTCCCGCCCTCCAGGAATTTTGTCATTGCATTTTTATCTTTAAAAGTTAAATATAAGATTATCCTAATAAGGAATTTATAAAAATGCATTAATATACCTAGTACCTATAGGCTTTTAATTCGGAATACAATAGAATATAAATATTTTATTGCAGTAAAATGTTTTACAAAACCATTTCTGGCATGCAATTTTACAAAAAGTACGAGTACAAGACAAGAATACAACAAACATTGAATCAATTAAGTACCCATTTATAAATCAGACAACACTAAATTATATTCACAATCATCAATTTAAGCTATTTACAATAACGCCCACTTATTATAATTTAAAAAATCCTTCATACTAAAAAATGCGTTATCCATTAACCCTTATATTATTAATCCTTCAAATGTATTTTTAATGTACTATTTGCTAAGGTTTTAAATTCATTAGGTATATTGTTATACACTCGTATTAAAATAACAAATGTCTTTCTATTAAAAAAACGGTAGACACCAAAAATTACAAAGTTATAAAAAAAAATAACTCAGTATTTTTTAGCTTATAATATACATATATAATAATCCTGACGTGTTTTATTACAAGGAAAAATCAGCATATCGCCAAAACCAATTTTGTTTATAAAATTCTGAATTAGTAGTAGGTATGTATTTGAACAATTTAGTTGTATGCATAAACATGACATAAACAGTAATTATAAACGGAATTCATAGATCTATTATTAGCGTATTAAGACATCCTTCTGTTTAAAGTGAGGCATTAATTATAAGAACAAATACTCAAAATGATTATGTAAAAAAACATGTGTACCAAAGTATGATTTATTAATTTGTTTATGTTGTAGCCCGGACGTTTAATCATTATGCAATTCGGCTAAACAATTTAATAAACGATGGCATTTTATTTATTTCTAGTTTATTTTCAGAAATAAATAAGTTTACATTATTATTGTATTACGATTTTTTTTATAGGAGCACAGCTTAAAATCGGGTAGATACAAGGTCACACACCTTGTATCTACCTGATTTTAAGCAGACCTTCAAAGTCTATGAATGGGGTCGATCAATAAATTGTTGTTTAATAATATTTATCGATCCCACTATGCTATATAAACGATGCGGTTACGAAATGGGCGGCAACAAGGACGATTTTTTAATATTTTTTATTGGAACGTGGAATGTGACTTTGTATCTACCTGGTGGTAAGCAGACCTACAAAGTCCATGAATGGGATCAATCAATAATTGTCCTTAAACAACTTTGATCACCCAGACTTTGCCGGCTAAATGATGCGATTACGAAATGGGCGGCGACAAAGACGACATTTCTCTGGTCACAACCTAAGCTCTATTTTGATACTATGTATTTTTGGTATAATATAATAATTATTTAAAAAATATTAGCCTATTTTAATAATATCCTCGTTACTTTAATCAACCGCCAGTTTCGTAACCGCACCCTGAAAGGAGACTATCTCAAGAAAACGAGCAGTCGTCTCTTGAAAACCTATAATTAACATAAAAGTCAGAGTAAGTTACAAACTTACAAATTTTAAGAATTTGTTTTTTTCTAAAATATAATAGGTTATTGCTTAATAGTTGGAAACGTGTAAAAACTGTTTTTTTAATATTTATTATTCATTAGTTACCAACCTTTGTTTATGTTCTATATTGTTATCGTTTTTCATTGGAAATTGAAGCAACACATTCAATCTTATCAAAATGTATTTATTACAGGTATGGCAATGAAGGCAACTCACCAGTAAGGTATACCCATAGCGATACTAATATCAGGGTGAATTTAAAAGGTTGTATTTTGGGCTAATATGAGGTTCTACTAATAAAATTTAACAACTTTTCCCATGCGACACGCAAATGAAAAAAAAAATTTCTTCTCCATACAAACTTAGTATTGAAATTACCAATTTGTATGGGGAAGCCAAATTTTTTTTCATTTGCGACACATGGTTCTATGGGAAAAGTTGTTGGATTTGATCAGTAGAGCCTCATATTAGGCCAAAGTACAACCTTATAAATTCATTCGGTGTAAGTTCGAAAGTGTCTGTCTGTCTGTCTCTTTGGGACACTTTTACATCAAAACTAATGAACCTATTTTGATGAATTTTGGTAGAGAGGTAAATTGAATACTGGGAGCAAAATAGGTTATATTACATTTATATATACGTACAGGGATTGCAGATATACAGGAGTATTTGTTTTAAGAGCTAATTAGGAAAAGTTTAAAATATACCAGATTCAAAGAACTGGTCTATGAAGCAAGGTTGGGTAAATTAAAATATTTTCGAATCTATATTAACTATCTGTAGAATATTTTAACTTTTTTTTAAAGTAATAATATTAATAATATGTAGGACAATTTACACTCTGGTTACAAACTACGCTTCAGGCTTGTACTATGTGTACCAGATACAACGATATAATTTTTTATTATTTTTATTTTATTATTAAATAGAATTTGTATGAACTTGACAATCTTTATGCATAATAATAAAAACTAAAATCAAACCACATTCCCTTCTATACCGCCAAAAAGGATATTAGATAGCCAATAAACCTACACATATCCGGGTCAACATAACACTTGCCTTGATCTATATGAGACTGAGAACTGCGGGTTTTTTCTCTCAAATAATCTTCATTCAAATTGTTTTTTTTGATACCATTTCGTCTCGACTTTAAAATCCATTGTTGTAAAATGATGTGTAATGGTTGGTTATTTAACGCCTTGGCAGGTATTTCCAGTATCCGTTTTAAATCCGGCCATTCTTTAATTATACTACTTTGGTTTCCTTGTGCAATTTTATTATGCGGCAATGATTGATTGAATTATTATTATATGCCTATGTCGGTAGAGTATCTAAGTGTTAAATTTAATAATAGGTAGGTGTTTTTTCCTTTAACGGCAGGTATTCCGGGCTGAATTAGTGCTAAGAAATAATATTCAAAATGGCAAATTGAGGTAATAAAAAACATAATTCCACATTTTATTTGTATTTTTATTTGGCATATTCTTATTTTGAAGTAGAATTATATAAACTTAAAATGACTTTAGATTTTATTTCGATCGAGCTAAGTAATATTATTTACGTTTTGAGTCCCACACAAATACCTACCAATAAAATGGTCTCCCATGACAAATATTTTCTTCACTATTTAAAAGGTATAATTTTCACAGTCATAACTTAATTTAAAAATCAGCAATACAAGAATACGCCCCTTTAAGTTAGCTATGCGGTTACACTCGCCATTTAATTTTTATGGTTACCGCTTGTTGTATTTTTTGGTTAATTTTTCTTTTTGCTCGTTTCCTAAGGATCGTAGTGTAAAGTTAAATGGCCTTGTTCAAGATTATATGCAAATCCTACTGGTAGTTTCAGAGATTAGAGCGTACGAAAAAAATCAACAGCTTTATTACTACTATTAGTTTAGATTATATTACACGCCATTGGCAGAAAAGCAGATTGTGAGTTTGATTTCCACTAAAAAAAATCGCAAAATAACGTAAGTACGATTTTATTATCTATACTAATATAATAAAGATGAAGAGTTCGTTTGGTAAAACGCGCTAATCACAGGAACTACTGGTTCGAATTGAAAACATGTTTTAGTTTTGGGTAGACCATTTATCGAGAAAGGCTATATATATTATTTTATAAGAAATGTATTCGTTTTGAGGCCTTCCTTTGCGTGCACTGCGTAAACTGTTAAAATTGCGCAGACGATGTTGCGAGTTTCAGCTACTCGTAGTTATCAATATTACAGTGTGCATTGGTCTGAGAGTTTATAACATAAAATACATATAGTATATTATGTTATATACGTGGTGGCCGAGTTGGTTAGACCTTGGACTTAAAAACCCTTAGATCCCTGGTTCGAATCACGGTGTGTAACAATGAGTTTTTAATTAAAAAAAATATGTACATTTGTTTGACAACACCACTATCGTGCCTCGGAGAGCACATTAAGCTGTCGGTCCCAGTTTCACTATACCAACTTTTGAAACTGTTTATAGATGGGTTATTGTGTCTATTCAAAACATCGCGACGAGCTAGCCACTTGTTCGGTGTAGACTCATACCATCGGCTACGACGAGGTGGGGTTAAAACCCCTCCGCTGGGTACCCTGGGGCCGTCTAGGCGGTCTCGGGCGCCGTAAGGCACCCTTGAATATATGTGTACATATAGTATCGTTGTTTCTAGTAGTACCTAAAAGTCTAGAGCTTAGTTTGTGACCAGCGGCCACATTCTGTTTCTTATAACGTGAGCGTTAGATTGTCAAAATAACGAATTCCGTTATTAGTGCTTGCTCCTCGAATCAGCGAAGGTTAAACAACTACTATTAGATTGTCAAAATAACAAAATCTTTTACGTATAGTTGTCACCTCCCAGAATGATAAAAACTGTCAAAGCACCTGTAACAAATGGGAATAAAGTGCTTGCCTTTTTTAGTTACTATTGTCGATGATTGTTCAATGTTATTTTTAAATGATTTCCTTATTTTAACAAGATTCGCGACGAGCTAGCCACTTGTTCGGTGTAGACTCATACCATCGGCTACGACGAGGTGGGATTAAAACCCCTCCGCTGGGTACCCTGGGGCCGTCTAGGCGGTTTTGGGCGCCGTAAGGCACCCGTGAAGATATATATATATATATAACTTTTTAAAGATTTAACGTGTTTGTTAGATTGTCAAAATATTTTGACATCCATAACAAAGTTAGGGGGAACTTATTAATTACAGCTATTCAAATTTTTATATTCTAACTTCAACTTAATTAAGACTATAGGAGGGGGGACTATATAAAGTTCCCCCCTTCCCATCTCCCACACTTTATGTAAAAATCCTTTCTTACGTTATAAAAGAAACCTATGTTTCATATTTCAGCTTTTTGGACTTATTGGTTTGGATGTGCGTTTATTATAGTCAGTCAGGACCAACTTATAGTATAGATTATATTGAGTCTTTTGGATTTTCATATATACCGTTCTTATATAAATTTTATTAATAAGGTAATTTTGTTTTGTTAATATTATGAAGAAAACATCTTTTTGATAAGTCACGCACTTTACGCGTAATTGATGAACGCATTTTTAATTTTGTAATATATTTCAATAAAATTATTTTACAACTGTTTTGTATAATTTTTAATATCGTATAATAATAATAATAATAAAAATATTTATTTTCACCACAAAAATACAATAACAAACAAGTTTGTGCCCTGGCTCCTGAACTAGTCGTGAGACTGTATCTCAGGAGCCAGTGCTCTTCTCCTGGTACATGATAATAGCTTACATTCAAATAAATCACAAAATACAATAAATAAAATAACATTAATATATATATTTATATACATGAAAATATATACCAATAATACATCCATATGCGTATATATGAATAATACATCCATAGTAGTATATTAGAATTGTGTGTATGTGTGGTGTGGGTGTGTACATGTGATATGTATGAGTGTGTGTGTGCCTGTATGTATGAGTATATATATGTTTGTGTGTGTGTGTGTGTGTGAGAGAGATTTATATTAGTGTGTTATGTATGTATGTCTGTGAGCTTGTAATGTTTGTGTGCGCGTGTGATGCTAGTTCTTGCCTTTTATGTCAATAAAAGTGGAGTGAGTACATACTCACTCTACATAGAGTGAGAGTGCCTGTAGTAAATGAGTTTATTCATTGATCCAGTTAAAATATAGACTTTAGAAACTCTTCAGTCTCTTCATAGTTTAAATTCATCAGCCAGGTTTTAGTTTTTAATTTACAGGCCGCAGAAGGGAGGGCATAGATGTCCAGTCTGTGGTTTATCTTGTTATATAGAACAGAGCTGGCAATGTAATATTGCCTTTTGGCAAGGGCTGTTCTTGAGGACTCCACACTGCAAACACGATTTCGCCTCCTTTTGTGGTTTTCGTAGTCCATATTGTACTGCAAGACAGTGTGTTTTAATGCGATGACCTGTAGCACATAGAGTTGTCTCACGGTCAGAACTTTTGTCTCGTTGTATAGCAGGACAGTGGGGTATCTGTATGGTTTTCTACACATGACCTTGAGAACAGCTCTCTGCGCTCTTTCTAGGCAAAGAAATGCTGTCTTGTTAGCACCTCCCCATGCAGTGATGCAGTATGAGAGTGTGGATTGTGCCAGGGAAGTATATACTAATTTCAGAGTATCAGGACCTGCCGCCGATCTTAGAGTCTTGAAAACGTATATAAGTTTCCTAATTCGATTACTTAAGACGTTGATTTGGACATGCCAATTAAGCAAATGATCTATATGGACCCCAAGGTATTTTACACTGTTAACATGGGCAATAGTCATGCAGGAACAGATGTCAGCAGGACTATGTATACCAGAGTGTGCCTTTATATAGTAGGTACCTAGCTGAGGCTGTGATGAGTTTGTAAGAGAGAACGCAATGAACTTGGTTTTTTCTAAATTTAATGTGAGTAGATTACCTTCAAGCCATTCCAACACAGCCCCAAGGGAATTATCCGCATGGCGACGAGCATCTTCCCAACTATCTCCATCCACAACAAGAACCGTGTCATCTGCATATGTAATTATTTTACAGTGTGGAAGTGACAGTTGACACAATTCATTGATGTACAGCAAGAATAAAGTTGGTCCCAGCACGCTGCCCTGCGGCACTCCATAGTCCAGCAAGGCCTCATCACTAGTATATTCCCCAATCCTTACACATTGGGTTCTATCTGTGAGATAGTCCTTAAAGATATTAAGTGCTGTGCCTCTGATGCCGATAGTTTCCATCTTGTTTAGTAGGATGGGGACAGAGACAGTATCAAATGCCTTGGTAAGATCGAGGAAGATACCTAGAGTTTTTTTGCCTTTGTCAAGATTCCTGGAGATCTGATCAGTCAGTTGTAAGACGGCATCTTCTGTAGACATCCCTCCCCTAAAACCATATTGGTTTTCAGCAATTACTTTGTTATGGTCTAGGAATGATGTAAGTCTTTTGTTAAGTACCCTCTCCAGTATCTTCGATAGTGTTGTAAGCACTGAGATGGGTCTATAATTATTGACACTGTCTCGGTCGCCGCCCTTATAGATAGGGTGTACTATTGCCTTTTTAAAGACTTTGGGGAATACACCAGTAGTGAGACTTAAATTGCATATATGAGTGATTGGAACTACCAAAAATCCACTACACATTTTTAAAACAGTAGTAGGAATACCGTCCCAACCAGATGCGCAATTATTGCGAAAGCTCCTTATTATTCCCTCTACCTCAGCCGTATCCACATCCAATACTCCCATCGAATTACCCAATAAATTATTTGGTTTTAATAGCAAGGGAGTCACACTGTTATAAGCTTGTTTATAGGTAGCTTGATTTTGTAGAATTTTTATTGCAAGCTGCCTACCAATGTTCGCAAAGTACTGGTTAACAGTATTAGTTGATGAAATTGCGTTATCAGAGTGAAGTAGCTCCGTGGGTGCATTAGATGACGATTTTAGATGTGTTATCCTTTTTATAACATCCCACGTAGCTTTTGGGTTGTTTTTAGCCTTATCAAATTCATTGCGCTCATAATTACTTTTAACTTTTTTAAGTATTTTGTTACAAAAGTTCCTGTATCGGGTGTAAGTGATTTTAATAATAGCATTATCCGGGGAGCTCCTGTGTTGCCTGTGCAATTTGTCACGATTACATATACATCTCATAAGACCAGGTGTTATCCAAGGTTTAATATTCCTTTGTTTACGGGGTTTATATACGATACGAGTGTTAGATTTAATACTATTAGATATCAGATTAACTAGCAGTTCAGAAGCTTGATTAGCACATGGTGATTGGAGTATTTTGGTAAAATTAGTCTTAGCAAGATCTGCACTGACAGCGTCGTAGCTGATGCTTTTTGTGTACTTTTGTGCTTTCACTCGTTTTATTGTACAGCCAATAGTAAACAAGACTGGCATGTGATCTGTGATACCCGAATCCAGAACGATGGTGGCGGCCTCCGCATTTGTTTTTAGTATGACATGGTCCAAACAAGTTAATTCTCGCGTTGGGATTAAATGTGCAGGTAACATTTGGTGGGATGCTAGGAGATTCAAATATGGATCCGCAGATTTATCTTTGCTATTTGACAGAATATTAATATTTAAGTCACCAATTAGGGCAATAGACTTGAATTCGGTTAGTGTAGTTAATAGAACATTTAGGCTATCTAGAAATTTGCTTATATCTTTATGAGCTGGAGTGCGATATATAGCTACTATTGCAAGTTCTTTTCGGTATTTGCAGATTAAACAATTAGCGTCTATTATTACTGGACTATAAAAAATAAATTTTATTAATAAGGTAATTTTGTTTTGTTAATATTATGAAGAAAACTTTTACAGCTATATTTTCAGATAATAATACAGACTTAAATATAAATATTAATTATTGCAGAAAAATCACGTAATTATTGAATAAATACGAAATATTGTTTGGTGGAGGAATTATATGAAATGTCAAATATATTTACGTCAAGTAAAATTTTGGTAAATACTGAAATTAAAGCAATATATGAAAAAGATTCTGATATTATATTAATAATCAGATGTAATAATATTTTCTACTTGGTGCCTAACAAGAATAACAATGAAAACTTAATAGAAATTATTAAAAATAGACCTACACGCTAACCGTAACCCATTCCGTAAAACCCTTGAAGAGTGATGCTACCAAGAATAATATTGTATACCCATGAATTATTTATTTTACAAGAGTTTGTTAGTTTTTTTTTAAATAATATTAGAAATAATTTATTTACCTACTTTAGATATTATTAGTTTGTTTATATAGGGTTTATTTTTCTGCTTTTTAGTATATATTTCAGTTCACTATTCCGATGTCCCAGCCTGTAAATAATGTAAATAGTTTTTTTGATGATGGCATCGCTTTAAGTATGTCACTGGATAATTTACTACAATGTCGCATCCAACCTCGGTTTTTCAAAGGTCAAAGGGGATTAAAGATTCATATAGGAAAAGTACATAAACCTTTATCCCTAATACATTCCCCGGCTTCTGTTGTCCCACCACCATCCACAGACGTAAACAACACTGAACCATTTTGACAAACATTATCAAATCTTAAATCATCAGTACCAATAGTGAAACGTATCCCTAGAGGGGCACGAATTACTGTCGCACGTACGTTTTCACATTATATAAAAGAAACAGTATCGGAAAATTCTCAAAAGGCTTGGGAGAATCTATTAGTTTTACCATATAAAATTTTGAATGTTAAAAAAGAAAACAAAAAATCTTTAACCTATTTGATCAAGCAAAATTGCAATAATATCCGACAAATTTCTGGCATTCAATATACTCCACATAGACATAATAGTAATTTAAATAATTTAATAGAATCAAAATTAAGTGATGGTGATATTAATGGAGCTGCCCAACTTTTATTCTCCAGTGACGTCTTCGCACCAAATTGTCCGGATACTCTGTCTAACCTGAAAGACAAACATCCATCCAGTCATACCAACGACAGCCATTGGCCTGATCCACCAAATCCTTTAGACGCTACTTTAACAGCTACTATTGATAATATATTAAGAGCTATATTTTATTTCAAAAGTGGTTCTGCCGGTGGTCTAGACGGCCTAATGCCGCAGCACCTAAAATACCTTCTTCAAGGGAGCTGCGGCGAAGCCGGCGAAACACTTTTGAAAGATATTACTGCACTGGTTAACCTTATGTTATCTGGAAATATTAATAATAACATTATAGACATATTATATGGCGCAAATCTCTGTGCATTATTAAAAAAAGATGGTGGTAACAGGCCCATTGCTGTAGGTACGACGTACCGCCGTATTGCAGCCAAATTATGCGTCAAATCATTAAATTTGACCAATTATTTTCAACCACAACAATTAGGATTTGGCTCAAAAGGTGGCTGCGAGGCGGCGATACACACACTTAGAACTTTTTCAGAAAACAATAGTGACAGTGTGATATTAAAGGTAGATTTAAAAAACGCATTCAATTCAATAGACAGAGGCGTCTTGCTGACCCAAATAAAAAATAAAATACCCAATGTTTATGGTTTCCTTTGGCAATGCTACTCTCAAAATTCTAAATTAATCTATAACAATAATCTTTTATATTCATCTGTTGGATGTCAGCAGGGCGATCCCCTTGGGCTCGCTATATTCAGTCTAGGCATTCATCCAATCATTCAAAATCTCTCATCAAACTTTAACGCATGGTACTTAGACGATGGGACTCTAGCAGGCGACACTAACCCTGTTCTTAATGATTTGAAAACCATAATTAACAAATTTGGGGAAATCGGTCTAAATTTAAACTTTACAAAATGTGAATTATACTTACCAAATTCTCACACACAAACAGATGAAATAGCAAATGAATTTAATAATTTGGCATCGGGCATCAAAATTATAACAAAAACTGATCATCGTCTCTTAGGGTCCCCTGTCTTTGACGATGCTATCCCTAATTTTATTCATGAAAAAATTCAAAATTTTAATTCAATTTTAGACCGCATATTCCAAATTAACACTCATATGGCTTTATTCATTATCCGGCATTGTCTTTTCGTTCCTAAATTCATTTACTATCTACGTTGTTCTCAAATTTGGAAATTTCAAAATATTTTACAAAACATAGATGATATATTACATAGTTTTTTATCAAAATTACTTAATATCAATTTGGATGATCAAATGTTTACCCAAGCCTCCTTACCAATTCGATATGGAGGTTTGGGTATCAGAAAAATTTCCAGTGTCGCTTTACCAGCATTTCTCTCTTCGGCATATAGTGTGAAGGACCTCGAAGGAAAAATATTATTAACATCACGTCATAGTGATTTCGAGGTCTCATACTTGTCCGAAGCCAGAAATTCTTGGTATGAGCAATGTTCATCAATAACTTTATCCATTTCTGAAAATTCTCAAAAATCATGGGACGAGCCGCTCTGTAAAATAGTACAAAATAATTTATTAACATCTGCCAGTACACCTGCAGAGCGTGCTCGTCTCTTAGCGGTCGCCCAATGGGAATCTAGACTTTGGTTGCAGGCGTTGCCTTCATCAAAAATTGGTACATTGCTGGACGAAAGTTCATTGCGTCTAGCAATATGCTTGCGACTGGGTGCATCCCTATTTCTTCCACATCGCTGTCAATGTAGAGACATGGTCGACCAACTTGGTCGCCACGGTCTATCATGCAGTAGGAGCGGCGGTAGAATATCGCGTCACGCCAGCTTAAATCAAATAATTCATCGGGCTCTTGCCAGCGCCTGTATTCCTGCCATTCTGGAACCAAACGGCTTAGCTAGAGGCGATGGCAAAAGACCCGATGGAATAACATTAGTGCCCTGGGCAGGTGGGCGGTGCTTGGTATGGGACGCAACCTGTGCCGATACTTTTGCGCCGTCACATCTGCCAGGGACTTCACTAAAAGCTGGCGCCGCCGCTTCTACGGTAGAAAGTCTCAAACGGCGCAAATACGCAGTTCTCAGCAGGGACTATGTATTTGAGCCGTTTGGGGTCGAAACTATGGGGCCGTGGGGACCAGGAGCACATAAAATCTACAACCACATTTCAAAGCGTTTGGTCGACGCATCTGGTGACCGAAGGGCTGGCTCGTTCCTCGGACAGCGTATCAGTATTGCAATACAACGAGGGAACGCAGCCAGTCTTTTGGGGACCCTCCCTACTGACGGCGATATGGAGGAAATATATTATTTATAAGTTTTTTTTTTTATAGGATATTTATTATATAGGGTTTTTATTTAATTTATTATTATTATGTTTTAATTTAGGTATAGTTTTAATTTTAATAATAAAAGTGCCTATTAACCTAATTTGACTTTAAATATTAATAAATCTACACATTATAGTACTACATTAAACATATATTTTTTTAAAAGACTGGAAGTTTCGAGTAATATAAGTTATGTATTGATCTACTGCGTCTTTGACTTTGTATCCGGAGTATTAGTATAGTTTTTTTTGATACACACAGTACAAGCCTAGAGCTTAGTTTGTGAGCACAGTAATTATGTGTCTAATATCCTTAATTATATTATTAGTATTGATAAAATGTTATATTAGTTTTTTGTTTATTTACTGCCTGTTTGTTTGTTTTGTTCACGTAAAAATCACAAAGTGGATTCTAAATCAAATTAATGTAAGATATAAGAGAAGCTCTATTATGAGTAATATATAGCATTTATTTAATTAAAATCGGCCTGCAAAGTTTTTTTTTTTTTATTTTTTATATAAATAAATACCTACCTTCCTCATAGTGCTACGTGTCACGTGCCGCGTGCCTCATGGCTATTTTTTTTTTTATAATAAAAAACATTCAGACGAAGTTGCGGTTATCAGCTAGTTACGATATTTAACGCATAACATATTTTTATATATATTTTAAATAAAAATAAATAAATACCATCACGGGTGCCTATTTGGCTCCCAAAAACCGTTTAAACGGCCTCAGGGTCCCAGCGGAGGGATTAACCCATCCTCATTTCGCCGATGGTATTCGGAGGCAACACCTAACAAGTGGCGAGCTTGTTATGGTGTTTATGATGAAATAGCCTCGTTGTATAAAGCGGTCACCCATCCCAGGCCGGCCTTGTTGTCATCTGCTTAACCTTGTTATCAGTTGCACAGTGACTTAACCTTGTTATCAGTTGCACTAGGCTGGGGCCGCTTTTTTTTTATTGAATGAATTTAAGTGACTTAATTTCATATTAATTTAACACGACTGAATTAATTTCATTCAGATTTCCCAACCTATTATCCAATTGATCTTTGATAAAAATAATTAATTTCGTGGTTATTTGCCAAAAGCAGGTAAGGGCGATTTTGGCGATTTTGCTTGTTCACTACATGTTCTTTTATATGAATATTTTTATGTCACAAAAATCATATTGGTCTTGATAAGTTTTGAACATATATGTAATGATCTATTTTCTGATATGTTTCACGAGAATATAAACGTTTTTACCAAAACAAAAGTATACCTTTTTACGTTTACGATTACAAAAATATATTGTTGCCAAAACCTGATAACTTAATACCTGATATAATAATATGTTTTGGCCAAATTCCGATATGGTAATTTAACTGCTTTTGGTGATATAAATTAAATATTTTTTTAATGTAAAATTGCGACATGTTTACTATATCTGATTTTAGAAAATACATTTTATAGTTATAGTTATGCCATATGAAGATGTCCTAAGCTATATTAAGATGCAGGGTGTCCGGACTTAAAACCGCAAAGCAAGGCTTTTCCGAATTCAACTCCCCTCTTCACTGTGTTCACTACCCTCTCTACCTAAACGAATACTATAAGATCCTGTCAGTGCCATCTTAAAAACGCGTTCCATAAAAGTTCCGAGGGCTAATCTTGGAAGGCCAAGAATCCTTCAAAAGATGATGCAAAGAATTTTACTGGAATTCCTCTTGCACCAACTTCACTCACTGCATTTAGTTTAATTAGTAATTTTAATCGTGAGGACAAAGTAATTATTTGACTTGACGACGTTGTTCTTTGAAATGTATTTTTTTCTATGGAATAGTCAGTTCTACAAGTACCATTAAAGCTGTAGCTCTGCCATGAGTTTTGCTGTGTTTACTGAGGTCGCTAGTAAATATATATAGGAATCAACCAATAGGATCGCTTTATTTTTCATATAATCTATCCTATTGGTCCTGTCTTGAACTCTATAGTTAGTAGCGACTAGTAAACACAGTTAGCAAAAACTCATGGTAAAACTACTGGTCTATAGGCTGAAACTACTAGTTGGTCCATGAGTATTTTTCAGTCTAATGCTCAGTTGGTCTTTGGATTGTATTGAGAAAAGTTTACTTTGAGTTTTCTTGGGTTGTCCCTCCATTACAAAACTTACAATCTTCCTAACTCCGTAAAACATGTAGTATGTACTCAGATTCATGTCTTAAAAACATGAAGTTTTTCGCTGCTTCATCCTAGTTTACCGATGAAGATGTATACAAACTTTTTTTCAAAAGTCCCTCCTTTACCTTTCTTACATAAGCCATTAGTGCTTTAAAACATATTTTATATGAGAAGTAATTCTTATATATATATATATTGATTAGAGTATACGAGTATATCTAAAAAGTATACGTGGTACATTGTACACCTATAAATAGCAAAAAATGCACTTTAATCTAGAAATACATACATACATACATACATATCATCATGGGTGCCTTACGGCGCCCGAGACCGCCTAGACGGCCCCAGGGTACCCAGCGGAGGGGTTTTAATCCCACCTCGTCGTAGCCGATGGAATCTAGAAATCTAATCTAATAATAGAAATAACTATAAAATAAACGATCAAAATTATAAATAATATACTTAATTATAATTTTATGTCAAAAAATAATCATTAAAATTGCTCTCCTGAATAGTAGTTAAAATGATCATGTCGACTTTTGGCAAACAGCCCCAGAGTTGATTGCTGAACATAGATATCAGTTATGAAATAACTGTTCCCAATTAAGTTCTTAATTAGCTTAATTTATACGAATACTAATTTTACCATACCCACTTAGGTAAGCTTTATTTATCTAAAAAAAAATACTAACCAATCTCCTTAAATCCATGTTTAAAATACTACTCCAATTATTTTGCAATTAAAAAAACTTTTTTTTTTAACGAAATATTTTATTAGTCAATTTAAAACTCGCACCACTGACACCAACTTCGTTAGAGCACATCAATAAATTAATAACGATCTCCTAACTAGGTTCTTCGGAACTCCATTCGTTACTTTAGGCTGGACAAAGAGGAGTTGTCTATACATTAGCACCTTTAGCACGTGAGCGTCGTTTCGTTCCCACACTTATCAACGGATTTATGGTTTATTTGCTAAAAAGTTAAACTGATTTGTTAACGTTAAGGGTATCTGCATACAGTGCGGCCGGGTAATATAATTGTTCATGCTTATTTTTTTAAATATTAAAGCTTGACATGTAAAGCACATGGATAATAATAATAACAATATGTAGGACAATTTACATATATACTGGTAGCTCTAATCAAAAATTAAGCTCTAGGCTTGTGCTGTGCTATGTGTACCAGAAACAACGATTTAATACATAATATATTTTATAAACGCCCAGGGGCTCTAGAGAAAAAGTCAAAAAGTATGTATTTTGACAGTGACAATAGGCGTGAGGTACGCTGTCACCTGCCAAAGTCTATACAGTTTTGATTGAAGGCGACACGACACGTCGCCTCGCCTGATTTTTCTCTAGAGCCCCTGATCATGATAAACTGTGCAGACAAACGTACTAATATTATTTTGCCATGGCTGGGAATCGAACCCACGACCTCCATACCCAAATATGCAAGCTTACCCGTGTCGTAAAAATATAGACTAGATGTATATTCAAAATACTATCGGCTACGATGAGGTGGTAATATAAAACCACTGCTGGGTACCCTGTGACCGTATAGTCGGCCTCGGGTGCAGCGTATAGAGCACCCGTGATGATACTTTTTAATTTTGACAATATCTTTAATATCCTCACTGTTTTATTAACATCGACAGCAAATCAATGCAATGCTCTTGAATTCCAGTGAACCCACAGCCTGAAAGCGAAACATGACTAGGTCACTTCACGGTTTTTGCATCTGTATGTTAGTTATATATTTGCGTTGTCTACGTTTATGTTTCTGAATTATTTTATTACAGCTTTCCTTTGTTCTATAATAAAGAAAGCAGTAATGAATACATAACTAATATACGAGTACAAATGTAAAAACAGTCAAGTGACCTAGTCATGTTTAGCTTTTAGGCTGTGGGTTTACTGGTATTCAGGAGTTATGGCATTGATTTGTTACCGATGTGGTAGTCATCTGTCAGCGGCTTAAACAGGTTTAGCCAAAGCCTAATAATAAATGTCTCTTTAACCTTTTTTTCATATCAAACTGACAGAAAAAAAAAATAAGCTTAGATATTATAAAACAATATCCTTGGTTTACCAAAACACTTCTGAATAGAGGCTAAGATTAAAAGCATAAGAAACAAATAAGTAGTAGATACCCTTAAGTGTGTAATTTATAGGTCACTGCAATTTTCCTCACTTATTTTAATATTTAACACTTGATGTAAAATTAGCACATTGAAAATACTCATTAGCAAAGGGCACTATTCCGTCACCAATCATCTAACGCGTATTGAAAAATCGTATCGTTTTGAAATAAATGTTTTCCTAAAATATCTAAAAATGTTATTTTGGTGCTCTAAAAAAAATACATTTGAGGTAGATATACATTTAAAAAATATCGAAATGTATTAATGATTATTAAATAAATTAAAGCAATATTAATGTAAGAACTTCTATATATATATGTATGTAATCTACATCACTGCCGGAGCAGGGAAACGTCGTGAGGTAGATTATTATTTATTGCCATGACAAAAAATATGTTAGTATTTATTTACTAAGTTATCCTAAAAATATAGACGTTCAGTTCACGGGTATCCTTCGCGCTGAGACTTGGATGACAAGCCCCAAACGTATGCACGCCTCTATTTTTTTTTACGCACAATTTTCTTCGTCCATAAAATTATTTTTATACCAATCATTTCTTCAAGAAAATGGGCTCTATATACGGTGCTCGAGACCGCCTAGACAGCCTCAGGTTTTATTACCACGACGTAACCGATGGTATTGACAGCCTCCGTAGACTAGTGGTTGCGCCTTTGGCGTTGTATCCGGAGGTCGTGGGTTCGATTCCCACCCATGACAAAAACACATTAGTACGTTTTTTTCTGTACAGTTTGTCATGGTCTGGGTGTTTATAAAATATAATATGTATTATACGTTGCTTCTGGTACACATAGTACAAGCCTAGAGCTTAGTTTGTGACAGAGCAATATGTGTAATTTGACCTACATATTATTATTATTATATTTAGGTGTTTTACAATTTAGTTTTTTTTTTATTCTGAGTCTACACCGAACAAGTGGTCAGCCCGTCGCGGTGTTTGGATAAACTTAAAAACCCAAAACAGTTTCACAAGTTGGTATAATGAAACTAGGATCGACAGCTTGACGAGCTCTCCGAAGCACTCCGAGGTGTGTTGTTAAAAAAAATGTACAGTTATTTTTATTAAAAACTCATTTGTACATATCATAAAATGACACATACAAATGTATAAATACTAAAATAACCGGTATAATAAGACGTAGTTCCTTATTACAACTAATCGTCTCACGTAAACGCGTGCCAATATTTGTACGTACCAACAAAGGTGCTGTTTAGGCCTAGGTTGCTGAATGATGATAAAATATGTGTCATTCGTACTATGTATTATGTACTTTAGGTACATATATATGTCTAATCTTTAATAAATAAAATAAAATAGATAAACTTCGATTAGAATTTATAAGGGTATGGATTTGCTTAATATTTTTATCGTCGATCAATACATCTATTATTGGTTAATAGCATTGGTTACTCCCACGACTTCCACGACGATGCGGTTACGAAATGGGTGGCGACAAAGTCGAATTTCGAGTCTACTTTAACATCCTCACTGCTGTGTCGTCAAATCAATTGCCCATTTCGTAACCACACTCGTAAAGAAGATAACCATACAGACAAGATATTGATGCAGTAGGTTCCTAAAAAACAGTGAACCCACAGACTAAAACCGAAACATGACTAAATCACGGTTTTTGGCGCATGGGTCGATCGATAACTAAGTTATAGAGATACTATATCTCTTAGACCAGAGGCTCTACCATGGATTTGCGCATTGTAGCAACGTAACGTATACGTATACGTAAGCAACAACCAATAGGATCGCTTTATTCAATCCTGTTACCAAAAATAAAGCGGTCCTATTGGTTGTTGCTTACGCATACGTATACGTTACGTTGCTACAATGCACATTCCATGGTAGAGCCTCAGCTCATAATTAATAAAATATATTAAAGTTAGTGTAGTGTACACAAACGGCATTTGTGATTATTTATACAAAAACTTGTGTGTGTTTAGCAGGACATCAAATATTAATTCTAAAGTATATAAATTTTGTTTCCTATACCACGTATCCTTGAAACGCAATATGTAAAACTGTTCTATATAGACAATAAATAATAAAATATATTTTAACATACGAGTATATCCAAAATCATTGTTACCGTGTACATGAAACATGAAAAACATATAATATTTATGTGAAACATCTAGATTCCGTCGACAAATTCCGCCTGCGAATAAAAAGTTATAAATGTAAATAATATAATAAATAATAAATAGCATCACGGGTTTAAACTCTCGGTTTAAATAGAACCGTTTAAACGTCCTCAGGGTACCCAGCGGAGGGATTTACCCGTCCTCATATCGCCGATGGTATTCGGAGGCAACACCTAACAAGTGGCGAGCTTGTTGCGGTGTTTATGATGAAATAGTTTCGTTTTATAAAGCGGTCATCCCAGGCCGGCCTTGTAGTCATCTGCTTAACCTTGTTATCAGTTGCGCAGTGACTTAACCACTAGGCTGGGGCCGCTTTTTGTATGTAAATACCACATATATAAGGTTATTATTTATTTATTCGAAATGACAAAAGCTTAAAAATTTTTGAATGTAAAAAATATTTATAACCTTTATACAAAAAAAAAATTAAGGACAATTTTGTTTATCTAACGAAATCGTACTTAGTTAAATTTTTCGTTAATTCAAGGCCATTTGTTTTTTAATTTTTTTTATGGCTGGTATGGTCATAATATCTTTCCATACTGGCCATACCATACTTTTTATTCTATTCTATCCAAACACCGTCACGAGCTGGCTACCTCAGTATTCTGATTAAAATGTATTATACCATCGGACGAGGTGGAAATATAAACCCCACCGCTGGGGTCTCCTAGATCCGTGCCTACTAGATCTGGTACCTACTTATAAACTATTATAGATAAGTACGTATTTGCTTGGCTGTACATACTCTATTACTTAGGCTGATTTGCACCAAAATAGACTCTTTGTAATTGTAATAATTAAAGTTAAAAATGTCGTCAATACTGTTATACTATTGCTGTCATTCAAACTGCAAAATAAAATTGGTAAATTCGACGCCATTTTAACTTTAATTGTTACAACATAGAAAGTTCATTTTGGTGTAACTTAGCCTAAATATGCATAATTATTTTTTAAACTTTATAAAAATTAAAAATATGCATTTGCAAAACAGTTTTGTTTCAAAGCAAGTAAATTAGAGTACTTTTCCTTGTACCTTAATATACAACAAACATTTGTGTAAAATAAACTCATTCGGAGGGGTCTTTGTCGCAGTTGACAAAATTATGTTAAATCCCTTGACACCTATGTCTGTGAGAAGTATGTCAATAAGGAAATACTTCGCAGAAGCTGGGGCTCTACTATGGGCATTGTAGCAACGTAACGTATTTAACAACGGCCGCTTTATTTTTGGTAACTGGATTGAATAAAGCAATCAAAAGTCAAAATCATTTATTTCATATAAATCTATACAGATATATATGAATAGTCAAAAAAAAAAGGTTAACAATGAGGTCTTAGAGTGCGTTTGGTTAGGCAACTATTTATTAACAAAAGGACGACAAATATTGATTATACCTCGATATCAGATTTAGAACTTGGATGGAATGGAAATCTTAATATGAAAATTACTACCGAACTGAACACACACTATATAACCAACTAGTGTAAGACTAGGTGGTTAGCTGATTCCATTGACCTGTCAATCATTATCTGCCATACAAGAGAGCCACCAAGGCGACCAATTTCACCGATCATATCCACGCCTTAAATACGTTTATATATATTTTTGGAACATCTTCATTTGGTTACTTATCGCATACAGATCATCTCAGTAAAAAACTTGTTTTACAACTTTACTACTACAATATTATTATTAAAACTCAAATTGTCCTCGAACTAACACGGTGACTTTGAAAGGATGTACTTCGGGCTAATATGAGGTTCTGCTGATCAAATTGAACAACTTTTTCCATGGATCCATTGCCCTGTCCATACAAACCAGTAATGCTAAAATGACCAATTTGTATTGGGAAGCCAATTTTTTTCTTCATTTGCGACACATGGTTCCATGGAAAAGTTATTCTATTTGATCAGCAGAACCTCATATTAGCCCAAAGTACATATTCTCAAAATCACCCTGATATATTTATATTTAGTAGGAGGCTTAGCTTGGTATGACCGGCTTCGATACTACCGTCTCATAAAACCGTCAAGTGATTAGTCATGTTTCGTTTTAGTCAGTAGGTTCACCGGTTTTCTGGGCACAAAACTATAATGTTATAAAAGTAGAGTGACTTTGTTAGTAACGGCAGTGGCGGATTTACAGATTTGCCGCCAGTAGACAATTACATATTTGCCGCCACTAACGTCATATTTCAAACGGTCATGTCACACCCGCAATCAAATTGTTTGAGTGGACCTAATAACGTTTATATATATAAATATAAATATTTTTAATTTCTATAAAAAGATTTAAAAAATGGCCCCAAATTTGCCGCCTCTAATATCTGCATCCCTAGGCCCCAGTCTACTCAGCCTGCTGGTAAATCCCTACATAACCGCATCGTAAGCAGAGGCTAGTAGCTACCTAGGGGCTAGGCGGGCAGTGCCCCGGGGGCCTCAAGCTCAGGGGCTCCCCTCGAATCCTTACCAGAAAATCTCGATCGAACTGAGCTTTTGAAAATTTCTCCCATTCTTAAAATAAATATTTGACTTTAAGTTATAATCTAGGCAATTCCCCTAAATTCTTTCTGTGGGTTGGCCGTGTAATCAATTTGATAAAACCTAAACAGTTTAGATAGCCGTGGGGCCTTATTTTATAATTTGCCCCAGGGCCCTTGGTTACTTAGCTACGCCACTGATCATAAGCTGGCATCGTAGAAGCGACAAATGATGCTATTCACATTGTAGGTCTACTTACAAAAAGGTATGTATTTAAAAAAAACACATGCCAAAACAAAAAAAAACAACTAGCACTCATAAATATTAAATGATATTTAATTCATGTTTTAGGGCATATTAAAAGGGAGCTTTAGACAAAAAGCACTTATAAAGTACACTCAAAGTTTAATCACAACACAACAATACCCAATTACATTGTAATGATATAACATGAGTAATGCGTAAATTTTAAGTATTGAAGTACAGTTAGCCACTACATAATATTGGAAACATACAAATATAATGGATCTACCATTATATTTTTTTAATTGTTTTTATATATAAGTTATATATTGGAATATTAAAAAAAAACGTGAAAATAAAGATAAAAAACAAATAAATATAATAAATAATGGGACAAAAACTTGTCAATATCTCATTAAACTGAAGAACATAATAGGACTAAAATAATACATAATATACACTTCCGGTAAAACAACATTTTTTATTACGGTTTTATATTCGGTTTTTATTTTTTGTTAAAGCTTTTAATTAATTGCGATACTATTGTCTTAATTATTAATTTAAATTTATTACTTAAGTTAACTTATTTATATTAAAGTTTATATTTTTAATTTAATGCTTGGGGGGAACCTGTAATACAGGGTAACCTAGTACAGGGATCAGGGACCTAATGCATGTCATCAAGCTATGAAGACCTCAACAAATTGGTTCACTATAATTTAACATTGTAAACATATTAAGATTTTTAAATAAATTTATTTATTATTATTATTTTAAAGCTGAATAATGGTTTGTTTTAATTAAAAACCTACTTTTTTTAATAGTACATTTCATAAAGAGTGCGGGAGTCAGTCAGGTGGACTAAAAGAAAGAGACTATCTAAAGGAAAGCGACTCTGTCCAAAGGAGAGCGACTCTATCCAAAGAAGAGCTATCCAAAGTAGAGCGACTCTATCTAAAGGAGAGCGACTACATCCAAAGGAGATACTTTATCTAAAGGAGAGCGACTCCGTCCAAAAAAGAGCGACCTTGTTCTACCGGTACTTACTAAAGTTTTGGTATTTTTTTGGTTTAAGATAGGTGGAGTATACGTTCCATAAGTAAGTTCCATAACCATAAAAATTAATCGTATGAGTGGTTTTTGCTGACTGTAAGTACATAATGATTATTATTGGTGTGTCGAAGTATTGAAGGTCAGCGCCCACGGCTTCTGTCACGAAATATTCGTTTCGTCACTCCGGCCTAATGAGATCAAATCTACAATGCTCGCTTGTTACCGCTTCTTGTCTATGACATAAGATCAAGAGTTCTTAGAAAATATTTACCTTCAAGGTTCGTTAATGCGAAACAGTTTTTAAAACTAAAAAATACTTCCGGTCTATTGGTTAGTTGTTTCTATAAAATATTATCGAATTTCAATTAGAAGACTTTTTAAAATTTAGAACAAAAGAAAAATCCCGGTGTGTACCACATTTGTTTGATAACACCACTTGAGTGCCTCGGAGAGCACGTTAAGCTGTCGGTCCCGGTTTCACTATACCAACTTGTGTACCTGTTTATAGATGGGTTATATTCAAAACATCGCGACGAGCTAGCCACTTGTTCAGTTTAGACTCATACCATCGACTACGATGAGGTGGGATCAAAAATTCCTCCTCTGGGTACCCTGAGGCCCTCTAGGAGGTCTCGGGCGCCGTAAAGCACCCGTGATGATATGTATGTATGTAACAAAAGAAAAATCGGGAATGTTTTTCTTCTTCTTAAAGTTATTATAAGTAAAGGTTCTATTATTATCTAAAACCTAGTACCATTAAGTAATTTATTATCAATCAATAGTATTTTATTTTACGGAAATCAATCAATTTACACGATTTACGACACGCTAATTTCTTGACAACAATGAATGAAGAAATAATATAATTATAAATATTTAGTACTTCATTACATTTTGTCTTCTGTAAAGATTTATTTTCTGTATATAAAAACAAAAATACTAACTGATACGTAAAAATAATTTCTATATTAATAGTTTAAAAAGAAAAGATTTGATTGTTTGTTTGTTCCGGACATGTATGAACCTGTTTCCGGAAAAACTACTGAACCTGTTTCCGGAAAAACTACTGAACCTATTTTAAAAAACCTTTCACGAATAATAAGAACTATTATCAGCGAGTAACATGGAGTGCATTTTATTTTTGGGACACTGCTATTGATATTTTACTTCAGCCATACAGATTTGGACTAAGAAAAGATGATTATATAAATATTCATTAAATATTAACATATAATATTTTGTTTAAGAATAATTATTGATCATCTATTCATGGATTTTGTAGGTCTGCTCACCACCATGTAGATACAAAGTCAAATACCGTGTTCCAATAAAAAAAAAAAAAAGTAAATGAAGCTTAAAAATAAACTAAATTGGTGAACCAAAAAAATATATAAGAAAAAGAACCTTAAAAATAAACTAAATAGGTGAAACCAAATTGTTAATAAGGTTGAACTTACAAACATAAGTAAATGAATGCGTTAAAATAATCATAATTTAAAACTGTCTGCTTGGAACCTCTATCTACTGTACACATACTGTAAACTTATAAATAAATGTCTAAATATTATTCTTAACGTTTGTAATTTTAATAAATTTTAATAAATTCTTGTCCACAGTCTTATCTTATTTATTAGTAGCCGCATTTTGTTTAAAGTTTAATTTCCGTAACTTTTTTCTTTAGCTCGAGTCCATGATATAAAATTACAAAATATTATGATAATTTATTACAAAAAAATAGAAAATAATTTATACATAGACATATTAATTATTGTGTTTAGATTTATTAATTTAAGTAAATAGGTTTATATTAATTATAATATACTATGTTAGAATAATTATATATGGTTTTCCATTACACTTTTTTGCCGCCCTCAGATTGATTGCAATTTGTATTTTGCATAACAACAGGGATCACTTATTTTGTAGATCTATTGATAAAGTATTTTATAAATCCTCATACATATAATATACTATTTATCATTAGAATAGAATTTAGGAAAATTTAGGATAGGAAAGATATTTTGAGCCCTTGCCTTGTAGAGTTATGAATATAGAGCCAATAATTAAACACTATTTTTTTATAATATAAACTAAATATTGTACTTACAAGAGTGTTAACATCCTTGAGATGTAAGGCATCCATACTTTCATCCATAGAAACATGATTCTTCAATTTCTTTGCAACTTTAATTCGCAAATTAGGATTTTTATTTTTACCGCTAACATCCTTCATTTTCCCATTGGGAATATTTTCTTCTTCTTTCATTTTGTTTTTTAAACACAACCACTTAAGTTTGGATCACTAAAAAAATACTAACACTTTTTCGTAAATTGCATATTATTTATATTTGTGTGTAGGTTTAGGTAGTGTACTAGTCGACATCCGTGATAACACTGCCGGTGTGTAGCCGCCTCAACACCTAGTCGTTGCAGACAAAAAATATAAACAATAATTCGTCATGTATAGAAAACGTCTGCGCGCGCGCACACAGTAAGCCTTATTACAAGCGTACGTGATACCTACACAGGTGTTATCTAGACCTGAAATGACCTCATCTTGGAAAACAGGGCATTTGAGGGATGTCCCAAGTAAAAGGAAAAAAATCTTAATTTACTAGAGTTTACGTGACCATAGTCACGCAAAAAAGTAATGTTGGAAAGGTTGTTTTTCAGTGCTTTAAAAATGGATTATATACGTGGTGGTCGAGTTGGTTAGACCTTAGACCTAAAAGCACTTAGGACCCTGGTTCAAACCCCGGTGTGTACCAATGAGTTTTAAATCTAAAAAAGTATGTATTGTTTAACAACACCACTATAGTGTCTGGGAGAGCACGTTAAGCTGTCGGTCCCAGTTTCCCTATACAAACTTGTGAAACTGAGGTTATTGAGTCTATCCAAACATAGCGACGATTTAGCTACTTGTTCGGTGTAGACTCATAACATCGGCTACGACTAGGTGGGATTAAAATCCCCTCCGCTGGATACCCTGAGGCCCTCTAGGCGGCCTCGGGCGCCGTAAGGCACCCGCGATGATATATATAATATTAAAAAACTGAGGAATTCCAAAAACAATATTATTTTTAAAGTCTTATTGTATCCGGAGGTCGTGAGTTTGATTCCCACTCATATCAAAACAATAGTTCCTAAAAAAACTATTCTTTTTAAAGATTTATAGTTTGATTCCCAATTATGGCAAAACAATATTAGTTTTATTTTATTTTTTATCGGAGCATGGCATGTGACTTTGTATCTACCTGATGATAAGCAGACCTATAAAGTCCGTGAATGGGGTCGAATACATTATTGCTTAACAATATTGATCGCTCCCTCTATGCCGACTAAATGATGCGGTAAATATTAGTACGTTTTTCTGTACAGCTTGTCATGGTCTGGGTGTTTATAAAACATGTATTAGTTATTATCATTGTTACTGGTACACATAGTACTCGTACAGACTTTCAACTTATTTTATGACCAGAGCAATACATATAAAACGTCTTTAATATTACTAGTACTATTATTTTATTGACTGCCCTTTAAAATCACAAATTAATTTTAAATCTACTAATTCTATAGGTGATTTAGGAGTATAATATTTATGTACCTATTATCATGAGTGTACATTGCCTTCTCTTTACCCTTTTTAACACTTATATAGACATGATGGTGTGTAATGTATATAAGTCAATTCCACAAGAACTGATAGTGACGTCAAGGTTATAGTACCCCGTTATATACATGAATGTAAATATCGTTTTACTGTCGCTAATAAATAATTTATAATAAACAATATAAAGATATCGGTCGGCGTTTAGTCATGCATTATCTGTTAAAATCATGAAGGTAAAAACCGTGCCCGTCCGCGCGCGGGGCGCGTTTTTTTAGCTTCATGGTTAAAATGGACTGACGTTATTATCTTTTCTCGTGAAATAGAGTATACGAGTATGTATGTAAAGAAACAATTTTATTTAGATTTTTTTGTTTGTAACTTTAATTGATTCTTTCATCTAGGAAAGACAAAGGATAAATTCCTTTACCATATCTTCCTATTACCCATACTGTTGTACATCCTCTCCATTGATACATCCCGAAGTGTACCAATAAGTTTTCAATTAAAAAAATTATGTACATTTGTTTGACAACACCACTATACTGCCTCGGAAAGCACGTTAAGCTGTCGCTCCCGGTTTCACTACACCAACTTGTGAAAATGTTTATAGATGGGTTATTGAGTCTATTCAAAACATCGCGACGAGCTAGCCACTTGTTCGGTGTAGACTCATACCATCGGCTACGACGAGGTGGGATTAAAAACCCCTCCGCCTGGGTACCCTGGGGCCGTCTAGGCGGTCTCGGGCGTCGTAAGGCACCCGTGATGATATGTATGTATGTACCCATACTGTTGATTAAAAAGATGAATCTAGCTATCCTTGACAATATTAAAATGCTGTGTTTTTATTCTAAATTTTGTATCGCCGAAGTGTTTCTTATTTAAAGTTTATATAATAGAAAAAGCGTTTAACTGGTTTTTAATTGGTCGTTCTTTATTCAAGTATGACGAAGTATAATACTATTTATATTTAAGAATAGAATACCTACTTACTTGGCCACTCAGTCTGTACGAGACTTAAATGTTAATCTTAGTTGATATTTACAAAAAAATATTTGTATATTTTCTTTATATTATATTACTTCATCACTCACAAACACAATAAATTTACGAACAAAATATAATAAATAATTACTCCAAAAATGTTTTGATATTTTTTTTATGACATCTCATAACCACATTGATTTATTTTATTTTATTTATTTATCTTCACGGACATAAATAAAGACACAATGTTATAATAATAAATTGCTATATTTCGCCTTATCGAAAATAAAGTTTAAGAAAGTTTAACTTTTACATTTAAATTTTTTCGTTGGAGTGCCTCATCATATTTCAGACACAAATTGTAAAAAAAAACAAAATCGAACCTGTATCTATATCGTATAGTTCACTGCTACCTACCTATATAGGTACCTATTACATATTATATATATACATAAGTATATAATATATATATATATATATATACATAAGTATATATAGGTAGGTAGCAGTATACCATTAAATTCTATTTTTATATGCGTATATTAAAATGTACAATGGTCAAAAGTACTTTTACCCATTATTTAATTATAATAGTTGTCATAGGGACGTCCCTATGACGCCAACTTAGTGTCATTCTCGACGTAATTGACGTCATAGGGACGTCAAAATGCTACCTGGCTAGAGTAGCAAGTAGATATTGTAGTCAGTCTTTATCGTTTGTTTTTTTTTCAAATAATTATGTTGTTCTATAATAAATATCATTTGGTTATCAGAAACTACGGGGCCCTATCGATTGCGGGGCCCTGGGTTCCCATTGGGCACTCTGGGCCCAAGTGCCCAGAGTGAAGAAGGGCCTGCGCGCCGTTTGCTTTAATACCTTGAAGTGCATTTTATCTTCATCTTTACATAGTTAGGTACCTACTATAACCTTTTGATACATTTAACTATTCTTATAGACGCCAATTTCGGAGACTGTTCATAATATTCATCTTGGTAACCTTTATATTATAAGTAATTTAAACAAAATTATATCTAAATTAAATTTAAAATTTCGTATAATTCCTCTGCAACCGCACTGGTACCGAGAATTCCAGCAGCGTTGCCTCTTTCAATTTCAAGCCCTATTCGTTGCACAAAGTAGGCCCTAACTTAAACGTCGGTGACCTGATTTTTCAATAAGATCCATAGGCCTAATGTTTCAACTGCAAAGAAATTTGAAATGACTCTTTAACTGTGAAGATTTTGCTGGATTTTTTATTATTCTTTATTTAAGTGCTGCGTTCTTAGGGCCGGTTTCTTGATGGATAGTTTACGTTACTATAGTTAAAAATGGCGGGTGTTTTATGAGATTTTTGTCAAAAGATATTTCAAATTCATATAAAAGACGCTATAACTGACATTATTTAACAATTAGTCGAGATGACTATCCATCAAGAAACCGGGCCTTAGAGGAAACGATCTATTCTTACCCGTGGCAAAATAATGTAGTACCTACGATTTTTCATGCGGGATTTGCTGAACTAATTTCGTAAAATTTGGCACAGAAATATAGTACATACGGATTAGCACATAAAATAAAATACGGTTCCTGTGATTTTTTTTTTGTTTTATACAGAGTTAGCTTCGGGATCAACCATCGGCGATGGTATTTATTCGCTTCGGGATTTTATATACAATGACAAGCTCGGTCATAGTAACCATGGTCAACAGGTTTTCTTTACTTAGTAATAATAAATACCATCAAGGGTGCCTATTTGGCTCCCGAGAACCGTTTAAACGGCCTCAGGGTACCCAGCGGAGGGATTTACCCGTCCTCATTTCGCCGATGGTATTCGGAGGCAACACCTAACAAGTGGCGAGCTTGTTGCGTTGTTTATGATGAAATAGCCTCGTTGTATAAAGCGGTCACCCTTCCCAGGCCGGCCTTGTTGTCATCTGCTTAACCTTGTTATCAGTTGCGCAGTGACTTAACCACTAGGCTGGCCCCAAAAAAAGCGGCCCCAGCCTAGCGGTACTTAGTAATAATAGGTAAAAATATCACCGCCTAGATGACCTCAGGGTACCTAAAGGTTTTTATCCCACCTCGTCGTAGCTGATGGTATGAGTCTACACCGAAAAAGTGCCTAGCTCGTCGCGATGTTTGGATAGACTCTATAACCCATCTACAAACACACAAGTTCTAACTGCTCGGCCACAACATATATATTTGTTATTTTATTTCAAAAAGTAAGTTGAAGGTTTATATTCTATATTAAGTCAAAAGCCTAGGTCCATTATTATAAATCAATCTCACATATTATATAGACTCAAAAAGAGACAAGACAAACTCGAGTAAATATATTTTAGAAACTGAAGAGTTTGTTTGGTTGAACGCGCTAATCTCAGGAACTACTGGTTTGAATTGAAAAATTATTTTAGTGTTGGATAACCCATTTATTGAGAAACGCTACATAACATCACGCTACGACCAATAGGAGCGGAGCAAAAGTGAAAAATGTTGCAAAAACGGGGAAAGATTATTGCCTTTTGGTTAAAGTTACACAGACGAAGTTGCGCGGATCAGTTAGTATTTTATACTGACCTTAGTGTATATCTAACAACGGACTAGATCCCTCACTAATACCTACTTCCTGTTTTGTGAGATCCAGTGTATTTTATTTGTACAATATATAAGAATAATATAATATGAAGAACCCCTAAGTCACAAACTAAGCTTCTACAGTGTGTTTGTACTATGTGTTCGATAAACAACGATAGTTATACAATATATTTTATAAACACTCAGACCATGACAAACTGTAGATTGTAACAGAAAAATGTAGGTACTGTAAGCCCTGCTATTTCGAACGCAACTATGGCACTGGCTGGAGAGCGCTAACCATAATTTTCTTAAATAATTTCCCTTGTTTAAATAATTTGAAGGGTCACGGACATGTGAATAGAGACAAGAAGAAATAGTTTGGCATCGATCGAGATAGGTTGAAAATCATATTGATTTGTATTAAATAAAATATATATAATTTATTTTGGATGAAACCTAATAAAATATGTCTAAAACAAAGCGATTTTTAGTTTTATCTCAAAAGTTAGGTAGGTAATAGCACCGAAACAAAGCTGTTACAGTACCTATTAATATAATTTTGCCATGGGTGAGAATTCAACCCACGACTTCCGGTTACAACGCCAAAGGTGCAACCGCTAGTCTACGGACGCGGTCAATTTATATTTAAGTTATTTATAATTTAAAGCGCTACTTTTCATGTTACTTTTTGTCATTTAAAAAAAAATATCTTTAATGATTTCTATAGTCATTGGCAGTATTTGCCGGTGACAAAGGGTACATAATATTTCTGCCCACCGAACTTTGTTAAGATTGGTTATGCTTATGATGTGTAAATCTGAACTGTGAACTCTTTGAACTGTGAACTCTTTGAACTGTGAACTCTTTGAACTGTGATCTATTAGTTTGTATGCTGAAAGGAGAAGAAAGACTTCTAATCTCCTCTAAATCCTTTTACATTTGCTTCCTGTTTACAATAGAATAAAGTTTTGTCAAAGTGAAATGGTAAGAGTACCTATGTATAATATTATTTTATAAACTGCATAAAGATATCTAGATAAAATAGTTTTACTTATACGTACTTATCTGTTTAATGATTTTGTTTTATTATTATTTAATAACGTTTTCAGTGAAACTTTGGTGTTTGTTAGTCTGTCTGTCCGCATGAATATCTCGATAAATACTGCTCCGATTAACTAGTATATATTATACACACCATTACAATTACTGATATATATATAAATAAATAAACAAATACTTAATCTACCTCATGGTAAACAGATTTACAAAAATCATGAATGGAGTCTGCTAATACATTTTTGTTTAATTATCGAAATGGGCGACGACAAAAAGTTCCGGAACCTCGCCTTGAAAAAATAGTACCACCTCTACAATAAATCGTTGCAGTTGTCGCCTGAAAACCGATGATCTCGGAGACTAAATGCGAAATATGACTATAGGTCACTTGACGGTTTCTGCATCTGTATGGTCGGAAGTTAACGAGAACGGTCGGTCGGCCTAGCAAAGTCGCTGATAAAGATATATGAGTTAATCAATCTTTGTGTCTCATCATCTTTGTGTATCACATTTTAATTAAATATAATACATTTAATTAAAATGTGTTATTATTTAAAATGATTTAACTTTGCTTATTATTTTTTTATGTGTAACTTAACTCAATGTACTAGGATATTTTTAATGTCCTTTTTTATAAAAATAGCAGGAAAAATATTTTTGTATTTTTTTTAATGACAAGTTATCAATATAAAAACTGATAAACAAAAAAACAAAGGACATAATAGCAATTTTCCCGGTAATCGCTTTGTCATTTGTACAGATAAAGGACACTCACAGTTAATCAGGTGAATAGTGATGAATAATGATTATTTGCTATCTGAACCAAAACTAAACCTAATCTATCAAGTACCTAACACTTGTCCTTCCAAAATATTTCGAAATTCAAAAAATAAAAGCTTTTAATTTAATTTTTTTATTGAAGCACGTCATGTGATCATCTACCTGATGGTAACCAGACCTACAAAATCCATAAAATGGATCGATCAATTAATTGTTGTTTAACAATATTGATCACTCCCGCTATGCCAGTTAAACGATGCGGTTGCTAAATGGGTGCCGACAAAACGAATTTGCATTACGAGTCTATTTAAATATCCTTGTTGCTTTATCGTCAAATCAACCGCCGTTTTAGTAACCGCATCCTGAAAGCAGACTACCACATCGACAAGAAATGGATGCAGTAGTATTTTTTATTTATAATAGCACGACATGTGACTGCATAACTAGAGAAGATTATACAGTCCATGAATACACGCTACCACCGCAGCACCAGAATCGCTAGTAGAGTCTACTATGTCGGCTTTTGAAGTTGCAAGTTCACGCAACGTTTGAAGAACCCATATATTTTATACAGGGTGAATTTGAAAGGATGTACTTTGGGCTAATATGAGGTTCTGCTGATCAAATTGAACAACTTCTCCCATGGAACCATTTGTCGCAAAAGAAAAAAAATGTTGGCTCCCCCATACAAGTAGGTCATTTTAACATTACTAGTTTGTATGAAGAAGGCAATATTTTTTGTTCATTTGCGGCGCATGGTTCCATGGGAAAAGTTGTTCGTATTGATCAGTAGAACCTCATATTAGCCCAAAGTACATCCTTGAACAGTCACCATGTATATATATATATAAAAGAAAAGACACACGTTAGCCATTCAAATCCATTTTTTTATTTTCCTGAAAACCCGAATAAAGATCAATTAATTTGTACAGTTAGTAAAGTTTTCAAAATATTATTGTTTTCTTACAAAGTATTCATCAAGCTCGAAGCAATAGCAAAAACCTAATGTCTCTACTCCTAACCATTGAGGAGTTCCGTTGACCCTGGTGCATCTAAAGATACTATGCTACTAGAAGTGACCAGACTACCAGAGTCGTATGACAATAACTACTCACCAATTCCATTGCCCCGCTTGCTGGTCCACCTTAAGATCCTGATCAGCACATTGACTTGCCAGTTTTTTTTACACTTTTTTTATTACTATTATCATAGAGCACAGCATGTGATTTTGTATCTACTTGATGGTAAGCGGTCCTACAAAGATCATGAATATTACTGCAAAGGAGACTACTATTTTGACAAGAAACCGATGCAGTAGTCTCCTGAAAATTGAATAAAACCGAAACAAGACTAAATATAAAATCTAACTTGCTGAATATTTTATTTATAATAAATATCTGGGAAATAAAATGTAGAAGTACTCTGAAGTACATAAAAAAACAAATAATTATGAAGGAACTTTATTGGAGCGTATTCAATAGACAATAATTTGATTAATTTGATAAGTGCAGATATGCAAATATTCTTTCTATGTTGTATATTTCGAAATATAAATAAGCATTTAGACAAAATAGTGCTCGAATATAATATGACATTATGACTTTGATTAATATACAATAATCAATGAAATTGTGCATTTTTGTAATTTTAAAATTTATGTAAATATATTTTAATTAAATTTGATATTTTAAATATTGAAATTTAAATCTTTAAAAGCATTTAATTTAATATAATATCTTATAATTAATATATTAACATGAATAATTATAGAAAATATTTTGATAAACTTCTTAACTTTAAATAGAAGATCACAAATTCAACATTCACATCTAATATTTCAAAGGACAGATCATTGTATAATAGGTAATTACAGTTAGACAAAGATATATTTTTTTACACAAATCCATAGCAATTAATTTTAGATAAAATATTAACTAGGTATGTTAAAATCTTATAGCTAGAATTTGAAATAGCGCCTAACTAAAAATTTTAAGTTATGATGATATTATAAAATGTAAGAATTTGTTTGAGAAAAAAATCTTAAAATATTTTTAGTTAACAGTTACATTATAATACATTTAACGAATCATTCATAAAATTAAAAAACATTTATAATTATAGTATTTACTTTCGCACTGAAACTCTAAATAATATCTTAATTGATCAAAGTGATTTTGGATTAAGGAGCTAAAACGGTAACTACTAAAAATGTTATGTCGGTAAAATTGAGTTTGAGTTTTTAAAATAGTAAGTGAAATTTTTAAAAGATTACATGTCAATTCATTAATCTAGACGATGATTTATTTGATCGAGAATTCAGGATCCAAAAGAATTTCATATATGAATAACTGTTTTGTTTTAAGTTTTATAATTGTAAACAATTCAATTAAATCTCGATTTATCCTAAGAAAAAATATATATGTGCAGATTCCGATATGGCCTCTCAATCCTGATGCACATAATTTGTAGGGTTTGTTTTATTAGTTTAGTTTATCCCTTTATTTATTTTTCCAGAAAATTGCATTTTCTTTGTAGGTTCATAAATCATTAAGTAAAGATAAGTAGTTAATTTCACTATAAATAAATGAATAGTTAATAATAATATTTTACATTTCGTTGTTCTAATTTAGTTCATAAATTTACGATTTCTAAAACAAAAAAACAAACTTCAAAAAAAAATTTGATTATCTTTTTTAAAAATAAGCAAGTTTATAACACAAATAATTTAAGTACCTGTCTATTTTTTTTTTTTTTCTTTCTTTTTTTATGAAAAATATTGTAAACTAAACTGTTTTTTCCCACATTTAAAGTAAAAAATAAATAACAATTTAATGCATTTATCTTTAACAATAACATCAAAGTTGGCACATTTGATTTTTATATAATTTTTCATAATTATTATGTTAAAATGTGCGTATTATCGTACTTAACCCTGCTTTTGAAACAAAATATAATAACATTATGTACTTAGTGGAAACATTACAACAATACCCATTTAAAATTAAATTTACAAAATTTTTGTAACTTTTTTTTTTTTTTTTATAAGTGAATATTTATTTACATTCAATAATTTTAAAGGAAAACACAACCACTGTAGCGCCGCTGATGAGATTATAAAAATAAGTAAGGAAAAGGGTCTCTTATTATTTTTATTTCATTTAACACCAATGGATACTTTATTAACATCTTAAATATTCAGAAAACAATTGAATAGAATACAATTTTTGAATATAATTTCAGCATTTAACGCTTCAAAATATTGAAAGTTTTTTTTTAAGAATATGGCTATTTATTATGTTAATTAAAATCTTAAATATTCAAGAAACAATTACTCAGCTAGTTTTTGGGTATAATTTTAACCTTTATATAATTTTAATTATTTATATTATTAAAGTTTTAATTTTTTTTTTTAGGAATTAAAAATTATAGTACGTTCTTAGGTATTCAGAAAACAACCTATCAGTAGGTTTATGAATATATTTAAACATTTATTATTATATTTTTTAAATTGTTTGAAATATATTTTTAATTAAATTACCGTTATTATAAAAAAAAAGCTTTAAAATCTTCGCAAAAAATAGTTCAGTTAGATTATTTTTTTAAATCGTTCTTAATAAATATTAAGGGAAATTGTCTGCCCTGAAGCGGGAAGACCGGCGTCATGGCAATGCTGCTACTCGATTCCTTCTAGCAGACTCCCGGGAAGCACTATGGACTTCTGCAGTACGCAGCGTAATACCAAAGATATCTTCGTGGTAGCGATTTTCCTCCTGTTAAAATTAATTTGTAGTTGGGAAAACTATTGTAAAATTGTTATAGTACAGAAGGATTGTTCGCAGTAGTTCATTGCTTAGTTCCATGATGGAACTACTGCGAATAAAGTAGTTCCATTATTACCATGACTCTTAAAAAATAGAACTACTACGAAAAATAATTCGCACTAATTCCATCATGGAACAAAGCAATGGAACTACTGCGAACAATCCGTATAGAAGGGCTATCAGTTTGCGGCTTCATAAAATATCTATAAAAATTAAGATCGAAACCAATTGAATCGGGTTATTTCTTTCGCTAAATTAGTAGATTAATATATTGAATGCGTATAATAGGAACCATATATTTAATTGCCTATATATACTTACTTTTAAAATATACATAAAGTTTTGTACTTGTTCATCGGTCATATTGCCATATTTCTTCATAATACCCTTTAATTTCTGATGCACGTCCTCAGCCATTTTGCAATCTCCGCACACAAAAAAGTGTGCACCTCTTTTTAATAATAAATTGCAAATTTCACCACCCTCTTGCTCTGCTAACTCTTGAACGTACATCTACAAATGTTATTGTAACTATTAAAATAAACAAAAAGTTAAAGCAAAAAACGAAGAACAAAAATTGTTATTTTAAAACTAACCTTAGGCACTGTTTTCTCTCGGGATAATGCAAGAAATACTTTTGTCAAAATACCATCAGCTTTAGCTTGTTCTTTTTCTTCACGATATAAGTCCATAGTTCTCGTCCGGCATCCAAAGAACAGCCAAACTGGTCCAGTAGTTGATCTGTTTCGCGAAGTTATTTGAGCTCGACGATGATGCCAAAATCCTCGGAAAGGAGCAATGCCAGTCCCCGGACCAATCAGGATCAAGGGAACTGACAAGTCATCGGGTAGGTGGAAATTAGGGGCACTAAAATTAAGACGTTATTAGTATAACAACATTTTAGTACAACGTCATAAAGCAATAACAACACAATTAATTACCAACCTCCGTATAAATAGATAAACCTCATCACCAGGTTTACGATCCATTAAATAATTTGAGCAGACTCCGTAATGTGTAGGGCCTTCTCCATCTGTATAAGACAATAAAAACAATGTGTGAATTCCCTAGAATTTCTGTGTTTATAGTCTAGCGTTAATATGGAATCCATTAAATAATACGAGGACGTGAGAAATATAAACAATAACTAATAAATCTAGCAATAAGATACGATCCAGATTTGAATTAAAACAACAAAGAACATTTTGCTAATAACTCACCTTGAGTTCTGTATGTGACCACAGCAACAGTAAGATGTAACCTTTTTCCGTGTGCAATAGGAGAAGAGGATATGGAATAGAATCTTGGCTGAAGCGGTGATAGCAGTGCAGCTAATAGTGACCCGTTGGGTTTGGCAGATGGGAAATGAGCTAGCACTTCTGCTATAGTAGGGAAATGGAAATGTCTCCAATCTTCATAAGATGCTGGATCCTAAGAATTATTGGATAAAATATAGTGAATATAATTAACTAGCTGTGCTCGCGACTTCGTCCGCGTGGAATAGTTATTTTTTTATCATATAAACTTTCATCCCCTATTTTATCCCCTTGGGGGTAGAATTTATCAAAATCCTTTCTTAGCGGATGCCTACGTCATAACATCTACCTGCATGCCAAATTTCAGCCCGATCCGTCTAGTGGTTTGGGCTGTGCGTTGATAGATCACTATGTCAGTTAGTCACCTTTGAGTTATATATATTTAGATTATTCTTTAATACATATTTTTTGTGTATCTTGAACCGTTTTCACGGCGCACGCAACGGAAGGCTTCAAAGATGAAATAATTTCTCCCGTTTTTTACACATTTACCACTATATCTTTGCTCCTATTGGTCGTAGCGTGATGTTATATAGCCTATAGCCTTCCTCGATAACTGGACTATCCAACACAAAAAGAATTATTCAATTCGAACCAGTAGTTTCGGAGATTAGCGCATTCAAACAAACAAACAAACAAACTCTTCAGCTTTATAATATTAGTATAGATATACAGATGCAAAAGCCGTCAAGTGACCTAGACATGTTTTGGTTTTAGTCTGTGGGTTCACCAGTTTTCACATGATACTGCATGATTACATGATCCATTTCTTGTGGAGGTGGTAGTCTCCTTTCAGCATGCCGGTGGCAAATGTGTGGTTGAATTTATTAATAATATAATTAATAAGTATATTAAAATATACTCGTAATGCAATTTGTCTTTGTCGCCGCCCATTTCGTAATCGCATCATTTAGCCGGCATAGTGGGAGCGATCAATGTTTAAGAACAATTATTGATTTGCCCCATTCATTGACTTTGTAGGTCTGCTCACCACCAGGTACAAAAACAGATACAAAGTCACATGCCGTGTTCCAATAAAAATAAATGAAATAAAGCATTATTTATTTTGTTAAATAAAATAATTATTACCGTAGCAAGATGACTCAACTGTCTTTTTTCCTCATCATTGTCACAAGTAGTGGCTAAATACTGTAATAACATCGTAGTTGGAGGAGTTGTGATATCTAAAAATCTGGTAAAAAGATCCCTAACGCTGACCACTGGGAGTCGTTCATGAGGATCCCAAGATTTCACAGGACCTGAAGTTTACAAGAAATTATGAGAAAACACAAATGCTGGACAATACCCAGAGGTTTAAAAAACAGCTGTAAGAAATAAACTTTACTTACCGCTAGATGTATGGGTTTCTTTCATTAATTGCAATTGTAGTGGCTCATTTTCATTGGAAATATCTTTTAAACGAGATATTAGAGCATCTACAAGTTCTTTGCGATTACAAGCAATAATGCCCACATGGTCTCCAGGATCGTATTTAATTTCATCCTATAATAAAAATAAACTTATACCTATATATTATATTTAATTTTTAATTCATTGTTTACCTTCTCTAAATACCACCTCGTTTCAAAATTATTTTTTAATGACACCACTGTTGATTAAGCCTACGAATATATAAATCATACAACTGTATGATGTTGCTTTTTTTTTTATTACTTTTTGTAACGATTTTTTTTTAATTTTAATTAATGACTTTTTTTTTATTATTTATTATGACAAAAATACTACAGTTTTCAGGTCACGGGTTCAAACCTCGGTATGTACCGATGAGATTTAAAAAAAAATTATTTAGTTGGAAAACACCACCTCGGAGAGCACTATAATACCTCGGAGAGTACTATAGTCGTGTTTAGAGAGTCTAAGCAAACCCCGCGACAAACTGTAGCTCTACTATAAGTTTTTGCAAACAATTTTTACTATAGTCGCTAGTAACTATATCAACCAATAATAGAGATTTATTTGAAAAATAAAGCTATATTTATTTTTTTGTAAAAGTTATTAGCTGTTTTAAAAATAAAAACATTAAATTCCAATTTTAATATATTATTCTATATATAAACAAATATCTGTCAAAAAGTAACTTCTAAAACCATGAATTATAAAATGATAAACTAGTAACAATTCCTCTTTAATTTAGTAAAGAAACGTATAAAGTTAATATTTTAGTAATGAAACGACTTATGCCAAAAAAACAGCATTTCGTTAACGGAACGTACAAATTATATAATAACACAAACTACTCGTATATAGGAAACAATACAATGTGGCATTGGTGTCGAAAAAATATTTTTGTTAATACACCACTAGGGTATCGTTTAGAGGTGTCATTGACAAGTTAAATAGAAAGCAAAACTACCTTTGGCTCTAAATCCATAAAAATAGTTGACCTCTCAGCTGTAGCATCTCCCAAGTCTTTGTTTGCACGAACTGTACAAGTCACCAATTGTCGGTGGAGAGCAGATTGTAATGCTTCTTGTAAAGTAGGTGGTTTAGTACTGGGCGGAGCAAATCTGACTGTCTCCTCACTTAGAGCCACTGCACCCAGAGCTCGCTTAGCTTCTTGCAATGTCTCGTCGTCATCCAGACAGAATGTTTCACAAGAGACCTTAAAATAGTATACTAATTTAAACTATAATTTCATATATGATGCCGCTTAAGAAAAAATAATAGATATTTAATACGGGATATTATTCTGATAAATGTCATCGATTCAATTTTTTATAACATTATAACGTTTTTTTTAAAGATAATACATAATTTAATGAAAATGCTGTCCAGTGACCCTGGTGATGTTTCGGTTTTAACTTGTGGATTCTGTGGTTTTCAGGAGAATACGGCATAGATTTATTGTCGATGTGATAGTCTTCTTTCAGGGTACGGTTACCAAACGGGCAGTTAATTTTCACAACGAGGTAGCGAGTATATTTAAGTATAATACAAATTCGTCATTATAGCCGCCCATTTGGTAACCGTATCGTTTGGCCGGCTCAGTAGTAGCGAGTGAATGCCTGTTAAACACCAATGTATTGATTAACCCCATTTATGTACTTTTTTAGAGGTAGGTATCGCGACGAGCTAGCGACTTGTTAGTGTAGTCTCATACCATCGGCTACGACGAGGTGGGAATAAAACCCCTCCACTGGGTACCCTGGGGCCGTCTAGGCGGTCTCGGGCGCCGTAAGGCACCCGTGATGATACATACATACATACAGGTACGTAAGTAGATGTAAAGTCCTATGTAGGGCTTTGATATAAAAAAATATATATCGTTAAGAGACTGTGAAATTAAATATGCAGAAACTATCCCACATTTTATAATAATTAAATAACTTCTAAATCTAAAATTGTTATAATAAAAAAAATGCTTACATTAAAAACACTAGAAGCGAACTTCCGGAATGCCTGATCCTGTCCACACATTTCGTCGCCTGTAGCAAGGTCATGTATTCTCTCACCTCCGAGGTCACCCAGTAATTTGTCAATGTATTTACCGTAGTTACAGAAATTTGGGTAAGCGCTTGACCCCAAGGCAAATACGGCGAAGCGGACATTGCTTAATGGACCGAAGCTATCTATCGACGTTGCATCCGTGGCACTACCTTCAAAATACATAAAATTGCTTTTAACACGAAGTTTAACATCACTAGCTTTTTCATTATATCACAGTTTTTAATGGGTTTAACTAACTGTGCCGACAACTTGTTTGCGTGTTGGTTTTGCGCGTATATCGACGCGGCACTTGGCACTATAGAGTGTCTAACTGAATTTTTTAAATTAATAACATTTGAATTTCTCTTGGTGATTTGATCAAATAAACGTTAAATAAAGTTCACAATAAAGCTTCTTATCTTTCAGTAATACGATTTTGAATCCAATGAGTAGCGTTTACGTGATGCGCACACAAACGAACAAAAAAAATGCCAACAAACTATTTCTATTTCTCGGGTCTTTTTTTTGCAATTTTTTTAAGTCTATGATTTTAATAAATGTCTAGAACATATTTTATACCTTTTAAAGATTCCAGCCGGCTAAGTTTTTTACTAGTAGTATTTGAGGCTCCATATCGTTGTAATTCAATTTGGCTATTTGCCTTCATGATAGACTTGGGGGTAGAAAGTTGTGTATTTCTGAAATATCAATATTATCTTAGAATTGTTAAATTATATACCTTCGTCAGCACCTATACAAAATATTGTTAAAATAAAAACTCACCCAATCGCTTCTTCCACTTGATCTGCATACAATAACTCACATAGTTGCTCCCCAAACGCCTAAAAAATCAATCACTTGGTTTACATTTTATTAGCTAACCACCTAGTCTTAAACTAGTTGGTTATGTAGCGTGTGTTCGGTTTGGTTGTAGTTTAGTTTACTATCTGTTTATTTTTGATTATATTTTTAACATTTGTCTGTGGGAGGAACCTAGCCATGTCCACACTTGGGCCTTATATATATTTTATTTTGACTTTTCATAAATGTCTGTAAAGGTTTACATGCATGTAATAAATAGTTTTGGTTATTTTTAATAGGTATTAGCTTTAAGTAGCTTAGCATGCATTAGTATTATTTTCATTAATTATACTTTACCTAAAATTTAAATAAAAATAAAAAACTACTTATGTTGATTTACATTAGCCCTGTACCATAGTCTACAGGCCGAGATTACAAGATTTATAATATAAGTAGGTATACTATGTTGGTATTCAATTATTGCGGTATTTAGTAAATTTACCTCTCTGTCAAAATTGGTACAGTTGTTTACTTTAAGATCTATAATACTAATAAAGATGTTTATCGAGTTAAGTTTGTTGTCTACTAATCCCAGAATATTACAATTTGACAATGTAGTTTGGGATATAGACCCAATATTCGAAGTCCGCTAAATTGGTTAAGTCATTTCCTTTGTGTATGATTGAACTCGTCACTATTCCGTGTTAACAAGGTTACTATTCAATACATTCGTACAGTCGCCAAACGATTTTGATTTGTCTATACACGATTTTAATAACACTAGTTTCAATTATATTCTTGATGATTTTGATGTGGGCTATATACACAAAAGTTTGTTTTTTTTCAAATAAAACAAAGATGTTAATTATTTGATTTTACATCGATAGTAGAATATAATGTATATACGTGGTGGCCGAGTTGGTTTGACCTTGTACTTAAAAACACTTAGTTCTCTGGTTCGAATCCCGGTGTGTACCAATAAGTTTTTAATAGAAAAAAATATGTACATTTGTTTGACAACTCACCACTATAGTGCCTCGGAGAGCACGTTAAGCTGTCGGCCCCGGTTTCACTATACCAACTTGTGAAACTGTTTATAGATGGTTTATTGAGTCTATTCAAAACATCGCGACGAGCTAGCCACTTGTTCGGTGTAGACTCATCCCATCGGTTACGACGAGGTGGGATTAAAAACCCTTCCGCTGGGTACCCTGGGGCCGTCTAGGCGGTCTCGGGCGCCGTAAGGCATCCGTGATGATATGTATGCATGTATGTAGAATATAGTATTTATATAATACCCTAATGTAATAAAAAAATCTTCTCCGGACACAATATACTAAGACATGTGCAATATACAGTACAATCTAGTACACTTTTGTAATAGATTCGACGGAGAGTAAAATGCTGTTACGTAAAAAAATGGCAACGAAACAGTAGAATTTAAAAGGAAACATTATAGTTGATAACCAGATCACTCAAGCAGCAGATTGTTTGTAAAACACTAAACAAGTAAACTAAAATTTAATTAAAATATCTCTAGGGCTGTCGCGTTCAAAGTTCCTAAAATACTTGCTGAATTACCTCACTGAACCGCTAGCGCTATTCTTTGAACAAAGTCGGCCTTGGACACTCATCTTCCGGATAATTTGCTCAAAAGTCATATATTATTTTATATATAATATATTTTTTTAATATGAAAAATACTAATCAGCCACATTAAGTTGAAAAAGAACTTACCACTCCGTTTTCTGGTGCATCACCATTTCCGAATGTAGATGTGACAACAAGTAAAAGAGCTTCATGTTCGATGGATGTTATGTCATAGTCTGCCATACAATGAACCTAAACGAATAGGAAAATTTTGAGCTTTAATAATTTCTCCTATTATATTATCTATCTCCTATGATATTGATAGAAGCTAGATAATATATACTATACTTTAATATTATAAAGAGGTAAAGTTTGTGAGGTTGTTGGGGGTAATCTCTGGATCTACTGAACCGATTTTGAAAATTATTTTAGTGTTGGATTTATCGAGGCAGGCTATATACACGCTACGACTAATAGGAGCGGAGCATCAATGAAAAATGTTGGGAAAATGGGGAAAATCTGATACCTTTAGAGAGCTTACGTTGCATTGTGCATCATCAGCTAGTTATTTATGGTTATAAATAACTAGCTGACATGATTACTTACCAAAATGTATTAGTTTAATAAGAACAGTATACCTATAAATAAAGTGTCACATACCTGAGCATTAAAAGCATGGCCGAAAATAACACCAAGTTCTTTAGCATACTGTTCAGATCTTCCAGTCTCTGTTGCAAAAAGGATTGTAGCCTTAATTCTCTTCGAAAGGGCACGCCCAAACAATTTGGAAGTAAATTTTACAGCTCGAGCAATTTGTTTGAAATGAAACTTTCTATTAATCGGACGCTTGCCAGTTACTGCTTTAGACTTGGTCCATTGGTGAGTCTTCCAAGCAGGTTCCTATATAAAAACAAAAAAAGATAAAAATATTTACCAAAACAATAAATAATATGTGAGTTAACAATATATGAGATAATTTGCATAATTCTAAGAATTGGGAATTTTAATCAGTCAGGTCGTGTCGAACAATATGCTAAAGGTGAAGAGATTATGAACTGGTCAAACCTGATATTCATAAGAAGGTCTTAAGTAATAAAGCGCCATCTCTTGATGAAAAACCGGCGTGATGGATGATGACATAGGCGGTACGATCCATATCCAGTCTGCCGGGCATCCGGAGCTGCCGGGAGAAAATAACCATTGAGAAATTACTCCTTTACCAAAAAATAAATCTTATGATAATAAAAAAATACATCTTGTTTATTAACTGGGAAAAGGCGGATGACTGTGGGTGTTGTATTTTTAAAGGTGTTATGTTTTAATGTATTTAGAATTGTTACATGTTGCGTTGTATTGCAACACCTTACTTATAAATTATTATTGTTTACTGGAGTACGGCATGTGACTCTGTATCTTACTTACCTGGTGGTAAGCAGACCTACAAAATCCATGAATGGGGTCGATCAATACATTGTTGTTTAACAACATTGATCACTCCCACTTTGCCGGCAAATGATGCGGTTACGATAAGAAATAGATGCAATAGTCTCCTGAAAACCGGTAAACCCACATACTAAAACCGAAACATGACTAGGTCACTTGACGGTGTTTGCATTTTATATTATTATTGAATACATAATTACAGAGAGCACTGAGATGCACTTTACACAAAATAAGTAAATCAATGTGCAGTCTTTACTTACATTTAGGGATGTTTTGTGCACGCTTGTGCTTTTGAATTTTAAATTTTATAGTACATACTAGTTAATAGTTAACCTATGTTTTTTAATTTAACTATCATACATAGTTTTAAATCATGTACATTCCATGTATGTATAATTAATAGTCGCAAATAAATCTAAACTGATATATCTGCACTGCATTTTTATTTTCAAAGTAGGTACCTACGTAGGATGCATTCATAAAGAAGTCTATTAATTTTATTAATTCCCCATCCCGTTTATAAATTCACTTTATAGGACTATTGTATAAGGCGTTTGTAAATCGCCTTATACAATAGTTGTTATATAATAATTTATTAAATCGAAATTATTTCAGTATTTTATGTTACATCTAAATATATATATTTACATTGCTTGCGTTAAGTATATTATATAATTTAATTTACGGCGTATTTCCTTTCACCAAAACACCAGAGACAAAACATTATGTAGGTTGTTTTTATTATTATTTTATTCACTCAAGGTTCATGCAAATTATCGTAGATTATTTTCCAAACAAATAATATAGGAACGAGCAAAAACGCCGCGTCGTGATTTTATAAAAAAATGCTTTAAAAAATATACGAACCGTAAACGATTTTCGTTGTCCAGATGTTTTATAAAGCTCTCAGAAGCAGTGTGATGGTCCACTATAGTAGCGTTATGCTGCTGGAAGCTGTGTAACACTGCTATATTCACTTCTACTAAAGCCTTATCTTTCCACAATGTTACAGGCGTTCGTGTATCAAGGCCCAATTTCTGTGCCACTTTCTGTTGAAAAAAATATACTTATAAATATTTACTTATTCCTAAAAACTTTATTGAGCATTTGAGCAAAAATTGTGTTTCGTCTCTTTCATACCAACGAAAATTATCTTTGACAGAAAAGAGTTATAACACTATTTTAACAGGGTAAATTTTTAGGCCCAATTTCTGTGCCACTTTCTGTTAAAAAAAATATACTTATAAATATCTATTTATTCATAAAAACTTTATTGAGCATTTTAGCAAAAATTGTGTTTCGTCCCTTTCATACCAACGAAAATTATCTTTGACAGAAATGAGTTATAACACTATTTTAACAGGGTATTTTTTTAATGCGCTTTTTATTATTGATAAATAAATAAATATAGTATTAATTATATTGTAGAGTACGTTTACATTTAAAATCTAATTCTTGAATATGAAAATGCTGGATCCGCCCTTGAAGGGAGAACACTGGATTTTCTAATCCCTATCGTTTCCATAATCTACTCTATAAGGCCTTATTGAGTACCCGACGGTAAGTTGTTTATTTCCACCTCGTATTTTGATTCTACCACCTAAGAAGTTGCCAGCTCATCGTGGTTTTTGGATATACTTGTTTAACCCATGTATAAACAGTTCCACTAGTTGATTATTATTTTAAAAAATAGCCTCATTCATAAAAAAACTTATTGAGGCCTTGAAGAACACTTTAGTTATAGGAGGTTTTAGCAGCAAGAATATGCGTAAAAGAGACAAAACTTTCTAAAACTAAAGTGTTCTTAAAGGACTCTGTATTTTTTTATGAATCAGGCTATAAATCTTTACAAATATTTTAGCCGTTCTTTATTTAGCCGTTCAGTAAGACTATTCATCGCGAAAAGAACATTAAATATGTTTCATTAGCTTGATATTTAATATAGAAATAAAAACGCCGTGTTTATAAGTCTAAAGTCTACTCAACTCGGGCACCACATAACTATAAACTTATACAATGTGCTTAAAATTGAATAAAGTTTACGCATACCTCCAACATATTAAGTCTATTTGTGTCACAGAAGTTCCTGCAGCCAATCTCTGTGCTCATGTACCACCCGTTGAAGGCATTTGCGGTGAACTCGATGCCGCCGCAGTCGAACCGCATATTGGAAACCGCGGGCAGGGCATACCAGCGGAGATCTAATTCCTCGAACCAGGAATGCCTTGGAAGGGAATCAAAGTAACTATAGATATAGTAAGTGTTAAAGATTTTTGGGCTTATAACCGTCTTATTTTTTTTTTTGATTTATCTGTACTTATGTAATAGGTAATAAATTATAAGTGATTTTTTTTTCTAAAATATTTTTCTTTTAACACTTTAGTGAAGAGCCTTCCCTGTAACGAAGTTTTGTTTAAATTAAATGTTTCATTTTTATATATGCCTATATAATATATCCAAACATCTAAACTTTCATATGTACAATATAATATACTTAATTTAGATTATATTGCAGGTTTACCTATTACTAATTATAACTACTACTGCTAATTATAATAAAATATTACATTTTGATCTAAATTTTTTTTTTTTTTTATTGTTTGAAAAATAAATATGCTTACTTTAGTGTCAGCTTCATGAATAAATAAAAACTTACTCGTACAACTAGTAATTTTAATTTTACACAAAGTTAATTCTAGTCTGCATTTAGGAAAATACTGGTTTAAATATTGTTTAAAACACTATTTAAGTATCTGTAGATTCGTTATAACATTAATATATATAGATTCTATATATTATCTTATAGAAAAAGACAGAAAAGATTTGATTGGTTGTTTGTTCTAGATAAACTCAAAAACTACTTAACCAATTCAAAATTAATTTCACCAATAAAATCTTTAATATCAGCAAAAAAAAAATTTTTCGATCATTTCTTTAAGATTAAGCTTAAATCACAGGTTAAATACAAACTGTTATTCAATGCATCTAAAAAAGTATTTTACTGGACGATATACCGATTTTTTTACTTTTATTTATATCCTAACAAAAAAAAGAGGTAAATTACTTGTCGAAAAAATATTCTATTGTATATAACAATAGAATATTTTCATATATCATCACGGGTGCCTTACGGCGCCTAGACGGCCCCAGGGTACCCAGCGGAGGGGTTTTTAATTCCACCTCGTCAAAGCCGATGGTATGAGTCTACACCGAACAAGTGGCTAGCTCGTCGCGATGTTTTGAATAGATTCAATAACCCATCTATAAACAGTTTCACAAGTTGGTATAGTGAAACCGATATTCTATTGTTGATGATATTAATTTGTGTAGTTGCTTTTAACACATAACACTCGTAACTTAATACACCAACATCATAAGAAGAATAACTGCTAAGAAATATTATAATTTTATAATCATTTTCATAATTTAAAAAATATCTGTGTCCTTGAAAAAAAAATCCTAATGCTTTTTTATTAACAATCAAAAGATTTTATTTAAATAAAGTTGTTTTTTTAATCGGTCCATTAATCTCAATAACCTAAGATTAAAATACATTACATAATAATACTATAAAAACAATTCAATTCCCTATCAACATAATAAAGTAATATTATATAGCAACAACGTGTCGTTAATGGTTGTTACCATTTTAAATAAACGTCACCGAATATACAAGAATTTATGACCAATAAAACGAGATTGGAGATCAGTACTTGGGTTTTTATGATGTAAGCAATCTGCTATGTCATAGAGAAGCGATCTTTGCACGTATCATGGTCAATTTTAGCTGATATTCATGGACTAAGTGTATTCTTCTTCCTATTTTATGATGAAATAAATCTTCGGTCGTAACACTCATCTTAGAACAGGTTTAGTTGAAGATGAACGATGGTTTAGGTTGTTAGTTCCTTTAAAAGAGTTTCTGTATGTGGAAAAAACATAAGAACTAGATTTTGTTGATATACACCCCATTTTCATATTGTAATTTATTATACACTAATTTTCAGAGGAAAACTACAAAGATTTTTTTAAATAAATGTACTTACATAAAATTAAAAAATTAAAGTAGAAAAAATCGGCCCCAGCCTAGTGGTTAAGTCACTGCGCAACTGATAACAAGGTTAAGCAGATAAGGCTGATATGGGATGGGTGACCGCTTTATACAACGAGGTTATTTCGTCATAAACACCGCAACAAGCTCGCCACTTGTTAGGTGTTGCCTCCGAATACCGTTTTTCATCAATAGAGTTCTATAGAATACAGAAAATCTTTTATAGTAAGCCAATAGTCTATATTTGTTAATAGTTTTTACATATACTTAAATAAAATTTGCTTACGTTATCCACCCAAAAAAAAAATTTTTAAATATTCTAAATTGATTGATTTTCAATCCTTAATTATTGGCTACTTTACGTGGCTTTTAGTGTTATTATTTATTTTTTTAAATATAAATTTAACTATTGAATTTTATTACAATATTTATTTAACTCTAATATATTATACAGAATGCTACCTCTCTCTATATGTCTGTATTCATATAACTCGGGAACTTGCAGCCTACAAGAGATACTTTAAAAAAGAATAGGATGGTAAAACCGAAACAACTACTGAAGCGGTACGCAAAGGGAGGTCATAGAATTTTTTTGTCAATTCTTAACTGATAATTTAAAAAAGAATAGGATGGTAAAATCGAAACATCGGAATAAGTATATCAAGATACCATTTGAGAAGTTAGTTAAGCCCCTTAACAACACCATGTTCAATAACCAAATATGGTCCTTCCAGCAAGACTCAGGTCACAAAGCTCGATCCACGCAGTCTTGGTTGGAAGCGCAGACTGGCCGTCATCTAGTCCAGATCTTAATCCGCTTGATTATGATTTATGGCCAGTTTTAGAGAGTACGGTTTGCTCTAAACGCCATGATAATTTGGAGTCCCTAAAACAATCCATACGATTGGCAGTAAAGAAATTTCCAATGGAAAGAGTGCGTGCTTCTATTGATAACTGGCCTCAACGTTTAAAGGAACTTTATTGCAGCCAATGGAGATCACTTCGAATAAGCTTTTTATATTTATGCATTAAACTTATATACTGTAAAAGTAATAAATGTTATTTGCAATAGATTTTTTTTTTCTTTGTTACAATATTTACGACAAGACAAGGTATATGTATAATAATTCACACATATTGCCTAGTCTTGATTAATGCTAGTATATAATAAAAAATAATTTAAAAAAATCTGCTTAAGTATATAAATTTTTAAAGATACAAAAAGTTATACTACATAATATAATAAGTATTTAAAGCAACGTTAAAGAAAAAACAATCCTACTAAGATTATATCTTTTAAAAAGCTCCATTGTCAAGCCCCGTTATCGACAACTACGCTTAAATTAAAACCGAGCTTTGATCTGATAAAGCCCTAACAGTTCCTCAAGTGTCGATATCGATAGGCCCTCAATACATGACCCCGGAACGCGACTAGGTCATAATGGCGGACTTTACATCACGTGCAAGGTCACCAATCCGGTTGACCTGCCAAAGTCATAAAGGAATTTAAGGTGATAAGAGTCATCATCGTTATTATTATATAGGTAGCTGTACCCCGCAGTTTCTACTTTTATCATTTAATTTAAAAGAAGTCGGATCGAAAATATAAGCCCATGATACATAGTAGCGCTTTCTTTTGGTGAAAGATTATTTAAAATCGGTTTAGTAATTTTTGAGTTTATCCGGAACAAACAAAGATGCAATATTTTTTTCTTTATAATATTTATAATATACGATTGGTCTCCGCCACTTATTAAGTTCTATCTTAATGCCTGTCAATTGCCCCTACCTGACCAGAGTAATCTGGTGAGATGGGGGAAAGCAACAGCGCCATCTGTTGCTTTCCCCCATCCCACCAGATTACTTTGGTCAGGTATGGGAAAGCAACAGCGCCATCTGTTGCTTTCCCATAGTGCACCATATTATTCATAGTTTCAAGTACCACATCACATGCAAGTTCATCAAACAGGTTGGTCAATTAAAGTCAGAAAGGAATTTAAGGTATTGGTATCTGTAACCATACAGATACTGGCGTTCAGTAGTATCCACTGTACCCAATAAAATACTATAACTTCTAAATTTAAAAACGTGTTCTTGAAGCACCAACATTCAACTTTGGAATACTTTTAAAATAAAAATAATGTAAAGAAAGTGTAAGAATAATGGTTAATTATATAAATAATTGCCCGTATTACAATATTTTTCTAGGCTGCGACTCAAGATATCTCGATGAAATATAACTCTTTGACTTGTATACCTAGTTCATTGAGGTGCTAGTTAAAGAATAATTGCGAAGTCTGCGTTCTCCATACAAAATAAGATTTCGCACTTCCAGTTACTAAAACTCGATTACTGTTTATCGCAGAATTAAAATAATATTTTTGTAGTTCCTTGAATTTATTAATCTTTATGTGTTGGGTTTTTCGAAAACAGAAAAAAAGACTTGACAGTACTTGACACCCATACAAACGTACTTCCAATATTACAACTTGGCTGTAGTGGAAATTCAATAATTATTTTTATGTATACGTAAAAATCTTTCTGTTATAGGTAATCAATATTTTAAAGGGATTTTTCTGATTCCGAAAAAAAAAGTTTTAAAAAACCAACACAGAGAGATTAATAAATACAATGACCAACAAAAACATTATTTTAATTCTGCGACAAACAGTAATATAATACTACTGAAAGTGAGAAAGTTCATTTTGTATGCAGGGTGCAGACTTCGCCATTACGAATGTAGTGTCCTTATGGCAATTTTGATTTGATGAAATCTCTTTTATTCGGGTGTTAACTACTAGTAGTCTAATTCTAAATACTTACGTTGGATGAGTCATGTTAATTTCCATAACCATTTCATGCGGAATCTCGAAGTAGTCAGGATCTTTTCCATTGGCAGATAATACTAGGGGCAGGATATCCCAGGCTGTCTTCACAGGTTTCCAGCCGAGCTTTAAGCATAGCTAGAAAAATAAAAGTCTTTACTACTAATACTTTAATTATTACATTAATTTTATTATGTTTTATATCTATTTTAATTGCATATCTACCTTACATAGCTATCAAATTGTCCCAAAGGTTTGACTGCTAGAGAATGCCTAGCGGCATTAGTCCGCCTTTGTACTTTTTGCAATAAGTTTTTAAATAAATAAATACTGTAGCCATAATTATTTTAATTTCATAACAAATAAATTGTAGATACTTAATTATAAAGAAGACAACAATTCGCTTAAATAATAATCACCCTCATACAAATATTTTGAAGATAAAATATACGTGGTGACTTTGAAAGGATGTACTTATTCTGATGCTAATTATAATAAAAAAAGTGTTTTGTCTCTTTTTATACAGAGTGAATTTGAAAGGATGTGCTTTGGGCTAATTTGAGGTTCTGCTGATCAAATCGAACAACTTTTCCCATGGAACCATATGCCACAAATAAAAAACAATATTGCCTTCTCCATACAAACTAGTTGTGTTAAAATAACCGATTTGTATGGGAAAGCCAAAATTTTTTTTCATTTGTGACACATGGTTCCATGGGAAAAGTTGTTCGATTTGATCAGCAGAACCTCATATTAGCTTAAAGTACATCCTTTCAAATTCACCCTGTATAAAAAGAGACAAAACACTTTTTTTATTATAATTAGCCTAAATTATTTTGAAACTAAGATTTTAATAGTAACCTAATGTATTTATTTAAATAAATTGATCTGTTGGTAAACAACATTTCATCAAATTATATATAGACATCTTCTTAATAGTCCAGACATGATATTAGAGTCACGTTATAGTTAAATTAGGTAATTAAAATAACGTTTAAATATGTTAACTTATTATTTCTTAGTCTTAATTTTCTTTTTACTTTACATTTATTAATCATTATTATTTTTAGATTCCTTTTACTAATTTTTGTTTTCGATTGGATACTTATGTTAGATATTTATTATTATTATTATAATATGAAGGAAATTCATTGGACATTAATTAATAACTTTCTAATTTTGCTATATGCGCACATACTATATAACTATATAACAAAATGTAATTATTTTTTAAGATCACGTGTAGGTATTTTTTTTTTGGTTGACCTCAATAATAATAAAAATGATTACAATCTAACGAAGTCAAATGATCTCGATTATATGTTTAAGGAAAAAATATGTGTCAAACCTCCGTAAATTCACAGTGCATAGGGTCACCCATCACAGAGCCATCCTGTTGTCTGTAGCCTGCATAACTGATCAGCTGACTGTTCCATATCCTATAGTCGTGTTTGCCATCAGTGCGCTGAGGAAACACCGTGATCGCCGATCTATTGGAATAATAAAACATATATTATTGTTGTTATTATATATTATTTTTCAACCTCTTATTCGTAAAAACTTATTTTTTTCTTCCGGTTTTTTCTATTGCTTCACGAAAACCTTTTTGAGCATTTTAGTAGAAATGGTGTTTCGTCTCTATACTACACCTACATGAAAACCATCTTCTTTAAACCAGGACTTCTAACTTCGCTCGTATAGAGTTATTAGAAGAAAGCTAATAGAGGGCGCCTGTGTATAAGTAGATAACAAGCAATGACAAAATTCGTGAGGGGTGACTGGAACCCTGGTTGGCTCAGCGGTTGAGCGCGTTGCCGCGAAATCGTGGTTTTTGGGTTCGAGTCCCGCCCACCAGGATTTTTTTCATTGCATGTCACAAATTATAATATAATTACCTGATATTTCCTTTGTTAGTGCTGTATTTAATATGATTACATAAAGCCTCGAACATTCCACTAGTTGTGGTGACTTGTCGGCAGTCAAATACCTAAAACAAATAGAAATATATGTTTTTTTATTTGAGCACGGAATGTGACTTTGTATCTACCTGATGGTAAGTAGACCTACAAAGTCCATTATATACGGTTGTTTAACAGCATTGGTTGCTTCCACTATACCGGCTACATGACGCAGTATGATATGAATACCTATTGGCTTATTGTGATATACATAGGTGCATATCATCACGGGTGCCTTACTGCGCCCGAGACCCCGCCTAGACGGCCCCAGAGTACCCAGCGGAGGGGTTTTTAATCCCACCTCATCGTAGCCGATGGTATGGGTCTACACCGAACAAGTGGCTAGCTCGTCGCGATGTTTTGAATAGACTCAATAACCCGTCTAAAAACCGGTACCTACAGCTTAACGTGCTCTCCGAGGCACTATAGTGGTCAATATACTCGTAGGTTGTCAAAGAAATATGCATACATTTTTTAATTAAAAACTCATTAGTGTGTTCCAATCGGGATTCAAACCAGGGACCTAAGCGTTTTTTAAGTCCAAGACCTAACCAACTCTGCCACCAAGCTACTCGTATTATGATATGATTAATAATAATTAATATGGAAACAGGAGATAAAGAGTCGGAACCATCACTCAAGTCCAATAGGCGTGGCGCTTCTCTAGCACACTTCTGTCAAACTGCAAGACTATTTTTTAGTTCCAGCTGCTATATTCTGTTTCTTATAACAAAAACGTTAGGTTGTCAAAATAACGAAATCCTATAAATGTGACAATAAACAATCAGCAACAGCCAACACTAAAATAGTCATGCACTTTATTCCCTTATATTATAGGTACCTTTGGGTTTAAAGTTTTTAGCTTTGTAACTGTACCTAAAGGAGTTCGTTATGTATACAATTTAACTTTACCTTTAAATGAAACAGAATGTGGAAGTTTTTTTTGACTTCATAAATAGGTAATGATTTACTTTAAATTCTATTGACTTTGACTTTGATTATTGTAAAGTAATTGACCATAACATAGCCGTAGAATACGACCATTTATTTGATATACAGACAGTAACAGTGACAGTTTTCTAAGTAGGACAATGACGAATTAGATATGCTCTTATTTAAATATATAAATATCCATTAGACCAACTAACGATCATATATTTAACAATAGTGTTATTTCGGGTGTCTACCTAACATTTTACATTATATTATTTACCGTAAATCTAGACTACATAAACGCCCTTAAGTGGGCAGAAAAAGGATTCGCGAACTCGAGCATCAAAAAATATTAAAATGTTGTTTTCAGTTATAATAGTGTTTTTTTTTTTGGAAAAAAAGAACATGGAGGTGTAGATTTTATTTACTCGATCCTAATTACATAATTTCTGTATAAAAAATCTGTTTAGTTTGAGAACTAAAGTAATATTTTTAGAATCATAAATCAAACTTTGGGTGTCTTTTCAAAAGTTAATATTTTTTTTATAAAAATACTATCTAATTAGGATCGAGTAAGTAATATTTACACCTCTACGTTCTTTTTCATTAAAAATAAAATTTGTTATCACTCAAAACAACATTTAGACGTTATTGGACGTTCGAGATCGCGAAACCTTTTACTGGCTTCTTAAGACCCAACATAGGTATAAGTAGCGAGCTCGTCTCACTTTATAAACACCCAGACCATGACAAAATGTACAGAAAAAACGTACTAACGTTTTTTTTGCCATGGGTGGCAATCGAACCCACGGCCTGCGGATATAACGTCATATATATATATATATATATATATATATATAAGTGCAGAAAATATCATAGCAAATTTAAGATAGTTATATGAATTTTCAATTTTCTGTAAATCAGCTTTTGATTAGCCGCTTAAAGCCTGCAGACAAACGATGGCCTGATTGCCAACGGCAGCCAAATCCACTGGCGAACTGCTGACTATTATAATTTCCGGTAAACAATTTGTAACCGGAAACACCACACAAACTTACCCCTACTGCACCATACTGTGCTTAAATATTATTTGTAATTAAATTAAAGAGAAAAAAATCATTGAGAGGGGCGCCACTTGGCAGCATTGCCACGTTGAATGGCAATGCTGATTTTTTGTTTTAAGTATTCATAAGATTTGGGGTCTCCACATTTTAGAAATACTCGTTTTCCAAGGTCCCAAATAAATTCGCAGGCCTCAGATCCCAAGCATCCAGATGTTTCGTTCCCAAATGCTACGAAGTGGTAATTTTGTAGTAAATCCCTGACAGACGCTTCCGTGACTCAATTAAATTATTTTTATGGTTATTATATTATGCTTAAATTATTTTCCGTTATCCAAACTTTTATAACAAAGTGTTATTATTATATAATAAATTGATGGCTTCTACGCGTTATGCGTAATTTTGCCAATGTCGAGTGTGGTTAGTTGTAAGTTTTATATAGTAAAAGAGGGATAATGGGATGGACAGGAATAATGAAAGGACTATGATATAATTAGGAATGACCACATGACCGTATGAAAGCATACGGTATAGTTATGCCAACGTCATGTGACGAAGGAAAAAAATAATCAATTGTTTACAAGGTACCACCATTTTACAGAAGATTGTAGGATTATTTGAGATAACATAAACACCGAGATCACTGCGTAAATGTTACACTTCTCACATTGAATATCACTATACGAATGCTTTTTCTACAAAATTAGTACACTTTTGCACAATAATATACAATAAAATTAAATGTCATAAATGTAACAGAAACACGCGTCTACAGTCTTTGAGCTATCCTCAAAGTGAATCCTACAAAATGTTTAATAATCGAAAGAAGGACTTAACAAAATGACAAATTTACTTTAAAATTATTCAATGACCCCACTGGTTAACCCTCAATCTGTTAAGTGGAGTAATTACAAATGTATTTCTTGTTAATTCAATAGAGATTTGCCACGAAAGCTCTGGTAATACCGTTTTAAGACATCCCTCATCCCCATTTAACCGCCGCAGGAAAATGAATGGCGAAGAAGGAATGAATTAATGGTGTTAAGTCAGGTCTCGTGAACGTCGGCTTTTCAGGAAATGTGTTTATTTTCCTGCCGTGTTTCAGTTTGCCTTTTGCTAATTTCAGAATGAATTGGAATTTCATTCGGTTATTTAAACTTTTATAGAGCACTTTTAGGTTTATTTTATATGTTTATAATTAATTTTAATTTTCATACTCTTACTTTATTATGTTATTATTTTATATACCTTATATTTTAGTTAATGGGGTTTTGTCTCTTTCTTTTTAATAAAAAATATATTTGACAGAAAAGTGCTTTTATATGTAATGTTTTAATAATTTTTCACTAAATGGGTTAGAATTTATATTTCTTACTAGAAATGTATTTAATTTTTTAACGATAAAAATGCAATCCTAAAAATGATTTCCTAGTGGACGGACTCGAACCCACGACCCTGGCTTTTGCGGCAATCTACTTAACTACAGACCCAAATAGCGTTCGAGTCCCACCCACCGGAACAAATTTATTTTCATTGCATTTTAATCTTTAAAAAATTAAATATAATTATATCCTGCCAAGGAAATCCATAAAAATGTAATACTAAAAAAAACTCTAGATATATTCCCAAAACTCTACAAATATTCCCATGGAACCATGTTGCAAATGAAAAAACAAAAAATCCTCCTTCATTTAAACTAGTAATGTTAAAATTACCAATTTATATGTAAGCAATTTTTTTTTTCAATTGCGATTCCATAAGAAAAGTTGTTCGATTGGATCAGTAGAGCCTCATATTAGCCCAAAGTACAACCTTTCAAATTCAACCTGTATCTGCAAAATATATTAGAATTACAAAAATCTTAGCCATTTAAAATTTTAAAAAATTAAGGTGAGCCCAAACACATAATATGCGCTGTAAAAAGCGATGTCGTAAACGATGTAAAACTATTCGTTACCGTTTCGCCGCTCGTGGCGTGTAGTAACTAACATTACTGTATTTTTTATTCAAATTGTTATTTAAACATGATGTCTACGAGGACGTTTGTTTTGACATGATGTAACGCCCGAGGGTCGGACGCTGCATAAATGTGCCACAAGCTACTACCTTAAAATATTTAGAAAGAAATCGTCGAAACTGACGAATGATAAAAATTGTCATTAACATTTATGTTAACTAAATGTATTTCATGTTATTTATTTTTGTAGAATAATCATACTAGTATTGTGGGTTTGATTTTTATTTTAGTGCTTTATATATATTTTTCGTATGTTTACACTCTTTTAATAAATACTAAACAAGTGTAAGACTATATTCTTATAGTGAACTCTGTTTTTAAGTATATTTAGTTCATATAAATCTTTCAACTTTTAATGCTGCGTCAATATAATGTTCATTTTATTATACTTCATATTAAATTTGAGTCTGATTGAGATCTTGGCGTTAAAGCAATCGCCACTTTACCTATTCGCGGCCAACGTCTTGACCTCCCTATACAAAATGTCACCTTTTTATCTCTCACTTGATTTAATTTCTTCTCAACATTTCTTTTTCTTTCAATCTTTTCTTCTATTGGAGTTTAAAATTACAAAATTTTAAAAAATTGGAGTTTAAAATTACAAAATAATTTCGAAATCTAAAATATGGAGGTCTATAATACAATATTCAATTTTTTGTCTAATTGGTTATTAAAATTATAATTTATTTCTGAAATCTTTATATTCCCCTATATCCCTTATCTATTTTGGTAGTTTTTTTAAAGCCTAGTTTTTACATTGAGAATATTTTTTTTCTGACTCAGCTGGCTTTCGATATCTTGGTCTGAACAGATAGATAAATAGACCTAGGATTTCTTTGAGGTACGGTAAAAAAAAAAACGTACGAAGAAATCAATATTAAAAAGTTCTCTTGAACTGTCTATCCCGTAAATATTATATCAAACTTAACCAACCACAAGCTATTACGCCTAATTGCCAATGTTTTTTTTTCTATTGCAACACGAAATGGGAGTTTTCTCATTAGAGTGAGAAAATTCATTTAGTATTCCTTTGCGCCTTCCATTTGACTAGTATATTTTTTTTACCTGGCACGCGGTTTATATTTTTATGAATAAGGCTAAATGTAAATATGTCTGGCCAGTGTGACATTCGTAAACAAACACTACAATTTCCATTTTAAAAACTACAAACAGTAAAAAAAAATACCCAAATGTAGTTAGTTATATTTGGTACCTATGATATATACGTGGTGGAAGAGTTGGTTAGACCTTGGACTTAAAAACACTTAGGTCCCTGGTTCGAATACCGGTGTGTACCAATGAGTTTTTAATTAAAAAATGTATGTACATTTGTTTGACAACACCACTATAGTGCCTCGGAGAGCACATTAAGCTGTCGGTCATGGTTTCATTATACCAACTTGTGAAACTGTTTATAGATGGGTTATTGAGTCTATTCAAAACATCGCGACGAGCTAGCCACTTGTTCGGTGTAGACTCATACCATCGGCTACGACGAGGTGGGACTAAAAACCCCTCCGCTGGGTACCCTGGGGCCGTCTAAGCGGTCTCGGGCCGTAAGGCACCCGTGATGATATGTATATGTATGATATTTTTTTATTTAACGTTTTATAATAATAAAATAATAAAATTGGATACTAAAATATGTTTTCATAAATATTAGGCCAAGATTAAAGCAATTTTCGTCCTATCTCCGTCGGGACGTTAGATTTATTAACAGCCCCGATAATAAATCTAAAAGTTTATCCGTACCAAATAATCTAGAAAAATATTATTTATCATTTCATAATGGTACTACAAACATTACGTCAAATTCTTTAATATCTATTGAAATAGCTAAGTTCTGGTCTATAAGATTATATAAAATAAAACTTATATTGATAATAATAATATGTAGGACAAAAATCAAAAATATTTATTTCAATGTAAAAACCCAATTTATGAAAAGTAAAAAAAAAAAGTTTGTTGTCAATATGTGCTCATTGTATAATAGTATACACTTTACTCGTAAAACTTGTAATTTTATTATAATTTTCGCTTTATTGAAACTGATAATAGTAGGACGACTTCTACTATCGACTTTTGCCTTGATGAAATAAAATGACCGAAGAAATGGAAAACTCGTCCGGTCGCCCTACAGTTAATGCGCCAGAGGGCGCCGAGTTTAACTTTTTACTTACAACTCAATAAACTGACTTATTCTTCTTTTTTTATTAACTCTCTCTCTCTGATAGATTACAATATTATTATTATCTGTTATTATAGTTATGGTTAACGTGACCATACATCCCGTTTTTAACGGGACTGTCCCTTTTTCCTCTATTCCGTCCCGGTGTCCCCGAGGAAAGCTTTGGGAAAGCTCAAATATATTATAAAAAATGTTATATACATTTAGAAAATCTTTTCTAAAAAATAAATTGAGTCCTTGATTATTCGAAAAAAATTATCAGCTAAAAAAAATAGCTTCTGTTTCTATTGTCAAAGTCTTGATATCGAAAGTGAAAATATTTTTTTTTAAATCCAGATATTATTTGACTGTATTTACGTTTTCATCAATACATTTGAGTAAAAATAAAATGGTCACGTTAGTTATGGTTAGGTTACGAAATGGATATGTAAAGACGTTTATTAGAGAAATCAGGACCGATAGCTTAATGTGCTTGGAATGTAATACGCCGAAGGTCGAACTTGTGAACTTACATTTTGAGTCGTTGATCTATCCAACTCTATGGCTATTGACCATAGATAGCCCTTTAATCATAAGGAGTTAATTAATACTGTAATGTCTGTCTTAATACGAACTTCCTCTTCGCTCCTCTGTTAATAATCAATTAAAGATCCCGCCACACACAACCACCAAATATTCCGATTCTTTTACTGTGTCAGCAGCTCGTCAATGGAATTTGGTTCCTCTATCTATAAGACAATCTCAATCCGTCGGTGTATTTAAACGTCTACTCATCCTTTTTGGTCTATATTAATTAATTGAAATTTAATACCATGTTTAATTTTAAATTGTAAAATAGTACCAAATGTTTTCTTTCATTCTTTCTTTCTTTCTTTTACCGCTCATTATCTGAATACCCAAGTAAGTACTATTTTTATTCTTTAGCATTTTCTGCTTCGGTATGGTAATATTGATATGTACTATATTGTATGATTTAATATAAGTAGAAGGTATATGTATTGTGTGTATATTTAAGTAGATATTTACATGTAATATTGAAGTAGTTTATACAGGGTGAATTTGAAAGGTTGTACTTATGGTTACAATATGAGGCTCTATTGTTTAAATCGAACAACTATTTCCATGGAACCATGTGTCGCAAATGAAAAAAAAATGGATTCTCTATACAAATTGGTCATTTTAATATTACCTACTAGTTTGTATGGTAAATGCAATTTATTTTTCATTTCACATGGTTCCATGGAAAATATTAGGCACGAGATCAGTAATCAGGTCTGGTTACCGTTTAATATAAATAAACTATAACCAAAATTGTCATATTTTGGTTTTAGTCCGGTTTTCAGGAACTATTGCATCGAACCTTTTTCTAGGTGACTCTTCTTTCAGGTTGCGATGATATTAGGTGCAGCGAGGGTATTAAAGTAGATTCGTAATGCAAATACGTTTTGCATTTCGTAACCTCATCAATTACTGGCATAGTGGAAGCGATCGATCGATGCTGTTAAATAATAATATATCGTTCGAATTCATTCGTTGTCAAGTAAATTATAGAGAAATATTTTTTTTTTATTAGACTATGATAAATGACTTTGTATCTATAAGATGGTACGCCGATTTATAAAGCCCATGAATGGAACCTTCTTTGTAAGTATCTTTTACTCTTTAATCTTATCCTTAGGTTAAAGTTACCTGTAGTTTTGACCACTGTATCCGGCCAATGCATCGGCTCGCGTTTCTCCAGGCCAGCTTGCACCCGAACACCAGCTCAGTAGTAGTCAACTGATAGGTCCCGGTTTTAGCAACCTCTTCCTGGACAGCTTTCCAGCGTGTTTCGTGGTGGGGTGTATTAGCTCTGGAAAAGGGCAGTTATGTTCACTCTATGGAAAAACTGAAGTAAAAGAAGCATTGTCGTCAATTTTTTTTTTTGACCGACGAACAATGTTTATTTTAAAGGAGCATTTACCGTGTCTTATGGTGGCATGGCCACGTATTCGCTAGTCGATTTATTTTATACTATTATTATTATATAATAACTGATTCGCGCAACTATTTCTACATAACTTCAACCGTTTACGCAGCGTACGCTCTCAAAAGTAATATTTTTTCCCCGTGCAACATTTTTCATTGTTACTCCGCTCCTATTGGTCGTAGCGTGATGTTATATAGGCTACTATAGCCTTCCTCGGTAAATGGGCTATCCAACACTAGTATTGTACTAGTCTAATAAAATATTTGTATGTGATTGTATTGTACCTAAATAAAAAAAATAAAAATACAGTACAGATTCTTACTTTACAGAAAATAGACAAGCAATCAAAGCTAAAATAATATCCCAAACTTAATGTCTTCCGCGTCCGTACTTATATAGATAGCTCACCTTCTAATGGATGCAAAGTATTGTCCCAGGAAATCCTTGGCATCATTGAGGACTTCTTCAGGTTCGCGAGGAACTTCCCCTCGACCAGGAATAGCCATAACACTTCCAAGGCATGCCCTCTCGTTGCACATTGTGGGCTGTGAACAAAATTTCTGAGAATTAGATGTTATTTTCGCTATAGGTTGCTGCGAAGTAAACTGCAAAGCTGAGGAAAACAAATTAAAAATTTATAAACCTAAATCATAAATGAGATTCATTTTTTTTTGTCGCTTTTTTTTTAACACAGCGTCATATTTAAAAACTTCAATACCTACTTTTATATAATATAGTATTTCTTAACCATTATATTACATTTTTTACCCTCTTATTCATAAAAACTTTATTGAGTATTTTAGTTAAAATATTTTTTCGTTTCTTTCTAAACCAGGGAAATCATCTTTAACGACAACAAAGAGGTCCAACACCATTCTCAATAAAGTTTTTATGAATAAGGGTAATAATACCCTTAAGTTGTATTTATTTCTTTAATCATAAAAACTTAATATTATAATGTGCTTTTTTTTATTTAGCTTTTTTGCCTATTACATAAAACCGTTTATTATTTATTTTTAAAGGAGATAAGCCCATTCTTGGACTTATAGTCACGACATGTGACTATAAGTCCAAGAATGGGGTCGAACAATATATTGATGTTTAACAATATTGATCGCTCTCATTATGCCAGTAAAATGATTTGATAAGTCAAACTTACAAAACGAAGAAATTGATAAAATTCTGCTTTCTATGGGGGGACAAAAGTTGCCACACATGCAGTGCGACGTTACTCAGTATTCCTTTACCCTAGAGAACTTCTTTCACATTGAAGCTCCGACCCTGAGGCATTTTGGTACAGAGTATAAATCTGTACAGTGGTAGTATTTTAAGATTTTTTTAAACTTTTACATACATACATATCATCACGGGTGCCTTACGTCGCCCGAGACCGACTAGATGACCTCAGGGTACCCAGCGGAGGGGTTTTTAATCCTACCTCGTCGTAACCGATGGTATGAGTCTACACCGAACAAGTGGCTAGCTCGTCGCGATGTTTTGACTCAATAACCCATCTATAAACAGTTTCACTAGTTGGTATAGTGAAACCGGGACCGATAGCTTAACGTGTTCTCCGAGGCACGGTGTTGTCAAACAAATGTACCTACATTTTTTTTTTTATTAAAAACTCATTGGTACACACCGGGATTCGAACCAAGGACCTAAGTGTTTTTTTAAGTCCAAGGTCTAACCAACTCGGCCACCACGTAATTTAACTTTTAATATTTCGTTAATCGTTACTTTTAATGGAAAAATAATCTAATTGACAGTTAAAACAATTAATAGGAATCAAACAAATAAATCTAAAGTTTATTGAGAATATACCAATATAAAAAAAAGTTTGAATTCGTTACAAAATAAAATTTTCACTGTTTAATAATTTAATAAACTTTTAAATTTCAGGCTTGTTTAAAAATAACTATTAGATACTTATGTTAACTGAAGCTCTGAGTTTTAACACGTATTTCTTTCCACTTTGTACATAGGTATTTTATTTTTCTAGATCATTGTGTAGTTGGTAGTATTATTTAGGTATATGTAGTTTATGTTTATTTTATATAGGTATCTAACATACTATATATTCTTACAATCTAATATACCCTACTTACATATAAGTAGGGTATATTAGATTGTAAGTATTTTATATAGTAATCACTTTACTTTATACTCTGTTACTACATTGCACCTACCTAACTTATTAACTGCTTTGATTGTCCCGAAGGTTTGACTGGTAGAGAATGCCTAGCGACATTAAGTCCGCCCTTGAATGTTATATGCAAAAAAATATATTTAAATAATCAGGCGTTTACCTCCCATCTTCTACATTTAAGTGTATGCCTTTTATGTAAGCATTTTTGTGAAGCCTATTTACTTATCCAGTTGTAAATCACTTTATTTAAGTAAATAAATATTTGATTATATTTTGAATATATATATATTACCTAACATAAACTAATTATACATACTTACTATAATTATTTAAAAAATGCAACCGATATCTGCTTTATAATTTCGAATAAATAATATATATATGTACCTACATACTGTATAGAAAAATCTTATGTAATATCGTAAATATTTTTACTCTGTGGTTTTAGTTGGGTCTTACATGTGAGTTTTAAGTAACCGGGCAAAACAAACGGTAACGAGGTGGTTTCTAATGCGGCTGAACGCGTTGTTTACTCCGTTACTTAAAAATATATAATTATAAGTTTCAGTTTTTAGGTCGGAGGAAGGTCTCTATAACTTCGTTAGGCCGACCGACCACCGCCTATCTGTATGGGCCTGAGTATGACCCGTCTAGTGACCTAGTCATGTTTCGGTTTTAATTTGTGGGCACAGTTTTCAGGACTTTACTGCATCGATTTATGGGCGAGGTGGTAGTCTTTCAGGGTGCGGTAACGATATGGGTGGTTGAATTGACGATAAGGCAGCGAGTATATTAAAATATACTCGTAAGCAATGAGTCATGTAGCCAGCATAGTGGGAGCGATCAATTCTGTTTAAAATTTATCGACCCAATTCATGGATTTTTTAGGTCTGCTTACCACCGAAGATACAAAGTCAGATGCCGTGCCTCAATATATATAAAAAAACAATGCTATTAATGCTGTGCGACAGACAGACCCTATGTTTTTGGTACTTTTTTTTTAATTCGGCTATAGAAAGGCAATAGAGAGATAATAATTTATGCTAGACAGAGATCCGCCGTAAGGCTTCATCGTGTATAGGTTCCAAAGGAGGCAGAGTTCCGGACTTGAGACCAAAAACTTTAAGAACACTCCAGTTGCGATCGCGAAGTCAGCGTTCCCCATATAAAATGCGCTTTAGTACTTCCATGGTTTTCCACTACTGTTTGTAGTATTTAAATAATATTTTTGTCGCTCATTGTATTTATGAATGTTTCCGTTGCTGAATATATATGAAGACATTGAAAGGTTACTATGGGCTATTATGAGGTTCTACTGATTAAATCGAACAACTTTTCCCAGGAACTGTTTGTCGCAAATAAAAAAAAATGTCTTCTTCATACAAACTAGTAATGTTAAAATAACCAATTTGTATGGGGAATTCAATATTTATTTTGTAACATTTGCGACTCATAATTCAATGGAAAACATGTTGGATTTAATCAGTACAGCCCCTAAGTACAAACTTTCAAATTCATTAAAAACTTTAAATTTTTACAAATAATACCTTTTTACGTACAATCACCAACATAAATATAATTGAATTGCTACCAAAAGCCAAGTTTTTTTTGTAACATTGGAACTACGTTGTATGGCCGTCACGACGGCTGGAGGAACCTTAAGGATCCTTTATATATTTAACACTAAACTAAGTTGCGTTTAGTACTCTTTCTATCCAACCAAATATTACTATAATCATGTTGATTATCTTATAGTAGGTATATATTGTCTTATATTATAGTAATTAAATAAATAAATAAATACGGGTGCCTATTTGGCTCCCGAAAACCGTTTTAAACGGCCTCAGGGTCCCAGCGGAGGGATTAACCCATCCTCATTTCGCCGATGGTATTCGGAGGCAACATCTAACAAGTGGCGAGCTTGTTGCGGTGTTTATGATGAAATAGCCTCATTGTATAAAGCAGTCACCCATCCCAGGCCGGCTTTGTTATCAGTTGCGCAGTGACTTAACCACTAGGCTGTTATAGTAATTAGTTCTTACTATAATCTTGTAGATTACCTTATAGTATATATTGTCTTATATTATAGTAATTTGTTCTTACTATAATCATGTAGACTGCCTTATATTATAGTAATTTGTCTTACTATAATCATGTAGATTGTCTTATAGTATATATTGACTTATATTATAGTAAATTGTCTTACTATAATCATGTAGATTGCCTTATAGTATATATTGCCTTATATTATAGTAATTTGTCTTACTATAATCATGTAGATTGTCTTATCGTATATATTGACTTATATTATAGTAAATTGTCTTACTATAATCATGTAGATTGTCTTATAGTATATATTTACTTATATTATAGTAATTTGTCTTACTATAATCATGTAGATTGTCTTATAGTATATATTGACTTATATTATAGTAAATTGTCTTACTATAATCATGTAGATTGTCTTATAGTATATATTGACTTATATTATAGTAAATTGTCTTACTATAATCATGTAGATTGTCTTATAGTATATATTGACTTATATTATAGTAATTTGTCTTACTATAATCATGTAGATTGACGTAAGAATCGACAAAATCGGTGTGGAGCACCACACAAGAAAAAAGCACTTTAACATATTACACGTTATTTGTATCGCGCAGTCGGTTTATAACAATCCAAACGAAACTAATAGCAAAGCAGATAAATGACATTTAACGCATTTTTGCCGAAATATGTACATGTTTAGCATATGATAGGCCCACTGTAAAATTTGTTTAACATTTCTTTGTCTTTTCGTTATGATAAATTTCTTGCAGGGTAGGCAGTGACAACCGAGTGCCACTTATCTCTATCTCTCTCTCTCTAATCATAATCGTTTGCTTTGTCCATTGTCATAATAAGTTTTTTTTTTTATTAGAGCATGGCATGTGACTTTCAATTATGTACTTATATTGCTGTTAGTAAGCTAATATAATAATAAATCCGATCAATACACTGTTGTTAAACAGCATTGATCGTTACCACAATATCTGCTTAATGATGCGGTTACAAAATAGGTGGCGACTAATTTGCTTTACAAGTTTCATTAATATTCTCTGTTTTATGATCAAATTAACTGCCCGTATCGCAACCGCACCGTGATAGTAAACTAACACCTGCAGGGTTATTACGCGTCTTAAGTTCGCTCGCACGTCAATCGTTATGACGTAATTTTCTAATATTTTTGGAGCCATTGTTAAGAAGCTTGATCTACGTCAGAATGACGTCATAACGATTGGCGTGCGAGCGAACTTAAGACGCATAATCACCCTGCTGGACAATAAATCGGTTTTTAAACTCTACTTCAGAAACCCGGTAAACCCACATACTAAAACCATAACGTGACTAGGTCACTTGACGTTTTTGCATTTGTCATCTCTATCTCTCTTTAGTTTGCTTTGTTCATTATCATAATAACATATATCGACCTTTAATTCTCATGAATTACACTAGTCTTAAATTAAACTGAAAAATCAATACCTAGCCTATTATATAATTGGGTCGAGCATAAGCCACAGAATCTAATTTAAATGTAACATTTAAAATGAATAACGTAGCAGTGTTACACCACTTAGCATGAGATTAGAATTTCATGCTAATTTACAATCACATTACTATAAAACTGAAGCACAAACTATGTTACTGTTAGATACCATAATCCGGTATTATTAGTGAATACATAGAAAATACACAAGTTATAAAATTAAGCAAATACCGTGACCCAACTTACGGGCACGTTCCTCTATATAGTCAACACACAACTGTACCACACTAATGTAAAACTAATATTACTATTAATGTCGCTTACATCATCTTTATGATATAACACCTAGGTATTAATTAAGGAATGCAGGATTTTTATTATGTTTAAACACAATGATGATAACCTTTTTTTTATCATTGTGTTTCATGTTCGTAACCGTGGACGGTTATTATTGAGAATAATATTTATAAAGAATAAAGTAATTTGTTATAAATTGTTTTTTTTTAAATGATTTTAGACACCGGGTCCTTAAAGTTATGTTTCATATTCAATACTTGCAAACTTACTGCAAGTATTGAATATGAAACATAACTTTAAGGACCCGGTGTCTAAAATCAACTACGCAAGTGGGATAATAAAGTAAAATTACCCACACGTTGGTGGACAATTCCCAAAAAAATATGTTTGGAATTTTATTATTTCCCGTGTATAAATCTTGTTTTTAAGATGAATTGTTTAGCTTCTACTTTTAAGTATTTCTGAGACTATTCATTTGAAATGGCTTAATCTCTACTTTTTATGATTTATTGTGTAAAATTTTACTTTAAAATAATTCGGATTCATTTGAAATAGGGTCAGAGTTACGATATTTTTGTATGTATTTTTAAAATCGGATGATTTATTCGGCTCAGTGAATGAATCATAAACTGATATTTAAAATTTGAAATATTATTTAGTTAAAGTTGCGATGCATCAACTATTTGTATAGACTTAAAACAGTTTGACGAGTTGTTGGTAAAATTGGGACCGACAGCGGGCTCTCTAGTAGTGTTGTCAAACACTCATGACTTTTTTTAAGTCTACGATCTAATCAACTCGGCCACCACGTACTAAACATTTAACCTTTGGTACTTTATATTTAATATAAAAATCTATTTGGCAACACTACTATAGACACTCCTCGGAAAACACGTTAACCTGTCGGTCCCAGTTTCATTACACCAACTTGTAAAATTGTATATATAAACATCGCGAAAAGCTTGCCATTTATCGGTCTAGACTCATGTACCTAAAAAGTGAAACTTTTTTAAGTCTACGATCTAATCAATTCGGCCATCACGTACCTTTTAAATATATATTTGGCAACACTACTATAGACACTGCTCGGAGAACACGTTAACCTGTCGGTCCCAGTTTCATTACACCAACTTGTAAAATTGTATATATAAACATCGCGAAAAGCTTGCCATTTATCGGTCTAGACTCATGTACCTAAAAAGTGAAACTTTTTTAAGTCTACGATCTAATCAATTCGGCCATCACGTACCTTTTAAATATATATTTGGCAACACTACTATAGACACTCTACGGAGAACACGTTAAGCTGTCGGTGCCAGTTTCATTACACCAACTTGAAAAATTTTATATATAAACATCGCGAAAAGCTTGCCATTTATCGGTCTAGACTCATACGATCGGCACTAAATTGATTTTCCACCCTGAGGCCGTCTAAGCGGCGCGGGCGTCGTACAGCAATAGTTCATTTACGTCTTCCTAATTATTATATTTATTAAAGCCATGAATTATGTAACTACAATTATATGTAATACTAGCTGATCCGCGCAACTTCGTCTGCGTAACTTTAACCGTTTACGCAGCGTCTCAAAAGGAATAATTTTCCCCCGTTTTTGCAACATTTTTCAATGTTACTCCGCTCCTATTGGTCGTAGCGTGATATTATGTAGCCTATAGCCTTCCTCGATAAATGGGCTATTCAACACTAAAGCGCGAAACTAAACCAAACAAACAAATACTTCAGCATTATAATATTAGTATAGATTTAGTAGTATATAATCGTACATTACTACAATTAATTAAAGATAAGCAGTGTAAGGAGAAATTGATTTTACGGTTACGATTTTACAGAATAAAGCTTACATCAAACACAATAATATTACTAATCCCTAATACTTATCCAACATACGTAAGACAACGTCACAGTTGTTTATACAACAGCCAAATAAAATTTTCCCTCATTCTATAGAGCTCTCTCACGACAATATATTCTGTGCAAAAGGATTCATTCCACAAAGAAAATACTGTTCTGCTAAAGCTCTCTTTTGCTGGACAATAATTTAAAAGGCTAAAACAATTTGCTTTTGCTGAGCTTTTAAAAGATAAACAATTGTAATTTCTATCTCTAAAGTTGTTTATTGGTTGCGTCGTTAGCGTTATCCGTTCGATTATTTTTACCAGTCATAAATATTTTTGACCATTCATAAATATCTGTAAAGATTTACATGAAATAAATGATTTTGACTTTGAATTTGATTACTACTGTAAATAATATCTTTAATTTGTTTTCTGTAGTTATCCTTAGTTATCTTTAAATATTTTTATAGGAGCACAGCATGTGACCTTGTATGTACCTAATGTTAAGCAGATCTACAAATATGGACTTTGAATGGATTCGATCAACAAATAATTGTTGTTTATTAATATTGATCGGTATCACTATGCTGGCTAAACGATGTGATACGAAATGGGCGGTAACAAGGACGAATGTGCATTAAGAGTCTATCCCCGCTGCTTTTTCGTCAAATTAACCGCCCGTTTCGTAACTGCACTCTGAAAGGAGATTACCACAAGAAAGTGATGCAGTAGTCTCGTGAAAACCGGAGAACGCAAAGACTAAAACTGAAACATGACTTGACACTTGGCGGTTTTTGTATTTGTATGGACGTAGTTTTTTTTATATAAGGGTACAGCTTGTGATCTATACCTGATGTTAAGCAGACTTACAAAGTCCATGAATAGGGTCGATCAATAAATTGTTATTTAAAAATATTGATCGCTCCCACTATGCAGACTAAACAATTTGATTACGAAATCGGCGGCAACAAGGACGAATTTGCTTTACGAGTCTTATAGTATCCCTGCTGCTTTAACGTCAAATCAACCGCCCGTTTCGTAACCGCACGCTGAAAGGAGACTAGAGTGGGTAATTTGACGGTTTTTGCATCAGTATAGGCGGTGGTAACGAGACCGGGCGATCGGCCTAGCCAAGTTATAGAGGCCTTCCTCCTACCTAAGTAGCAGTTAGTAGTAGTCCTTAAGTAGTCTGGATATTATAATATGTATTGTTAGGCATTGTTTCTGGTACACATAGTACATACCAAAACATTATGTATGAAATGTCCTACAAAATATTATGATTATGCTATTTTAGGACATTTTTTTATTTACATGCTCGGATCCATACAGCCATTAAATGTATGATATGGACGATAATTAATATTTATTCAAACACGCAGACTGAGTGCAAATACATATATATGTACAGCTTAAAGTAATAATTAATATTACTTTCTCAAGTAAAAATCGTACCCGTAATCTTCGAACACAATGCATCAGCATTATCTATCTGTTTGGGTGGTTGATTTTTAATTTATAATAACTTTTATTGTATTGAAAATAACTTTTATTGTATTTAAAAAATACAATAAAAGTTATTTTCTATTTCACTTTTCTATATAATAAGCGGCCCCAGCCTAGTGGTTAAGTCAATATGCAACTGATAACAAGGTTATGCAGATGACAACTAGGCCGGGCCTGGGATGGGTGACCGTTTAAACAACGAGGGTATACCATCATAAATACCGCAACAAGCTCGCCACTTGTTAAGTGTTGCCTCAGAATACCATCGACTGAGGCCGAAGGCACCCGTGATGGTATATTTTTCTATTTACTGCTTAGTTGACACTTCATTGTAGTTCACACACTAAATAATTATATTTTGTAATCTTTACTAATACTTACGGCGCGTGGACAAGTGGTATCATAAAGTCGATCGTACAGATAGTTGTAAGAATCGAAGTTTTTCAACACTTTTGGTCTGATGACTTTTCGTACAGGTTTCACTTTTTTTACTGCAATAATATCTTCTTTAACTTCATTAACTATACATTTTGATTTGTTATCGTTTACTGTATCTGGTGTATTTGTCTTATTAACATTAATTTTATTTTGGGTTTCTTTATTTTCTACAACTTCATTTGTAACAATTTTATTATCAGGATGAGAGTATGAACAATTTTCCTTCACTTCACCATTTATTTTGAAATTTATTTTATCAATACATTCACTTTTAATTTCACTTATTGATGTATTGATTGCGGTAATTTTTTCGTCTTCCTTTATAAATATTTGATTTGTATAAATATAAGAATTTGCTTTATTTTGTGCTTGAATTTCAATATTTCCTCCATTATCAATAGGTATTTCTCCGTTTGCAAAATTTATTAAATTGTTTGTTTGATTATTTTCTTTCTCCAACTCTTTATCTTCTTTAATATTAGAATGTTTTTCGTCACTAAAAGAATTATGATGATTTTCGTAATGGTCGAGTTTGTAAGAAATAATTCCTAGTGAATTTTCATGATCAAATTTTTGTTCAAAATAATGTTTAGATATTTCTCCACTATCAATTCCCGAAACTTTAATAAAATCTGCTGCCATTTCCACTATCACTTTGTCATTAAATTTATTTTATATTTTATTTAAATATATAATAAATTACTTGAGGACTTAATTACGTCCCTCCAAGTATCATACTAGTGACAGATTTTATACTCAGGTATATTTATGAGGATTCTTTATCAATAAAATTGTCTCATAGTCCAGATATTCACGCTCTGATTATTCTTATGTATTTGCGAAGTGCTTTAGCCAATCACGAAGCGTTATTTGCCTTTATCAGTATAAGCTTTTGCAGGAACGTAAATCGTATTATATTCGCAACTTAACTTGTGTTGCAACAGTAAAAGTTCAGATTGCTTCTATTATATTGTTTCGTTTGTAACAACCAAGTGGTATAGCTTTTTTTATTTTATGTTTAAGTAAAATTTGTTTTATAATTTTATTATCTTTAAAAGTAATTGAACTCAGTTTTGTTTATTTTAGAATTTATAAGTACATATAAAATATATACGTGGTGGCCGAGTTGGTTAAACCTTAGACTTAAAAACACATAGGTTCCTGGGTATACCAATGAGTTTTTAATCTAAAAAATTATGTACATTTGTTTAACAACACCACTATAGTGTCTCGGAGAGCACGCTAAGCTGTCGGTCCTAGTTTCACTTTACCAACTTGTGAAACAAACTTGTGTTTATAGATGGGTATTGAGTCTATTCAAACATCGCGACGAGCTAGCCACTTGTTCGGTGTTCGGTGTTCTCGGCGCCGTAAGGCACCCGTGATGATACGAGAATAAAAAAATAATAAAATTAAGGGTAAGTTTTATTACATACTCCTAGTTACCAATATTTTACTGTTATTTTTATTTAATTATAAGATTTTATCTACAGAAAATATATATCCAGTATGCAAAAGGACCTCTTATTATGTTATCATGTATGACATAGAGACCTATATTTCTGGAGAATAATTATTATAATAGCTATTAACTGATACACTTAATTCACCTATTAATAAACTGGTACTAACTTATCTTAAAAGCGCTTTTACTCTTGGCCGGCCCTAGACAGCATGCTAAATAATTTTAATATATGTTTTTTTTTAAATACATGTTTTTTTTTAATTATCTATTAAATAATACTTAAATATATATACGGGCGAAATGGATGGAAAATTGTTTGTATAATATTTAGATAGATAATATTTTTTATTTACATTTATTTTCTATAAATCTCATTCACATGTTAAACAATAGTTAAATCTGAACCTGTATGAAAAAAAAAATTAAAACACCAGGTTTTTACAAACTTTTCAAAGACTAGGCGGCTTTAGAACTATGTAATTGATAGCAAATACTGCATTATGATGTTTATATTAATAGAATAGAACGAATCCAAAAGAAATTACTAAAATACCTAGGATCTAGGTGTCGTTAGATGGATATTGATAATGAGTCTAGATGTAAACGACATCACTTACTTCCTTTAAAGATGCGTCGGAATGCTGCTGACAGCGTATATATTATTTATCCTAACATTGCTACACACATTCTACCACAATTAATCACACACGCTCTCACAACATGCAAACACATATACACACACACATACTCACAACCATGGCAATAATTGTTTTTTTTTAATATTATTTTTTGTATTTTGTCTTTTATTTATTTTACCATTTTAATGTTATGTATGTCAATTAAAATGTTAGTACACATCTGTAATGTACTCATAATTGTTTGTAATAGGTAATAAATTATTTTTTCTGATAATCAGTATAAATTGTTAATAAGGTTGGGTTATTATTATTATTATTAAACTGCTACAAAGCCGCAGATCTTCTGGCTAAAATTTTAATTTAAGTTCCGCCTCGAACATCAAGTGGGGCCCTACCGGGAAGCCATATAAAATATCGATCGACACGTCGATTGATCGAAAGCGAAAATAATATGTATGTGATTTGAAGTTTCTCGGCGATCTACCCATAGGCATAGGGTAGAGTTCTACCCATAGACGATATTTCCTATACATTTTTATCCATTGACGCGTCGATCGGTTTGTCGATATGGCTTCCCGGTAAGGCTCCAGATCAGCTATAAACTTACATATACCTCCTTCCAGGACTAAGTATGGGTAAAATATGTATTTACGTCGTACGGTGCGCAGTGTCAACGAGACCTTGCTTGACAATGATTTATTTAATGTTAGTCCTAATCGAGACGCAGGCTGGCAAGCGAATTATTTAATGAGTAGAAATAACGGAGTAATAGGTAGGCAAAAATCTATATATATTAACACATATAATTGTATTGCTGTATATTTTTATGAATAGTATTTGTTTTACATATTATAAGTATTAATAATTTTGCAAATCTCTGAAAACTGAATATTGTAATATCACTTTAATGCTGTAAGTTTTCCATCATAGAAAAAATAAATAACTAAATAATATTTGGAAAGAAAAACATCATTCATTTTCTTTAAAATAGCATTTTAACAAAAATAAAAACAGACCATTTAGAACAAATTGCATGAAAAGCTCAGCATAGACGACCTGAGTTGCAGCGCTAATTTTTCCTGGCTGTATGGCGAGAGTGCTGAATATGTGTTAGTTTTGTATTTTTTTCATATCTTAACGTTTTTCAGTATAGTTTGCCATAGTACAGTTGTTATTTATAAAATTATACACCTAAAGTAACATTTCTTCTGGTACATACAGTACAAGCCTAGATTTTAGTTTATTACCAAGGCAATATTAATGACCTATTAAATAATAAGTATGTTGGTACCTACTATATAACAAATGAATATAACAAAAAAGATACATCGAGTGCAGTTTTTAATATCAACTCATTTATTATTTACATTAATAATGTTTTTTCATTTAATTTTAATTTAATACCAGTACCGACCTTATAGAAGCGGTAAGCTATTCTATAATACCGACTTTAAATTATTTTAACAAACTAAATTAAATTTTCGTGGTAAATAAAAGTCTTCAAAATATGGTGTGATGAATGACAGGATTCTTTTGCTATGGAAAGCAAAAGAAGTATATAGAGTAAATAATAATAAAAACCATCACAGGCGCCTTTATGGCTCCCGAGAACCGTTTAAGCGGTTCGTCTGCGTAACTTTAACCGTTCAGGCAGCGTACGCTCTCAAATGGAATATTTATTCCCCGTTTTTGCTACATTTTTCATTGTTACTCCGCTCCTATTGGACGTAGCGTGATGTTATGTAGCCTATAACCTTCCTCGGTTCTTACTTTTTTTATTATTTTTGTCTCATATTTCCTATAATTTTATTTATGTTGTTATTGTAATTTTGAAGGCAACAAACGTTTTTTTCATTTTCATATAGCTTTCCTCAATAAATGGGATCTCCAAGACTAACACATAATTTTTAAATTCCAGTAGTTCATGAGATTAGCGCGTTCAACCAAACAAACAAACTCTACAATTGTTTTTATTAAAAAAATTACAACTACAACGCTTCGGAGAGCACGTTAAGCTATCGGTCTCAGTTTTACTACAACAATTTGTAAAACTTTTTATGCCACTTGTCCGTTGCAAGTAGACTTATACCATCGACTACGATGAGATGGAATTAAAATCCCTCCGCTGGGTACCCTGCGGCGAGCTAGGTCGACTCGGGCGCCGTACGGTCACGTGATGATATTTATTTTTTCTTTATACAAAACAAGTTTTAGGCGGGAGGAAGGTCTCTATAAATTCGCTAGACCGACCGACCATACAGATGTAAAAACCGTCAAGTGACCTAGTCATGTTTCGGTTTTAGTCTATGGGTAATGCAAATCGTCTTTGTCGCCGCCCAATTCGTAATCGCATCTTTAGCCGGCATAGTGGGAGCGATCAATGTTGTTTAAGAACAATTATTGATTGACCCCATTTATGGACTTTGTTGGTCTGCTCACCACCAGGTAGATACAAAGTCACATGTCGTGCTCCAATAAAAAAAAAAGAAAAAAAAAGTACAATAACAATCTTAATGGATTAATTAATTAATATGTATTGTTTACATTTTTTAGGATATGAAATTATAACTTTTAATCGTCCGTCACGACCACGTGTATAGATAAACTAACCTTGCAGCGTTAAGTCATGACTTAAAAATCATGTGACTAAAACGGAATCAATATAACTTATGACTTAAATATAATAACATTATTAACTAAGCGCGTGACTGATTAGGTGGTTGCCCCTTGTTTGTTTACGATCATAAATCGGTCAACTCTCTGAGTAATAAATAAGGAAACATTATCGCTTCTGCCAAATAATTATAATAAATCTTTATTCGGAACATAAAGGGGGTTTAATTTTTGTAGTACTTAACATTTTACACTATTACTTAACATTTCTGTTTCCTGAAATGTAAAATACTGAAGAAAAAAAACACCTAGTATTAGAAACTAGGACTTCTTTTTTTTATTTCTGTGTATCATTTCATGAGATAGATATACTTGTATTTTGTTTTGTATATTTCCTTTATGATATTTTTTTCAAAATCTGTAATTAAAAAAAAAATGTTGTATATATTTTTTTCCGGATTTTAAAACCCTATTTTTTTTACATGTTTCTAGTTAATAATAATAATAATATGCAGGTCAATTTCCATTTATTGCTCTAGTCACATACCTACTAAGCTCCAGGCTATGTGTACCAGGAACAATGATATAAAAGATATTATATTTTATAAACACTCAGACCATGACAAACTGTACAGAAAAACGTTCTATTTTTTTTTTGCCATGGGTGGGAATCGAACCCACGACCTCCGGATACAACGCCAAAAGCGCAAACACTAGTCTACGGAGGCATTGCTTTTTTGTTGTCTAATAAATATTCAATCTAATGAATGCAATTTTAGACCAAAATAATGAATAAAACATTTAGTAATGAGCTGTCAAAATTCAATTAAGTGTTAAAGAAAGAAAAAAGTACAACTTTAAATTTCAGAAAAATTTGGTCCCCTATACTAAATTAATAATACTAAATTTGTATTTTATAAATAGGTGTATCTACTCAGCCCATAAGTTTGGCTGACCCTCTACAAAAAACCCAGTATTTCAGAAAGTAAAATAACAAGGGTAGATATTTACTTAAAAAAAGTCTCAACTTCACACTTCATTGCATTGAAACAAAGCCCCCTGTACCTACAAAAGACAATATTCATTTATCCCGTATTTATACAAATAGAAACAGAATAAAGTTTTTCATGTTTCAATAAGCAGTATTGTAACTGTAGAGTCTAAAACAAATGCCCACCTACATCGGGGAGACATGTAAAAAATGTGTATGTGCCACAGACTAACGCATAGTCTAGAAACGCCAAAAGACCCAAGATGCGTGGTTTTGAAATATTAATATTACTGAGTTCAGTCAAGCCGACTCAAACCTTAAATATTAATTAATATTTATTTTATGTAAACCTTTACAGGTATTTATGCATAGTCAAAAAAACTATATTTAGTATAAGGTCTAAGTGTGCGCTTGGTTAGGCTCATGCATACATAAAAATAAATAGAAACGAAACCGAACACACACCACATAACCAACCGGTGTAAGACTAGGTGGTTAGCTGGTTCCATTGACCTGTTCATCGTTATCTGCCCTGCAAAGGTAACATAAAATAATGATAATATATTATTTTTCAGCGCGTAGTGTCACTGTGATTATCAATATTTCTAGGATAACTGTGTTGGGATTTCAATTTTCTGACAAAATGGTCCTTGAGCTGTATGTCTGCTAGTAGATTTGCCTTATCACAGCCTAAAAGGTTTTAAGCGGTTTCCGAACAGTTATCTCACTTATGTGATATAAACTTGGCAGAAGGTACCAAATAAAATCTGTGTATAAAATATATAACCAACAGGCGGTTTCCGGATCAGTCACAAACTGACTGGTTTTTCCCGGACCTTGATCTAGGGAAATTCGAATACTATATCCAGGTTACTTGGGGCAACACTAAGAATGATATTTTATGCCCAGCAGACGGTTTCTTTACCAGTCAGTAAATCATATAGATAAGCAGCTCTATAACTATTTTGCCACACACCGCGGACTAGCTAAAAGTAGCCACGGTTGATTCTTACTCGAGGCAGTACTCTCTATATATCTACTTAATTCGAATACTTGGGGCAATACTAAGAATGATATTTTATGCCAACAGACGGTTTCTTTACTAGTTAATAAATTATATAGACAGCTCTCTAACTATTTTGCCACACACCGCGGACTAGCTAAAAGTAGCCACGGTTGATTCTTACTCGAGGCAGTACTCTCTATATATCTACTTAATTCGAATACTTGGGGCAATACTAAGAATGATATTTTATGCCAACAGACGGTTTCTTTACTAGTTAATAAATTATATAGACAGCTCTCTAACTATTTTGCTACACACCGCGGACTAGCTAAAAGTAGCCACGGTTGATTCTTACTCGAGGCAATACTAACCGTCTATCTACTTAATGAGGTCTGTGGCGTGTGCCATGCAACAATGAACTCATTTGCCGCCTGCTGTTTCTATAGAGTACGGTCAACAGAAAAAACAACAGTTGTCTCAAAATAATGAATACATATACGCCTAGTTGCGTAAAATATTACACATATGAACGGGGAAGTGCTGTAATTTGTCGGGTAAACGAAGTTATTATTTTATTACTTGCAACTTCTATTACGCTTTTAATCATTCCATAATAGCAACTTGATAATAATCATAATAATTAACCATTATTTTATTTTTGATTTATTAGAACCACTATTGAGCCACTTTGATCTCCGAGCTGTTAGTCTGATTCCATTAAATCATCTTGTAGAATTGTATGTTTGCAGTACGCATATAGAATATGTCAATAAATAAATAAACTCTACAATAAATTAATGTTATATTTATTTAGAACATCAATGGTCCTTATTATGGGGTCGTGGATTTGGTTCCCACTCATACCTAAACAATATTAAGTAGTACGTTTTTCTGTACAGTTTGTCTGGGTGTTTATAAAATACTGACTGCGCCCGCAGTTTAACCCGCCGCGCCGTTTATTTTAAAAGAAATCGAATATCTAGGAAATAAAATCAGCGCATGTTACTCGATGATAATAGAGTTTTCTATTAGTGAAAGAATTTTAAAAATCGGTTCATTGGTTTTTGAGTTTATGCAGAACAAACAAACAATAAATATGTATTAGTATCAATGCATAAAACACTAGTACACATAGTATAAGCCTAGAGAATAGTCTGGGCAATCTTTCTGATCTGTTATCTTAGTACACCTTTTTTTTACTAAAGCGCCGCGCTTTAGATATAAAAAGAGGTGACCTGATGGTAAGCAGACCTACAAAATCCATGAATGGAGTCGATCAATACATTGTTGTTTAACAGCATTGGTCGCTCCCACTATGCCGACTAAATGATGCGATTACGAAATGGGCTGCGTCTAAAACGAATCTGCTTTACGAGTCTACTTTAGTGCTTCGATGCTTTATTGTCAAATTAACTCCCCATTTCGTAACCGCAAAAGGAGACTCCTAAAAGGAGACTACCACTCGACAAGAAATCGATGCAATAGTCTCCCTGAAAACCGGTGAACTTATAGACTAAAACCGAAACATGAATAGATCACTTTAGGTGAACGAGTCCGGTCGGTCGGTCTAGCAAATTTTACAGATCTTCCTCCCACCTACCTTTATATAATAAATAAATAAAACAGTGTTGTAAATAGTGCTATACAAAGAATATCAATCCATTAATATTCCAGTCATATCATATTACCGATAACATCTATAAAATATACGGATGTTTTCCTTCAGGATTATCGATAGATTATTCAGGATCGCCCCACGGCTTTCTGAAGGTGCCGAGATATATTAATAAAAAGTTAATCAGAAATTAAGCCGATCGCAGCAGGAGCCCTTGTGTCCATAGGCTTTATATCGACAGAGAGATTATTGAACAAAAAGTTTTTAATTAACCCGTTTTTATAAATCAAAAGGGTTTGATATTTCATATAACAATTTTATACCCTGTATCTAAAAGTTTTTTTTTCTTATCTATGTATATTTAGGGCGACTTGTGTTTTTTTTTCTTTAATAAAATCTATTCTAAAATAATATAGCTGATTAGTTTGTTTAATTGTTTGGTTGAACGCGTTAATCACAAGACCTACTGGTTCGAATTGAAAAAATATTTAGAATTGGATAGCATTAATCGAGGAATGTATCGGCCAGTGTTTTTCAAACTGTGGGTAGCGACTCCTAGGGGGTCGGATATTCTCGGAGAGTCGCCGGCAAAAGAAAAATGGCAAGTGTTTCTTTCTTGTTCTACACTACAATAAAAAATACAATTTCATTGAAAATACCTTGCTTGTTTATTTTTTAATAATTTGTCAAAATGTGATCAATGGTTAAATTTTTAAGATTTTAAGTTAATAAATCAAATCATTTTCTAGTTTTGTTTGTTTATGGCCCTAGGGGGTCGCTTATTATTTTTTTTACTTGTAAAGGGGTCGCATTCTCCGACCAATACGAGAGGAGCATTAATAAAAAATATTTCAAAAACGGAGAAAGTTTCCATTTGAGAGCTTTCGTTGCGTGTGCTGCGTAAACGGACGAAGTTGCGCGGGTCAACTAGAAATGCGGTTACGAAACGGGCGATTGATTTGACGCGAGCGATGATGCAGCGAGAATATTAAAATATACTCGTAATAATTATAATAATAATAATAATATGTAGGACAAATTACACATATTGCTCTGTCACAAACTAAGCTCTAGGCTTGTACTATGTGTACCAGAAGCAACGATAAAATACATTATATATTTTATAAACACCCAGACCATGACAAACTGTACAGAAAAAAACGTACTAATATTTTTTGCCATGGGTGGGAATCGAACCCACGACCTCCGAATACAACGCCAAAGGCGCAACCACTAGTCTACGGAGGCTGTCGTAATGCAAATACGTTTTTGTCGCCCATTTCGTAACCGCATCTTTTTGCCAGCATAGTGGGAGCGATCATTATTCATAAACAACAATATATTAATCCACCCCATTCATGGACTTTGTAGGTATGCTTAACTTTAGTTAGACACAACTTCACATGCTGTGTTCCTATAAATATAATAATATATAATTATTATGCAATTTGAAAAATGTTTATATTACTGATTGCAATTAACTGTACTAATTACGTTATGAACCCGATGAATAATATCATTACACATAATACATAATATTACTATTGAATTTCGTTCAAAATATTATACAACATGTTATGTTTCCCTCATCAAAATAATTGGACTCAAAAGCCCATTATATTGTCATAACTAGTTCTCTAAACCGCCATTAATAATCATAAAGAGACAGTAAACATTTAATATGTATATGTCCTCGGAACCTGCATGTAATATTCATTGATAATATTCCGGATGAATTTGGTCCCCTTTATAGTCTTCTCACCAAAGGGCTGAGTGACGGTCTGTATTAATTTACTTTCTGGGTTGTTCAAAAAACAATAAAATTATTTAGGTACATATTATAATAAAATCGTAGACTATCCGTGTACTTTTTTTTACACATTTTAATATTAAGCTTATCCTAGTAAACTATGCTAGTTTGCAAGAGTAACTCACCGTAGGGATGGGCGCTGTATGCCGAAATACAGGTTTACCTAGTTCGGCGGCAGATACCATTCGGTCTAATTTTGTAACATTTACCTAGCTGTAAGATTTGTAAGATCTTTGTAATGGAAATAAATATATTTTATTATTATTATTATTATTTCATACAGCATGCAAAAAAAAATTACTGGAAGACGCCAGAATTAAGTAAGAAGGTAAAAAAATCGGTTTGTTTGTTCATCACCTAAAAGCCAACCATTAATAATAATATCCATATCATCACGGGTGCCTAGCGGAGGGGTTTTAATCCCACCTCGTCGTAGCCGATGGTATGAGTCTACACCAACAAGTGGCTAGCTCGACGAGTGTTTTGAATCAAAGTCAAAGTCAAAATCATTTATTTCATGTAAATCTTTACAGATATTTATGAATAGTCAAAAAAAAAAAAAAAAGTTTAACAATGAGGTCTTAGAGTGCGTTTGGTTAGGCAGCTATTCATTAACAAAATAACAACAAATATTAATTGAACTTAGACACGATGGAATGGAAATCTTAATAAGAAAATTACTACCGAACCGAACACACACTACATAACCAACTAGTGTAAGACTAGGTGGTTAGCTGATTCCATTGACCTGTCAATCATTATCTGCCATACAAGAGAGCCACCAAGGCGACCAACTTCACCGACCATATCCATGCCTTAAATATTTGTTGTAAATAAAAGCTAAGTAACCAATCACATATATAGACTCAATAAGCTAACTATAAACAGTTTCACAAGTTAGTATAGTGAAACTGGGACTCATTTGTTTGACAACACCACTATAGTGGTACATAATCTTTTTAATTAAAAATTCATTGGTACACACCGGGATTCGAACCAGAGACCTAAGCGTTTTTAATTCCAAGGTCTAACCAACTCGGCCACCACGTATATACAATAATAATATGTGTGACAATTATACACATATTGCTTAGGTCACTAAGCTCTAGGCTTTTACCAACAACGATATATTACATGTTATACTTTATAAACACCCAGACCATCACAAACTATACAGAAAAACGTACTAATATTTTTTTGCCATGGGTGGGAATCGAACCCACAACCTCCGGATACAACCCCAAAGGCGCAACCACTAGTCTACGGAGGATTCAAATGAAAATTATTATTATTAGATTAGTAACATTTAGGGTTTATTTTATTAGAAACCTTGCCCTCGTGGCGCGTTTTTTTTTTGTTTATACACCCACACGAAGTTGCGGGCACCAGCATTTCATTAATATGAAATTAATCTTTTGCCTGCATTTTTATTTATTTACTATCTGATCCGCGCAACTACATCTGCGTAACTTTAACCGTTTACACTAAAAAGGACTATTTTCCCCCGTTTTTGCAACATTTTTCATTTTTACTCAACTCCTATTGGTCGAAGCGTGATGTTATGTAGCCTATAGCCTTCCTCGATAAATGGGCTTATCCAACACAAAAATATTTTTTATATTAGAACCAGTAGTTCCTGAGATTAGCGCGTCAACCAAACAAACAAACTCTTCAGATTAATAATATTAGTATAGATTTTATTTTAAATTCTTTATTGCACAAAATTGTACCAAGGAGAGCTTAATGCCTTAGGCAGCTAACCTTTTTTCTACCAGCTAACCTTCGAGAGAGTGAAATAAATAAATATTTAAGTTGCAGAACTGCGTTTTAAACTTATTTATTTATGAATAATTTTATAAAACGCAAAAACACAGTAATTATAGCTTATGTTATTAGAAAAAACTAATGTTATTCCTATATAACCAAATCTATACTATCTATACTAATATTATAAAGCTGAAGAGTTTGTTTGTTTGTTTGTTTGAACGCGCTAATCTCCGAAACTACTGGTTCGAATTGAATAATTCTTTTTGTGTTGGATAGTCCAGTTATCGAGGAAGGCTATAGGCTATATAACATCACGCTACGACCAATAGGAGCAAAGATATAGTGGTAAATGTGTAAAAAACGGGAGAAATTATTTCATCTTTGAAGCCTTCCGTTGCGTGCGCCGTGAAAACGGTTCAAGATACACAAAAAATATGTATTAAAGAATAATCTAAATATATATAACTCAAAGGTGACTGACTGACATAGTGATCTATCAACGCACAGCCCAAACCACTAGACGGATCGGGCTGAAATTTGGCATGCAGGTAGATGTTATGACGTAGGCATCCGCTAAGAAAGGATTTTGATAAATTCTACCCCCAAGGGAATAAAATAGAGGATGAAAGTTTATATGATAAAAAAATAACTATTCCACGCGGACGAAGTCGCGAGCACAGCTAGTAGTTCATATATATTAATATTATAAATGTTCTCAACTAAACTACTGAACAGGTTTCGATGAAATTAGGATTTACTTTAAAAAGGCCTCTAATCTAACCAACTCTAAAGCTAGGCTCGATATAGAACGGACCCTGTAATACTATAAGCCGCATACAAGGTAGTCCTTTGTACCCCACAAAGGAGTACACTGCGGCATCGCATGCTAAAATTCCTGAAACAGTTCGAGCACTAATATTTCCATCCTAAGCATTTAAGTTGCTTACTATAACAGGCTCTCTACTTTTAAGTTGCATTCTTCAGTGTTAGAACACACAGCGCATAGACTATAAAGTTAGGTCTAGGAAAACCAATTAATTACCAGTAAAATAATTATACGTGGTGGTCGAGTTAGATAGACCTTTAACTTAAAAATACTTTCAGACTGACAGTTCTATTAATAATAATTTAAAACAAAACAAAATTTACATGAAATGATTTCTTCAACATCGTATTTGGGCTTCAGCTCCTTCTTAAAACATGAATAATAAAATAATTGTAGCATATTCTATATCTTAAAAAGGACCGTTAACTTGTCAAAATAACTAAATCCTTTACATACATGGTGACTTTGAAAGGATATACTTTGGGCTAATATGAGGTTCTACTGATCAATACGAACAACTTTTCCCATGGAACTATGAAAAAAAAAAAATTGTCTTTCGCATACAAATTGGTAATTTTAACATTACTAGTTTGTATGGAGAAGGCAATTTTTTTTTTCATTTGCGACACATGGTTCCATGGGAAAAGTTGTTTGATTTGATCAGCAGAACCTCATATTAGCCCAAAGTACATCCTTTCAAATTCACCCTGTATAACATTCAGCAATGAACATTAAAAAAAGTTGTACTCTCTTTTCTTTTACATTACACAGCATTCCGTTACGTATAAAAAAAAATACAAACTAAAGTTGCCTTTAAAGTTGCCCTAACAGAATTTGGTGTTGTCCAGTATGTTTTGGTTTAAAGTTATATATTGAGTATTAAGGCATTCTAAAATGTCCGAAAGACATCGTACAGTTCTATGAGTTCATTGGTAAGAGAGCTGATGCCTAAATACACAAAGTTATTAGCACTATGCAAAAAACCGCAGCAAAAAGATACAGTAAGTAAGATAAATCGACAAACGACATCGTTAGAGAAGTCGGATCCTCATTAAAGAGAGACCGATTATAAAGGATGAGTATTCGTGAATATTTTATAACACTCTCTAAAACTTACTATAATAATAATAATAGGTTTAGGTTTAAAGAATCTTTATTTTCCATAATGCACATTCACTTACATGGAAAATACATAGTTTCATTACATCACATTGCTGGCAAAACAGAAAAATAAAATAAAACACTTACATATTATCTATACTAATCTATATTATAAAGAGGTAAAGTTTGTGAGTTTGTGAGGCTGTAGGGCATCTCTGGATCTACTTACCCGATTTTGATAATTATTTAATGTTGGATTTATCGAGGAAGGTTATAGGCTATATAACATCACGCTACGACCAATAGGAGCGGAGGATCAATGAAAAATGTTGGGAAATCGGAAAAAAATTGTTCCTTTTGAGAGCTTCCGTTGCGTGCGCTGCGTAAACGGTTAAAGTTACGTAGACGAAGTTGCGCGTGTCACTGTACCGAAAAACGTACTAATATTTTTTGTAATGGATGGGAAACGAACTCACTCCGGTTATAATGCCAAATGCGCAACCAGACGTTATGTTAACATACAATCCGTCGTTGTTTTATTCTCAACTTAACGTAGCCTATGGTAATAATTATAACAATTATATTAATTACGGTGCAATTAAAAGTCTACGAAATCGGCGTGCATGTATGCGAAGAGTTATGACTGTAACTATGACGAGGCAAAAGAAGAATGTAGAGATAGAGACAAGTGGCGCTCGGTTGTCTCTGCCTACCCCGTAAGAGAACTGGCGTGAACATAAATAAATTATAAAAAATATTCATTAAAATTATTATATTCCAAAACAAAACTGTATATTCATCTGTCATTTTTATATTGGAATAAAGAATAGTTACTGTTTATTATAGGAATCCCCCGTTAGTATTTTCCCTTGAAACGTCCGCGTCGACGTTATCTAAAATAAATGTTGTTTTTATTTTATTTAATAAACAAAATGATGATGAGTTGGACACCTTTTTGAGGAACTCGTCCAACATAGCAAAAAATAGAGAGAGATGGAAAGAGGGAAGGGAGGCCTTTGCTCAACAGCGGGACAGTATAGGCTAATATATAAACAAAATATCCATAGCATAAATTACATATTTTAAGTAATAAACATTAATGCAGCATTAAATGCCATTATGGGATTTTAATTATGTTCCTTATTAATTAAAATATCTAGTAGGAAAAACTTATGAGTGATATAAAATGTGTGTGCGTGTTTCATATAAAATATACACATTTAAACCACACAGGTTTAAATGTGTATATTTTATAAGAAATGCTATCACATTACGGCACCTCATCTCTTTAAAAGTGTAAACAAATTCATTTATTTTATTTTATTGTAGAATAGTCTCTCATAATCTTTAAATATTAATCAAGCTTTCGTAACATTTGTATCTAGAGAGAAAGTTTTTCATCCCCTACCAATTTTTCTAGAAGGTTTTTCTGTCAAACGAACTGCTGTTACTGAAGTATTCCCTTTGTAAGCGAATGGTTTGGTTTTACTTATTTTATTGTTCTCTCGTTTTGAATGAACAAAGCATCTGTTAACGACAATATTCGAATTTTAAATATTATTACTTTTAAAAAACGAATGTATGAAAACGACAGCATCCGTAGACTATGGTTGTCTATGGCGTTGTATCCGCAGGTTGTGGGTTCCCATGGCAAACAATATATATTAGTACGTTTTTCTGTACAGTTTGTCATGGTCTGGGTGTTTATAAAATATTATATTATGTATTATATCGTTGTTACTTGTACACTTAGAACAAGCCTAGAGCTTAGTTTGTTACCATGTAGGGTGCAATATGTGTGTAATGTTGTTAAAAAAATGTTGTGGACTTTTGACGAATGAAAATATAACTGTGTGAAATTAAGGCTTATCACAATAAAAAAGCCACAAAACTTTAATATATCTATAGTAATCTATACATTTAGTATACTTATAAAAAAAATTTAGACCTTCCGTTGATCTTTAGTAATAAAGGTACCTACCTACTGGAAGATACGAGAAATAAGTAATAGAAAATAAAACGCAAAAGCCACTCATTGGATTCAAAATCGAATTACTGAAACATAAAAAGTTTTAGGGAGTACGCGACATTTATCATTTATTTAAATAAAATCGATCTACAGCATATTTTTTCAAATATTTTATTTTAGTTAAACCTCTTGCGCCACTAGCCATATCGACTAGCACGAGCCCGAAAATGGATGAGGCGTGTCTTTTTGTTTATAATAAACTATATAAACTAGCTGATCCGCGCAACTTCTGTCGTCTGCGTTACTTTAAAGGAATATTTTTTCCTCGTTTAGGCAATATTTTTCATTGTTACTCCGCTTCTATTGGTCGTAGCGTGATGTTATATTATTATAGCCTATAGGCTTTCTCGATAAAAGAGCTATCCAACAATAAAAGATTTTTTCAATTCGAACTTCTCGATAAATACGGTATCCAACACAAAATTATTTTTTATATTCGAACCAGTTGTTCCCGAGATTACGCGTTCAATCAAAAAAACTCTTCAGCCTTACAAAATTGTGGTTAGTAAAGAAAACCAAAAAAAATAACACCACATCCATTACCGGGCATGTGTTACTCGATGCGGCACGTAACCCTTGGAAGAATTTTTCAATTCGTACCTGTAGTTCCTGAGATTAGCACGTTCAACCATACAAATACTCTTCAGCCATATAATATTAGTATAGATAAACAACATGCATACGAAGTTGCGGGCACCAGATAGAATGCGTGCGAAATCATTATAATTAACTTTATAAAGCTAGAATATTAGCTGTTCAATGTAGAATCAGGCGCTTGGCTTGAAGCACTTCGCCTGATTCTACATTCACCTTAACAACTTTACTCGACCAGCAAACAATTAGAATAGCGGTGTCCCTCAGGATAGGCACCCCGATTTGTCAACCGCATAATTGCATTTGCGGAGCTATGGTCACATCATCCGGTCACCATGGTTTATCCTGCAGGCTGAGTGTTCGCCGTAAACCCAGACACAATAATGTTATAAAACTATCTTTTGTTTTTGCTGGTATACCCAGCATTCTTGAGCCTGTGGCCTGGACCTTGAAGATGGCAAGAGACCGGATGGTGTGACTATCCCATGGCATAGAGGTCGAGGTCTAATCTGGGACTCCGCTGTGTGGACAACCTAGCTTCAAGTTACGTCCACGTCACTTCAAGATCCTCCGGTACTGCAGCTCTATTTGCCCAAATAAAGAAAAAACAAATATAAGAGATATACAGAATATACCTTTTACAGAATTTTTAGCGTTTTCGGTAGAAACTCTGGGACCATGGTCTCCAGATGCAAAAAAATGGTTTTAATTTTGGTTAACTTTTAATTGACGCACCGGAGACCAATGAGCAAGATCCTATTTTTTCCAACGTGTAACGCTTGAAATACAGAGGGGCACTGCTTTAAGTATTTTGGGCTTCGGAAAATCTTTAAGATTTTTTTCACTTATAATTTTAATATTTAATATTAGGATGATATTTTAAATTAAAAACAAAGTAATTAACTTTATAAACGGTACTTTTAAATAGTTATTGTCCAAAGCTTACAATGATTAGACTATTCAATGTTTTCATACAGAAAATTGTAACGCCAAAATCTGTTTGAAGTCTTCATAATCCGAGCTTAGGGTGTTAAGCTAATGAGGTGCGAATTAAGGATTTTTGGTGGAACCCTTACTCAGCAGCGGAAAATAGACCTTTGTATGTCTTTCATTAAACTGGGCGTTTAATTTTAACGGTCCGTTTATGTTTATAATATGTTTTCTAATTATATAAATTTTATAATATAATGGCTTGTACTTAAACGCTTACCAGAATTGTTTTTATTTATTTAGTTATTATTAAAAAACTTTAAATTCTAGATAAAAAAATAAATAAAAAAAAGATCAACTAATGCTTACGAAATTAGGTCGTTAAAGTGTTTTATATATAAATGTTACTATGTATATCGTTAAAAAATTACGTTGTATTCATTTGAAATATAAAGAATAAAAAATATATTTTAAATAAATGTAATAAATAACTTGCTTATTAATTGCTATTATTAATAAGGACGTAAACGCCTAAATGCAGCAATTTTTTTTAAAATTATTCTTACGAAGATGAATGCACATACTAACAGTTAAAAGCAGAATTTAAAAACTTTTTTGAAAAACAAATAATTGATATAATACTATTTTAGTTTAATTTTATTGATTTGGATAAAAAAATTGCTTAATTGCATTATTTATTTTATAGTTCCCTAGATATTTCATCACTTTTTTTCGCTAAAGCAATAAAAATTGTAAAAAAAAAGTTTACTTTACAACTACTACAATTAGTTATTTTAACAATACTAGTTTGTATGGAAAAGGTTGTTTTTTCATTTGCGACATATGGTTCCATTCTAAAGAAATAAAAGTTTTTTTATTTTATTTGATATTAGCCTAAAGTCTAGTATATAAGTATAATTATATAACACTTAACATTAATTATTCATCGTTCTGCCTCAAACTCGACTCTTTCTTTTCGTTCTTATTATTCTACTTTTGTCTCAAAATCTTTTTCAATTGCCGCAACAAGACTCTGAAAGATTTGCCGGTGGACATTAGGCAAGCTCCGAACAAGGACATCTTTAAGAGACTGGTGTATAAACATCTTATTATTATGTATGTATATTATTAACGTAAATAATGGTATATATTTATTAATGAGTATTAGTATGTATGTATAATATTTGTATTTCTAAATATATTTGCTGCACCTATTTTACCGACTTACTGCTTAATGTCAAAGGTTTGTCTTGTAGAGAATGCCTAATGGAATGTCAACCTTTGTACTTAATTTTCAATTTTAATTTCAAATTTCTTTATTGTGGATCATAGGTTTACAAGATTTTACATAATTTTAGTTCAGCTATGTCGTGCCCTTGAGCATACAAAGAATTACAGAATCAATGGGAATTATCAACATAAATAGGCAAAATATATACATAGGCAATGAATACAGTGTATTCATTGCCTATGTAATAGTTAAGTTTAGAATTTAGTATTTTTACTATATTTATCATTTACCTACACATAATAGCAACTGTTAATTTAGCCTATTTATAATTTAGTCTTTAAGAAATTTATAATTTAGTCTTTAAGAAATTCATTAATATTACAGTAACATTAACAGTTAAGTAGACAGTACATCTCATCCTTAAACGTATTTATTTCTTTAAATATTCGTATTTCAGTGGGTAGCTTATTATATATTTGATAGATTTTGTGCAATAAAGTTTTTAAAATCAATAAAAAATAATTATTCACAAAATAATTCCATGAAAGCATGATCTTCATGAAAAATTATCTATGAATAAATAGATTATAACAGATAATTAATAAAATATATTATAGCAAATAGCAAGATAGAAGGTAAGGGGCGCTAATAAGCAATTTTGAAAACACACGGCCGATGGTGGATAAGCCACGTAATGGTTGAACAATTCCACCTTCAGAAAGAAATTTTCTTGTTACCTCCTGAAGTGATAAGATGGCGGATAAGGGACAGTTTAGTATAGCCTAAAGCTTGTTTGGCTGTAAAACCTTTATAAATCTCTTTGTAAAACATACTTATTTTGTTTCAGTTTTATGTTATGTCACAATAATGTCAAATGATATGTTTTTTTTATATGATGAACATTACACATATTGCTCTGATTACAAACTCAGCCCTAGGCTGGTACAGTGAACGACAAGGTAAAGTATAAGTTTTTTAAGTAAATTGACCCTTAATACATACATAGAGTGCAATACCCCCCTGTTACCTTGTACCGTTACCTTGTCGTTGACTGTACCAGTAACAACGATATTAGTACAAATATTACATTTTATATATATGTTACTGTAAAAGCCCGAACTTCGGTAAATCCTAAGATTTTCCAGTAAAACCTAAGATTTACCAACGTTTAATGGGAAAAGTCCCGCTACCCGTATTATTTCCTTCCGCTGCCTTCGCTCGCTGCAGTTGATCGTTTAACACGCACTTTAATTCGATTTCTGTTTGTTTTTACTATAATAAAATCGATGTGATTGTAAAGCAGAGATTTTATGAAATAATGGACGAACTCGTGGCAAGGGGAAAAGAACTTTTATCTCGATAAGGACAAATATGTAAGCAAAGTGTTTAGAGGAAGTAAAAACTGCCAAGATCGTGAAGAAGGAAGCCGTATCGTTATGATGACCATAGACGACGAAGAAAAGCCTATTGTACGGTTACGAAACGGACGATTGATTTGACAATAAAGCAACATGATAGCAGATAAAAAGCCACATGCCTTGTCCATTAAAAAAAAATTGCAGATGAAAAAGAGAATGTAGAAATTAGATATTACGTTTGTTATAACGACTTTCATATATAACATTCTCGAAGAGACACATGTTGATTGATAGGTATTTTAATTACCTTCTTAACAATGACCTTACATATTTTTTATTATTATTATACATCATTAAATTAAGTTAATGAATCATTATTTTATTTAAAAAAACATAATTTACCAACCATCATCGGTAAAACCTAGCATGTACCAAACTTTAGTGGTAAACGCCCGTAAAAAAGTATCTGTTTCGTGAAATTCTTACATTCACCAACACATGTTGGTAAATGCTAAGATTTACTAGTAAATCCTACACGATTTACCAACGTACGGGCTTTTACGGTAACATATACACCAAGAAAATCATACTAATATTTTTTCGCATATATACTTTATATCTTCACGGGTGCTTTACGGCGCCCGAGACCGCCTGGACGGCCTCAGGGTACCCAGGGGAAGGGTTTTTAATCCCACCTCGTTGAAGCAGATGGTATGAGTCTACACCGAACAAGTGGCTAGCTCGTCGCGATGTTTTGAATAGACTCAATAACCCATCTATAAACAGTTTCACAAGTTGGTATAGTGAAACCGGGACCGACAGCTTAACGTGCTCTCCGAGTCACATAGTGGTGTTGTCAAACAAATGTAAATTTTTTTTTTTAATTAAAAACTCATTGGTACACACCGGGATTCGAACCAGGGACCTAAGTGTTTTTAAGGCCTAACCAACTCGGCCACCACGTATAATGCGAAAATATGTATTATACAAATTAAATAAACACTTTATTATGTAATAACTCTGCAATGCTGCACCTTACGAAATTAGGTCGTTATCCTCGCCATTTAAATTAAAATAAATCGGATACAACTGAAAATAAAATACAGCCTAACTGATATATAGAGCTTTATATTGTTGAAAAAATTTTAAATCGGTTCAGTCATTTTAAGCATTAAAACCTTTTCTCTTTAGAATATTAGTATAGAATTTATTCTATGAACAAATATTCTATACTAATATTTGCATACTAGGTTTCTTCTTACAGTAATTATGTAAATTAATATAATATTCACTATAAAATTAACAGGTTACAAGCTACAAAATAGTACCTACATACTTCAACAATTTTAAAATATTTTCCGAAACAAATTCAAAATGCAATCGAGGAGAGTAATATTCAAAACTAAATAATAAAATCGTTTTCAAATATTGTTGTCTTTGATTGCTGAACATTTCAAAATGATTTTATTGCATATGCTGCATTCATGAGCAAAATACATTCATATTATTATTTTTATCTAGATTCAAATAGTTTTATAAAAATATTGGTTTTATAAATGTAAAAGTGACAAGTCGAACAAAAAAATATATAAAAATTGCGTTAGTAGTCATAGTTATTGGAATCTAAAATTGCCATGCTAGCTGATGTAGCTGTGTTTTATTTAAAATAAAATAAAAAAATCATCACGGTTGCCTTTTTGGCTCCCGAGAACCGTTTAAACGGCCCCAGGGTACCCATCGGAGGGATTAACATCATTTCGCCGATGGTATTCGGAGGCGGTAACCTAACAAGTGGCGAGATTGTTGCGGTGTTTATGATGGTATAGCCTCGTTGTATAAAGCGGTCACCCATCCCAGGTCCGGCCTTGTTGTCATCTGATTAACCTTGTTATCAGTTGCGCCGTGACTTAACCACTAGGCTGGGGCCACTTTTTTTTATTTGTGTTTATTTAACACTGTATTAATACATAACATAAAAAAAGATTAGTGGATTCAGAACTCAATCTTAGGGAAACAGTTTTTTTAACTTTTGATATAAAATATTGTGAAATATATATTTTGGTATTTGATATAACATACTAGCTGGCATTATCCGTCATATATGTTGTTTCTACCAAATTTAAAAAAAAAAACTTTTGATTCTCCATTTTGGTCGAATAAACGCTAAAAGTTTCATTGGAATATGTTATGCATTGCCAGTGTATTTTTCATCTTTCTTCTAAACTTTAATCCCGGGTTCTTCAAACGATGCGTGTGTTTGCAACTTAAAAAGCCGACATAGTAGACTCCACCGGCGATGCATCTATCGATTCTAACGTTGATCCACGGACTGCCTAGTCCTCTTGCATGTCGTGCTAAATAAAAATAAAATTTAGCGTGATAAAAAACAAACAAACCATACGACAAATAGACAATAATTTAAATAAGTTATAGTAGTTTTTAGGTGGGAGGAAGATCTCTATAACTTCGTTAGGCCGACCGACCGTTCTCGTTACCACCGCCCATACAGATGCAAAAACCGTCAAGTGACCTAGTCATGTTTCGGTTTTAGTCTATGGCTTCACCGGTTTTCAGGAGACTACTGCATCTATTTCTTGTTGAGGTGGTAGTCTCCTTTCAGTGTGCGGTTACGAAATGGGTAGTTGAATTGACGATAAAGCAGCGAATATATTAAAATATACTCGTAATGCAATTCGTCATTGTCGCCCTTCATTTCGTAATCGCATCACAGTGGGAGAGATCAATATTATTTAAGAACAATTATTGATTGACCCCACTCATGGACAAAGTCACATGTCGTGTTCCAATAAAAAAATATAAAAAAAATCGTACTAACTAAATGCTGAATCATCGTGTACACAATAATTATAATTGTGCCACAAACTAATATACATGGTGTTCCTATTAAATAATAAAAGGTTTCCATTAAATTGTTACATACGACCTACTAAGAAATAACACTTAGCAAATAAATAAACGAAGCAACAAAACCCTTTATTCTTTCATCTCACGAAAAGCAATGTAATTAAGGAAAAACATTGTCATCGGCAAAGGGTAGTCCGACCTACAGTTCAATTAGATCTCAAGTGGGTCTTGGAATGTTACGTTAACGAGATCGCACCCATTCTGACACACTGACTCATTTCTACGTCAGCTAAATTTCCTAATGAGTACAAAATAATTTTCACAAGCATGGCACTGCACATTACTCAGCATTAAACTGACGTATGGGACTACCCTCCTGCGACGAGTTTGTGCTTTATAAATTTGCTTGGTACCTAGATAGAGCTAAATATTTGTGAAATTAAAAAATATATCAGGGTTAACTCATATCTATCAGCTGAATTTCCTAATGAGAAGATAATAATAAAATAATAATAATAATAATAATATTTAGAACAATTACACATATTGCTCTGGTCACAAACTAAGCTCTAGGCTTGTACTATGTGTACCAGAAGCAACGATATAATACATATAATATTTTATAAACACCCAGACCATGACAAACTGTACAGAAAAAAACGTACTAATATTTTTTGCCATGGGTGGGAATCGAACCCACGACCTCCGGATACAACGCCAAAGGCGCAACCACTAGTCTACGGAGGCTGTCAAAGAAAAAGTAATGTTAACCTGCTAACTATTTGTCTCTTCTATTTGTCATAATATATATTGTAAAAACTTTTATTGAGTCCTTAAAGAACGCTTTAGTTATTACTTGTAGGTTCCTTCTCTTTTTTTAGCAATACCTATCTAGCATTAATCTATTACGATACTTTTTATTTACATATAATATTATATTTTATATACTACTTGTAACTGGCATATCTCTATGTCAATTTTATATTAGGTAAGACGTTCAATGATCCTTAGTTGTTTGTGCTATTTTCTTATGACCTTATTCATAAAAACTTATTGAGTCCTTTAAGAACACTATAGTTATAGAAGGTTTTGTCTCTTTTATTTAGCAACAAAAATTAATATGTGTAAAAGAGACAAAACATTCCATAACTAAACTGTTCTTCAAGGCTTCAATAAGTTTTTATGAATAAGGCCATTAATCTTTTATCTTGCTTTCCTATAAGTAAATAAATAAACTGAATATGCATAATAGGGATTAAACCTATATCACGGGTGCCTTACGGCGCCCGGGACCGCCTAGACGGCCCCAGTGTACCCAGCGGAGGGGTTTTAATCCCACCTCGTCGTAGCCGATGGTATGAGTCTACACCGAACAAGTGGCTAGCTCGTCGCGATGTTTTGAATAGACTCAATAACCCATCTATAAACAGTTTCACAAGTTGGTATAGTGAAACCGGGACCGACAGCTTAACATGCTCTCCGAGGCATTATAGTGGTGTTGTCAAACAAATGTACATAATTTTTTTAATTAAAAACTCATTGGTACACACCGGGATTCGAACCAGGGACCTAAGTGTTTTCAAGTCCAAGGTCTAACCAACTAGGCCACCACGTATATTATAAGGATAAAACCTATTTTAACTAAAGCGTTCTTAATAAATTGTAGTAACTATTATCTCAACTGTGTTGTATGCTACAACCTACCGGCGTCATATGCATAAACAAAATGTTCGGATTCTTTGTAACAGCTGCCCACCACTGAATTTTGGTTGATAGTTTTTTTTTTAAAAGGCAATTCCATTGAAGGAATGGTCTGCAATTAACCTTTTAATCTAATTTCTATCCCTAATCCTATAGGTGCTGTATAGGTACGAGTAGATAGAAACAACAAGTATATCAATGTCTCTACACACGTGACCGTTGACGTTGTATCCGAAAGTGGGTTCCCATGGTCTGGGTGTTTATAAAATATAATATGTATTAATATCGTTGTTTCTCGTCACATAGTACAAGCCTAAAGCTTAGTTTGTGACCAGGGCAATATGTGTTTATATGTGCTACACATTATGAATTATAGGCGAAATATTAATATTTACATATCGTTTCTTTTTGTATAAAAAGTTAAAACTCTTGTAATTTGAGATTGTTGATATTAAAATTTTAATATACGTAAATAAGTTGTGTTTCAGTTATAGTGGGTTCACCGGTAGGTTCCTGAACTACTGCATCGATTTCTGGTTGAGTTCGTAGAGTAAATAAGAGTATTTCTTAAAATAATTTAGTATGATATTCCAGATCATACATTTAAATCACTAATAGATCTATCTAAAATTCTAAAGCTTGTAGCCTTTTTAGTGTATTCTGTGTCTAATTAATTTTGTCATACCCTCGGTGCGAATGTTTACGTTTCGGGGCCTGTAATTGTGGCCCCCTAAGTATCATTCTAAATAAGCTTTGGGTGGGCTGAAATGTAGCTTCTGTTGGGGAAAGTCTTTCTAGATTTATTGAGGTCTATGGAATTTATTATATGTTACTTAACCATCACGAATGCCTTACGGTGCCCGAGACCGCCTTATTCTGAACCTACACCAAACAAGTGATCAGCTCATCGCAGTCTTTGCGTAGACTCATATGTAATATAATAACCCATCTATAAAATCTTTCACAAGTAGTGAAAATTTATTGATCGACCCCATTCGTGGTCTTCGTATGTCTGCTTATCATCAGGTAGATACAAAGTCACACACACACACACACATGCTGTGCTCCAATGAAAATAAATAAAAGAAAAATACTTTTACCGAATGTTTAAAATTTTATTTTGTCGCTTTGGGATCTGAACAGAAGAAAATATATACCTACTTTTTTTTATTATTTCATACCACTGATGGATTGTCATTGGTAATTAAGAATTTTATAAACATTATGTTTTCTAATGTACAAGATCAAAAAAAAATACAATAACAATTAATAACATTTTATAGGTTACTGGTACCTATAAAATATTTAAGTTTTTAAATATGTTGTTAAAGTTTTTTTTATCTTTCAAAGGTCATTGGGCACAATCCGACCCAATTTGTGAAGGTTTGCCTACAGAAACAAAATTACATTTAAATTAATAAGGTATATCCCACTTTCCATTTTAAGTTTTTTTTTTTTTTAAACCATGGGAATAAAATATTACAAGTGATTTAAAAGTTGAAGATATTTATTGCAAAGAACAAAATAGAATTTAAACGAAGGAATTGTAAAAACACGGATTTTTAGATGATACAATTGTACCTGTTGATATTGATGGAATAGAATAAATCTTATAAATAAATAAATAAATCTTTTTTTTTACAAACCATCATGAACAATTATCGAAATTCTCTACATTATTTTATTTCTGTAGATTCTGTATATATGTTTTGTACTAAGTGAGATAGTACGATTGCACCTGTAGATATTAATCAAGTTGAAATAAACCTCAGTAAATTTTTTTTTTTCTAAGATACAGAATTTCATTTTCTGTCTGATTCCCATTATTTATGGTAATGCGACCCATATATTCGTAAACCAGAGATATATGTCGAAACATCCCACATCAATTAATTTCTGTACGTCGTGGGTAAATTTTTCATACTTAAGTGCCCAATGACCTTTACTTTTCCACCCGGTAAAACACAAAATGCTAAAAGTGATTTCTTACTAATAGGCATTGATCAACAACAATGTATTTTTAGTACCAGGAAAGTATGTAAGTAAAGGAGTAGAGCTCTCAACAAAATCTGTTCTATCAATCGCCAGTTTTGTTATGTTAATTAATGGAGTTTGTATTAGCTATCAACACAGGGACGTCCAATTTCTTTTGTAAACCTTTTCGTCTACAGCAAACTACAAGTACATTGTCGTATCTTTACTGAGGGATGCTTTCGTTTGGTTTACTCTGTTGATTAGATGAAATAAATATTTGTATCCAATTTTGCAGTACCTAACGGGTAAAGGGTAAAAACACAATTTATATAATGAATAATTATGTCTATAGACAGAGCAAATATTATTATTGGAACTAGATTTTGGAGAAAAACTGATCCGATAAGGATAGTAAATAATAATAAATAAAATAAAACTTTATTTATAATAATAATAATGGGTAATAATGATAATATATATTAATAATAAAGATGTCTGGACCCGTTCTGATCTGCAATTGAGGTCTCACAACTAGTATTGCCTTTTCAAATGAGTACCCTAGTAGGTATGTTAAATCTGATATTGTAATAACTTATTAAAACTTAATTTATTTTTAATTTTATTTAAATTTTATCTTTGGATAAGGTATATCTTATGATTACATATTTATATTATGCAGGTACTCTGTTATTATATATTATTATTTAGTAAAGTGCCTGTACTCTTTAGTATTTGCAGTTCTGTACATTGGTACAACAACCAATTGCTAAACTGTTAAATAATCTGCCATAGGGTGTTTTGCGCATGCTTTTAGTAGGGTTAGAGCATTTTATGTATGCTGCGATATGCATATCGGTAACTCAATGGCTATATTCCTCTGTTAGTTTGTGTGAAGCACCAGAGTTTTTTACTTTACCTTTTTCTCCGGGGTGTCTCCGGAGGGATCGACTTTACAACTAGTGTTTACGCCCTTAAAGATACCGATCCATATAACTATGTTAATGCGATTGATGGTCATTTAAAAATATCTACAGCCAATATAATGATAATATAAGAACTAATATTTAAGGCGTGGATACGGTTGGTGAGGTCAGTCGCCTCGGTGGCACCCTTGTATGGCAGATGATAATCGGAAGGTCAATGGAATCAGCTAACCACCTAGTCTTACACTAGTTGGTTATGTAGCGTGCGTACAACTTTTTTTTTTTTTGACTATTCATAAATATCTGTAAAGATTTACATGAAATAAATAATATTTGATTTGATTTGAATAATATGAAAGACACACATATTGCCCTGGTCAAAAACTAAGCTTAGGTTGGAGTGTTGTTGTTTCTGATACACATAGCTGTACTAGAAATAACGAAACTAATACGTATTATACTTTATAAACACCCAGAAAAAATGTATAAAATATGTACTCTTCTAAATGAGATTTCACTGGAGAGGTATATATCTGTTTTCTTTGTAAAAATCCCGAAAAAAAATATGAACGCCTATATGCCTTAAATGACTTCAACAAATACATAATGTCTTGGTATTAAGCAAAAAAAAATCCTTTAGACAAGCGGGGTCTCAATCGTGAGTTTAGTATAATAAATAATTTAGTTCTTATTTTTTATTCATAATAAATAATTTAGTTCTTAAACTGAGTAACATTTGCAACAAATATTTTTTTTTTTCAAATCTTTTATATATTTTCCACAAGCAGCTATTTTTCAGATTGTGCAGTAGTCAGTAGTTTTTACACGTTCTATTTTTTTACAATTATTATTTATTTGACACTGCCCCCTTTTATTGCTTGGAGTACATCGTTCACTTGTTTCAGAATTACATACTTTCTTGTCTTTGAGCCGTAGCTGTAATAAGTATATAAGTATTTTTTTCTTTTACATACTCTGCACGTAGATTGCTCACTAGTAGGATAAAATCATGCCGAGATATATTTATTGCTGTTACTTTTCGGTAGAGAATCTACGAGTTTATAGCTGCCAAATAAAATAATAATAAATCATCACAGCAGTGTGAAGTTGGCGGCCAAAGTTAGCGGCCAATTATAACCCGACCAATTTAAGAAGTCAGATTAAAATCATCCTTAGATTAACTATTATGTACATTTTGACATATAATTTTGTACCTAAATAATATGTCTAGTTAGTAACTAGAGTGGCATGTCCTTAGGAAAGGATTAAGGTGGGTTTGAAGTAAAACTCTACTTTTCCATATAATTAATAATTTTGTCTGTATCGATGGCCTAGAAAAAAAGTATCAAGTACAGACTAGATTAATTTTATACCTAGAGCATATACCTAGTTAGTAAATAGGGTGACATGCCCTTAGGAAGGGGTTAAGGGGGTGATTTTTAAGTAAAACCCTACTTATCCATAAAATTATTAATTTTGTCTGTATCGATAGCTTAGAAAAAAAGTATCAAGTACAGAATAGGTTTATTTTATACCTAGAGCATATACCTAGTTAGTAAATAGGGTGACATGCCCTTAGGAAGGGGTTAAGGGGAAGTTTTTAAGTAAAACTCTACTTACCCATATAATTATTAATTTTGTCTGTATCGATAGCCTAGAAAAAAAGTATCAAGTACAGACTAGGTTTATTTTGTACCTAGAGTATATACCTAGTTTGTAAATAGAGTGACATGCCCTTAGGAACGGGTTAAGGGGGTAGTTTTTAAGTAAAACTCTACTTATCCATATAATTATTAATTTTGTCTGTATCGATAGCTTAGAAAAAAAGTATCAAGTACAGACTAGGTTTATTTTGTACCTAGAGCATATACCTAGTTAGTAAATAGGGTGACATGCCCTTAGGAAGGGGTTAAGGGGGTAGTTTTTAAGTAAAACTCTACTTATCCATATAAATATTAATTTTGTCTGTATCGATAGCCTAGAAAAAAAGTATCAAGTACAGACTAGGCTTATTTTGTAACTAGAGCATACACCTAGTTAGTAAATAGGGTGACATGCCCTTAGCAAGGGGTTAAGGGGGTAGTTTTTAAGTAAAATTCTACTTATCCATATAATTATTAATTTTGTCTGTATCGATAGCCTAGAAAAAGAGTATCAAGTACAGACTAGGTTTATTTTGTACCTAGAGCATATACCTAGTTAGTAAATAGGGTAACATGCCCTTAGCAAGGGGTTAAGGGGGTAGTTTTTAAGTAAAACTCTACTTATCCATATAATTACTAATTTTGTCTGTATCGATAGCCTAGAAAAAAGTATCAAGTACAGACTAGGTTTAATTTGTACCTAGAGCATATACCTAGTTAGTAAATAGGGTGACATGCCCTTAGGAAGGGGTTAAGGGGGTAGTTTTTAAGTAAAACTCTACTTATCCATATAATTATTAATTTTGTCTGTATCGATAGCCTAGAAAAAGAGTATCAAGTACAGACTAGGTTTATTTTGTACCTAGAGCATATACCTAGTAAGTAAATAGGGTGACAAGCCCTTAGGAAGGGGATAAGGAGGTAGTTTTTAAGTAAAACTCTACTTATCCATATAATTATTAATTTTGTCTGTATCGATAGCCTAGAAAAAAAGTATCAGGTACAGACTAGGTTTATTTTGTACCTAGAGCATATACCTAGTTAGTAAATAGGGTGACATGCCCTTAGGATGGGGTTAAGGGGGTAGTTTTTAAGTAAAACTCTACGTATCCATATAATTATTAATTTTGTCTGTATCGATATCCTAGAAAAAAAGTATCAAGTACAGACTAGGTTTATTTTGTACCTAGAGCATATACCTAGTAAGTAAATAGGGTGACAAGCCCTTAGGAAGGGGATAAGGAGGTAGTTTTTAAGTAAAACTCTACTTATCCATATAATTATTAATTTTGTCTGTATCGATAGCCTAGAAAAAAAGTATCAGGTACAGACTAGGTTTATTTTATACCTAGAGCATATACCTAGTTAGTAAATAGGGTGACATGCCCTTAGGATGGGGTTAAGGGGGTAGTTTTTAAGTAAAACTCTACGTATCCATATAATTATTAATTTTGTCTGTATCGATATCCTAGAAAAAAAGTATCAAGTACAGACTAGGTTTATTTTGTACCTAGAGCATATACCTAGTTAGTAAATAGGGTGACATGCCCTTAGGAAGGGGATAAGGAGGTAGTTTTTAAGTAAAACTCTACTTATCCATATAATTATTAATTTTGTCTGTATCGATAGCCTAGAAAAAGAGTATCAAGTACAGACTAGGTTTATTTTGTACCTAGAGCATATACCTAGTTAGTAAATAGGGTAACATGCCCTTAGCAAGGGGTTAAGGGGGTAGTTTTTAAGTAAAACTCTACTTATCCATATAATTATTAATTTTGTCTGTATCGATAGCCTAGAAAAAGAGTATCAAGTACAGACTAGGTTTATTTTGTACCTAGAGCATATACCTATTTAGTAAAAAGGGTGACATGCCCTTAGGAAGGGGTTAAGGGGGTAGTTTTTAAGTAAAACTCTACTTATTCATATAATTATTAATTTTGTCTGTATCGATAGCCTAGAAAAAGAGTATCAAGTACAGACTAGGTTTATTTTGTACCTAGAGCATATACCTACTTAGTAAATAGGGTGACATGCCCTTAGCAAGGGGTTAAGGGGGTAGTTTTTAAGTAAAACTCTACTTATCCATATAATTATTAATTTGGTTTGTATCAAAAGCCTAGAAACAAAGTATCAAGTACAGACTAGGTTTATTTTGTACCTAGAGCATATACCTAGCTAGTAAATAGGGTGACATGCCCTTAGGAAGGGGTTAAGGGGGTAGTTTTTAAGTAAAACTTTTATTATCCATATAATTATTAATTTTGTCTCTATCGATAGCCTAGAAAAAAAGTATCAAGTAAAGACTAGGTGTATTTTGTACCTAGAGCATATACCTAGTTAGTAAATAGGGTGACATGCCCTTAGGAAGGGGTTAAGGGGGTAGTTTTTAAGTAAAACTCTACTTATCCATATAATTATTAATTTTGTCTGTATCGATAGCCTAGAAAAAGAGTATCAAGTACAGACTAGGTTTATTTTGTACCTAGAGCATATACCTAGTTAGTAAATAGGGTAACATGCCCTTAGCAAGGGGTTAAGGGGGTAGTTTTTAAGTAAAACTCTACTTATCCATATAATTATTAATTTTGTTTGTATCAAAAGCCTAGAAACAAAGTATCAAGTACAGACTAGGTTTATTTTGTACCTAGAGCATATACCTAGTTAGTAAATAGGGCGACATTCCCTTAGCAAGGGGTTAAGGGGGTAGTTTTTAAGTAAAACTCAACTTATCCATATAATTACTAATTTTGTCTGTATCGATAGCCTAGAAAAAAAGTATCAAGTACAGACTAGGTTTATTTTGTATCTAGAGCATATACCTAGTTAGTAAATAGGGTGACATGCCCTTAGGAAGGGGTTAAGGGGGTAGTTTTTAAGTAAAACTCTACTTATCCATATAATTATTAATTTTGTCTGTATCGATAGCCTACAAAAAAAGTATCAAGTACAGACTAGGTTTATTTTGTACCTAGAGCATATACCTAGCTAGTAAATAGGGTGACATGCCCTTAGGAAGGGGTTAAGGGGGTAGTTTTTAAGTAAAACTTTTCTTATCCATATAATTATTAATTTTGTCTCTATCGATAGCCTAGAAAAAAAGTATCAAGTAAAGACTAGGTTTATTTTGTACCTAGAGCATATACCTAGTTAGTAAATAGGGTGACATGCCCTTAGGAAGGGGTTAAGGGGGTTGTTTTTAAGTTAAACTCTACTTATCCATATAATTACTAATTTTGTCTGTATCGATAGCCTAGAAAAAGAGTATCAAGTACAGACTAGGTTTATTTTGTACCTAGAGCATATACCTATTTAGTAAAAAGGGTGACATGCCCTTAGGAAGGGGTTAAGGGGGTAGTTTTTAAGTAAAACTCTACTTATTCATATAATTATTAATTTTGTCTGTATCGATAGCCTAGAAAAAGAGTATCAAGTACAGACTAGGTTTATTTTGTACCTAGAGTATATACCTAGTTATTAAATAGGGTGTCATGCACTTAGGAAGGGGTTAAGGGAGTAGTTTTAAAATAAAACTCTACTTATCTATATAATTATTAATTTTGTCTGTATCGATAGCCTAGAAAAAAAGTATCAAGTACAGACTAGGTTTATTTTGTACCTAGAGCATATACCTAGTTAGTAAATAGGGTAACATGCCCTTAGCAAGGGGTTAAGGGGGTAGTTTTTAAGTAAAACTCTACTTATCCATATAATTACTAATTTTGTCTGTATCGATAGCCTAGAAAAAAGTATCAAGTACAGACTAGGTTTAATTTGTACCTAGAGCATATACCTAGTTAGTAAATAGGGTGACATGCCCTTAGGAAGGGCAAAAGACAAAATAAACCTAGTCTGTACTTGATACTTTTTTTCTAGGCTTTTGATACAAACAAAATTAATAATTATATCGATACGTAGAGTTTTACTTAAAAACTACCCCCTTAACCCCTTCCTAAGGGCATGTCACCCTATTTACTAACTAGGTATATGCTCTAGGTACAAAAGAAACCTAGTCTGTACTTGATACTTTTTTTCTAGGCTATCGATACAGACAAAATTAATAATTATATGGATAAGTAGAGTTTTACTTAAAAACTACCTCCTTATCCCCTTCCTAAGGGCTTGTCACCCTATTTACTTACTAGGTATATGCTCTAGGTACAAAATAAACCTAGTCTGTACTTGATACTGATACTTTTTTTCTAGGCTTTCGATACAGACAAAATTAATAATTATATGGATAAGTAGAGTTTTAATAAAAAACTACCCCCTTAACCCCTCGCTAAGGGCATGTCACCCTATTTACTTACTAGGTATATGCTCTAGGTACAAAATAAACCTAGTCTGTACTTGATACTTTTTTTCTAGGCTATCGATACAGACAAAATTAATAATTATATAGATAAGTAGAGTTTTATTTTAAAACTACTCCCTTAACCCCTTCCTAAGTGCATGACACCCTATTTAATAACTAGGTATATACTCTAGGTACAAAATAAACCTAGTCTGTACTTGATACTCTTTTTCTAGGCTATCGATACAGACAAAATTAATAATTATATGAATAAGTAGAGTTTTACTTAAAAACTACCCCCTTAACCCCTTCCTAAGGGCATGTCACCCTTTTTACTAAATAGGTATATGCTCTAGGTACAAAATAAACCTAGTCTGTACTTGATACTCTTTTTCTAGGCTATCGATACAGACAAAATTAGTAATTATATGGATAAGTAGAGTTTAACTTAAAAACAACCCCCTTAACCCCTTCCTAAGGGCATGTCACCCTATTTACTAACTAGGTATATGCTCTAGGTACAAAATAAACCTAGTCTTTACTTGATACTTTTTTTCTAGGCTATCGATAGAGACAAAATTAATAATTATATGGATAAGAAAAGTTTTACTTAAAAACTACCCCCTTAACCCCTTCCTAAGGGCATGTCACCCTATTTACTAGCTAGGTATATGCTCTAGGTACAAAATAAACCTAGTCTGTACTTGATACTTTTTTTGTAGGCTATCGATACAGACAAAATTAATAATTATATGGATAAGTAGAGTTTTACTTAAAAACTACCCCCTTAACCCCTTCCTAAGGGCATGTCACCCTATTTACTAACTAGGTATATGCTCTAGATACAAAATAAACCTAGTCTGTACTTGATACTTTTTTTCTAGGCTATCGATACAGACAAAATTAGTAATTATATGGATAAGTTGAGTTTTACTTAAAAACTACCCCCTTAACCCCTTGCTAAGGGAATGTCGCCCTATTTACTAACTAGGTATATGCTCTAGGTACAAAATAAACCTAGTCTGTACTTGATACTTTGTTTCTAGGCTTTTGATACAAACAAAATTAATAATTATATGGATAAGTAGAGTTTTACTTAAAAACTACCCCCTTAACCCCTTGCTAAGGGCATGTTACCCTATTTACTAACTAGGTATATGCTCTAGGTACAAAATAAACCTAGTCTGTACTTGATACTCTTTTTCTAGGCTATCGATACAGACAAAATTAATAATTATATGGATAAGTAGAGTTTTACTTAAAAACTACCCCCTTAACCCCTTCCTAAGGGCATGTCACCCTATTTACTAACTAGGTATATGCTCTAGGTACAAAATACACCTAGTCTTTACTTGATACTTTTTTTCTAGGCTATCGATAGAGACAAAATTAATAATTATATGGATAATAAAAGTTTTACTTAAAAACTACCCCCTTAACCCCTTCCTAAGGGCATGTCACCCTATTTACTAGCTAGGTATATGCTCTAGGTACAAAATAAACCTAGTCTGTACTTGATACTTTGTTTCTAGGCTTTTGATACAAACCAAATTAATAATTATATGGATAAGTAGAGTTTTACTTAAAAACTACCCCCTTAACCCCTTGCTAAGGGCATGTCACCCTATTTACTAAGTAGGTATATGCTCTAGGTACAAAATAAACCTAGTCTGTACTTGATACTCTTTTTCTAGGCTATCGATACAGACAAAATTAATAATTATATGAATAAGTAGAGTTTTACTTAAAAACTACCCCCTTAACCCCTTCCTAAGGGCATGTCACCCTTTTTACTAAATAGGTATATGCTCTAGGTACAAAATAAACCTAGTCTGTACTTGATACTCTTTTTCTAGGCTATCGATACAGACAAAATTAGTAATTATATGGATAAGTAGAGTTTAACTTAAAAACAACCCCCTTAACCCCTTCCTAAGGGCATGTCACCCTATTTACTAACTAGGTATATGCTCTAGGTACAAAATAAACCTAGTCTTTACTTGACACTTTTTTTCTAGGCTATCGATAGAGACAAAATTAATAATTATATGGATAAGAAAAGTTTTACTTAAAAACTACCCCCTTAACCCCTTCCTAAGGGCATGTCACCCTATTTACTAGCTAGGTATATGCTCTAGGTACAAAATAAACCTAGTCTGTACTTGATACTTTTTTTGTAGGCTATCGATACAGACAAAATTAATAATTATATGGATAAGTAGAGTTTTACTTAAAAACTACCCCCTTAACCCCTTCCTAAGGGCATGTCACCCTATTTACTAACTAGGTATATGCTCTAGATACAAAATAAACCTAGTCTGTACTTGATACTTTTTTTCTAGGCTATCGATACAGACAAAATTAGTAATTATATGGATAAGTTGAGTTTTACTTAAAAACTACCCCCTTAACCCCTTGCTAAGGGAATGTCGCCCTATTTACTAACTAGGTATATGCTCTAGGTACAAAATAAACCTAGTCTGTACTTGATACTTTGTTTCTAGGCTTTTGATACAAACAAAATTAATAATTATATGGATAAGTAGAGTTTTACTTAAAAACTACCCCCTTAACCCCTTGCTAAGGGCATGTTACCCTATTTACTAACTAGGTATATGCTCTAGGTACAAAATAAACCTAGTCTGTACTTAATACTTTTTTTCTAGGCTATCGATACAGACAAAATTAATAATTATATGGGTAAGTAGAGTTTTACTTAAAAACTTCCCCTTAACCCCTTCCTAAGGGCATGTCACCCTATTTACTAACTAGGTATATGCTCTAGGTATAAAATAAACCTATTCTGTACTTGATACTTTTTTTCTAAGCTATCGATACAGACAAAATTAATAATTATATGGATAAGTAGGGTTTTACTTAAAAATCACCCCCTTAACCCCTTCCTAAGGGCATGTCACCCTATTTACTAACTAGGTATATGCTCTAGGTATAAAATTAATCTAGTCTGTACTTGATACTTTTTTTCTAGGCCATCGATACCGACAAAATTATTAATTATATGGAAAAGTAGAGTTTTACTTCAAACCCACCCCCTTAATCCTTTCCTAAGGACATGCCACTCTAGTTACTAACTAAACATATTATTTAGGTACAAAATTATATGTCAAAATGTACATAATAGTTAATCTAAGGATGATTTTAATCTGACTTCTTAAATTGGTCGGGTTATAATTGGCCGCTAACTTTGGCCGCCAACTTCACACTGCTAATCATCACCACTTTCATCACCTGACACATTTTGTTGTATGTCCTGATATCGCGACAGTTCTTGTTCTATTTGCGCGGCGCGACGATTTTTTTTATAAGATCACGACTGCTCACAAAACGAAACCAACGTCTGCTAAATGTAATGTAAACCAACTAGACAATAACAACATACTCAGAATTCAAAAAGTGTAATTTTTTTTTTTGAAAACTTTGTCTACTATTCTAATCGCTGTCTTCATATGCCGTCACTTTGACGGTGTGCTGTCTTAGCAAGTATTTGTAAAGGAATCTCATATAATACATATAAATTAATAGTTTTTTTATATAGATTTAGGCTGACACTAACAAATTAGAAAAAGTCATAAAATTTTAAAAAGAAACAAAATCATAGTTTGTAAAATATTTAAGAATGAAATCGCGGTACCCTCAAATTAACGGCCTTGGTCTTTCTAGTGTTAATATTTTTGTATGGGCGACACTATCTTATTATTTTCATCATAGAACACAATATAATTGCCCTATATGACAAGTCACATATATACCTATGACAAGTCACATAAATATATCATGACATACGTAGAAACGCCTACAGTTTACGCGTAATGCGGATAATTCCTTATCTCTCCTCACAACCCCACAAAGGATTTACAACTTGCTATTGTAATGTTAATATAGGTCTTGTCTTACAGAATTATATAACAAAGACATTTTAGTGTCAAAAATCTAGATATGTAACTTATATAACTTTTCAATTTATCTCCTTAACAAAGTCGTATTTTTTTCAATTCAATTAAATTTAAAATATTTACAGATATTTATGAATAGTTAAAAAAAGTTTTTACCAATGAGTTCCCCTATATTCTAACCCCCGTATTCTAAGTGGTGTTTTCCACTTCACTTTCACTCAAGGATAGTCTGTCTTATTCTATCTTTCTTGGCTTGATATTTGGTGGAAAAAGAAAGACGTTCGTTGAGTGAAAATGGAGTGGAAAACGCGACATACGGGGGTTAGTCTCAACTCTACTTTTCACTCTGGAGTTGAGAATACCTACGACTTAGAATACGGGGGTTAGAGTGAGTTTGGTTAGTTCAGTAGGTTAGTGCATTCAGTTAGAAACTTTTACTATTTTTTATTATTGGAGCATGGCATACGGTGAGCAGACCTACAAAGTCCATGAATGGGGTCAATCAATAATTGTTCTTACGAGTATAATTTAATATACTCGCTGCTTTATCGTCAATTCAACCCATTTCGTAACCGTACCCTGAAAGGAGACTACAACCTCGAAAAAGAAATCGATGCAGTAATCCCTAAAAACCAGTGAACCCAAAGACTAAAAACGTAACATGACTAGGTCACTTGACGGTTTTTACATCTGTATGGGCGGTGGTAATGAGACTGGTCGGCCTAACGAAGTTATAGAGACATTCCTCCTACCTAAAATAATACACATGATACTCAGGGGATATTATTATTATTATTTTCGTTCGATTTTTATTTTTAATTTTAACCATAAAAAAAATGTCAGTTCACTTTTAATGAAAATTGTTTTTCTTTTGTTTTAAAATAGCATACGAAGTTGCCGCAACAGCTACTAAAAAAATCGTTGCGACAAAATAGCGAAGCATTCAACATGAATTTTGGCATAAGCTTAAGAACGTAGATCGGCTTGTGGTGGATTTCCGACGTTCACCTAATGGGTAACACAACATCAGCTGACCCCTTGGACTTTAGCTGGATTCACTGAGGATTACCCCCAAAGCGGTAGTTTAGAGTAGGTCGTTGCCAACAGGAGGGTAACCCTTGAATTTGATACCGGTAGAATCAGATCGTGTTCGAGTTGAGATCGTTAATGATTTTTCTGTTACTACGAAAAGTGAAACAGCGTGGTTTGTTTATTTTTACTATTGCTTAAGTAGTTAATTCGAGTAGGTATTTGATTAATTAAAAAAATATTGAATTTTATTAAATTTACTAGCTGTATCCCGCAATTTCGTGTACGTGTTATTTAAAACAAAAAATATGTTTGCTGTTAGTTTTTAATAGGTATTATTGTTAAAGTAAAGTAAACATATTGACCATAGCTACCCATCGTATGACCTTTATAATAGAAAGCTGCCTGCACTCCAATCTACATTGCATTTATATGACCGTTTTATATGTATAATTTTGAGCATAAATAATACTAGCAGTATTATTTATGCTCAAAATTATATATCATAATGATTAAACTCAAAAAAGTTACCAAAAATAGAATTGTCCACTTTAATTGAAAAAAATATATATTTTAATGCAGTTCAATGTCATTTTACTTCATATGTCCCGTTGCCTTCTGGTAGGTATATTTAAAAAAAACTCGGTTTGTGGGTGGTTGTGACCAGTACCCGTAGCACGGCCAAGCTAAGACAAGAGATGGGATCGTGAACCAATGTCAAAGGTAACTATTGTTTAATATCAACCAATCAGAGCGCTGCAAAGTTGCTACGGGTCAGGGCAATATGTGTAAAATGTCCTACAAAAAACGCCACCTATTTTTTTGGAATTAAATTAATGTACCTAGGTACAGATGTTTTTCATTCACAATTTTATGATATGTATCGTGCAATAATACTTATAATCTTATAATTTTCGATCTCAACTCGAACGAGATCTCGCGGTATAGAACTGGATGGTTACTCTCCAGATCGTAGAAGTATGTGTATAGTAGTTATAGAGCTGCTCATATGATTTACTGACTGGTAGAGAACCGTCTGCTGGGAATGAAATATCATTCTTAGTGTTGCACCAAGTAGCCTGGATATAGTTTTCGAATTCCACAGGTCAAAGTCCTAGGCGTTTAAAAACAAGTCAGTACAACAACAAACAAATTTGTAACTATTCTGGACACCGTCGTTAGATATTTCGTGCTTTTGTCCATTATAAGTATCACGTGACTGATTTGGAAACCGCCTAAAACCTTTTGGGCTGTATTAAGGCTTACTAGAAGTATGAGAAAATTATTTCTGCAGACTGGAATATCCAGGCTAGTTGGGGCAACACTAAAAATGATATTTCGTGTCCAGCAGACAGTTTCTTTACCAGTCATTAAATCTTATAGACAGCTCTCTAACTAATAAGGCAATATATTCTGACAGGGTAAGATTGAGTTTTGATTAACACTATATCTAGGTACATTTATTATTACAAACCAATCACTGCCTAGACTGCCACAGCAGGAAAGTTTTCGTATGCGATGTTCTGAGTCTTTTTTTATTTTATTGGAGCACGACATGTGGCTTTGTATCTACTTGATGGTTAGCAGACCTACGTAATCCATGAATTAGGTCGATCAATTAATTATTGTTCAACAACATGCCGGGCTAAATGATGCCTTTACGACTATATTAAAAATCCTCGCTATTTTGTTAATTCAATCTCCCGCTTCGCATCCGCACCCTGAAAGGAGACTACCGCCTCAACGAAAAATTGATGCAGTAAATTGGTGTACCCAATTAACTATATAAGTAACTTGATTTTTGCATATGTATGGTAACGAGACCGGTCGTTTATAAATGTATCTACTCGTATAACTGGTGGCCGAATGGATTAGACCTTAGAAATAAAAACATTACAGTTTTTACAACCCCGGTTCCAACACCGGTTGAGAAATGAGTTATCAAAATACATTTTGACCGCCTCGAAACCGTAGACTAGTTGTTGCGTCTTTGGCGTTGTATTAGGAGGTCGTGGGTTCGATTCCCACCCATGGCAAAAATATATTACTACGTTTTTCTGCACAGTTTGTGGTTGCGTAAAATATAATATGTATTATATGATTGTTTCTGGTACACAGAGTACAACCTAAAGCTTAATTTGTGACCAGAGCAATATGTGTAAATTAAATTGTCCTACATATTATTAGAAAAATAAATGTTAGACAACACCAATATAGTGCCTCGGAGCACGTTCAGCTTTCCATCCCAGCTTCACTATAACAACTTATGAAACTGTTTATTGATGAGTTATTGAGTCTATTCAAACACCAAGCTGACTACTTGTTTGGCGTAGACTCAGAATACCAATGGCTACGATCAGGTGGGAATAAAACTCCACCGGTCTCGGGTGCCGTGAGACACCAAATTGGTTCAGTAGTTTATCCGGAGACCACAAACAATCTTTTTTTTTTTAAATAATATTAGTATGGATTATTATTAGGTTATTAATATACTAAATAAATAATTTTTAACTAAATATTATCTACTAATCATAAAATAGGTAAAAAGGTTTTTTTTAAAAGAGAGAAAACAAATAAAGGAGAGAAGGAAAATAAGTGTGTTGTTAGGCAATAAACTCTGGAGAGAAGACGAAGACGCCAAAACCTCAAACAAGTGTTTACCTTTCGTTAGACACATTTACCAGTCACTTGGAAACAACTCTCGCGAACGACTTTGTTAACCTCAATCAGTCATTTAACGAGAGGAACAAACAATTTTTTGTATTTTTTAGTCGCCCATAAAATGTCTTAAACTTTATAAAACGGTGTACAAATCACTTCAACTTTCATACTACTCACGATTGGATCCCCGCCACTTGTCTAAAGGTATTTTTATTTACTTGACCATATAGGCGCCCGTTCATAATATTATAAGTGATTTATTTTTAAAAATAAAATGGGTTCTAAGGTCATAAAAAACAATTGCCGCTGTAAAAAAACACATATTATTATTATCATTAGTATCTTATATATGTACTAAGTTAGTGTCAAAAAAACAAAAAGATGTAAATAAGAAAAAACAAAAAAAAAGATGTTTTAAACTACGCCAAGCAAATAAGAAAATTAAATGGAAACATTTGACTACAATAAAAGATGGTAGATGGACAAAGATGATAACGGATTGGGAAAGTGGAAGACACAAGGAAAATGCAGAATAGAAGACCACTAAAATCATGAATAGACGATATAGATTTGAGGAAAATTTTTACATCAATAGTGAAAAATCGCGATGTATGAAAGAAGCTGAAGCAGGTCTATCTTCGTGAACCTTTAAAATTTTGAGTTTTTTTTTTTTTTTTTGTATGATTTTTTTAGAATTTATAAAGGAGAACGATCATTTTGGACCCAACCGTAAAAGCTTAGCGTTTACAAACAACGATATGCTTACTTATTAATAAATAATTAAAGCATTATTTTCCAGTACATATATACGTGGTGGCCGAGTTGGTTAGACCTTGGACTTAAAAACACTAAGGTCCCTGGTTCGAATCCCGGTGTGTACCAATGAGTTTTTAATTAAAAAAAATATGTACTTACATTTGTTTGATAACACCACTATAGTGCCTCGGAGAGCACGTTAAGTTGTCGGTCTCGGTTTCACTATACCAGCCTGTGAAACTGTTTATAGATGGGTTATTGAGTCTATTCAAAACATCGCGACGAGCTAGCCACTTGTTAGGTGTAGAGTAATACCATCGGCTACGATGAGGTGGGATTAAAAACCCCACCGCTGGGTACCCTGGGGCCGTCTAGGCGGTTTCGGGCGCCGTAAGGCACCCGTGATGATATGTATGTATGTATTTTCCAGTATTGAAAATAATTTTAGAAGTTGGGAAAAAAAAGTTCTGACTACTTTGTTACGTGCTGAGTCTTCTGCCTTTTCTTTATATTTGTCCACAGTATGCAGAAAAAAAATGCTTTATACATTAAAAAATAATAATTTTGCTTATCTGGATTGGGATTTAATAAAATAAAGAGAGATTTCACATTATTTTGAAAGAAAAAGAAAAGGCCGTATAATGAGTATTGAATGCCATTTGTCCATTTATCGCATGAACAGAATAAATATTAAAAAAAAATATAGCGACGATAGGCCGATGGACTTGCATCCAGTGCTATGTTAAAATAAATAATAAAAAAAGAGCAACGATATATCATCCACAGATTATATAATACTCATTATACGGCTAAAAACTATTCTGTCAGTGCAGCACAAGGAAACACTACTAATAATTTTGCGGATTAATAATTCGCGGACCGAAATTGTTTGCTATACTAACCTAGTCATAACATAACCTCAAATTGAAATTCAAATGAGAATAACTTTTTTCTCCCATCTTCTCGAACTTCGATGTAATTAACAATTTTATTATATGTATTTTCCTCTATCGAACTGGATAGGTTTCATTTTTGAACGGCTTCTAAGCCTGGGTCTGAAAATACATGGGCTATGACCGTATTGACCGTAACAAAATTAAAGTTAACTATAAATTAAATTAATAGAATTAAAATATATATTTATAACAATAATATTAACTAAAAAAAAAAGTTAGTAAACTAAGGCAAAACCCCGTCACGGCCCTAAGGTACACCTCACACTTGCAGCATTTCCCCTTTGGACTGCTAGTGATTTTTTTTGTTTGAAAAAGCACCCTGACCGAGAGAGAGGTAAGAGAATCTTTACAGGCCCCATAATTACAAGGATTAAATAAATAATATGTAGGACATTTCAAACATGTTTATTGCCCTCCCTGCGAGGTGATTACGCGCAAAACGCTAAGCTAAGCTTTAATCGATATGACCCAATACAAACCTGGTCACGAACTAATCTGTATAAAAACTAATACACATTATAATTATAATAATATGTAGGGCAATTTACACATATTGCTCTAGTCACAAACTAAGCTCTATAGGCTTGTACTATATGTACTAGAAGCAACGATATAATACATATTATATTTTATAAACACCCAGACCTTGACACTGTACAGTGCACTAATATTTTGTTGCCATGGGTGGGAATCGAACCCACGACCTCCAGATACAACGCCAAAGACACAAGACCACTAGTCGAGGCTGTCAAAATATTATATTTTATAAATACCAGACAATGGCAAACTGTACAGAAAAACGTACTAAAATTGTTTTGCTATAAGTGGGAATCGAATTACCTTCGGATACAACGCCAAACGCGGTCAAATGGTGTAAATAAAAAAAAGAATACAAGTATAGAAATGTTTTTTTTTACATAGTTGTAACAGCTTTATTAATAATATCTACACCGGATAAAGCACAGATAATTTCTTCAGGAGATACAGAAGACCGACGGACTAAAGATAACAACTTTTTTAAATAAACCTCCGAGTGTGATTCTTAGTCTGGGTAATCAGTATCAATACGTTATTCTGTATAGTTGGCCTAAACATAGATGTATATATCATTGTCTCTCGTAAAGTCTAGTGCCTAGTTTGTTACTAAAGAAATGCGATGACAATATTATTTAGATACTTCTAAGATATTCTATAACCTACTTTTACAATTTGTTTTTTGTCCAATGTAGATTCGTTAAGGCATTTAAATTGCCAAGGTCGAAAACATCTATTTACGCCTTAACACGCGGTGTTTACATCTGGTCCAAACGACGTGATTTTGGCTTGTTACCAAAGGAGCCTGTATTTATCAAGTACTTGTATAATCACAAACAACCACCGCAACCAACGTACGGCCCACATAGGCATCTAAATTAGTAGATATACGTGAATGTAGAGAGCGTTTTTTTTGCTCAGCCCGCTTCTGTGTCACCACTACATGACACTTATCAGAAAATTATGCCAAAGAAAATGCTGCGCCAGATCATAACCACAATATGACTTCGTCCGCGTGGAATAGTTATTTTTTTATCATACAAACTTTCATCCCCTATTTTATCCCCTTTGTGGTAGAATTTATTAAAATCCTTTCTTAGCGGATGCCTACGTCATAACATCTACCTGCATGCCAAATTTCAGCCCGATCCGTCCAGTGGTTTGGGCTGTGCGTTGATAGATCACTATGTCAGTCAGTCAGCTTTGAGTTATATATATTTAGATAAACACCACTACATGACACTTATCAGAAAACTATGCTAAAGAAAATGCTGCGCCAGATCATAACCACAATATCTAGAGATCTAGAGGTGTATTCGTAAAAAATCCAATTCATTGGCTCAATTTAAATATTTTTGGCAACCGCGTCCCTAAAATTGTCAAATAATACAAAGCAAGCTAAGCATAATTGACACTAAACCCGCCTTTTTAACTCTCACGCACGAGGGTCTCTGTACATTTGAACACCTATAGTATAAATAGATATAAAGTCACTAAAAAAAAAATATCCAGTGTTTAAGCGATACCAAAAAAAATCGTCCCATTATTACTATTAAAAATATTTCAGCAATGTTTTGTTACTTTTGCACTCATTACTTTTTTAAAAAGAATATAACTGATTTCATGATACTACTTATAGGTTAACATTGCTTTTTTTATGTTTACATATGGGTAAAAGTTCACAAAAAAAATTGAACATTCTACACACATTGCCCTGTTCACAAACTAAGCTCTAGGCTTGTACTATGTGTACCAGAAACAACGATACTAATATTATATTTTACTAGCTGTGCTCGCGACTTCGTCCGCGTGGAATAGTTATTTTTTATCATACAAACTTTTATCGCCTATTTTATCCCCTTGGGGGTAGAATTTATCAAAATCCTTTCTTAGCGGATGCCTATGTCATAACATCTACCTGCATGCCAAATATCAGCCCGTTCCGTCCAGTGGTTTGGGCTGTGCTTTGATAGATCACTATTTCAGTCAGTCACCTTTAAGTTATACAGGGTGAATTTGAAAGGATGTACTTTGGGCTAATATGAGGTTCTACTGATGAAATCGAACAACTTTTCTCATGGAACCATGTGTCGCAAATGAAAAAAAAATTTGGCTTCCCCATACAAATTGGTCATTTTAACATTACTAGTTTGTATGGAGAAGGCATGTATGGAGGATTTTTTTTTCATTTGCGGCACATGGTTCCATGGGAAAAGTTGTTCGTATTGATCAGTAGAACATCATATTAGCCCAAAGTACATCCTTTCAAAGTCACCATGTATATATTTAGATAAACACCCATCATGGGAAACTGTAACTATAGAAAAACGTACTAATATTGGTTTTGCCTTAATAAGTGGGAATTGAATATCAAAACCACTGAGGCTATTAACACTTGGTACACTGTAGTTATAATAATAATATCATCATAATCCCAGATAATATTATCGTAGTACGGCCTCGCTCGTTGCTTTTTTGTCTTTCTAGTCAGTTCAGATTTCTGTGGATTGGCCTTTATTTTCACAATTAGAGAGCGGGTGCCATTGGCTTTGATGCGTTAATTTTCTATAGTATAGCTCGTAGTGTTCTTTATAATCTCAACATAAAAGGAATATCATCGTTATTAAATACAATTTGTACTAATAACTACTATTGTTTATGGATGTAAGGCCTATTAGATAGTTAGGGGGTTACGCAGATCTTATATATTAGGTAGATATATAAAGGGTGACTTTGAAAAGATGTACTTTGGGCTAATATGAGGTTCTCCTGATCAAATCTAACAACTTTTCCCATGGAACCATGTGTCGCAAATGAAATAAAATTTTCATTTGCGACACATGGTTCAGCTTCCAAATTGTTCATTTTATCATTTGTTTAAATACTAGCTTGTATGGGGGAGCCAATTTTTTTTTTCGTTAGCTTCAGATGGCTTCCTGAGAAAAGTTGTTCGATTTGATCAGAAGAATCTCATATTAGCCCAAAGTACATCCTTTCAAATTCACCCTGTATATATATCATCACGGGGGCATTACGGCGCCCGAGACCACATAGACGGCGTCAGGGTACCCAACGGAGGGGTTTTTAATCCCACCTCGTCGTAGCCGAAGGTATAAGTCTATACCGAACTAGTGGCTAGCTCGTCGCGATGTTTGGATAGACTCAATAACCCATCTATAAACAGTTTCACAAGTTGGTATAGTGAAACTGGGACCGATAGCTTTACGTGCTCTCCAAGGCACTATAGTGGTGTTGTTAAACAAATGTAGGTACATACATTTTTAGATTAAAAACTCATTGGTACACACCGGGGTTCGGATCAGGGACAAAGTGTTTTTTAAGTCTAATGTCTAACCAACTCGGCACCACGTATATAAATATATTTTGTTTAAAAATAGTAGATGACATAAAAAAAAATATAAGAAAATTATAATTAAATAACTAATAAACAACCCTTAAACTTATTATAGGAAGGTACTTATATCTATTATTAAATATTTTCGTTGAAATTTTCCAGCGCCTATATAAGAGTGAAAATGTTATTTTAATTAAAGATTCTTTCCTAATAAATAAATCAGGCTATAATGAAACGTTTTATAAATTAAAAGAAGGCAGAAGTGTAAGTAAAACTTTTTATATTAAAACACCTGTCAGTAATTCTTTTGATTCGGGCTTGCCTCCACTGAACTTCGCGCCGCATCCATTTGTAAGGGTACTGTCACAAAGCAAGCTAAGCTAAGTACTCCAAATATTATGTAGGCAGATGATTACAATATTTATAGACCAAGGTAAAAGTAGCTTGGAATATATATGGTGCGTTTGAAAGGTTGTACTTTGGGCTCATATGAGGTTCTACTGATCAAATCGAATAACTTTTTTTATTATTATTTATGTATACATGTTATATGTTATAATACCAGTAAGTATTGTTATATTACCTAATAATTTATCTATATACCTTGTATTTTATATTATATATTGCTTTAAATAGCACTCTACCTGTTTGGTCAATCTCCCAAAGGTTAGCTGGTAGATAATGCCTAAGGCATTAAGCTCGCCTATGTACAATAGTGTTAAGCTTTTGTGCAATAAAGATTTTTTCATTCATTCATTCAACTTTTCACATAGGGCCAAGTGTCGCAAATGAAAAATTATTTGGCTTCCACATACAAGTTTGTCATTTTAACATTACTAGTCTGTAGAAGGCATTTTTATTTAATTTGCGACACCTGGTTCCACAAATTCAATATAATGAGTTGTACCTTTTAAATCCACCCTATATATAATAAGTGGTTTTGTATATATCAATGTTATAAGATCAGCTCCTTCCATCGGAGTGTTTAAGCGCTTGCTCACAGCTCATTATCTGAACGCTTAAACCAGATCCTCGTGGCAATTTAGTTTGGTGTGGTATGTATATTTATGTATTACATTTATTATATTATATATAATATTTAAGTAGTTTAAGTATGCATCATTGTTAAAATAATATCTTTTTTTTTTTCAAAAAGTTGTGCACCCTAATCATATTTCGCTCTCTCAAAGGTTAGCTGACAGAAAATGCCTAAGGCTATGTACAATTTTATGCAATAAAGATTTTTTTTTAAATAAATGTTCTAATTTTGATATTGCACCTATAGTATTACTTACTGCTTTTTGTCCCAAAGGTTTGACTGGTAGAGAATGGATAACGGCATAAAGTCCGCCTTTGTACTTTATTTGTGCATAACATTTTTAAATACCTAAAGAAAATAAATAACCGTAATGTTTTTTAATCGTAGCCGTACCATTGCCTTAGGGTAACCGGCAGATGGGTATTTATCTCACCTCACTGCTCCAATGGTACTTGAATCTTCACCGATTAAGAGTTGATATAATGAAACTGGGACCTACAACTGAAAGTGCCCTCCAAGGCACTATAGTAATGTTTGTCAAATAAATGTATTTTTTATTTATTTTATTAAAGGGTTTGAACTATTTTGCGGTCGGTCCAACTCGGTTAACGCGTATAATTATTTCATATTATTTTAATTTGGGAAGGAAAAACGACGTGCTATTTAAATACCTTTCTTACATTTTAGCCTTCTGTGTATTACCACCTTTAGGATAAAGAAGTAAAAATTATGTGAAATCATTGAAAAGTTTGACGAAAGCGCTTTAAGAAGTCAAGAGTCGTTATGCCGCTGCCACTGTTATGAATAATCTCACTTATTTCAGAATCTGTTCCGCATAACTTGAAAACATAAGTAGGAAGTCGCTTGGCAAAGATAGGATCGGTATTAAAACTAAAACTTTGAGTAAAGAAACGGTTAGTGGGATTTTTTAAAGTAAAATATAGTGGTGGCAGAGTTTCTTTAATTAAAAAAAATATCTGAAATAAATAAAGTGTGTTAGATGTGTTTCTTATTACGTAAAATATATAAATTGAAGCTATAAAATTTTATTGCCAAATATTTCGCCTCTCTTTGGAGCGGTAAAGGTAATGATCTTTACAGTTTTGTATTTATATTTTTAGAAAATTATCATCATCACCTAGCCCATCATGGAAAACATCATCAGCATGTTATTTTCATTGTTGGTTCGATATTAATAAAACAAAACCTAATGCATTACATTCAGACATAATTAAAAAAGAAAACACTTAGGTCAAGGGTTTAAAACCTAAGGCTGTGTTTCACCAAAATGAACTCTCTGTAATTAAATTGGTGTCATTATTACGAGTACCAGTGCCTAGATTACGCGCATCAAAGTTCGCTTGTCAATCACGATGACGTAATTTTCTAATATTTTTGAAGCCATTGTTAAGAAGCCAAGCTTGAACTACGTCAGAATGACGTCATAACGATAGGTGCGCGAGCGAACTTAGGACGCGTAATCACATCCCACCAGGTATTATTCTAACTGCAAAATTAAATTATACAGAAAGTTATCCCACCAAGCGATATGTTTTTAACCGACGCCTCGCCCATCTTTAGGTACACATTCGATGGTTGAATGTTATGGAATTATATAGGAAAGTGTCCTAATACCTAAATCGGATTTCCAAACATGAGGACAGAAAATTGACGGCCGCAATATAAAAACATAATAGAAAATATTATAACCAAATCAAGAAGTGAGAAAAGAATATCGTAAGTAATAACGAATCATTTCGTTCTTTGTTTTAAAAGAAACAAAAAGTATTAATTGACGGCCTCCGTAGACTAGTGGTCCTTTGACGTTTCACCCGGGGTTCGATTTCCACCCATGGCAAAAAAATATGAGTACGTTTTTCTGTACACTTTGTCATGGTCTAGCTAGGTGTTTATAAAATATAATAATGTATTATCTCAGAGTTTCTAGTACACATAGTACAAGCCTAGAGCTTAGTGTAATGGCCTTATTCATAAAAACTTATTGAGGCCTTGAAGAACACTTTAGTTATAGAATGTTTTCTCTCTTTTACTCATAATCATTTTTGTTGCTAATAAAAAGAGACAAAACCCTCCATAACTAAAGTGTTCTTTAAGGACTCAATAATTTTTTTGAATACCGGTGTAAATATATAAATTGTCCTACATATTATTATTATTGTTATCTCTTATCCACATGTAGTTTTAATTGAGTGCAAATGAGATAAATTGATATTTATATTTTTTACCTTACTGTGTGTTTTACAGCACTTCCATAGTGTAAAATACGTTTTGTCATTAACGATTATTCAGTCTGCAATTAACAAGACTTGCTGTGGAGAAATATTGACCGATCGCTCTTCTCCATTGTCAAAAATCTAAAATAAAAAAAATGGATTTCCATTGAGGTTCTATCTAACCCATTAGTAGAAAAAAGCTGTAACAGATCACAAAGCCTAAGCTAATCCGTCTATTAGTCACTATATCCATTACAGCTTATCGTCGACAAAGAGTGATGTGCGTCATTACCAATTAAGCTGTTACCTGAAAAAAATATCATTGCTGTTTTTTTTTAACCAGATGGTCGCTTTGTTTTATTGATTATATTTTAAAGATTAATTCTATTGAAATAGGAATTGTAAAAATGGCCACGGGATACCCTCCTGCTAGTATGTACGTACGTATATATATATATACACTCGCGAGGAAAGATATGGAATCACATAGTTTTCTGTACTGGGTATTTTGGATGAAAATACCCATCGAAGTGTTAGGCAATACCAATCCATAAAAGAATATATTGTTTTTTATATATAACTTTATTTTGTTTTACTCCAAATACTGTTTCACTTTAGTCTCTCTACGTGATATTTCAATTCCTAACTCAATAATCTTAAAAATATCAAGCCTATTTGAATAATGAATAGTCAATTTTATAGATATTTAATATTTATTATTATTATTAGATATTATTTATTAAAGATAATTTAATAGCTTTCAACGACTCCAAAATAATTGCTGGAAAGTATAGTGATTAACGAGATTCGTCGATTTTATCCGAAAAAAAATAAACCCAAATATGGGATAGAAAAATTAACAAAAAATAACAAATGTTAAAACTCCGCTAGCGAGATGCGGGTTTTTTAAAAGTGAGTCAAAGGCTAATCAATCGGAATTTGCTAGCCACAGCGACAGTGAATATTATATTCGCTGTCAGCGAAATGTTGTCGGTAGCAAAATCTGATTGGTTAGTTTATACGATATTCTCGGGTGCTATAGAAGTTTATCGCTCTATATGTACATCTATATGATACAAATACAAATGCAAAAACCCTCAAATGACCTAGGTTTTACTCTGTGGGTTTACCGGTTTTCCGGAGACTACTACATCGATTTATTGTCGAGGCGGTAGTCTCCTTTCATGGTACGGTTACGAAACGGGCGATTGATTTGACGATAAAGCAGAGAGGATATTAAAATAGAGTTGTAATGCGTCATTGTAGCGATCATTTCGTAACCGCATCATTTAGCCGGCATAGTGGGAGCGATCAATATTGTTAAATAACAATGTATTGATCGACCCTATTCTTAAACTTTGTAGGTCTGCTTAACATCAGGTAGATACAAAGTCACATGCCGTGCTCCATTAAAAACAAATGAATTTGATAGGTTGTACTTTGGTAGACCAAAGTACATGAGGTTCTACTGATCTAATCGAACAACTTTTCTTATGGAACCATGTGTAACAAATGAAAAAAAAATGTTGGCTGTATAGAGAAGGCTTTTTTTTTTATTTGCGACACAACACATGGAAAATGTTCTTCGATTTGTTTAGTAAGACCTTATACTAGCCCAAAGTCAACTTTCAAATTAACTCTATATAATAATTTTCAACAATTTCTTTTTGTTTATTTTGGTAGGTATTTATTTATGTATTTAGGCCCAGTTGCTGGTACCTTACCGAGAATTTACGTTTTTTTGAATAATCGGAGTTTTGAGCGTTTTGGTAATATTAAATTAATATATGGTGAAAGTCGAATATTAGTTCATTATCATACACAAAATGAATTTACCCTATGTGAATGCTGCCTGTCAAAGTCATACAATTTTATTGTAGGCTGATAAATATACTTAAAGTAAATGCATTTTTTTTTAATCACGCTGTGACTCAATTAGTATCTAACCTGATGGTAAGCAGGTCTACAAACTCCATTGCCCCAGTCATCCATTCATCAATACATTGTTGTTTTTTTGTGGCAGATTTTAAATATTTTTTGTCAGTTTGTTTATTTTTAGGTAATATTTGTTATATTACCTAAAAATAAACAAGTACCTATAAAGTGCCTTGAATAAATAAAGACGAAGATATTTAGAAGTAACTGGCTTTTAAAAAACGTAATATCATAAAGTGCATCAATAAAAAATTATCGCAAAAGTTATCTAAATTTTTTATTAATATTTCCTATTACTTCAATATAGAGTAGATTATAAGGTTATATTTTTTTATAAGCTTTTTGTGCATATGTATAAGATGTAGTACATGTTCTACGTTTTTGTAAAATTCAAAATATTTTGAGTGTTATAGCAAAAAACTGTATATTTTCCAAGAATTACTCGTGAGATTTTTTTTTTGTTTCTCACTCGCACACTTTTTAAAAGGTATCTTTAATTTCACCTGTTTTACCTATAGGTATAACGTGTAAGGTATATAATAATTACAGCATAAAATCTCATTAAAATTCAGCTTTTTTTAAATAAAAAAATATCCGCAATGAAAATGTGACAAAAGCTTCAGGTAAGTGTTTCTAGAACTTTGTAACTTTAATTTAATTGAAAAGGGAGTTGAAGTTTGCGTCAAGATTGTCGAACGTCAGGGTTTTAAATATCCACAGAATGCGCATTCTTGGATATCCTGTATATCTTGAATGGTTGTACTTTGAAAGGTTGTACTTTGGGCTAATATGAGGCTCTACTGATCAAATAGAACAACTATTCCCAAGGAACCATGTGACGCAAATGTAAAACAATGTTTGGTTGAATGCGCTAATTTCAGGAACTACTGGTTCAAATTGAAAAATTATTTTAGAGTTAGATAGCCAATTTATCTAGGAAAGTTATAGGCATACATTTATTTACATAACATCACGCTACGATCAATAGGTGCGGAGTAATAATGAAAAACGTTGCAAAAACGGGGAAAAAATATAGACAGACAAGCGAAGTTGCGCGGATCAGTTAGTAAGTACATAAAATAAAACTACTTTCTATTTAACCACGTAACTACTAAAGTTTATTTTATTTTGCAGTGTATTAGAAGGTCTAAACCGCATTGTGAAGTTGTTACGGTTAAATAAAATCTTTGACGGTTTTACGGAGACACATTCAATTGTTTTTATTTGCTACTAGCTGAACCGGTAAACTTTATATCACCTACAAAGATGATGGCTTTCCGCAAACTCCCAACAACTGGCCTTGGGGCAACGCAAAAGCCAGTCGCACTAGAAATTTAAGTCACTTAAACTAAAATAAATAGTGAGAGTTTACAAGTATAAATCACTAAAATTATGGTTGTATGATTGAATGATCCTTGCCTTTCCACACTGCTGGAAGAATAGAAAAAAAATCGTGGAGTGTGCCGTCATTTTACATACAAAATTTCTTAATATTATTTCGAGTGTACTCTCGGCGCTAACAGGATCATATAGTATTTGGTTGAGTAGAGAGGGTGGTGAACACATTGCAGGTGAGAGTTCAAAAGGCTTAAAGGCCTTAGCTACCTAGCCTACCTACTTCGCGGTCTCATCCGGGAACGCTGCAGTTCATTCCCCTGCCTTCCAACAACGCGATGGACCCGGCACCCGCACGTTAAATCCATGGATCGCTAAGAACATTGTCTCATTTTAGCTTTTCTTTAGGATTTTCCCTATTATTTTTTATTTTTAGACCACTCCCTATTAAAGTGAACAAAATAAAAATATAAAAATTTAATAGCCCGTGAGTAACGAACGGCGATTCATTTTTATATATAGAGTTGATTTCTATAATTCAATTTTTTGTTAAAATAACTATTTATTTAGCGATAAATATGTATTCTACGTTAGGAATTTTCCTGTTGTGGTGTCTACTTGTAGTTTTATTGAAACTCAGTTTGAGAGAGTGCAATTTCATGGGTTAGTAACTTTTTAACTGCTCTCTGTGGCTCGATGGCGGTCGTAGCCTTTTTCTGTTGTCGACATTCATTTTTATGCTATTTATTATTAAAACTTTTTTATAGGTGTTGTCTAAACTGTGAGAATATAAATCTTACATTGATATGGTATCTTTTTTTAAATAATTTACCCAAAGTATTACTTAATTGAACGCCTCCGTAGACTAGTGGTTGCGCCTTTGGCATTGCATCCAGAGGTAGTGGATTCGATTCCCGCCTAAGGCATATACAGGTTAGATTTTTAAAACATTATAGTTACGAGAAAATATTCCTAGGAGACCAACCATAATTTTTTGAGAATACTAAACTGTATTCACAGATTTTCAAAAAAAATACAGTTAGCAAGAAAATTTTAATTATACACAAAAACTTTTTTTGATGACATATGATCCTGTTTCTTAAAATAATCAAATGTCTCTACTTGACCGACTGAGGATTGAGTACTAGAAATGACAGAAATCGCAAAAAAAAAAACTTTTCCATCCAGTTCGGTAAGAGAGTCAAACTTCTACATTGACCAAACTTTTAGTTATGGGTAGATCCTTTATAATCCGCTATAAAGAAGACTGGCTGAAAAAAAGTAAGTAAAAAAAAGTTTTAACTTTTAAACTTCAAATTCGATTCGAATATCCTTAGGTCATTATCATGTTAACGCTGAGAAAATACTGGATTATTAGTTCGAGTTAGATTGTTAGTTCTTTATAAAAACTTCTAATAAGATAAGCTCCGTTTAGTGACGGGTGAACCTTTGAGTAAGAAGTACTTTATTCAAAGGGTCAGCCTCGCTGTGCAACGGGGGAATGCAGCGAGTGTCCTCGGAACACTGCGCTCATGCAATTAACTTTTTTTTAATTTATTTTTTTTAGTTTTTAATTTTAAATATAATTGTTATTCTTTAAAACTTCTTGTCAAAAAATGACTTATAATCGCGGACGTTTGGACTTAAAATAGATATGTACAGATTTTTTCATTCACAATTTTATATATAGATAAGTAGAAAGAATACGATCTGCTCATAATAATTAAAAAAAAAAAAAAATATAAAAACTTAAGTAAGAGAACATAAAAAATTAGATTATTATAACTTAAAACTTACCATAATATTATAAGTTTATTAATAATATAATATATATTATTATAATATATATATTATATATTATATATCATTAATGTTGGCACACATAATAAGACCCAGCTAATAATAAGTAATAAGTCTGGTATGCCTAAAGATTAATTTGTGACAATATGTGTAAATTGCCCTACATATTATTTATAGATAATTCTTTTGCATATTTAAATTATATATTTCAGTTTTTTAGTTAAATTGGAATCTTTGATTTGGCAGTTTAAGGATTCTAACCAACTTTCTTGTTTATGTTTGTAAATATTTTTTTAGTCAAATTATATATTATAATATTCACTTGTAATACCACAAGAGCTTCAAAATTATCGGGTATTTTCCGATAGGTTCGTTGCAAACAAATGAAGGAGTCAAGTTTTTCAGGTTAAAAAATCACGAGCGCGAAGCGCGACGAGCGCGAAGCGCGAGTGATTTTTCCTGAAAAACTTGACGACTTTATTTGTTTGCAGGGAACCTTGAGGGAAATGCCAGATAATTTTGAAGCTCGTGTGGTATTCGGGGGATTATTTTTCCGTCCCAAATGTCGGCCAATAGAATTGCACCTGGATTATGTTTTGTTTTTTATATATAGCAACTACCAGAGAAAATATTCAAAAAAAATTCTCAGTATAATACCATGTAGGTTGTACCACGTGACGTCGAATGGTGCAATTCTATTGGTCGATATTTGGGTCGGAAAAATAATCAGTAGAAATTGTACTTACCATTAAGAATATTCAACGTAAATAACAAAATATACCGCAAATATAATATCTTTATATAAAAACGTTAATAATATCAGAAATTCCCATATCTTATTTTATTTAAAAAAAAAATGCACAAATTTAGTACAAAGGCGGACTTAATTCCGCTAGCCATTCTCTACCAGTCAAACCTTTGGGACAAATAAAGCTGTAAGTAGGTAAAATAGTATAATTTCCTTTCCCTTCACAATAACTTTACGCCCTGCGTAGGTGGCAAGTACGGCAATTCAACTACATCAGCCCCTTCAGATATTGTATTCATATCGTGAAGAGGTATAGAACTCACCTGTCCCCTTTGATTTGGATTTCATGCAGTCTGATACCGTAATAGAGGAAGCCCGATGGATTTACTGCTTTCATCTCCACCCCTAAACTTTACTTAATGGGGCCCTTGTTTCTTGAAGGTATGGGGGACCGGGTCTGTATTACCCTTTAAACGGGGTCTTTTGTTTTTATTGATAAACATATAGTTTAATTAATGCCTTAATATTGCTGTACATACTATACGTAGCAAGTCAATTAATAATTTCATTATTAAGTTATATCGTGGTGGCCGAGTTAGACCTTGGACTTAAAAATACTTAGGTCCCTGGTTCGAATCCCGCAGGCTTATTATGTATCTTGCAGAAGCAACGCGACAGGCGTAAATTGCACCGGTTTGTACTAAAGAGTTTTTAATTAAAAAAAATATGTACGTTTGTTTGGCAGCACCACTATAGTGCGTGTCTCGGAGAGCACGTTAAGCTGTCAGTTCCGTTTTTACTATACCAACTTGTGAAACTGTTTATAGATGGGTCTATTCAAAACATCGCGACGAGCTAGCCACTTGTTCGGTGTAGACTCATACCATCGGCTACGGCGAGGTGGGATTAAAATGCCTTCCGCTGGGTACCCTGGGGCCGTCTGGGCTATCTCGGGCGCCGTAAGGCACCCGTGATCATATGTATATAGGTTTGTAAGTTAAGAGGGTATAAGAAAAAGTGGCTAGTTTTTTTTTATAAAAGGAATAACAGCTTGCATGCGAGCTCTATATTTTCGGTGTGGTTTTAACGTGAAATTTAATAGATATGTTTAAGCCAATGTTTAGGTATAGGTACTTATAGGTAATGAAAATAAATCTCCCAATACTTTATATACAACTAGCTGACACGCACAACTTCGTCTGCGTAACTTTAACCGTTTTATTATATAACATATAGCCTTCCTCGATAAAAAGGCTATCTAACACTAAAATAATTTTCAAAATCGGTTCAGTAGATCCAGAGATTACCCCCAACAATCTCACAAACTTTACCTCTCTATAATATTAGTATAAAAGTATAGATTTCATTTCATAGTGGTATTTTATTCGTTGAAAGGGCTTGGAATATATTTTGTTGAGTACAGAATATAAATAAATAAAAATAAATACCATCACGGGTGCCTATTTGGCTCCCGAGAACCGTTTAAACGGCCTCAGGGTCCCAGCGGAGGGATTAACCCATCCTCATTTCGCCGATGGTATTCGGAGGCAACCCCTAACAAGTGGCGAGCTTGTTGCGGTGTTTATGACGAAATAGCCTCGTTGTATAAAGCGGTCACCCATCCCAGGCCGGCTTTGTTGTCATCTGCTTAACCTTGTTATCAGTTGCGCAGTGACTTAACCACTAGGCTGGAGCCGCTTTTTTTATATACAGAATATAATTCTAGAAATAAACCTGTTGGTAACATTTGACGAGGTTGCAAAAATAAAAATGTAATGAAATAAATGAATTTAGATTACGAATCTCAAATATATAAGTAGATTTTTAATTTGCGAGTCTAATAACAAAATATGTCTATATCACTAATAATGCAGAAGAAAAAGACCGAGTTGCAAAAATGTTTTGTTTAGAAGTTGTATTGAATTGCGACCAGCGGACTCCGGGGACGTTCGCAAACTAATTCCGCTGGGGGGTGTTTGTAGCAAAAACTCCATTAAACTAGCGCATAACACTAATGAAAGTTCAAACATCATAAAATTATATATTTGTTATTTTCTGTTTGTTCGGAAAACTTTTTTTTTTCTCAAACATATTATAATATGTAAATTTTTCTAAGAAATTATATTAAAAAAAGTTTTGATATAATAGTATTACCCTATTCACCCCGACTCAAGATTTTTTTCTTATAATCAAAAATGTTGAAAAAATTACTTTTAATTTGCATAGTGTAAATATTTAAAAAGCGGCCACAGCCTAGTGTTCAACTCACTGTTCAACTAATAACAAGATTTAACCGGATGAGAACAACGGCGGATCTGGGATGGGTGACCGCTGTAAACAGCGAAGCTATACCATCATAAACATCGCAACAAGCTCGCCACTTGTTAGGTATTGCCTCCGAATACCATCGCCGAAATGAGGACGGGTTCATCCCTTCGCTGGGTACGTAATGGTATTTGTTTGTTTGTATAGATATTTACTAGAACAGAGATAGACTGGTATAGTTTAGAGAATATCAATGTATCTATAGATAGATTAAAGTATTTATTGTTAATAATATTTGACCTAATAAATTATATGAGATTACAAAGAGGATGTGAACTACTCCGAAGTTCGTGGTGCGATTTAAAAAAAAAAATTGGAATTCCGGCTTACCCAAACATGGAATAAAAAGTAAAGTGATTATAAAAAAAATATAGGTTTTTGAGAAAAAAAAACAATATAATAAACGTTAGTTCACGGGTGTCTTACTGCGCCGGCTAGACGGCCTTAAGCGGAGGGCTTTATTACTATCAGCCGATGTTATTCCAAGTGCATACCTAACAAGTGGCAAGCTTGTCGCGGCAAAACGTTTTTATCATCGTTTTTAGATTACGAATGAATTTGAAATTAGAATACTGTTTCATCATGGTATCAGGTTTATACATGAAGGTAAAAACCGTCGGGGCGCGTATTTTTAGCTTCATGGGTTTATATAATTAAATATAAATCAGTTAAATACGATACATTTTAAGGCGTTGTAAAAAATGCTTTACGGTTGCTAAAAATGCATTATTTTAAAACAAACAACAGACTGCAGTCAACCAAAAAATATATTTGCAATTCATAACAATTAACATACTAAAATGGAAAAGAAAATAACACTGTAAATGGATACGCACATGTTTTTCAGGAGGACTACACTCACGTTTTCAGTTCTAAAAAGCTTTTTTAGACACCAAATATACTTTTAGCGTCGTATCATTTACTTCATGTAAATTTTATGTATTATTCAATGTCGTTTTTTTTCTTTTTATTAACTTTTTTACATAGTTTTTGGAATATACAAGGTTTGTTTTATATCAGGTTTCTATGATTGAAGTGTCCAAATTAAATTCATATAAATTTTCACTTTGGCATTACAAATTAAAATTGTTGTAAAACTCAATAACAATACTCCAATTAAGGGTTATTTTATCTGGACATCCTAAAATTGTTTTATTCTACCTCAATTGGTTTCTCAAATCATGGCATCATGTTTTGGTTTTAGTGTTCACAGGTTTTCAGGAAACTATCGATTTCTTGGCTGATGATTTGACGATAAACCAACTCGTCATTCAAATTCGTTTTAGTTGCCGCCCATTTTATAAACGCATCATTTACCTGTCATAGTAAAAGTAATGAATTCTATTAACCAACGATATATTAATTAAACCTATTAATTTATTTTGTGGGTATGCTTACGCCAACGATATTTTTTTTATACTAGTTTTTAGTAAAGTTTTTCGTAGAGCACGTTAGGGTGTCGGTCCCAGTTTCAATATTCCAACTTGTGAAACTGTTCATAGATGGATTATTGGGTATATCCAAACATCGCGACGAGCTAGCCACTTGTTCGGTGTAGACACATACCATCGGATACGCCGAGGTGGGATTAAACACCACACTGCTGGGTATATGATATTGTGATGATATTTATTATTATTTTAAAACTTTTTCCCGTGAACTTTTTATTAAATTTTATTTTACTATTTTCCAGTAGGACCACGAGTCATACGTCATAATTACGTAACATTACTAAGGGAAATAAAATAATACATAGCCGTGGTACCATTAGTAAATGATACCACGGCTATAAATCTCAATGAAATGAACCTGGTTGGCTCAGCGGTTGAGCGCCTTGCCGCGATAGGGAGGTTCGTGGGTTCGAGTCCCGCCCACCAGGATTTTTTTCATTGCATTTTTATCTTTAAAAAAATTAATATAAGATTATCCTCATAAGGAATTTATAAAAATACACAGATATAAAATACTGAAAAATGTAAAACTATTAAACAGACTCCTCTGCCATCTAGTATTAGAAACTAGGACTTCTAACTTCACTCGAATAGAGTTAATAGAAGATAGCTAATAGAGGGCGTCTGTGTATAAGTAGGTAACAAGCAATGACAAATTCGTGAGGGGTGACTGGAAACTGGTTGGCTCAGCGGTTGAGCGCCTTGCCGCGATAGCGAGGTTCGTGGGTTCGAGTCCCGCCCACCAGGATTTTTTTCATTGCATTTTTATCTTTAAAAAAAATTATATAAGATCATCCTCATAAGGAATTTATAAAAATGCATAAATATAATATAGAATATGTATCATATTTTTGTTTCTGGTACACATAATATAAGCCTAAAGCTTAGTTTATGGGCAATATGTGTGCAATGTCCTTCTTCTTCTTATTATTATTATCTAACATCAAAATAGGAATATATATATTTAATTGAATCAGGCGTTATTTTGCGGAAGTCCATATTTATATTTCTTTGTGTTGTTACATGTAACATATAATTTAATACACCAACATTATAAGCGGAAGATATTGCAAAAAAACAATCCGATTGTAATCATTAGGAATATATATATTATTACAAAGTCAGTTAGGTATACATAATATTATTAGTCTATAAAATTATCCTATAGAGTCTTATCCATAGTGTAATAAGCTTTTTCTAACATTTTTTTTTATATGCTTTTAATAATCATCACAACTAAGCTGTTCATCGAGCAAATTATTGCACCCGAACCACGATTCTTAATTATTATTTAAACTTTTAATGTTTCCTTTATATTGTTTACATTTCTATCAGAAATTAATAAGGATATATTGTCTGCAAACTTTATCATATCATCGTCCATAGGTTTAGATACAGAGATCATTTGTGTATATTAAAAATAACAGTGGTCCTAACCCGGTTAGTTCAAAGCTATCACGCCTAATATTAAAAGTTCAACTTAATCTGGAGTTTTGGTAAGTTTGGATAGACTAACATACACGTTACTAATATAACACGAGGTATTGAGAGCTTCCGTTGCGTGCGCTTCGTAAATAATTAAAGTTACGCAGGCGAATTTGCGCGGGTCAGCTTGTAAACAATAAAAAAAAATCGTTTTCATTTCATAATTTCATAATTCATTTATTCAATATGTATACATAATTAGTTGCACAATGGGCCCCGCACTAGAAAATCCTGTATCGCGGGCTCCCAAAAAACGATTAACAAAGTAATGGGGTTAGCATTTATGAGACATTTTTTTTTAATTTACAATAAATAACAAATCAATTTATAACTAATAACAATAGAGAAAACATTTTGATTTAATATAAATACAAATAAATTTACAATAAATGCATAATAAAAATAAGTTTAGACACAGCATGCATGACTTTATTAAAATAATAATAATATTAAACTAAATCAAATCAAACAATCTATTATAAATCAATCAATTATATACGTGGTGGCCGAGTTGGTTAGACTATTACAAGATTCCAGACGAACTAGCAGTTTCAGCCTATAGACCAGACATACTGGTGTACTCTCGGTGCTTGAAGAAAGTAATACTTATAGAACTCACCGTTCCGTGGGAAACAAACATACCTAAGGACCACAACATCAAGTCGAACAAATATTTTGATCTCACAAACGAAATTACTAGAAACGGATTTAAAACTCAACTTTATGCAGTGGAAGTTGGTGCAAGAGGAATTCCAGCAAAGTCTTTGCACCGTCTATTGAAGGATCTTGGCCTTCCGAGAACAGCCGTCGGAACTTTTATGGAGCGTGTTTCCAGGATGGCGCTAACAGGATCATATAATATTTGGTTGAGTAGAGAGGGTAGTGAACACAGTGCAGGTGAGAGTTCAAAAGGCCTTTAAACCTACTTCGCGGTCTCAAGTCCGGGAACGCTGCAGTTCATTCCCCTGCCTTTCAACCACGCGATGGACCCGGCACCCGCACGGTGAATCCATGGTTTGCTAAGAACATTGTCTCTCTCTGGACTTAAAAACACTTAGGTCCCTGGTTCGAATCCCGGTGTGTACCAATGAGTTTTTAATTAAAAAAATTATGTACATTTGTTCGACAACACCACTATAGTGCCTCGGAGAGCACGTTAAGCTGTCAATCCCGGTTTCACTATACCAACTTGTGAAACTGTTTATAGATGGGTTATTGAGTCTATTCAAAACATCGCGACAAACTAGCCACTTGTTTGGTGTAGGCCATTGGCTACGACGAGGTGGGATGAAAAACCCCTCCGCTGGGTACCCTGGGGCCGTGATGATACATACAATAATTATACATATTGTAGACCTATATACCTATTCATTTTTTTCATTTCAAAGTTTTATAGAGCCTATCAAATTGTGTGAAGCGATGCGATGTGTTGTGTGAGCCTGTGTTTGTGTTGTGTCATTATCGATGTAAAATGTAGGAGCAAATCAAACGTTAGGATTATTAGGTAATTACCGCCAATAGCTTTTCAGTCTATTCATAAGTCCAAGTTAGCAGAATTCTCTTAATAGCCACCTTGTCCTCTCGAAGACTTAACTTTTTTAAGCCATCGATTTGGAAGAGTTTAGTTTTTTTCTGAACTTTCACATATATAAATATGTGAAAGTTCAGAAAAATACCAAAACGCTTTGCGAATGTAGTTTTTATGTGGTAAGGATTAATAACTGGAAAACCCGACTTTTTAACATTTTTGTGTAGTCAACCGAATTTAATACATGTACAGGGTCCGCCATCTAACGTTTTTTTTTCAATTAGTGCTTATTTCGTGAATGGCAACACTTAGCTCATGTCTGATTTAACAGATAATTAGTTTTATCCTTCCGCTGAACGAATATGGTTGTGTATACGCTCGAACAACTGACCATCCAATGCGTTTTCGCTTCGCTAAGTGGGCCTGCGATCGACTTGCAGATGATGCGGATTTTGCCAAAAAAATCATATTTTTAGATGAAGCTCATTTCGATCTTGGCGGATATGTAAACAAGCAGAATTGTCGCATTTGGGGTACAGAAAACCCGCACGCATTCATTGAAAAGCCGGTGCAGCCAAAACGAGTCACTGTTTGGTGTGGATTTTGGTCCAGAGACATAATTGGGCCATTTTTCTTTGAAAATGAGCAAGGAGTGGCCGTTACAGTCAATGGCGATCGTTATCGGGCCATGTTGAACGATTTTTTGTTCAAAGAAATTGAAAAGGAGGATATTGGCAACATTTGGTTTCAACAGGACGGCGCTACGTGCCACACAGCCGACGCTACACTTGATATTTTGCGCCGTGTTTTTGAAAATCGCATTATCAGCCGCAGAGCTGATCTCGTTTGGCCACCTCGGAGCGATTTGACACCGTTGACTATTATTTATGGGGTGCCGTCAAAGATAAGTGTTACGCCGACAAGCCAGAGACAATTGATGCTTTAAAGGACAATATTCGTGAAGCCATTGGTGAAATACAGCTGCACACAATCCATAATGTACTTAAAAATTGGACCGATCGTGTAGGCTACTGCATGGCCAGCCGAGGCAGCCATTTGAATAAAATTATTTTCCATCATCAACCGGAAGGATTGTACTTTCAAATAAAAAAAGAAATTTGAAAAAATATTCAGTAGTTTTTTTTTTTATAGCATTTTCAAAAAAAAAAAGTTATATGGCGGACCCATTATATGAGTTGCTAATGCAGTTTTTATGATGAAGAGTTGTCTGACCGACAGAATCCCAGCTTCCTGATGCAGAGCAAATGTAGGATAACGGAATGGATTCAGCATTATTGTTTTTAGTATGGAGCGCTGTGCCCTTTCCAGTCCTATTATGGTTGACTTGTAGGTGCCACCCCATACAGTAGGTTAGGACTGACTGACACAACGCTAAATAATCGATTTTAAGAAGTTTCCACGATCCCACTGCTCGGAGTATACGCATGGTGTGGACCTCACCCTTCCAATCACAGCGGCTATTTATAATTTAAAGCACAGTTTGTCGTCCAGTACAACACCCAGATATTTTGTGTTCTTTGCAATCTTTATTAACTCACAGTCGCAAGACGTTATTTGATTAGGCTGGTGGCAACTGTAAATTTTTAGACCGGAACTAGTGGGAGGTTTCTGCAATTTTGTGAAAAAATAAACAATACGATTTGGCTGTATTCAGTGTAAGAAGATTGTGGTCCAGCCAGTTTTTTGCATGGACCATACACAGTTTTGCTAGGCGGATTACATCGTCCCATGTCGACCCATGAAATAAAATAGCGGTATCATCCGCATAGCATATTATGTCAGCGTTTCTCAACGACAGGGACAATAAATCGTTCAAATATATTATGAACAGGGTTGGCCCCAAAACACTGCCTTGGGGGACGCCAAATGAGGGGTACGCTGTTGGCTGTAATGTGTGGCAACCTTGACGTAGTGTTTTCTGTTAGTGAGGTAGCTTCGGAACTAATTAAATGTCAATCCTCTAAGACCCATAATTTGTAGTTTTTCCAGGAGTATAGGGATTGATACGGTATCGAAGGCTTTCCTCAAATCGAGAAAAACCCCAAGGCAGGGCTTGCCTACATCCAGATGACGGACGACTATATCATCAAGCTCTGTTACTGCGTCCTTTGTAGATTTACCTTGTCTGAAACCGTATTGTCGTGCCAATAACATTTGATTAGTTTCTAAAAATGTTACTAATTGCTTGTTGACAATATTTTCCAGTATTTTTGAAAATACACCTAAGAGCGAGATTGGTCTATAGTTTTCAGGTTGATTTTTGTCGCCACCTTTATGTAGTGGAGTAATAGCTGCACATATTCAGCTCACAGGAAATAATCCGGTTTCCAAACTAGATTAAAAACAAAACTCAAAGGTTCCATTATAAGACTTTTTATGGACTTTTTAACAATTCTATTCGTAATCCCATCTGGTCCAGTTCTCCCTTAACTTCCCTATTAGATCAGCCACTTCTATTGGGGTTGTAGGATTAAAAAAGAATGAGCCTATTGGGGAATGGATGTTTTTTACTTTAGACGCCAGTGAGACTTCCGTTTCCTTAAGCTTTTCCAACACCAAGTTCGCGAGATTTTGACCTACTGTAGAAAAATAACCATTGCATGTATTTAACGAGTCGACTACGGTTGCTTTTATTTTTAACAGATCCAAAGTATTAGATTTGTGTGTAGAGTGTGTAATATCCTTAACCGATTTCCATAGCTTTTTGGAATTATGTTTGTTTAATTCTAATTGCTCACTATTATATGCATTTTTTAGATTATTTAGAAGCGAAGTAAAAAAATTTTATCAAGCCTGGTGTCATCCATGGCTTGATCGTATATTTGCTCCTACTTACTTTTACAATTTTAGTGTTATATATATATATATATATATATATATATATATATATATATTATATTATCCTCTCTTTATTGGTCTTTGAAGGTGTGAGTATTCCTTTTGACAAACCTGCTAATACCATGCAATGATCTGTTATGTCAGTTAAGTACTACACACAACTGTTTCCACTTCAAACTTAGTTCTGACGAACACGTGATCAAGGCATGACCTGAGACGTGTGGGTTTGTCAACTGCGGCCATTAGACCCGCCTACGACAAGAGGCAGAGGTAATCCATGTTCTGCTTTTCTCTTACCGCTGTGTCCAGTATGTCGATATTGACATCACCAGTTAGTAGAAAGCATGGTCCCTTATTAAGAGTGTTTAACAAGTGTTCGAGTGAAAGTGTGAATAGTGAGGTGTTCGTGAAAGAAGGAGGGCGATAAATTGCTAGCAAAGAAAGTTGATTCAGAATCATTATATGAAGATAGTTGGCATCCTCCAACACAGGCTCACTTACAGAAGAAGACCAAACATCTCTAACATATACACCACACCACTTGCTTTATTTATATATTTAGTCATGTAATAGCAAGAATAGCCCTCTATTTGTTGCAATAATGAGGACTCATTAATCCAGCATTCAGTAAGTACAATAATATCTATGTTTAGATTCATACGCTGTAATGCAACAAGTAGGTTTTCAAAATTGCGCTGTATACTTCGGATGTTTAGGTTTAAGATCTTAAAGTAATGCTTTACCAGAAGAGTTTTGCAGCGCTCAGCAGTGACCATTGCATGACATTTAATATTTGAGCTGCTGTCCAATTCCTTTATTATGTTAAAAATAGCATTTCTTGTACATCTGATCATTAGAAACAGCCACAAAAGAATACGTAGGATAATGTGGCGCTGTGTATACAAGTTTCTATCTATGTTATTTAAAAAATGGAGGTAGTAGGATGTTTCATGTATGAAAATAGAGGCTAGAATATAGTATTTGTCAATGTATCGTATGTCACTTTGATTGTAAGTGCTGAAGTGGGTAACATGTATGCGATGATGTTGTGTTGTTGGTATATGTGAGTTGCGGTACATGAGTATAGGTCGGTGAATTTTAATTTCTATCAAATATATTCTCCCAATTCTATCCTTTACACATATTTTATTCGTATTTGATGTTAGTTCAAGTTTGTTGCTAGTATAATAATAGTTATAAAATAAATTCCACAATTAAACAGCAATATTCACAAATACAATAATTAAATATCCTCATTTTTACTATCAAAGTTCCACTGAACAAATCACACTCAAAAAGAGTCATAACTAAAAAGTTGCTCACCGTGAAAAAATCAATAAATAAATAAACTTGATAACAGCATTCATGCAATACAAAACTCATTAGACAATCAAAATTATTCCTTTTCCGATATAGGGACAGTACTCGTTGCTTGTGCGTTTGGCGGTGGCGATAAGTTTGTATTCCGAGTTTTGACACGTTCACCGTGACGTATTTTGCGTAAAGTACAGGTATTGAAATATAAGTTCTATTCTGTTAATTATAGAGTTGAAATTCTAATGCTCCACACATGTTCAAACTTGCGAAGAATTCAAGATGGCGGCATTATTATAGCCAACCTAATACATACTATATAACCATTGGAATAGAACTTATATTTCCATATCTATAGTTTGCGCAACGTCTTGTCGTGATTAGCGGTTGCATGCTCGGAATAAGGCCACAGGTCGCAGGTACTTTTAATATTAAGCGCCGGTCTCTTCTCGGCTTTCCGTATAAAGATGAGCCCGTTTCTCCTCCAGGAAAATCAAAAACCATGTAGTAATGCGAGTTGACGTGCGTCGCGAAATAACATGCGGTTTTGCCTTGTAAGACGTTCATTTACAAACATTCTAATTGGCGGTCATTGACGTATCTATGTTGGCGGTTCATTAACGATTTCAGCCGATGTTAAATTTTTTCTGGAAACAGCGGTTCTGAGAAATTCGTTTCGTTTGCTGCGTCGCGATAGCTTAACGACAATCGGGCGCGGCAGACTAAGGTTTGACGGTCGCCTGGGGCCAGCTCTCATCACATCCTCTATGTCATCAGAATTTAGATCAATTTCCAGTTTTTTAGATGTTAGCAGAACTATATTTTCGGTGTTTTGATCTGGTATTCCGGCAATTTCCATATCGTTTCTAAGTTTATACTGCTATTGTATAGCCGAGCTGATTTGCATCTGTTTTATTATAACCTTCAGATCGTTAATTTCGCGTTCTTGACCCATTATCTTACTTTCATTTTCGGAAATCTTTATACTGAGAGCAGACATGATAGATTATTGAGAGATTATTATTTAATTGATTAATTTCCTGTCTCAGGAGAGATATTTCCTCGTTAATAAGTCACCATCAGGAAAAGGACTAGGGCATGCCATTTGTCGGGTTCCCCATAAAGTGTTTATATTGTTAAAGGAAGTGTAGGTATTATTTAAAACCGCGGTATGACGGATAGGTGTGCTACTATTATCGAACTTCGGTCGGCTACAAACACAACCCGGACAAATCCAATTATCTTTAAATTCGGCTGTGTATTTATTAAAGCCTTCAGAACTGATAGGTTTACCAATATAGGTTTTATTTTTAATTTTTTTAGGTATCTATATAAAAAAGCTTCAAGTGTAAATGCTTTTGCATACCTAGGATTCTCTACATTTAATAAAAAAAGAATGGATTAGGGGAGAAAGTATTTTTTTGTTTTTGATTATTGATTTTTCCCATGTTCATCATGTTCCGTTGATAATAAAGCATCTACGGGTATGGGTACTTGTAGTATTATGTCTTCTGTGCTATGGGTAAAATATTTTTTTTAATTGCTTTAGTAGTTTCATTAACTGAATTTTATTCTCTTTATAATATTACTTGCTGTGCTCGCGACTTCGTCCGCGTGGAATAGTTATTTTTTTATCATACAAACTTTCATCCCCTATTTTATCCCCTTGAGGGTAGAATTTATCAAAATCCTTTCTTAGCGGATGCCTACGTCATAACATCTACCTGCATGCCAAATTTCAGCCCGATCCGTCCAGTGGTTTGGGCTGTGCGTTGATAGATCACTAGTGTCAGTCAGTCACCTTTGAGTTATATATATATATATATATTTGTATATAAATATTATATTATAATACTAACTAAAACTTTAAGATAATTAAGTAGAACTCTTGCTATAGTTATTACTGTGTGTGACTAGTAGATGTCGTTAGCAACACATTAAAAGGTAAGGAGGTATGATTGAAATGTATCACCTACTATTTCAGTTTCTTTCAAAACAGGTGGATTGTTGAATGATCTTGTCCGTGACTCCATACAATTATATTTTTGCGCGCTTTTTCACAGTAACATGTTAAAAAACGCCATAACATAATAGTTAATGAACACCTTGGCTTACCTAGACTTTGCCTCAACAAACCAAACAACATGCCTATGGTAATATTTCCTCAGGATTACTAGACCTGGGTCGGCGATCACTTTTCGTAACCCGGGTCGATCACGACCCACGGGTCTCGACGACGCAGGGCCGTGTTCGGAAACGTAACACTTTAACACTGGGTAGTGTCACAGAGTGCGATAAAAATATTGAACATTGCTTAGAGAACAAGAGATGCATATACCTGCATATGCATTACCCAGTGTTAAAGTGTTAGTTTCCGAACACGGCCCTGTGAAGTAATGTCTTATATTTGCCACCTCAACCAAGCAAATAATTCTTTCTCCTTCACTCTTTCGCTAGCGCTCTTCATTTGAAAGAGCGCACGGGTCTCGGGTCACGCGACGATCGGATGTTTTTAGAATACGTCATCGGGTTTCTCATCCGTGGGCTTCATTATTATTTCGTCTGAGCCCGTGGGTCGTGAGCACTGTTATTCGATCGATTATGATTGACACAGGTCAACAGGATACTCGCTGACAAAAGTTCAGTTAGTATTCTGTAGAAACACACCAAAATGTTTCTTCTTTCATTATAATGTAGTCAAAGTCAAAAATATTTATTTCATATACCTAAACATTTACAAGTATTTATGCATAGTCAAAAAAAACTATATTTACTATAAGGTCTAAGTGTGCGCTTGGTTAGGCTCATGCATACATAAAAATAAATAGAAACCAAACTGAACACACACCACATAACCAACCAGTGTAAGACTAGATGGTTAGGTTGTACTAGCCTAGCCTAGCCAAGAATGTGACATCACTGATATCTAAGGAAAAAAACGATTAAATAATAATTATACCATAATAAACAACGCAACTACCTCGCCACTTGTATTGTAAGTTTAGGAGGTATATATATATCAGGTCAGATATGAAGCAAATACCATTTGACCCATATCTGTCCTGGGGCCTTACCAATGAGTCAATCGATAATCGAATAGAAATACCCATCGAAAGCCAAATGTTTGGGATATGACGTTCTAGTCGATCAAGCTCTACCCATAGACAGGCGACAGCCTCCGTAGACTAGTGGTTAAGCCTTTGGCGTCGAATCCGGAGGTCGTGGGTTGGATTCCCACCCATGGCAAATAAATATTAGTACGTTTTTCTGTAAAGTTTGTCATGGTCTGGGAGTTTATAAAATATAATATGTATTATATCATTGTTTCTGGTAGACATAGTACAGACAAGCCTAGAGCTTAGTTTGTGACCATAGCAATTTGTCTAAATTGTCCTACATATTATTATTATTATTATACAGTAAAATTCCTATACATTTTTATCGATCGATGCGGCGATTCGATTGGCGATCATATTCTTTGGTCAGGCCCCTGATATATGGTTTACACTGATTATAAATTACACTGAAATTCACTCATGGAATAGAGACAAAAGCCACTTTGATAATATGGTTTAGAATATATATGTATATGTATCATCACGGGTGCCTTACGGCGCCCCACACCGCCTAGACGGCCCCAGAGTACCCAGCGGAGGGGTTTTAATCCCACCTCGTCGTAGCCGATGGTATGAGTCTACACCGAACAAGTGACTAGCTCGTCGCGATGTTTTGAATAGACTCAAAAACCCATCTATAAACAGTTTCACAAGTTGGTATAGTGAAACCGGGACTGACAGCTTAACGTGCTCTCCGAGGCACTATAGTGGTGTAGTCAAACAAATGTACATAATTTTTTTAATTAAAAACTCATTGGTACAAACCGGGATTCGAACCAGTGACCTAAGTGTTTTTAAGTCCAAGGTCTAACGCTAGGCTACCACGTATATTAGGTTTAGAAAATATTAATTTTTAAATCTTTGAGGTCATTAAGTATAAAGTAAAAAATTTTGATAGCCATATTTTAATATGCCGTGCTGGATGTTTGTGTAAGCCTGGAGAATGGTTGATAAAGTTTATGGCTTGATCGACTGGCATATAGTGTTACTACAAAAGTCTATGGACGAAAAAGTAGCGACTTGTACTAAACTTTTAATAGACTTATATACGCACCTATTCGCCTCGTTCGCGTGAAGAGCCTAAATCATTCGCCCGATGATGAAATAATGAAAGCAACAAGATGGAGGGATTCTATTAAGAGAAAGCACAAAAGAAAACCCATTGATGACACCTGGAGGTGTTTTAAGCTGGCGAGAAATCGTGTGAATCAAATGTGTAGGAACGCAAAACAAAACTTGTGAAACGTCTTCACAGCAAAACATTTGGAATTTTCTTCATACCTTCGTGGTCAGGTCTAACAATTTATGAATGTAAATTAAAAATCTAAAAACCTGTATATGACATAGCATCATTCGTAATTTTTTAAGACGTCCCAATTGAGTGATATGACTTTTTTACTTTAAGCTTAATAAAATTTTGCTTCGCCATGATAAACCTTTTTAAAAGATCGCTCTGCTCACAAGTACATTATACTTTTTATTAATAATAAAAATGCAAGCAAATTTGTCCAGAAGTTTTAAGTTAAAAGTGAACAACAAACAGACATGAATTGTTAAATTTGCTTTGTGGAATTAGTTACAGTCGATTTGGCATATTTTAATGTAGTTTTTTTTATAATAATATAATTAGTTATGTTTTATGAATAGCATCCATAAATATTAAAACTGCAAATGGGTACCCAGCGGAGGGGTTTTAATCCCACCTAGTCGTAGCCGATGGTATGAGTCTACACCGAACAAGTGGCTAGCTCGTCGCGATGTTTTGAATAGACTCAATAACCCATCTATAAACAGTTTCACAAGTTGGTATAGTGAAACCGGGACCGACAGCTTAACGTGCTCTCCAAGGCACTATAGTGGTGTTGTCAAACAAATGTACATATTTTTTTTAATTAAAAACTCATTGGGTCACACCGGGATTCGAACCAGGGACCTAAGTGTTTTTAAGTCCAAGGTATAACCAACTAGGCCACCACGTATATAACTCAGAATATAATCTACTCGCAAAGTGATCGTAACAATAAATCTTAATAGATTATAAATTATTTCCTTGAAAGACTATCCTTTATCAATCCAAAAAACCTTCAGATATTAAATTTTAGCTCCATCTAATTAAATTTTGTCGGAAATTGAAAACTTACGATTTGTATTATAATAATATTCGGAACGCGCCGGAAAGGAATTCAAATTCAAACTTTTGCATATTGTTGTACAGTAGAAACAAGGAACCAATATGAAAACTAAGTTTAGGATGTGTTAGAATAAACTTAGTTTTCTATTGAACAAGTATGCACATGGAAAATGCATTTAGAATTCACTGTTTCCAAATATTTTCGTTTTACATCAGAATCTCTACCACAAGTTTTTGCAAACAGTTTCTACTATAGTCGCTGGTAACTATAGATAGGGATCAACCAATAGGATCGCTTTATTTTTCAAATATAACTCTCTTATTGGTTGATTCCTAACTATAGTTACTAGCGACTATATTAAAAACTGTTGGTAGAACTACTGAATTCTATAAACGTGGTGGCCGATTTGGTTACACTGGTAACCTTATGTCAATCGTTCTAACCCCGGATCTAAACAGTTTATTGTTTTTTTTTTAATGGAGCACGACATGTGATTTTGTATCTACCTGATGGTAAGCATACCTACAAAGTCCATGAATGGGGTCATGAATACATTGCTGTTTAACAATATTTATCGCCCCCACTGCATAGGGGGGGGCGGCTAAATTATGCGGTTTCAAAAAAGGCAGCGACATGGGCGTATTTGCATTACGAGTCTATTTTAATATCCTCGCTACTTTACGTCAAATACGCCCGTTTCGTAACCGCACCAAGAAAGGAGACTACCCCCTCGACAAGAAATCAATGCAGTAGTCTCTGAACAACTAGTGAAACCACAGACTAAAACCGAAACATGACTAGGTCACTTGACGGTTATTACCTGTATGGACGGTATAACGAGTCCGGTCGGTTTAGTATCTAATAATAAATACTGCAATAGAGTCTCGGATTTTCCAAAGAGGTAATAGAATAAAATGGCTTTCTTAGAAAAAAATCAAAGTATATTTAACTTAATGTTTTTGTGTTTCAAATGTGTTTCTTAGGTTTTGCAATTACATTACATTTATTTTATTACCCATAATTAGTTTTGTAGTGTTTTTTTTATATGTAAAGAGCACGGTATATATTTTATATGTATAGGCAACTTGCCTAAGAAATTTGTGTAAAGTGACCAAAGAGCTCCAAAGAAGATTTAGGCCACAACACAATTTCTAGGTTTTAAAGTGTAAAGCTTTCACTTGCATTAAGCCGGTCCTGGGTGTAATTAGAAGTGAGTGTAGTTGAAGATCACGGAAGTTGCCTAAGGAAATTGTGCAAGTTAACGGAAGAGCTCTAAAGAACATATCCTTTAGTTACAAACTCACAATTCAAAATCTCATCCCATGCACAAAAAAAGTCAAGTTGCTTGTTATAAAATTAAAAACAAAACCTCCTCTACAATTTCAAAAATATATTCGTTCATTACTGATAATGAATCAATTAATAAAAATATTTGTAAATGAAATAATTACATTGAACACAATTTATTTTAATAACTGGCGCGAACAATTTTATATTAAAACAAATTAAGAGAACATTTCTCACATTAAAGCGAAACATATATTCGAAAATTTGTTTTTCATCGAAATATTATTTGTAGTAAACATATTTTTGAATCCACTCAACCAAACCATCGTTTCTTCTGATATTAATAATTTTATATTTAATTTGATGTTAAACAATACGAGTATTTAATTTAAGTGCATGTAATATATTTTTAATTATTAATCGTTTATACATGGTGGCCGAGTTGGTTAGACCCATGAAGGTAAAAACCGTGCCCGTCCGGGGCGCGTTTTTTTAGCTTCATGGACCTGACTAAAAGAACTGTAGTTTTTAATTACCAGGGGGGTGATTACGCGACCTAAGTTCGCTAGCACGCCAATCGTTATGACGTCATTCTAACATAGTTCAAGCTTGGCATCTTAACAATAACTTAAAAAAATCTTTAAAAATTACGTCATCGCGATTGACATGCGAGCTAACTGCGATGAGTGTAATAGGCACTGGTAACCAATGACTAGTTAATTAAAAACAAAATGTACATATGTTTGGCAACACCACCAAAGTGCCTTGAGAGACGTTCAGTTGTCCAATAGGTCGGTTTCAGTATACCAACTCGTGAAACTGTATACGCACAAGTAATTGCATATCGCAATTATCTGTAATACGCATAGTGGCATTTGACAATTTGGTAATAAAAACTTTTAAAAAATCAGGGTTTGAAATATCATTTATTTCATACTTTGCCTAGGCATTGTATACAATACCGAAAGCACGTTAGGTAATGTGTTTAATAGGCGAGTCGAGAAAGGGAAAATTTGTTTTTTTTTTCAGAATGATTATTTACAAAAGTTCTTGATTGCATGATATACCAATCAGGTACTTTTATATAGAAGATGTTTGTTTTCTTAGTTGTTTCCATAATGATACACAAAATAGTGTACTATCACCATCGCGTGAAGTTAACTGTTAACTTTTTTAGAATATTTTTTTATAATGTGCCGATTATATTATGTTATATTTTCTGATTTTTAGAGTTATGATTTAAAAGTTGTTTAGCAAAAAGAAGGTGTTTGACTTACAAATCAAGACTTAATACTGTATAGTAAGTAGGTACCGCAGTGTCTGCTATATCTCCTAATAATGCTAGCATTAATAAACTGTTAAACTTGATTTTTAAGTTTTACGGTTTATTAATGCTAGCATTTTTATTTTAGGAAATTAGCTAAGTATAAGTGTCCGAGATTGTAGCAAATATTGGTATTAAATACATTGCCGATAGTTCAATAGGCATTGTATACAATCTCTGGTCATTGTATACAATCTCTGGTCATTGTATACAATCTCTGGTCATTGTATACAATGCATAGGTAAAATATGTAATAAATAAAAATATTTCGGTATATTCGGGCTGACTTTGATAGGATGTACATTGGGCTAATATGAGGTTCACAAATGAAAAAAAATATTGGCTAGCCCATACAAGTTGGTCATTTTAACATTACTAGTTTGTAAGCAGAAAGCATTTCTTTTTTTCATTTGCGACACATATTTCCATGGGAAAAGTTTTTCGAATTGATCGCAGAACCTCATATTAGCCCAAAGTACATCCTTTTAAAGTCACCTGTATATAGGTGTACTAAACATTTTCCCACAATTTAGGTACATTTACCAAAGTCCATATTTTATGTTCATACAGAAAACTAAATAGAAAATAACAAGACAAAATTCCACAACGAACGAGGTCGTTTGTTTGACTTCATTGTGTATTACAATGTAAATAAAATGTGAATGTTTCCTCTGCGGATATGTACTGTGCGAACAAAAAAATCACAATGCCCCTTATTTAAATACTCCGATTGTGAGGGGATCTCCTCGGAAAATATAAAACATTATAAATTGTTCAGGAGGTGAGTCGTTTTTTGCCTCCCATCATATACTCGTTTTATAAATACGTCCATACTTGTGTATGATATACAAAATACATATGTTACAGTAAAACTGATTTTTTTTTATTTATACAGATTTGATTGTTTGTTTGTTCCGGATAAACTCAAAAACTACTGAATCGATTTTTACAGTTCTTTCGCCTACAGAAAGCTACATTATCAGCAAGTAACATGACCTGTGTTTTATTTTCGATCCGATTTGTAAGCGTGTCTATTTTAAAACAACAAAAAAACTACTTGCTATTGTTATTAAATAGACAACTATTATTAATAAGGTAAAGTAAACATGTTGGCCCAGGCTACCATGCCCGTGCTTCATAATGTTAATAAATTTCTGATTTACTACAAGTGCCAAAAACTTGACATAAAATTTCAACTTTTAACGAAAAAACAAATATTGCTCAAAAAGTAAAAATAAAACGAAAATATTTTAATGCAGTTTGAATACCTAACATTATATTATAAAACACTTCGTTCTATCTGGTCTATTTCTTAAAATATAAAAACCCTGAAACTCTAAACAGCCTGTAGTTACGAGTACATATATCCAATTATAATATACCCTATTTTACCTCCAGAGCTAATTCAACAAAAAAAAGCATATAAAACGGTCCGGTAGTTATTCCCGACAAACAAATAAACATACATAAAAAATAAAAATAAAATGATTATTTTTCTATAATCTGCTTAGAGCCTGTTTAGAATCCATTCCGCAATATTTTTTTTAATTTTTAATCAGATCAATGTATAGATTTTTTTTATTTACAATTTTATTGTATGTTTGGATTAAATGGCGCGTGTGCCGTGGGGCACAGCCTGTACAACATTTACATTTTTCTTACATATTATATTTATTAATGTCATTCTTTTTAGTACACACAGTAACTGTAGAGCATTATAGTTGGGAATAGTTTAAAATATGTCTAAAGTAATTATTTGAACAAAGTGCCCGCAATGTTCGAGTGCGTGTTATTTTTTCACGCAAACTTAAAAATAACCGAACCCGAACCGCCTAAATATACCGACCGTATTAGGGAAGTTTTTTTTTTAATGGGTGAGAATTGATCATCCTATTTGCGCCATCTATGCACCAATAAAGTAGGCCACATGACCGGAGTCATATTCAAACATGAATAGCATAAAATTATCTTTCCAATAAAATTAATTTTACTGATATTAAACATATTTTAATTTTAATTTAAAGTTCGGCGAGTTAATAGCGAAATTCGGCCGCAATTGATGCGACAAAATTGGACATCCGTTTTATACGCATTGGCGGTCATATGGCCGAAGTCATATTCGAACATTAATGACAACATTTAAAACTCTGAACCTCTGAAATAAAAACACCTTTATAAATAAAAATATGCACGTAAAAACATTCTTCTAGTTAACTCTAGTAGTTATTACTTTAAAACTAAGCTTTAAAATAATTCACAACTGACCAGGGTGACCAGACATAAAATATACAACAAAGCTCGGTTTGAAACAGGAAAAGTATCTGTAAGCCATTAAACTAGGTTTTATGTAAAAGAAAGCTAGGATAAACCCTCGCCTCGGACACGGATAGAGGAGTCAATTTCAGCCGTTTATAGTAAACCTGTTCTTATGTTTTATTGATCTTTTAGTAACTTAACATATTTTTTTATCGTTGTTGTTAATACCAACCTATGGTGAAATGTACTACATATTATTGTAACAATTTTAGGTTATGGGGTCGATACCTACCCAAAGGCAATACAATTTAGTTCTTTATTCTGTATAATTTGTCTTGTTTAGTGTTTTTTCAAATATATATATATATATACATATCTTTACGGGTGCCTTACGGCGCTTTATACATCTAGGGTATACTATCATAAACACTGCAACACAAGCTCGCGACTTGTTAAGTGTTGCCTCTAAATACCATCGGCTAAATGAGGACGGGTTAATCCCTCCGCTGAGTACCCTGAGGCCGTTTATAAAAAACAGTACTCGGGAGCCAAAAGGCACCCGTGGTGGCATTTATGTATGTATGTATCATTACGGGTGGCTTACAGCGCCCGAGACCGCCTAGACGGCCCCAGGGTATTCAGCGGAGGGGTTTTAATCCCATCTCGTCCCATCAGCCCTAGCTCGTCGCGATGTTTTTGAATAGACTCAATAACCCATCTATAAACAGTTTCACAAGTTGGTATAGAGAAACCGGGACCGACAGCTTCAGCTTTTTAATATTTATGAGTATTTACCATGTTTGGTACACATAATATAATCCTAAGGCTTAAATTGTCACCACCAAACTGGTATTGTCATATATTTATATATGTTTGTAGTCATGCACTAAATTTTATATTATTTATATTCAAATTCCAGACGCCGACGAATACCACTAATTTATAATATACTAGTGGCATTGCCGCACTGAAAAGCAAAACCCTAGAAATTTCTAGGGTCTTTTTTTGCGTAAAAAAACGCCCTGTGATTGTTAAATGTCAGCGATGACTTTATTATTATCAAAAAACATCACCTTACGCATTATTTGTTATTGAAAAGCTACTTACGTTTTGTTAAACCAAAAAAATATTGTTTGCCGTTCTTGTTTCTCATAATAAATACGTTTCATAATAAACCAACAATTGTCATCGGTGACTTTATTTACAAGTGGCCCTCGTATTGACAATTTAGTCACCCGATGAGATTCATCAGTGGTATTTAGTGATTCGATTATATTCAAAAATCGCACTACTAACTAGTAGTGCGATTTTTGAATATAATCGAACTCGATGATCTCTGACTAAAAGCCTTGTTTAGCGTCAGCAGACTGCGGACCATGAGTTTCCACTACATGTTTATAAAATTTAACTTTATAAAAAGTTTAACAAGCATTCAAACGAGGTTTTGAATCACATTTTCATATTCTAGAAATTTTATTTTTTCGAATAAAAGTTGAAATAAGCAGAATTACACAATTAGCAACGCAAATGCCTATAGAAAACATAAATGCCGAAGTTACAACGAACAAAATACAAAATGTAAATTCACTAGACTTATTAGCTAATTCTTGGCTTTCCCTGTAATGAGATACTTAAATTTTAAATATGCGAAATAGCAGAATAACTGAGGTTTAATGCATAAAATTAACTTCTTCTCTCAAATTTTTAATTTTAGAGTAATAATTATAATAAAATTCTTAAAGCGTATTATTGAGTACAATTTGCATATTGCGCTGAAAAGTTCTATAAAAAATAATGCAAGGTATTTTTTTTATTACAATTCCATCCACTAGCAGAGTTATATAACTCTGCTAGGCCGACCGACCGGTTTCATTAGAACCGCCCAGATGAAAAACCGTCATGTGACCTAATCATGTTTCGATTTAGGCTGTCGGTTGCCCGGTTTTCAGGAGGCTACTACATCGATTTCTTGTCGAGGTGGTAGTCTCCTTTCAAGGTGCGGGTCGAAACGTAAAGTTGATTTGACGATAAAATTCTTAAAGCGTATTATAATGCAAGATAAAAATTGTTATTACAAATTAACCTAACCTATAACTTTGGTAAGTGGACTAACCGGTTTTGTTACCGCCGCCCATATAAAGTCAAAGACCGTCAACTGACCTGTCATGTTTCAGTTTTAGTCTATGAAACAACAATATTAATTCGTATTTTTTACTGTAAAGTTAATATATAGTATCAAGTCTAGAGCTTAGTTTATAGTTAGAGCAATGTTCTTTATTTGAATTACTAATTAAAATATTTAGTTATAAAAAAAACTTTTCTGTAAATCATATTTTTGTAATTAAAAATCATGATCACAAATTAATAGTAAAGGATTATTCCCAAATGTTCAATTTACCAAAAGTTCATCAGAACCGAGTTTATTTTTCGCTAGTTTTACATTTTATTGCTATACCGATATTAATTTTGGTTTTGATTGGATTTACTAATTTAAAAAAAAAAGTTACTATTTTATTTTGTTATTCCCACGTAATATTCTGTTCCAAATTTAAATCGTGTAAATAATTAACGAATACGAACTTCAGCTCAGGTTAAATATATAAATATGTATTTAGGATAACGATCCCTGCAAACGGTCAGAAGTCAAATATGGGACACGTCGCTAACATTTATTTCGTAATTTCGAATTATATATAACTAACAATACCTACCTACCTGTTGTTAAAAGTTATAATAAACAAAACATCATTAAAACACTGGATGCTGTATTCAAAAACGTTTTGATAAACCAGATCAACACCGGTATTCATAAAAACTTATTGAGTCCTCGAAGAACACTTTAGTTATAGAAGGTTTTTCTCTTCTTTACCAACAAAAATGAATATGCGTACAAAAGACAAAACCTATATTAACTAAAGTGTTCTTCAAGGACTCAATAAGTTTTTATGAATAAGGCCATTAGCCTAAACCTGGTATTAATTAAGCCAACATAGTGGGAGTGATCAAATTTGTTGAACAACGTGTTGATTGACCCCATTCATGGACTTTTTAGGTCTAAGCAGACCATCAGGTATATTCAAAGTCTCATGCCGTGTTCCAATAAAATAAAATGTGTTTTATAATTTTTGTTCCATATCAATTTGACCAGGAAAAATGACTACTCTCGGTTGGTGGAATCATTTCTGAATAGAGCAATAACACACGGTACAGATTTCTCAGGATTTAATTATTTATTTTATAATCTTTGTCACAAAAGAAAGGTAACAAATAGGGCATAAATACATATATGGCCTTATTCATAAAAACTTATTAAGTCTTTCAAGAACTTAATAAGTAAAGAGTAATAGAAGGTTTTATCTCTTTTACGCATATAAATGAATATTGTTGCTAAAAAATGAGACAAAAACTTGTAAAAACCAAATAAGTTTTTATCGTGCTATTACCGGTGATAGAGTGTGACAAAAATTAAATTTGTTAACCTGTGATTGAAAACATCTTACATAATGATAAGCCAATAAAAAATAATATATTAAGCTTAGGTTAGGGTTATTTATTAAACTACTAAACAAAGTAATGATGACCAAAGAGTTTTTATCTACTACCTACTATTTATAAACTACCTAGAGCGTTATGAAGTTTAAACTTAAGGATTTTTTTGTATAAACATAGAAATATGTCTATTAAACTTTAGTTTGTAAGTTAGGTCCTGTTATACAGCAAACAACTCAATTTTTTTTTTTTCTAAAATTTGCATAAGATTTTTTTGTATATGTATATACAAATAAAAATATTTTATTGTAAAATTATTATGGTTACCAATAATTTTTCTACTATTGTTTAGGTATTTAATAAAGGCACCCCTACCTAATACAAAATGTTATAACTTATATATTTATATATGTAGAATAAGATTTACTCATAAGATTATATAAGATTTTTCTAAATATCTTTTGAATAATAAAGACTTTTGAAATCAATCAATCAATGAGGTTTTATCTATCTACATTTGTTTGGCAAAACCTTTGAGAGTACATAGTTTGTCCTAGTTTCATTACAATATTTAGTGAGATGGGTTCTTGGGTCATACCGCGACGAAGTTACCACTGATTCTGTGTAGACTAATAATACCATCGGCTACGATAAGGTGGAAAAAAGTCTGAGGTGACGTTGCCGCGTTGGTAGCATTAAAAACACTTTTACTTTTAAATTCGGAAAGTAAATATTCTTCTCAAAATTTAAATTTTTCATATACTTATCTATACTTCTATACTAATATTATAAAGCTGAAGAGTTTGTTTGTTTGTTTGTTTGTTTGTTTGTTTGAACGCGCTAATCTCCGAAACTACTGGTTCGAATTGAATAATTCTTTTTGTGTTGGATAGTCCAGTTATCGAGGAAGGCTATAGGCTATATAACATCACGCTACGACCAATAGGAGCAAAGATATAGTGGTAAATGTGTAAAAAACGGGAGAAATTATTTCATCTTTGAAGCCTTCCGTTGCGTGCGCCGTGAAAACGGTTCAAGATATACAAAAAATATGTATTAAAGAATAATCTAAATATATATAACTCAAAGGTGACTGACTGACATAGTGATCTATCAACGCACAGCCCAAACCACTAGACGGATCGGGCTGAAATTTGGCATGCAGGTAGATGTTATGACGTAGGCATCCGCTAAGAAAGGATTTTGATAAATTCTACCCCCAAGGGGATAAAATAGGGGATGAAAGTTTATATGATAAAAAAATAACTATTCCACGCGGACGAAGTCGCGAGCACAGCTAGTCTACTATATTTAGATTATAAAAATGATTTAATTTTCATTGAAATCAAAAATAATTTAACCCCAAAAAGGTAGACCAACCTACCTGTTAAATTCCTTAAACCTTTTTTTTTTATTCTAAATTAATTTAGGGACTTTGGTTGCTTAGCGATTATGCCAGTCCCATAATCTTTTAACATGCTAAACCTAAGAATCTTAAATATTATAACGCTTTACACCCAGCTCAACTCAAAGAACTAAATATTTTTCAAAGTGGTTTTAATTTTAGTGGTTTTAAAAAGCACATAATTAGGTCGCAAACTCCACTTTTAAACCCGTAACTTCTTAAAACTACGTAAAAGCGTTTACGTGTAGTTTATGACTTCAAAATTTATTCTCGAACTCGAACGTCAAATAATATCTAAACGTTATTTTCAGTGATATCTAAGGTTTTTTTATGGAAACAACATGGTAGTTTTTACTTACTTGATCCTTGATCATAATTACATAGTCTCTTTATAAAAAATCTGTCAACTTTTGAAATGACAACTGTGGTAATATTTTTAAAATAAAAAACCGTTAATATAATAATATAATATAACCGTTGTGTTTATTATATATCGCCATACTTAAGTGGCAGTGGGCAGGCCATATAGCTCGCAGAACGGACGGCCGTTGGGGCATTAAAGTTCTCGAGTGGCGACCGCGTGCTGGAGGACGCAGCAGAGGCAGGCCCCCCACAAGATGGACCAACGACCTGAAAAAGGTCGCAGGAAGTGCAGAACCGGTCGTTGTGGCGATCTTTGGGGAAGGCCTATGTCCAGCAGTGGACGCGCGAAAGGCTGGCATGATGATGATGATGATGATGATATGCACTTCCACATTTTTTTTTTAATAATCTTTAATATTACTGAAAGCAACTTTAAAATTTAGAGTTTGAATTCGCAAATCCATTTTCTGGCCTTTTAAGTCTGACTTTAACAACGTTTATTGGATAAACATTTTACAAACATGCTCGTCCCTCGATTCAACTCGGTCAGTGTGTATCAATACCCTGCAAAAGCCTGTATACTACGTGAAACCTTTTCTTAAAGCCTAAAACCCCTGCGGCCTGAAACCCAGCGCCTTGCAGAAGCGATTCACAAAGAGCAAGCGCTCTTGGTCCAAAATGCATTATGTGACGCTGCATCTGAAATGCATGACGCTTATTATATAGGCACGTGAAGCTTCTGAAAAGTTTAGTTAGTGAATACGTTTGAGCTTAGAATATTTTAGGATAAGTTAAATTATTTTAGGATAAAGAATAATGGCCTTACTCATAAAAACTTATTGAAGATTGAACACTTTAGTCATGGAAGGTTTTGTCTCTTTTATGCATATTCATTTTTGTTGCCTAAAAAAAGAGACAAAACCTTCTATAACTAAAGTGATCTAAAAGGACTCAATAAGTTTTTATGAGTGAGGCCATAAGTATTTATTTTTATTTATATTCGAATATTCTTACGCATGTATACATAATCTTTATTAAATAAATAATACATTAAAACGAATAATATTAATAATATACAATTATAATATGTTGAATATTTCACATACGAGTATGTCTTGTACGTACCAAAATAATAATACTAATAGATAATATAAAGGATATTAAACACATATTGACCTGATCACAAACTAAGCTCTAGACTAGCGCTATGTGTACCAGAAACAACAATATAATGATAGGTACATATTATATTTTATAAACACCCAGACTATGTCATACTGTACAAAACGTACTTAAATGTTTTACCCACGATCTCCGAATACAACCCCAAAGGCGTAAGTCGTAACCACTACTCTGTGGGGACGGTCGTATTGTCGGTATTTTAATATTCTAAGACAAAGTCAAAAATATTTATTTCATATAAACCTTTACAGGCATTTATAAAAATTCAAAAAAAAAGTATATAGTGTGCACTTGGCCAGGTCGCCTTTCCTCCCACAGACAAATTTTGAAAATATAACAAAAAAATAACAGATATTAAACTATTGAACCATTGTCCCTGCGGGAGAAAAAAAACAACCAAACCCAACACACGCTACATAACCAACTAGTTTAAGACTAGGTGGTTAGCTGGTTCCATTTACCTGTCAATGGTTGACTGCGCTGCATAGTAGATAGGAAAGATCTTTTAGGGCGTAAACACTAATCGCAAGTCCATCGCCCTGGTACTAGCAAGTAAAAAACTCGTTCCTTATGTATCGTATCATCAGAGGAGCATGGCTATTGACCTACACCCGTGCTTATAGCATAAATATGATAATACCATCCTACCGAAGAGCACGCGTAGATACATGTCCTAAAATATGGAAAGAAGTACAGAATTACAAAACACAACATTTATTTATCGCTGCCTTATCGTCATTCAACTGCCCGTTTCACAAAAGCACCTCGAAACGAGACTACCACGTCGTCAAGAAATCGATGCAGTAGTCTCCTGAACCGGTGAACACAACAATCTATAGACTAAAACCGAAACATGACAAGGTCACTTGACAGTTTTTACATCTGTATAGGTTATTATTAACGCCAACGGTGTAATATTATTGTAGAGAACACACACTGAAGGTATTTGTATAGGTTTGTTATAAAGGAATGTATTTATTTAACAGTTTAATTAGTTTATCTTACGAATACGTATATATTATTTATTTTACAGTCCGCTTTTAATTTTTTCCTTTGGATCTCAAACACCTTCAGTGTTGAGGTCCAAAAAACCAACATTATAAATAATAATTGTGTTCTCTACAATTATTATTTTTAATGTTGGTTGTGTATCTTTTATAAGAACTCATAATTTAACTCCGTATCTACCTGGTAGTATATATTAGCTCTAATTGGGAACGACCTTTTTTTTTGTTCAACAAGTATGTTAATAGTTTAGTTAATATCTATTTGTAGCAAATAAAAAAAATATCTTTTCATATTACAAACTAGTAATCTTGAAATGACCAATTTGTATGGGGAAGGAATTATTTTTTTCATTTGCGACACATGGTTTCATGGGATAAGTTGTTCGTATAGATCAGTAAACTCTCATATTAGCCCAAAGAACAACCTTTTAAATTCACCCTTTATGTTACTAGCTAATGTTATATCGCCTATTCTCAAAGATTCCTACAGTAACACAACAAATACTTGCAATAAGAAATATGCAAAACAATACCAGTATACCCCTTACGTATAACTCGACAAATTAAAAAATTCTCAACAAACCCCGGAACAGGAAATGTGGACGATGTTAATCGAAATCACACACAAAAATATGCACATTTTTCATTTCGCCGAATCAGAAAAATCATTTATATTTCTCCCCCAGTAGCGCTTCAACTCCAAGTAGCTCTCAGAACAACAATTTATTTTAAATCGTAGCTTATTTTCACGGTTTTACGTTCCCGTTGTCTCTTCAAAAGTGATTAGGCACCTGTATTTTTCTTCGGTATGATAATAATGCAAATTCGCCGACTCAATTTTCAGGGGTGTAACAGATGCGGAGTCTCAGACGCCCGCGGCCCCAGCACGTCCATTTTCATGATTGGATTTATCAAAAGCAGTCATTATTAGCTATGAATACAAATTGATCTAAACACACAGAATTACGGTGAACTCCCAGGCCAAATCTCCGTGGAAATATGGTGTGTAAATTGCTTTCATTATACTATGATAGTAATTCCTCCGTACGGCCACCTCCGTAGACTAGTGCGCTTTTGGTGTTATATATAAAATATTAGTACGTTTTTCTGTGCAGTTTGTCGCGGTCTGGGATCTTATAAAAATAATATGTATTATATCGTTGTTTCTGGTACACACAGTACAAGCCTAGAGCTTAGTTTGTGATCAGGGCAATATGTGTAAATTGACCTAATTATATATTTTTTTATAGCATTGGTTGACTTCGTAATTTAAGAAATAAATTCATTACTTTTATTTCATTGTAACTGAGAATTTACGGGAAGTAACATAAATTAGTAATTTATTTATTTTTAGACAAACCTCATAGTAACTAATTTAATATACTTTGCATCTAAACTCCCGTACTAGCCTCAGCTATAAAAAAATTGGTGTCCTTCCAGATCTTACATCTACGAGTATATGAGTATATCCTGACTGGCTAACTGACTTTGGGGAAGGCCTATATCCAGCAGTGGATGCGCGAAAGGCAGCGGGGTGAAAAGGAACTTTATTTAACACTTTCGCTTTCGTCAGTGGAATCGTTTTGGTCTTGTCTATGGTTAGAATGAATGAATGAAAAATTCTTTATTGCACAAAAGCTTAACACTAATGTACATAGGCGAGCTTAATGCCTTAGGCATTATCTACCAGCTAACCTTTGGGAGATTGACCAAAAGAACAGGCATGCGAAAATATTTATTTATGTATGTATATATATCTACTTATTTATGTATGTCTATATATTATTATTTATGTAAGTTTATGTATACATGTTATATGTTATAATACCAGTATGTATTGTTATATTACCTAATAATTTATCTATATATACCGTGTATTTTATATTATATATTGCTTTAAATAGCACTATTTAAAGCAATATATAATATAAAATACACGGTATATATAGATAAATTATTAGGTAATATAACAATACATACTGGTATTATAACATATAACATGTATACATAAACTTACATAAATAATAATATATAGACATACATAAATAAGTAGATATATATACATACATAAATAAATATTTTCGCATACTTACAGTAAAAAAAAAGAAATGTTAACAGTTTTGATTATTAAGGAGAAAAAAGTGAAGATGGGTTTTAAATGAAGCTGTAGTAACTTTTGTTCGTATTGACAGGGGAAGATTGTTCCAGAGTGATGCTGCGGTTACTGTAAAAGAATTTGAATATCTGGTTGAAGAATGCATAGGAATAGTAAGAAGGTTATTTTCGGTGGACCTTAGGTCATGATCATGGGTAGAAGAGAGGTATTGAAAGCGCTCTTTTAAATAATTCGAAGAAAGAGGGTTGGAAAGTATATTGAAAAGAAGAGTTAGTATATGCTGATGCCTGCGAAAGCGGATATTGAGCCACTTTAACTGAATACGAAATTGGGATACATGATCATACTTACGCAAGCCAAATATATAGCGTATACATAAGTTGAGAAGTCGATCTAATTTATTCAGTAGCTCTTCAGTAAGATCAGAGAAGCAGACATCAGCATAGTCAATTATTGGAAGCAACAAAGTGTTTGCTAGCAGTAGCTTTGTGGAAAGAGGCAGGAAAATTTGAGCCCGTTTTAGTGTATGCATGATTGCGAATACTCTTCTACTGACTTCATTAACATGATGATTCCATGAGAGATCCTGACTAATGTGAACACCGAGGTTTTTTACAGTGGAGCTGTAAGGGATTGAGACATTACTAAAAGCGATACTTGGAAGCATCGACATGTCTATTTTATTCAGCAATTCCCTGCTACCAACCATCACTATTTAAGTTTTATTAGGGTTTACCATTAGACCATACTCATGAGACCAAACCCTCAAAGCCTCAAGGTCAGTGTTTATTCTATTGATTGCGTCAGTCGCCTCATCCTTATTAAATGCTGTATATAACTGCAGGTCGTCCGCATATAAGTGATAATTGCACGCTAAGGTTTTTGTGGCCGTGTTTATAAAAATAGAAAACAAGAGGGGAGATAAGACTCCACCTTGAGGTACGCCAGCCAGTGTGGGGCACCAATCAGAAAACGCGTCATCCAACTTAATGCGTTGCACACGATCACCCAGATAGCTCTTAAACCACTTAAGCGCGGTTGGAGATATATTAAGAGTCTTTAAAATTGCTATCAGGATATCGTGGTCAACACAGTTAAATGCATTGCTAAAGTCAAGAAGAGTGAGAAGGGTCAGTTTTCGACAATCCATTGCAGCGCGAATGTCATCTGTTATTTTGAGAAGAGCAGAAGTAGTACTGTGAGCAGGTCGGAAACCTGATTGAAAGGGATTAAACAGATTATGACAATTCATGAAGGCAGTAAGTTGGAGATGGACTACATGTTCAAGGATTTTTGAGAGGAATGGGAGAATAGAAATAGGTCGAAAATCTGTGGAAAGAATAGGAGACGCCTTTTTTGCAATGGGTAAGATATATGCTTTTTTCCAAATAGAAGGAAAAGTTCCAGTTGACAATGAAGAATTTATGATATGGGTGATGCAGGGTAATATTATGTGAATGATAGGCATTAGCAAGTTACGGCCAATACCATCGTAACCGACTGCTTTAGTGTGAAGAGCGAGAAGAATATTTTTGATTTGTTCGGCAGTCACAGGTTTGAAATCAAAGTTGCCACTTGAATTGTTAGATGATAAAGCTGATATAGGGACATCTTTTAACACTGGGGTGGAGAAATGTTTGTTTAGAGTGTTTATGTCAATGGAAGAAGGAACGTTTGAACGAGATTTACCAATTCCAAGAGACCGAAGGGCTTTCCAAACATTTTGTGGGGTACAATCGCTGACAGTTTTATGGAAGAATTGACGTTTAGCATTTCTACATAATTGGCTGACGCGGTTTCTGGCGCGCTTAAATTTAACCCAGTTCTCATCGGTAGGAGACTTAATGTGAGAACGCCTAAGGTAGTCCCTCAATTTCATGGCTTCGCGGATGTTACTATCCAGCCATGGAGTAGGAGCGTGTTTCATGCGGACTAGTCGTAGGGGTGCATGTTTATCATAAAGTTCATTTATGTATTTATTAAATAAATTTATTTGTTCATCTACAGTATCCAATAGCGGCAGTACATCCCAATTAAGTTTGCTCGCATCTATAGTTAACGCCTGCTGATCCATTTTCACAAAACTACGCTGAAGTACCATTTTTGGCCTTATTTTTGGAACTTTAATTTTATATGAAGCGTATATTAAATCATGTTTTGAGAAACCAGGCGCAGCACACTGACCATGAGTAGCTATTCGGTCAGAGTTTAAAGTAGGTATAAGATCTAGGAGAGAGTCAGCGGTATTATGATCATGGTGAGTTGATTTTAATGAGAGAATTTTCATATTTACTGACTGTATTATATTTTCAAATCTCTTTGATCGGGCATTCTTTTTCATCAAGCATGTATTGAAGTCACCCATCATAATGCAGTGCTCATAATTGGGAATGTAATTTTCCAGTAAGGTTTTAAATGTGTCAAAGTAATTCAGAGACGGCGGTGCATAGACCATCCCTATCAGCACCTTTCTTGAGTTAAAATTGAGCTCGATGAGTAAAAATTCTGCCGAAGCGTTATATAGAGATGGAGACTGAGCAACAACCGTATACCACCACCGCCCTTACCAGTACGATCGTTTCTGAGAAGTGTGAAACCTGGAATAGAGGACAGTGTGGACGGAAGAGAGGGTTTAAGAAAAGATTCTGATATTAGACACATATGTATATTGCAACTGTTGAAGGAAGTTAGAAGTTCTTCATGGTACGCGGGGACACTCTGGGCGTTTATGTGACAGATATTCAAATTCTTTGGAAATGGTAAAAACATACCGTGTAGCTTATCACCTAGTAGGACATGTTTCGGTAAAGTAGGTGATGACAAGGCATCTTGGAAAATAACATCCGAATCCGTGCTGGAATCCATAGAGAGATATAGGTCTGAGTTGGAAGAGTCTGACATTGTTGGTATGCGAATATAATAGTATTATAAAAAAATAAAATAAAAAAATATATGTATAAATTACGATAAAATAATAAATATACTAAATGTATCTAGGTAAAATATATCATACATTACAATTGTCTATCTACTGCCGGCAAACTGGTTTACAAAAAAAATATATATAAAACGATAATTAGAATATAAAACAAGTTAATAAGAGTGATTAGGTATATTATGAAAAAGAAAAAAAATATCTTAATAATAACATAAGCACTCTGAAAAGCTATTACAGCACTTCCGAAATACCCCAGTTCATTACCGTTTAAAAAAAAAAGAAAAAAGAAATTGGCAGGAATAAATAACAGAACTAAAAGCCAAATAAAAGAAAATAATAATAATAACTAAATGAATAAGATATCTAATTTGCTTTGTTCTACTTTTCTTTTTAAATTCACAGAATTTATTTGTTTCTAAAACTGCGCGTCAAAATAACGATTACTATACAATTTTGAAATGGCTGCCAGCTATGACATAAAAAGCATGAGCGATATTAAACATTTGGTTAAATCAGCAATAAAAGCAGATACAACACTAAAAATAATCTATCAGTAAGTGCCTAAATAAAGTTATATGATGGGTAAGTGCAACGGGTGCATTTAAGGACCTCAAACATCACTTTTTTAGTCTTCGTGCAGATCGGTACTTAGGTTCAGCCAAATTTTGTACTGGAGCAGTAGCAGAGTACTTACAGATAAGCTCCCTTAGCTGTGTCATAGACGATACCCTTTGCTTGCTGTCATCAGGCAGTTTTATATAGATGTTGCCATCCTGGGACCAGCATTTATGCACCCCAAAAGCATTCCTGGCTTCAACTAAGAGATTTCTTCTATGCTGTGTCAAAAATTCAGCAATTGAAATATCCGACCCCTTTAAAACCTTTTTTGTTTTCCAGATTTCACTGCGAGTACTGTAATCTCGAAACTTGACCAGTATTGAGCGAGGTGGTTGCTCTGGTTTGTCTCCCGCTCTTCCCAGCCTGTAGCAGAACTCAATGTCCACACTATTCATCTTAACCGTATCCATGATTTTTAACAGTGTGGAGCATATTTTGTCGGGCACCTTCTCACCTACAGTCTCCGGGATACCTCGAAAGATCAAAAACTTGCGACGACTACGATTTTCCTGATCATCCACTGCGCTGGCCACCGTAGTAATTTGTTCCCGGAGGTTACTAATGGCTTGCAACATTAATGACTGTAAGTTTTGAAAATCTGTACTTAGCTGCTCAAGGGTTGTTGGAATGGAATTTCCTGTTGAAACATCCTTAAGGCGTTTACCAAAATCCTTCATACATGCATCCAACTTCTGTTCCAGACTTGCTATTGCTAAGAGGGGCTCACTGCCTATATTTTGTGACCTTGTAGGAGCCATTTATATTTAAAATAAAAATAAGAAAAGATGATAATGCCAACAGTGTAAACAACTGCAATCAGCTGTTAATTCATAACCTCCAAATTTGTGTAGGTTAATAAAAATTACAATAAATATTCTTGAATTTTAACTTATATCCTTTTGAATTTCACTCCTTATATATATTATCATATTACAACACGATTCATATATAATTTATATTATTTTAGAGGAAATAACAAAAAATCGTGTTTTCTTATCAACAACTACCCGCGAAAAAAAAAAAAAAAAAACCAGGATGAACCTGTATGAATAATATACGGAAGTGCTGTAATGCATCTTCAAAATTATTAGGTTGATGATTTTTCGATTGAATTCTTCAAAGAAACGAATAATTGATATTTATCTCTTTTCTATAAGTTGAATCGAAAAAATTATGGTACAGTTTTAATAATTTACATGATCTGTTTCAGCACTTCCGTATATTATTCATACAGGTTCTGACCATAGACAAGACGAAAACGATTCCACTGACGAAAGCGAATGTGTTAAATAAAGTTCCTTCTCACCCCGTTGGTATGATGATGATGAACTGACTTTGCTAGGTTGCACCAAAAAGAACTCTTAATTTATTATCTGATTTTTAACTTTAATCGTTACAATTACAGATAGTTCATTTTAGTGAAACTCAGCTTTACTCATCATCGTCCAGGCAAATTTACTGTGGCTAGGAACGGAACAAAAAAAATGGACAGTAGCTTCTTTTTGTTTTGCAGGGGCCCACTAAGAATGACATTTTTAAATATAAATCCCAAAGGGGTAAAACGGTAAGAAGTAAAGTCAATCGAAACTGACTTTTAAATAGCGTGCCTAGCTTTCTATTAATCCTATACTTCTTCTGTTCCCTCATCACTCACAAGTACGTTATACAACTTCAAATGATAACTGCCAAAGATAATATACAAACATACATATTATCACGAGTGCCTTACGGCGCCCGAGACCGCCTAGACGGCCTCAGGGTACCCAGCGGAGGGGTTTTTAATCCCACCTCGTCGTAGCCGATGGTATGAGTCTACACCGAACAAGTGGCTAGCTCGTCGCGATGTTCTGCGTAGACTCAATAACCCATCTATAAACAGTTTCACAAGTTGGTATAGTGAAACCGGGACCGACAACTTAACCTGCTCTCCGAGGCACAATAGTGGTGTTGTCAAACAAATGTACATACATTTTTAAATTAAAAACTCATTGGTACATACCGGGATTCGAACCAGGGACCTAAGTGTTTTTAAGTCCAAGGTCTAACCAACTCGGCCACCATGTAATAAAGATAATATACAAACAGAATTTATAGCCATAATGAATTTCAGCGAATATTGTAACCCTAGAGAGAAAACCTAACGTATGGTAACACAAAGCAACCTCAAACAATCAATTATCTGCATTAGCAATTAATAAACAAAGTGAATATTTGTTGTTCTGTACGATTGGGTCGGACCACAAACAAAAACGACCGATGTAGAGCCGAGACTATCTAACTCTATGTTATTATATATGGTTTATGGTCCGTCGGTTTACATTAAAGGATGGAATAAAGGCTGTCTTAGAAATTCGGTAAGGCTACGACAGGTTCTTTGATGATAGTTACAATAAATAATTGGATAGTTCTACGTACGAGTATGTATGTTTGTATTTTCGAGATTAACTGTTTTCTGGGTTTTAGCTTTGTTGTTTATTTATATATTTACAAGCTTTTGCCCGCAACTTCGTGTGTGTCAATAAACAACTAGAAACTTAAGCTATTGCTATTTAAGAGGAGCGTCTGATACAGATTTTCCATACAAAAAGGTATTGATCGGATTTTTATGATTTTTGGAAAATAAATCAAAAGTCCCTCATATTAAAATAATACCTTTAAAATATCAAGACAAAAAATTAAAAAAACGAAAATGTACAGGCATTATTTATTTTTTTACAAATAAAATAAGACCATTTTTTTAATAAGTCATTATAGTTTAGGGGTAGAAAACAGTTATAGGCGAAAGTCGTTGTGCTGCCTAAATTGAAGGTATAATCTCATACGTGCTCTTTCTCATATTGAGGGCCAGAGGAAGGCTTACATACATGTACTATGATAGCGTTACCGTTAGATAACTATATCTTTAATTACAACGGTTCCTGTGCCAACGTATTACTGCTATAATAGAAAGTCGCCTACGCTCCATTAATTTTATTTTATTATTAATTTTTCATTTTTAAATCAAACCAGAGTATTTACATTTATAATCCTAACACGTTTTACTTAACTACCTATAAAATATATACCACGCAATGAACATAAATTTTCGAGATATTGGTTCTTTCTTAAACCTTTTTTAGGAAAAAAATCTACGAAATTAATAAAATGATATGTGGGTGTAAATTTACGAATCTATAGGCATTATCCGACCGACTGAAAATGAACTTTATGGTACTGAAATAAAGTTCTATCTGTGGTGCGCTATTGAGAATTTGATAGCGATTGTATTATGAAATATAACTCAAAATTGGAATTATAGCGATAACGTGACTTACACGATGAATATGTTTTATTATTAGAAGTGTTGAATAGAGATCACAAATCGTAAAAATATCTGAACATTACAGTATATCCGTATATTTTATATAATGTATTTAAATGTTTTTTGTAAGAAATGTGGGCCGGCGATTTGGTTTTACGTGACCTTTATTTACAGTATGTTTACAAAAGATAGATTTAGTAATTTAAAACTTTTTAGTATTGCAGGAATAAGGATGTAATAAGCAGCTAAGGTAGACAAATTTTATAATGCTATTACAGTAGCTTTGAAAAATATGTCTACAGTATAAGCAATAGGATCGCTAATAGATTACCAACTTGTGAAACTGTTTTTAGACGGCTTGTTGAGTCTAACCAAGCACCACGAGAAACTGACCACTTGTTGGGTGTAGATCCAGAATACCACCAGCTATGACGAGGTGGGAATAAACTTCCATCGCTGGATTACCCTAAGCCCGACTAGACAACCGTTTTTATTATTTCATAAATAACTGTTTTGTTTTAGTAACAATAAAAATTCGACATAACTATCACCTATTTGTATGGGCGGTAGTAACTGGTAACAATAACAGTCGGCCTAGCGAAGTTATAGAAACTCCTTGTATTCTTATTCAGTTAAATTTTCACCGAAAGTAAATTTATTTGCAAATTTCTAGCATTTTTTTTTTTTATTGAGCCCTGTTAATATACAAATCTATACCCAAACCACTTATTATCTTATTATATATATTACTATCTAGCCGCCATCGGAAGTTTAAATAGAGTAACTATAAATTAACTAAACTAGACTGCTTTAATCTAAACCTAAAAAAAATGTACAAAAAATATATATCTAAAAAAGTTTGTGGTGGCAGAGTTAGACTTTAAACTTAAAACGTTACGGTTTTTAAGTCACGCGTTTAAACCCCGGTGTGTACCGGTGCTTTTTAAATTTATAAATGTATGTTCAATAGTTTGACAGCACCACTATAGTGCCTCACTTTACCAACTTATGAAACATATACTCATAGATGTGTTATTGATAGTTGATATTAGTCTATACACCGGTTACTGACGCCGTCTAGGCGGTCTCGTGATGGTATCATATTATTTGTTTGCGATTTTTTTATTTTATTTAGTACACTACGTTGACATCATAAGTAAATGTCTAATAGACTTTATTTTCTAAAATAGGAAACACTGGGTTTTAGGATTTAACTTATGATTTTTTTTTGTGGTATCGTATGCTTACTAAAGATATTGAAGTTACTGCTTAAAAAACTTTATTCTAACACTGAATATTTAGAACGATATTACTGCACATACGAGTAGAGGTCGCTTGTATATAAATAGGTAAAATGCAATGACGAATTTCATGAGGTGTAACTTGAACCGGGTTGGTACCCTTGGTTCAACCTTGTCATTGTGGATAGGGCTTGCGGTACATGCACATTGAGGTGAACGGTCTTAAGAGATATCGGCAGCGACTGTCTCGAAGCTGAAAATACACCAGCGTCTGACCAATAGTTGGCGGCTTGCGTTGGGGAGGAAAAACTAGTAACGTACGCGTCTATTTTAGATGGACCATCTGCCTAGTCAGCGTCTGTCCCATATTAAGCTGCTATTTGTGAGATGACGGAGATTTCACCGCTTTCTGGGCAGACTTTGAGCTGCTGCGGGGATCTGCTAGGCCCTCACGGGGTGTGCGGGTTTTCGCGACAGCGAAGAGCTTTTCCCGGCACTTCTCGCTGTCGGAGTTGGATGGTGATGGGGTCACAGTCCCAGTGCCGTTCATTCGACGCCCGGATGAGGGAACAGGTTGGCAGGGGACATGGTGCTTGTTCCTCGCCCAGCGGAGACGTGGATGGCGGATACGGGGCGATTCGTCGCGTCGAAGTCCATGTGAGGAAAGGCGTCAGTGATGTTACCGGGCGCCTTTATTCCTGGTGGAGTCTGAGGGCCTTCCTCCACTCAAGACGTTACCTGCGTCAGCGGTCTGCGCACCGGCGGGGTCGCGGACAAATGCATAAGTGTACTCGTGGCCCTGCCATTATGGCCGCAAGCCATAGTCGGTAAGAGTCAGTCCGACATAACCTATGGCTGTCGCCCCCCCCCCCCCCCCCCCCATTAATGGATTCCACGAGAAAGGCCCTCGTAAAAAAAAGTGGTTGAGTACTTGCCGTGAGGTTCGAGTCATAAAAAAATGTTTATTATGTAAAAAACTAAATTAGTAAAAAAAACTTTTTTCTTTTTGTTGTAAGCCTATTGCATAGAAGAAGAATTTAAACCAGTGCAGTAGTGAGTTGTATACCTCTTTAACCTAGCTAAATATGCTGCCTGATCAGAGTTTCAAACAAATTTGTTCCCCAGCCAGTCAGGTCATTATCTAGCCGTCACCGGAAGTTCAAACACGGTGACCATAATTTGGTTAACTACGCAAACTAATCGACGGCCGTCCTTATCCCGCCCAGCCACAGTCTGATTGTTAACAACCAGTGGTGTTTGTCTAATCCCATCATTAGGGCGAGGTATTACTTATGCAAATTTAAAATTACTTCCTGAAGATTCTAAATTTAAAATGCATGTTATTTCCTAAATAAACATTGTGTATCTCAGTCGTTGTTTGTACACAGCCTACATTACATATCGGTCGCCTCTGTGCTCTTTTGGTGGGGTGTTTGCGCGTTGTATCCAGAGGTCGTGGGTTCGATTTCCACTCATAACAAAACAATATTAGTAGCGCATAACGGTGATAATAAACATTGATAAAAATATGCATACAAACACACACACACACACATACACACCCACCCACACGAATATACACACCCTCTCTTCCAATGTATTATAGTTTATATTCATATTATTATTGTGACACTGACCAGAGAGGACAATCAGAGTCAGGGGTTATGTTTTTTTATCTTTTTATTTTTTATAATATGTAGGACAATTTACACATATTACTCTAGTCACAAACTAAGCTCTCGGCTTGTATTATGTGTACCAGAAACAACGATATAATATATATTATATTTTATATACACCCAGACCTTGACAAACTGTACAGAAAAACGTACTAATAGTTTTTTGCCATTGGTTGCCATCAAACCCACGACATCCGGATACAACGCCAAAGGCCAGTTTAGTTTCACCAGATGGAAACTAATACCTGTCATACAGGTTTTCCTAGTACGGGTATCAGGACAACATAATTGTTTGATGCAATATATATATATATATATATATTTTATTATAATATATTTGACCCCCTCCGTGGTCATTGATGGGTCACTCGGATGTCGTAGGTTTCCACCCGAGAAATAGTCTTGTACGATTTTCTGTACATTTTGCCACGGTCTGGGTGTTTATTATAATATGTATTGTGTATTGTTGCTTCTGACACATAACAGAGGCAAATTTCAATAGCGCCTAACTTGTTTCTAGAGCATACATACGTGTAAACTTGACCTACTTACATATAAAAAAAACAAGATTTTTTTTATTTTGTCCGTGATTTCGGACACATTATAAGTCTAGTAGTATAAAAATATCGCTTTATTATTACCTAGTAAGTTATTTAAAGTTTTCTAGTAGTATTTGGGGCTCATTTTTCAATCGTTAGATTTATTAAACTTGTATGAAGAATAAATAAATTTTACAGTTCTTCATACAAGTTGTCTTGTCAACTGTCGAAAACTTTAGCCCTTAGTTTTGTATTTTTAAAGTCAGTAACACAGGTATAAAAAATCTGTGGATACATAAATTAGTATTTAAAACTAAGGCGTAAATAGTTTTTAAACAACGCAGACAATGCCTGAACTATAATAACTATTAAAATTAATTCTAGCAACAATATTTACTTTGTCGCCACGATAATAAGCACGTATACAGAATTTATGGTGCGATTGCAGGTAGGGCATGTTTTGCAAGCAATTTGTGAATGAAAACAAGGTTTCTGTTTTATTTCAGCTTATTATTTTAATTAATTACTATATAGTATGCTTGTTACAAAAATAAACTGTACAATTGCATGTCATTCAGCTTTTATTACACGCATGAAATGCGATATTACCTACATATAAAATCAATTAGTCTGGGCCTCAATTCTCTTAAATTAACTTTATTTTAATCGCATAGAAATGGTATCACAATCGCCTAATTTGCCACTTTTCGTATTCTGCTAACCACTAACCAATCGATTTAATAGTTAATTTAAATTAAGAGAATTGGAGGGGGGGTATTCCGATTTTCAATTTTAAATAATAATAATAATATGTAGGACAATTTCGATATTATGTATTGATGTATTTCTCTGGTCACAAACTAAACTCTGGGCTTATACTATGTGTACCAGAAATACATATTAATATTTTTTTGGCATGAATATCGAACCCACGATCTCCTGATACGACAACGCTAAAGGCGCAACCACTAGTCAACGAAGACGTTCTGCGATTTCATAGTGCATGAAATCGCAGATTTAGAGATTTGCCGCCAGTAGGATTTTAGAATTTTGGCGCCCCTACCGACACAATTAGCGAACGGTCATGTCACTTCTGCAACCAAATTGTTTGTGTGGACCTAATATCATTCAGATATATTAATATGAATCTTTACAGATTCTGTAAGATATTAAAAAAAAATACCCCAAATTTGCCGCCCCTAAAATCTGCCGCCCTAGGCTGAGTAGGCTTACGCCACTTAAGTGTTCTAATTTTATCATTCGTGATTTTAACGTCACTAACTGACTTAACTTTTCAACAATCAAAAGGATGAGTAACGTACGATTAATCTTACATAAAAATTTAGTCACAGTTTCTGTTGTTTCTTAAAAAATGGTTGTTTGTACGCCCGGCCCACAATGTTTAATTGACTAAACTTGTACCACATCGAAAGCCTCTGTGGTCAAGTGATACGCCGTTTGCGTTGTACCGGAAAGTCGAGAGTTCGATTCCCACCCATGGCAAAAAAATATTAGTACGTTACTCTGCACAGTTTGTCATGGTCTGGGTGTTTATAAAATATATATGTATTATATCCTTGTTTCTGGTACACATAGTACAAGCCTAGTTCTTTTTTTTAATAGAGCAGGACATGTGACCCTACATCCACCTGATGGTAAATAGCAATGTAACGTCCAAGAATGTTCTCAACCAATAGTAGCAATGATGCTTGCTTCAATTGGTTGATTCCACTATGTCTGCTTGAGAAACTTATTCACGCCACGCTTAATGGACTCTGAATTAAAGGAAGAAGGTAGTTTGTTACCAGATTAATATGTAAGCCTATAACATGTCCTATATATTATTTATTATTATATTATATTTGTTAATCTTAATTGTAAAAAGTTATTTATAAAAAGGTAAACAAAAAATATAAACGATAAATAAATAACGGAATACAAACCGTCCATCTAAACTAAACAAGCCATTTTAACGAACTGAAAAGTTAATAAAAGGCCGTAATCGTTAACGTTTGCAAAATTATTTATTTAAAAAAAGAACAAGCGCCGGAAGTACATAACAGTGACGTCATAGTAACCGGAAGCGCGCGCACCGGAACCTCTCGCCTTCGAGCTGCTCCGGAACTTCATTATTTGACGAAATTTTCTGAAAATTTATTCTTTAATGAAATAAACAATGTAACTTTTAGATATTAGATGTTAATGGCTATAAATAGAATTGAAATGGCAAAAACGTTTGTTTGTATAAGGAATACTTTTACACTGCTTTTTTATGACGTATTTTATGACGACATATTTAAAAAAGTAACCCCAGCCTAGTGGTTAAGTCACTGTACAACTGATATCGAAGTTAAGCAGATGACAACAAGACCGGACCTGGGATTGATGACCTCCTTATACAACGAGGCTATACCATCTTACACACCGCAACAAACTCGCCACTTGTTAGGTACCTCCGAATACCATCGGCGAAATGAGGAAGGGTTAATTTCTCCACTGGGTGATGGTGTTTGTCATAAAAGTGTTTGAGTAATTATTATCTATATGTAATTGGTATCCTTTTTCTTATTCTCTCATATTTATTTTGATTGTATCGGTACCTACATACTGTATCTAAAAGCCGCACGTCCTCTTCAAGGCATCAGCTGAAAATCAGCGTTACAGCAATCTATTACGAACAGCTTTTACCCATTGAACCATATGTCGCAAATAATAAAAAAATGCCTTACGTATCCTTTCAAATTCAGCCTGTATGTACAGGGTAACTTTGAAAGGATGTACTTTGAGCTAATACTAGGTTCTGCTGATCAAATCGATAAACTTTTCCAATGGAACCATGTGACGCAAATGAAAAAAAATTTTGGCTTCCCCATACTATTATTGGTCATTTTAACATTACTAGTTTATATGGAAACAGCATTTTTTTTTTCATTTGCGATCCATGGTTCATGAGGAAAAATGTTCGATTTGGTCAGTAGAACCTCATATTCGCCCAGAGTACAACCTTTTAAAGCCTTGTAACCTGTTAACCAAGTTCGCCTTGTATATTATACAACCATGTATAATATACAAGGCGAATTTTTTAAGTGTGCCTTCAAGGCCAAATAAAGCGATTTTGATAAAAACTAAAGCACCATTAGATTATTCGGGAATTGAACCTGTTGATAAAAAAAAAACTCATCTGTATTATTGCACCATATATTTATAAGCGACACTATCAGCTGGTTCAACAATACGCGTAGAGATTTTTTTTTTTTAAATCAACCGGTTTGGTTCTGTTTTTATTAAAATCTGCCCTGAGGCTCCTTTGAGCATTTTTGCTATTCCATGTAGTTTATGATTTACCTTGAAGGCACACTTGAAAATTTTATTCTGTACATATATATATATATATATATGTACAGAATAAAATTTTCAAGTGTATATATATATATATATATATATGTATATAGATTTACTTGAGATTATATAATACATCTCTCAGCTGATTAAAATCATACAATCGTCCATCAGAAACGGTTGTTTATTTTTAAAATAAAAAATATTCATTATAGTGTAATTAATTTAAAGGAGCTTCATTTCCTTATTATGGAGGTTGATGAGTAGCAGTAACACTATTTGATAAAAATCTATAAATTATTCTTGAGGAATTTAAGGCAGCCTGTTATTGCATGATATATATATTTAATGTTATTACTTATTTCTCCACAGTATCTTTTTAGGGCATACTTTTTACAACATTTTTTTATATTTTTTTTATTGGACACCATTTATACAACAATGTATTAATCGACCCCATTGTAATTCTGCTTACCATCAAGTAGAAACAAAGTCACATACCGTGCTCCGAAAAAAAAAACATTCGACGACGCGACGTTTTTAACTTTAATCGTTACAATTACTTTAACGGATACTTTGTTGCAACTCAGCCTAAGAACCTGTGGATAAGCTTGTATCTTTGAAGAAATTAGTAAAAAAAAATATTAAACTTACAGATTCAGCTAACCAAAGTAAAAAATCTAAACGAAACCTAATGTACCGTTACTCTCAATCATTGCTTCAATTTAACCCCACTGGATTGACGTCTTAGTGATAAGATGAACTCTACCACAAAATCACTTACATCCGTCTCGTTTCATCCTTAAATTCACTTTTCGATGTCACCTAGTTATTATGTCCTACATTTATCAATCATGAATGAGTGATAAAGTGTCTAGATTCTTATTTCATTATTATTACACGCATATTAGATATTTTACCCATATAGATGCAAAAACCGTCAAATGACCTATTATGTTTCGGTTTTAGTCTGTGGATTCACCGGTTTTCAGGAGCATCGAGTCTTTTCGAGGTGGTAGTCTCCTTTCAGGGTGCGGTTACGAAATGGGTGGTTTAATTGACGATAAGTCTCGCTGCTTCATTTTCTAATTATGGACATTGATGAGTAGTTTTACACTATTTGATAAAAATCCGGAAATTATTATAGAGGAATTTAAGGCAGTCTGTTATTGCATGATATATATTTTTAATGTTCTTTACAGTATCTTTTTGGGTATAACTTTATAGGTAACAACATTTTTTTATATATTTATTATTAGACCACGGCATGCATCATTTAGCCGGCATAGTGGTAGCGTTCAATGTAGTTTAAGAACAATTATTGATAAACCACATTCATGGACTTTGTAAGTCTGCTCACCACCAGGTTGATACAAAGTCACATGCCGTGCCCCAATAATAAAAAAAACGCAAATTCCTGTGCCTTTTATGTATTATACACAAAAACCGTCACCGGGCACGCGTTATGTCGATGCAGTAGTATCCTCAAAACCGGTGAACCCACAGTCTAAAACCGAAATTTGGCTAAAGGTTAAAGGTTATTCATAAAGCTATATATTACCAAATTGTCAAAAATATTATATAACAATATTTTAACGACTTTAAATAAACCTATTAAAAAATATAACCATCCAGGTAATGTAGGTTGAAAATTTTATAACTTTTCATTAAGTGGTAACCAACCTGTTAATGGTTCTCTTATAACGTCTTGGGTACTCGTGTTTCATTTTTACAACATAGAGAAAGCTTTTGCCATTTCCTTTAATACCTGAGAAAATTAATAGTCCTAAGAAGGTTGTTGAAGGTCTTGAATTCAGCTTTTTCAGGATATATTTATACCTAATACATGGTATACTAAACCATATACAATCCCTTATATATGGTGATCAGAGATGGATACCCTCGGTGCAATTTTTTCCTGGTATAGCAAAGTCTCACATATACTATTTGGACACTCTCGGCGCCATTTTACTCTGATATAGTGGAGTCTCACCTATACTATTTGGAAACCCTCGGTGCCATTTTTCTCTGATTTACCAGAGTCTCACCGATACTATTTGGACACCCTCGGCGCCTTCGTGTGTATTTATTATAAAAACAAATATGTTTGCCACGGTTACCATGCCTTGCCATAACAGTAAGTTGTCTACGTCCCATAATTTAATTTAAATATAAATTTATGTACATAATTTTGGTCAATAGTAAGTATTTTCCTACAAATTACTGCAGTTGTGCAAAAGTTAACAAAAAAAATATCTTTATACGAAAACAAATCTCATAAAATTAATATAAACAGCCGGTATTTCTAAACTCCCTGTAAGTATATCAAAATATAATAGCCTAATAGCTATTCAACTAAGAAAACGTTTAAAAATCGGTCCAGTAGTTATTAAGTAATACGCGAAAAAATCAACAGACAGACACAAATTCTAAAAATGATAGATTATTATTTAAAACGTAGTCTATATAATAAAAAATATGAGTTTACCCCTATATATATAGGTGTTACCCCTAAAGTACCACTATGAAAAAAATCATGCCGATCGCTTGCTCTGTGAAAGACAACAAAAAAAAACATCCCTCGCGAACGATTTTTCCGGGATAAAAAGGATTCCAGACTATAATCTATTTCTGTGACAAATTTCATCGAAATCAGTTCAGTCGTTCTGGCATAATTGAATAACAAACATCCATACACACTTTCGCATTTAAGTAGTAAGATTTCAATGAACAGAAAGTTATAGTTTTTTTACTACATATTCTTGAGATAGCAAGAAGATATGTAACCCATATCTGGTCAGGTGGGCGATTCTCGCGCTTTCGACATTCATCTCGATTCGAGATTTTTTAAAATATCGAACATTAAACGAAATAAATAATAAATATTAATTAATAAATAATAAATATACAAATATTGAACGAAAAATGACATATTTAGTCATTTTTCGTTCGAAATCTCGAATCGAGATGAATGTCGAAAGCGCGAGAATTGCCCACCAGTTCCAACATTAGGATCTATTTATTATAGTAGAGCCTTTTATGTCAGTGATTTTTTGTTTTTTATTCATGCTTCTAAAAGAGATTAACATAACCACTGCGTTACTGCCCATACAGATACAAAAACCGTCAGGTGACCTAGTCCTATTTCGGTTTTAGTCTATGGGTTCACCTGTAGAAGACTACTGCATCGATCTTGTCAAAGTGATAGTCCCCTTCAGGAAGCAGTTACGAATCAGCAGTTGATTTGACGAAGAAGCAGCAAAGATATAACCTCATTTCATAACTGAGTTAATTACCTGGCATAGTGTTTCCCCCAATTTTAAAAACCCCTTTATAGAGGGCATCAACTCAAAAGGAAGCAACTGTCCAAATTTAATATTCCTAGCATCAGTAGTGTTGGCTAAGCGACGATGTTTAAGTTAGTCACAAGTTATTTTTGCCATCTTTATATTCCATTAATACCTTATTATAATTATCTAAAGTTGTAGTAATTAATGAACTAAAAGGTTCGGTAATGCTAGCCAAATTATTTAAGTTATGATTAAATTTTAGAGTAACCAAGTAACAAGCGATACCCTGTGGTAACACAAATAAGCTGGCGGTAAAACTTGTCTCGTCTTATTATAATATATATACCTTACTTTAGAATTACTTTCAAACTCTTACTGTAATAGAATCAGGAGTTCTACTCGGTTTTCAGGTAGATAGATCTAGTAAGAATATGAAATCAAGGCAGTGAGCTAGCCACTTGTTCGGTGTAGACTCGTGCCATCGGCTACGACAAGGTGGGATTAAAAACCCCTCCGCTGGGTATCCTGGGGCCGTCTAGGCGGTCTCGGGCGCCGTAAGGCACCCGTGATAATATGTATGTATGTAGTAAAGTAGTAAAAAAAAGCGGCCCCAGCCTAGTGGTTAAGTCACTGCGCAAATGATAACAAGGCTAAGCAGATGACAACAAGGCCGGCCTGGGATAGGTGACCGCTTTATACAATGAGGCTATTTCATCATAAACACCGCAACAAGCTCGCCACTTGTTAGGTGTTGCCTCCGAATACCATCGGCGAAATGTTGGTTAATCCCTCCGCTGGGTACCCTGAGGCCGTTTAAACGGTTCTCATTATTATTTATTTATAGTAGAAAAGTTCTTTCGTGTAAGTATGTGTAGTGGTTGCGTTGTATCTGAAGATTGTGAAGCACTCAAATCTATTTCTTTTTTCTGTACAGTGTGCCATGGTCTGGGTTTTTTTTTGTTTATAGGAGCACTGGGGTGCGATTTTTGAATGTCACCGATGAATTTGATATCACTAGTGAGAAAAATATCACCGATGAGTAGGAAATCACGATTATCAAATGTCCTATTTTTGAAAGTCAAATTTGTCAAATAATTTCTCATTAACAAAAGCTACTTGCGTTTCGTTTCAATAAGAAAACATTGTTTGTCATTCTTGTTTCTCATAATAATTGAGATGTCTATGCTAAAACATAAAAACTCAATGGTGGAACGGAACTTAACATACATTATTTGTGATGATTATTATCTGTCATCGGTGACTTTATTTACGAGTGGTAGGAGGCACTCGTATTGATATCATAGGTATTTGATATTTTAGTCACCCGATGAGATTAAAAAATACGAACTTTGGAAATCGATGGCTTTTTTGACATTTCAGGGATATTTAGTCATCCACTGATATTCAAAAATCGCACCGTTGATTGTAAGCAAACCAAAAGGCTCATGACTAAGGTCGATCAATACGTCGGTGTTTAACAGCATTGGTCGCTCCCACTATGTCGGGTGCAGTTGCGAAATTAGCTGCGACAAAGACGAATTTGCGTTGAGCGGTTGCGGTATGAGTTCATATTATCTCAACTGTTGGTACATATCATCACAGGTATGCCTTACTGCGCCCGAGACCGCCTAGACGGCCCCAGGGTACCCAGCAGAGGAGTTTTAATCCCACCTCGTCATAGCCGATGGTATGAGTCTACACCGAAAAAGTGTCTAGCCCGTCGCGATGTTTTGAATAGACTCAATAACCCATCTATAAACAGTTTCACAGGTTGGTATAGTGAAGCCGGGACCGACAGCTTAACGTGCTCTCCGAGGCACTATAGTGGTGTTGTCAAACAAATGTTCATATATATTTTTTAATTAAAAACAAACTGTTGGTTGTTGGTTAACACTTATCATTGATTATTATTACTCGTACAATAATAATCAATCTATCAAGCGCCCTGCTAATTATCATTGATACATTTCATTAAAGTTCCATAAACGAAAGGTTATTTACGTAAGTCATAAACTCAACACCTTTACCGCCTTCAAGAACTTTAAAAAGGAAAATATTTTTCAGAACTACCTGATATAGACAACAACGCTGAACAATGCGGCAGCCTGACCCCTGTAAACAAGAAACCTGTCAGATTAGCCGTTCACAACGGCAAGATTGTAAATCTTTATGGTTCTGTAACTAAACTGGGTAGATAAACTTGTAACATTGTTAGGTAGATTATGATGCTGTCGTGATATATTTTTTGGTATATTTTTGTATTTTTTTTTTGTACATTTTGTGTTTACTTGGATGTTTTATTTAAACTTTATTACACTAATAAATGTACAGATGCGGCCTATATTACATTATATGTTTAAGTATAGTAAGAATAAATTTCTAAGTACAATTTGTTATCATGGGCTTACGACAAAAATATAAATTGTATTTTAACAAAAAACAAAAATATAGTATAAAATATATAATTTTTGGTTTTTTAATTAAAAAATAACTAATAGTAAATTGTTTATATATAATTAATAACTAATAGTAAATCATATGCCTTTATTGACAATACTGTTTTTGGTAAAAAGAGGAGAGTGAGAATCGAAACTGCGATCTCTAAATAAAACGCCAAAACCGGCCACAGAGCCTGTAAAATTTGTAATGCGGCCACGGAGCCTGTAAAAATTTAATTAATTAAGAATGTATATAAAATATTTCCTAACATTCCCGAAGGCACCAAAGAACTTTCAATAGAGTAATTTTCTCCAACCAAACCCTGGCCTGCAAAGCTAATCCCATATTTTTCAAAAGCCAAAGAAATTTATCTTGAAAATACAGCTTTGATGCAACTTTGAGGAACGCGAGATGAATGTTTCAAAGGTAAGCAAACTGCACGAAAGTAATCGAACCTCTCTGAGGGATAGATACAAAAACTGTATGTACAAAATTTTCGAAACTATTTTTACATTGATTATTTTTTGTAAAAAAACTAAAATTTCCCAGCTTCTGACAAAAATATTTTTTCCCGTAAATTTTGTTTTTATATTATTTAATAAAAAAAATTAGTTTCAGAGATGTACTTATTATTTATTAATGAAAAAAATGTTTATACCTATAATGTGTTATTAGACGATAAAACAGGGAAAATCAAATCAAGTTTTTTTTTTGTCGAAGACCCATATCGCATTTTTTTTAATAACTTATCAAAAGCTTAAAGTTAATAATTGTTTTTTTTTTTTAATGGTGAGATGGTAGGCCTCTATAACTTCGCTAGGCCGACCGACCGGTCTCGTTACAAATGCAAGAACCGTCAAGTGACCTAGTCATTTTGGTTTTAGTGTTGGGTTCATAAATTTTCTGGAGACTACTGCATGGTTTGCTTATAGTAATCTCCTTTCAGGGTGCCGTTACTAAACGGGCGGTTGATTTGTCGATAAAGTTGCGAGCTTATTATTAAAATAGACTCGTAATTCAAATTCGATTTTGTTGCCGCCCATTTCGTAACCGCATCGATTACCCAGCATAGTGGGAGCGATCAATATTCTTAAACAATAATGTATTGATCGACCCCATTCATGGACTTTGTAGGTATGCTTAACACCAGGTAGTCACATGCTGTGCTCCTATAAAAAAAAACTAAAATCTGTGTTGTTAATCTTCCAGGATGCGTTTACGAAATGGCCAGTTAATTCAACGATAAATCAGCAAGGATATGACAGTAGACCCGTAATGCAAAATCATCTCGTTCACCGCCCATTTCGTAACAACATAATTTTGCAGGCATAGTGGGAACGACTAATTCTGTTAAACAACAATGTATTAATGGACTTCATACATGGACCTTGTAGGTCTGTTTACCATCAGTCACATGTTCGACGTGCTCCTATAAATAAAAAACCCTATTCTACATCTTCATTATTTCCAATTTAGACTTAAATATCTCAAATAATTTAAGAAAAAAAAACTACCTAAACATTGTATTTCCATTAAAGTGTAACAATAACAAAGACAATCACAATTTATTTTCTCAAATAAAATAACCACAACTTTATAAACTTTTAGATTGATATCGCTTTAAAATCTTACAGTTTCAGTGGAATTCCTTTGCGAGTCCCTCGGCATTGTGTCTACAAAGTTTTTCTTGTCTTGTAATGGTTATCTCTTAAACCCGCCTCGTAATGAAACTACTCTAGCTGAATGTCAGCACAGACGCTGTGAGCAGGCTTTGTGGTAACACTCATTTATTTCTAACAGATTAGACCTATTAGGAATTGAGACATAATTGGTACAAAAGTTAATTGAAGTAGCCGAGCTTACGAGTCTTTTTAAGCTACTCTGATGCGTTTAGAATTGTTTTAGAATATATGTTAGAAATATTTTAATTAAATCAATACCAATTGGAAAATAACAATATAAATAAATACTGAACTAAAAAGCATAAACGTGATATTATTTTTATCGCACCGAGACAGGCCTTTTTTTCGATAACCAATTTATTTTCTTGTCTTTTAAATTTTTATTCCTCTAACCCGTCTCGTAATGAAACTACTCAAGCTAAACGTTAGGACGCTGAAGAAAGACTTTGTGGTAAAACTCATTTATTTCTATCAGATTAGACCTATTAAGAATTGAGATATAATTGGTACAAAATTTAATTGAAGTAGCCGAGCTTATGACTCTTTTTAACCTACGCTGATGCGTTTAGAATTGTTTTAGAATATGATATATTATGTTAGAAATCTTTTAATTAAATCAAAACCAGTTGAAAAATAATACCGTACTCGTATACTGAGTTAAAAAGTACTATAAACATACTATTATTATTACTGCAACGAGATTTTTAGCTGAACGTCAGACAGACGCTGTGAGAAGACTCATTTATCTCTAACAGATTAGACCTATTAGGAATTGAGACATAGTTGGTTTAAAAGCTAATTAAAGTAGCCAAGCTTACGAGTCTTTTTAATCCTAAGCTGAACCGAAAAGTAGTGTTTAGAATGATTTCTAGAATGTATATGAAAATAAGTTTGTATCTAAATTATTAGATTTAAATTAGTTTAAAACTTCAAACCCTGGTGTACGAATGAGTTTTTTATTTAAATATGTACCTATATAAATATATTTGTTTGGCAACATTACTAAAGTGCTTCGGAGAGTTAATAAAACTATTTTATATCGAATAGATTAGACCTATCTGGAATTGAGATATAGTTGGACAAAAGTTAATTGAAGTAGTGTTTTTAAAGAGTTTAGAATGTTTTTTAAAATGTATTTAGGAATAAGTTAAATCAAAACGAATGTCAATTAGTTCAACCCTAGTATGTACACATAATAATGATTTTCATTAAAAAAAAAATGTAAAAAAAGCAGTTGTATTACAGGAACAATTTAATTTATTATCAAAGAAAAGGTCTACCTTCTTATTAAATATATGAAGAAACAAAAAACAGTTTTTTGAAGACTTATTAAAGCATGCGAAACCGCGGGTAACAGTTAGTATTCTATATTATATTAACAGTGTAAAAATTAGGTTATGCATGCACCCATTGTGTCTTGCACAATACAACACAACACGACCTACATAAATACAGCTATTCAACATTTTATGTTGAGAAATGCGTGAAGTTTTAAACTACTATTTTAAATCATTCTTATTCTGAATTTAAATTAGAGCAATGGTGGTATTTGTGTTAAAAATGTTCAAGTAATACCTACATTGTTTGGACATTTTTATTATATTGGAGAACGGCATGACTTTGTATCTACCTGATGGTAAGCACACCTACAAAGTCCATGAATGGGTCGAACAATACATTATTGTTTAATAGCCTGAATTGCCCCACTATGCCGGCTAAATGATGCAGACGAAATAGGCGGCGTCAAAGACGAATTTTCATTACTTATCTTCGCTGCTTTATCGTCATATCAACTGCCCGTTTAGTAACCGCACCCTGAAGAAGGAGACTACCACTTCGACCAGAAATTTTTACAGTAATCTCCTGAAAACCGGTGAACCCACAGACAAAAACCGAAGCATGACTAGGTCACTTGACGGTTTCTCCGATCTGTGGTTTACCGTACTTTAAGACGACATTATATACATAACAAGTCAACACGTAAGTATATATATATATTTTAAGGTCTCTGCAGTCATGTTGACGCCCATACAAACTTACTTCTAATATTACAACTTGGCTGTTAGTAAATTTTTATGTTGGTAATTGTACGTAATTTTTTTTTTTATTGTAATAAATACTTTTGTATTAATAATAATATTAAAAAGGGCTTATTTATTATTGATTTAAAAAATATATATCCATAACAAAATTAAATATAATTTTAATTCTGCGAACGAAAAACATTAGTAAAAAAATACTGGAAGCTTTGAAAATGAGCTTTCGCATATTTTTGTATGGAAAACGCTTCACGATCAGACGAACGCAAATGGAGTGTACAGACATTACATTGGAAAATTTAGAAAATTAGTTTTTACGGTCAATAGGAGACGGTTTAACAGTATACTATTTTTTTTTGTTATGCTTAATTATCAGAAAGGAAAATAACGATACGTGATATTTAATGATTGGATCCCAAAGTACCCAACTTGAGTAAGTCACTCCTCAACAAATTAGCTGTTTAGTTAAGCAGCATACGAGTGTTGGTGTTAAAATTTTACAATAAATCTATTAACGGTTTAATTTGCTTTAATCGATACTACCATATTGTATTTAGTCTGTGGATACTACTCTATTTTAAGTGAGATCCAATTTTATAAGCACTTAATTGACTTTGGCACCACTAACGCTAAATTACAACTTATTATTGGAATTTAAATCCTATTAAAAAAACTAAAGTAGTATTACCTATTAATCAGTATCTAGAATTTATAATTTATATTTATTATTAACTTTGTTTATTAAAATTATTTCTATGAATTCACGAGTGACCAGTGATATTGTTACAATAAGTTCAGTGAAAAAAAACACTTTTTTTTTTTTTTCATGCGCCTAAATTAAAATATTTCCTAATTTCACCATAATGTGGAAGTCAAATTGCATATTATTATTATTATTTTAAATAATTCTAATGTCGCTTAGACTTTGCTATGATTCTTTATGAATTTATTAAGGTATGTTTCATAACTATACGTATAAAATAAAAGCCCAAAAAAAATTGGTATTGTTTACCTAAAATCCAAAACAAAAAAATATGATTTACTTAATTTAGTTTGAATGAAGTTATAATACACGATAACGTTAATAACAAAACAATGTCATCCCTCGTGACTGATAAGATACGAGCATCACGTGGCTCTTATCTCGAATGGACAAAAACAAAACATGGAAAAAGACTTACCAGCGTCCCATTCCCGTACAGGCTGTCGTAGCATTCTGCTTTAGACATCACGTGCCGAAGTTTGTACGGCTTCTTCAGAGGCGGCACACTGTGCTTAGGGGAGGCATTCGGCGCTGCCCCAACATGGTTACCATGACTCTTGTTCTCCTTCACATGCTTGTTGTTACTCAAATTATTCTTCGTAAAGTTCCCAAGTTGCTCAAACATATTCGTAAGATGTTGCGACATCATTTTCATATACAATCCTTAGTTTAGTAACTGCACTATACTCTCTACCGTATCTCAGACCCTCGCCGCATGACTCTTCACACGAATTCCATTTATTTCACAGCCAATGTCAGCACTCATCAAAAACGATTCGATTTCTACAGAAATTCATGTCTTTGTCAAATAAAATTAGAAACACAAGAATGAAAAGCTGGGAATGAAGTTTCGATGCTTTCATCGGACAGAATGGCGTCGATTTTCGATTGGCATAATAAAGAAGAATATATAAGAAATGAATTTTCATGAAATGAAAGCAGTGTAAGTAATACAATGAGGTTTCCAAGATGAGAGACTTGCAAGATACTGTCAGATAGATCCGGCACAAGTTTTGCCGTAAGCGACTTGGCAATGTCATCTCTTGGAGTTTGTCGCTTACTTGTTGAGTTGTCTTTTGTTTTACCTCGGTCTAACTTCACCTTTACTTAAGTTGTTCGTGGCCAAGACGGCCTGGTTCACGTTACATTGAGAATATTATATCTAAACTATTAGGCGCTGAAGGAAAAGTTTTGTCTATTTGTGTTTAACTTTTCTTTGAGCTACTTTTGTTTTAAAGGAAAGTTTTTCAGAATTCTACAGTGTACAATGGATGTTAAGGTTAGCAAACTAGTAAACAGATTTTTATGTAATAGACGCATATTTTCAAGAGGAAACTATTTAAAATAGTAATACATCTTACGCGCGTAAAGTCTATAAATAAATAATAAATATGTTTTTATATATTTAAAGTTTATACAAATTATGTATGTAGTAGATTCAGAAGTTTTTTTTATTATAAGGCTTTGGGCCATTACAGCCTCCGTAGACTAGTGGTTGCGCCTTTGGCGTTGTGTCCGGAGGTCGTGGGTTCGACCCATGGCAAAAAAAAAAAGTAGGTACGTTTATTATGTACAGTTTGTCATGGTCTGGGTGTTTATAAAATATAATATGTCTTATAACGTTGCATCTGGTACACATGGTACAAGTCTAGAGCTTAGTTTGTGACCAGAGCAATATGTGTAAATTGTCCTACATATTATTATTATTAAAATTTGTCGAGATTTTTAGAAGAATTGTTTGTAACTACTACTAAACAAAGGTTTAGTAGTAGTTACAAACAATAATACAACTTATGTAAGTTGTAAACGTTTCAAATTCATTAAACGCAAAGCCTACTGTGCGTCTAATGAATAACCTATTGATATGGTTGAAAAACGATGGTTTTTATCTCCTTGGATTGTTGGCGAGGTTGCCACTTGTTTGGTGTGGAGACAAAATACACAATTAATATGTTCACTTATACAAAAAAAAACTTTTTTTTTGCCCGATAATTTATTTTAAAAAAATGTTTGTCAAATTGTCTAAAACATAAGTTCTCTTTTTAAAATATGAAAATAACACTCAAGGACCATGATTAAGGATTCACGACGCCACCGAGCCTAAAATAAACAATAGACATCAGTTACCGAAGTTGCAACAAAGACTGCTTTAAGATTGAATTCCGACTTTATCTCCGGAAAGTTTGGTGAACTGAACATTCTTTTACCGGCCTTCGTTACAACGGAAAAAATAATTTTAGAACATTTTTAATTATTCGAATTCTTGACAAAGTATATTGGGAATCAGAGAAAAATATTAGGCGTTAAATTGTTTCTTATCACGAAATAGGATATAAATATAAATTTTAACCATCAGTTACGACAAGGTGTATATAAAACCCTACTGTTTAGTACCCTGAGGCTGTCTAGGCGTACTATATACGTAATGGTACAAACTCGTACTATAGAATAGACATTGCCAGTTTTCTTTTTCCTAAAATCAACATTTATCAATTTAAATGCTGTTAATATTGCTGTACTAAAACTTACATGGAATTTCGAAAAATCAACATCCATTGAAAATCTAACTAAGAATAAACATATTCAGGCATACCGTCCGTCATCCGTTCGCAAATAAACTTTTTGATTTATCGCTGAAAATAAACAAATTCGTTGCAGCATTCGTTCGGACACGTGGGCAGGCTTCACAGTCGGGTTTTATGACGGCATGTAACATATTATATGATAGGTATGTACGGTCCCTGAAGCCTGACAAAACGTGTCTTTCAGGACTACGTGATCAGGCACTTGCCGCTTTATTTTCAGGAAAAAATAAATCCATGTTCACCTTTTACTGTAGCAGAAAAAGTTGATTATGTGTATTCAGAAGTATTTGTCGTAAAAATTTTGTTTCGTGTTAATTTTGAAAGATTTTTTTTTCTTACAACTATTTCTTTTTTCTCAACTTAACATTTTGTTCTTCATTAATATTTCTTTTTTTACTGTGTGCGAATTTATTTATTTATTTATGTATGTCTATATATATCTACTCATTATGTATATCTATTATTGTCTATGTATTATTATTTATTTATGTTTATGCATACTATTAAATATTATGTATTCTTATATTCCACGTAATAATTTATTTATATATAGGTACTCGTATTATATGTTTTGCATTAATTAGCACTCTGCCTGTTTTTGGTCATGCTCCCAAAGGTTAGCTGGTAGATAATGCTTAAGGCATTAAGCTAGGCGAGCTTGTACAATAGTATTAAGCTTTTGTGCAATAAAGAATTTTTCATTAATTCATTATCGTAAATGCCAATAGGTATGGTATATTCAAAACTCTACCTTTTCTAAATAATGCTACACTAAATTAGGCACTGTGAGAAATTTTTGTTACTTTTTTTAGCAAAAAATAGATTAAGTTATTATTAAGTTAGTTTTATTTTATCATGGAGAGTGCTCTGAAGAACTTTTTCATCTCATTCCTCCTTCTTCTTTCCGATATAGGACTTCACGAGCGGGTTACTCAACAACGCGTTCAACTCGCATTAAAAAATTTGGTGATTCGTATATCTGTCACACTATTAAAATGTGGAATGCTCTACCTGCTCGCGATTTTCCTTCTTCCTATAATCTCGAGTCCTTTAAACGAAGCGTGTATAGGCATCTTAAGCCGGCATAATAGGTGCAATCAACGGTTACGTAGATCGTAATTGTTGGTTGCATTTGTTCTTGGACCTTCATACTGCTTTCCATCAGGTAGATGTGAGGTCACATGCCGAGCTCTCATAAAAAAAAAAAAAGTTCCGTCAATCTTCGCTTTGGTGGAAAATATTCTGCATTTTACGTCGAAATCACATGAAATCCACAATATAATATAAATATTTTTTTAGTAATAGGTTAAACTTTAATATAATAATATGAAGTACATTACACATATATTGCCCTGGTCAGATCAGGTTTTTCTAACTTATGTCAGGGTCTTTTTTACTAAATATGATGTATTAATGTTGTATTGACAGCTCTTTAAAAACAATCTAAATAAATTACCATTATGGTACCATTATTTTTATTTAATAAAAATAATAATGGTACCATCACCGGTGCCTTTTTGTCATTTTACAGAGAATATGTAATTGTTCTTTATTTTTTAACTTAATATCACTGAAAACAATGTTAAGATGTTATTTGACGTTCGAATTCGCGAATACATTTTCTGAGGCTCACCATCGGTTTGCGCATTGTAGCAACGTAACGTATTTGTATACGCATACGTAAGCAACAACCAATAGGATCGCTTTATTTAATCCCGTTACCAAAAATAAAGCGGCCCTATTGGTTGTTGCTCACATATACGTTATGTTTCTACAATGCGCAAACCCATGGTAGAGCCTCTGTGCTCTTAAGCAGAATGTCCAAGAGGTGCTTACGATAGCAAGATCAACCAGATTTTATCATTGGATTTCAGAATAGAATAGAAAATTATTTATTCAATAAAATACAATATTTATATATATATATATATATATAACAATCTTAAACTAACATTAGGATATTTTTATATTATAGAACGCATTAAATATATTAAAAAATTGTACATTTATTGAAATGGTTACACCCTCAGCTTGTGCGTGGATACTTTGCAGTATGACACGCTAATATATTAATTTTATTATTATATAATGAAATACATACATTATATAAATAATAATTTATTTATATAATGTATTTTAGTGATTCCTAAAGCCTGTGTCATAAACGTGACAATTATAATTTAACAATAACAATTTCTAATACTAGAGCGGCGGCATTTTTTTCTCAAAAAGTAAGCTTAACTATACAGAGAGGAAATGCCGCCAGTGTCCTGGGCACTATGCCGCACGGCACAAATTTAGATTCTATTTTCATTTTATAGGGTTTAATTTATATAGGTTTAATAGGCGATTTTATTTTGTTATGTTATAGTTTTAGTTTATATTTTCTTTGTAAGTTGTTAAAAAATACTAAACTCAATATATTAAATTAAACTACGCAATTTCTATTTTTTTTAATTTATCATGACAAATTACAATTGTCACTTTAACAAAATAGGTCCCAGGTTAAAATGGCACAATTGTAATTTTTCACAATTATTTTTAGGTATTTTTTTAGTAGGTACCTTAATAACTAAACTAAAATTGTCATGCCCTTTTCCCACGGGGATAGGCAGAGACAAAAGAGCTCCACCTACAACGATCCTGGCACAAGTTTCTCGCTTCCTTCACATCCACCACTGCAGATCCCAGCTTTTTTGAGAATGTCCCCGATTTGGTCATGGAACATTCTTCTGGGTTGTCTTCGCCTTATCCTTTCATTCTCCTATAATTTATAAATCTCTTTCGTAAATCTTTTTTCATTCATCCTCTCAATGTGCCCAAACCACCGTAACACTCTTTTCTCAATTCTTGTCACTACATCGTCTTTGAAATCACAGATTTCATGCACAATTGTATTCGTCACTCTATCCGCAGTTGTTACTCCACAAGCACTCCTTAATGACCGCATTTCTACTGCATTAATCCTACTTAATAAATACATATAAAAAAGATAAGAACCTATCTACATGTCAAAAAAAGGTTTTTTAATATTCAAATATATCGAGTGAAATAATTTAATTTGCAATTCAGACGAGACGGGATAAAAAAAGACTTGTCGTTTGACGCTCGACACCGCTGTAAAGCTTTTGTGGTTTAATTGATTAATTTATTTATGACAAGAAGGATGCTTTGCTATAAATAATCATAATTTATGATAAAATTAGTCATATTATCTGTTTGGGAGGAGGTATTCTCTTACCAGAATTAGGTTACGTTGACCTGAAAGCGTGTAAGTAAGATCGATGGAATTTGAACCAAGGCTTAAATTTTAAGAGATCATACCTTGATGTCCACCATACCACTAATGAAAAGGTAACCTCGGTTGTAAAAAAAACTGTTTTTACTGCTTTTAATTCTGATTTTTATATAACTATCAAAAGTATTTAATGGGTCAACTCATATTTGGTGGATCAAGGTTTAAAAACGCTTTATATAAATTTTCGTACAAAATATATTTTTTTTAATTATAAAAACGACTTTTATATTGAATAAATGTTGCTTTGGTTGCCGCAATATATTTTTTTACACTGTGTAGTAACAGTGTAAAAAAACAGAATTAAAAGCAGTAAAAACAGTTTTTTTTAATAATGCACTTTTCTAGCTATAAAGTAATATGTGTGTATATTACACGTTAATTACAATATTAAGTTTGCAAAAATCTTCTCGAAAAGATAATATATATATATATATATATATATATATATATATATATATATATATATATATATATATATATATATATAGTTTTAATAATATCTACAAGTATTATCTCTATACAAAACTCAATATATATAAACTTATAATGATAATATATAACTATAATAGTAGACACTACATAGTACTACATATAACGGTTAAGTGTGCTGTATAATATTCTAACATATTTGTATATATTCTTGTATATTTATAAATATAAATGGAAAATGTTTTTATTAATTAATATCATTCATAAAACTTAATTTTATGGACTGTCAAATTATATTGATGTGGTTAAATTAAGCCCTTACATAATCTTTATGGGTTGTTATGAAATTTTTGCCAACTTAATATGCAATTTAGTATAATAATCTATCATCACGGGTTCCTTAAGGTCTCAGGGTACCCAGTGAAAGGGTTAATTTTTCCACTGCATCATCACCGAAGGCAAAGCAAGTCTACACCGAACAATTGGCGAGCAGGTGGTTGGTTACATAGGTATATTAATAAAAAAATAAGAATCCTATAGTACTTTTGTTTTTTTTAAAGAAAGCTTAAATCATCTAATTTAAATAATTAATTATAAATATCATTAATTTAGGTACTCAGCGAAGAGATTTGAATCCCACCTCGTTGTAGCTGATGGTATAAGTCTACCTACATCGAACACGTGGAAAGCTCGTCGAGATGTTTGGTTACACTCAATAACCCATCGATAATTTTGAGATTAACATCTCGGTAACCACAGCCCTATCTCTACAATGCACAATGACAAAATATTAAAGCCTGAAAGAAGTGTTACAGTGAAAATGAAAAATCATACGCTCTGATAGTGAAAGAAGAAAATGAGTTGGGGTATTCCTGCTTTGTATCTACTGAAATTTCTAATAGTTACGTGTACTACCTTTAATAATTTTTACATTTGTTACCAAATTTTATAAAAGTACTGCTCTAACGAAATCAAATATATGACTGTATATAAAATTGATTAGTAATATAGTGATTCACTTTAAAATTACTTATGTTTTTTTTTCTAATATTCATTTATATTATTATTATATATCTACCTATTTATAAATATATTATTGTACCTACTTAATTTTTATGTTGAAATACTCTTATTCCTTATGAAAAACCAACCTGAAAAACTTTACGAAGCCTCTGAAATGGATCAGTAAATATGAAGAAAATATGATATTTTAAAAACACTTTATATTTTGTGATTTATATGAAGAGTAACATTTCAGTACTAAATAAGTTTTTCTTATAAAATCTACTGAAGTACTTACGCAAAATCTTCTTTAATGTTGATATATATATATAGAAGTGTATATTAATAAAAATAATTTGTGATAGATGAAATATATAATAATAAATTAAGCTTGTGAAAAATAATAAATATATTTTTTAATGCCAAAAAAAATCTTAAAAAGTTTCTTACATTTTTTTTTTAAATGAAAAAAATAATTAATAGATTAATTATTTACTTAAATATCAATATTTAGTTAAAATTTAAACTTTTTTTATTTGCAACGAAACATTAACAAACTTAAAATTAATCAATTTAATTACGAAAAAAAATACTGAAATCAACAGTAAATAAATAAATCTTTAATTTAAAACTGTCGGACATGAATTTCTGTAACTTTTTTTTTTCAACAAAAAAAACTACCGTTTTTATAAGTAATATCAAGTTAATTTAAACAATTTTTTGAAGTCCTTAAATTTTTTGGAAGAAAAAAAAATCGCGATTTCTTTTTTTTAATGTTTGTACGGTGATCATGCCATGCGACCGTGCGGCATGGTCTCCCGAATAGACTTGGCCATCCTTCGGCAATATCCACAGAGCGACCAAGCAGTTCTTCGGCGGCCGGTCTACGCAAGCGCAAAGAAGCTCCGCCTCGTAAACTTTTCTATTGCCAGTAGTTTGATAATGACAAAAAGTTTCTGCTTTAACGATGATGGTGTCATGTTTAAGTAATATCTTACAATTAAGTAAGTTCATAAAGCTGTATTACCAAAAAAAAAAATTTGTATGAGTATTTTTAGAGAGGTTTATGTGAGTTTTTTTGGTGAAAAACGCCCATCTTTTGGGGAAAATATTTATTTTGGTGAAAATATTGACTATTGAAATTTCATATAATAAATCATGTTACACGTCAATTTTAATTTCCTACATATAATTGACAAAAAATATTATATATTGGTAAATAGGTGTTCATTAATGTGTTTTTTATATTGAAGAATACAGTGACTTTGTATATCTGGTGGTAAGCAGATCTACAAAGTCAAACAATGGGGTTATTGGTCAATACATTTTTATTTAACAAAATTGATCCCACTTTGCCGGCTAATTGTTGCGGTTACGAAATGGGCGGCGGCAAAGACGTATTTACATTACGAGTCTATTTTAATATCCTCACTGCTTCATTGTCAAATCAATCGCCCGTTTCATAACCGCATCATGAAAGAAGACTACCACCTCGACAAGAAATCGATGCTGTAGTCTCCGGAAAACCGGTGAAACCACAAAATAAAATGGAAACATGACAGACGGTTTTATTTGCGAGTAACACCTTTTCGTTCTTGACACAAGGAAAAAAATATTATACTCTATGGACGTTTGGTTCTGTTCTCTGGTATTGTCTATCTCACGGGAAGAAATCAACGAGTTAGAGTGGGTTCTGATACAAGCAACCCAAGAGTAGTGTCATTTGGCGTACCACAGGGAAGCATTATTGGTCCCACCCTATTCATCCTGTATATCAACGATTTAACTTCCCTGTCACTGCCTAACTCATACACCGTTTCTTATGCAGATGATACTGCTGTTATTTTTCATGCCGCGAAATGGGAAGAGTGCGTCAAATATGCAGAGCGAGGACTTTCGTATATAACTAGCTGGTTGGATAATAATTTATTAACCTTAAACACTGGTAAAACTAAACTTCTCTGCTTCCACAAGACATTGGCATCAGACCCTAACATTATTAAAAACATCAAAGTGCATGTTTGTGGATATAAAACTAATGTGGACAATGCACATCGCCATGTAAGTGCAGTGAGGTTAGCCGCGAGGGGTCCTTAAGATACCTTGGTGTCATCGTAGATGATAAGCTGAGCTTTAGACCTCATGTTGATGCAACTTGTACTAGAATGCGGAGATTACTCCATGTAATGAGGTCACTGCGTGACGTGGCTGACATAGATGTACTTAAAAGTGTCTACCACGGCCTCTGTCACTCGCTTATCTCATACTGTATTACGGCATGGGGTGGCACTCACAAGTCTACTCTCATCAAATTGGAAAGAGCCCAGCGAGCTGTCTTAAAAGTTATCCTAAAAAAACCTTATCAGTTTTCAACTGCGGCCCTGTATAGTGAGGCAAAGGTTCTTAGCGTTAGGAAAACATTTTATCTTAAGATAACCACTCTCACACATGTAACCGTCTTAGCATCATCCGCGTATCACCAAAGGGTTAAAAAACGTAACTTTAGTGTACCGCTTCCTTCGATCACAACTTCCTTCGCCCGTAGGTTTACTCCTTATGTGGCTTCTTATGTTTACAATCACATCGTCAATGTGTGTAATACTAGGTATCTTTCTGTTTCTGAAGCTAAACAAGTCGTTGCTAGCACTCTTATGGGTTGGACATACAAGGAAACTGAAAATATCCTTTCGATAATTGTTTAAATTCAAAATTTATATGTTATTACTTATTACTTATTACTTTTGTCATAATTTTAAAACATGTCTTCATACTTTGTGTGTGTGTGTATATATATATATATATATATGATTGTTTAAATTATAATGTTTGTTTGTTTGTTTATAAAGTGTTTGTTAAAATGCAGTTATTTCTAGTAGGTAATATAATTATATGACCCCCACGACAGGCATGACAGGCTTGCCTAGTGTGGGGGTACAGTTTAACTTAAATATTTGTAATTGTTATTTAAGTCGTAACTATATCTATTTAATGTTAAATCACAATTATAAACTATGTATATATTTTTTGGTAAATAAACATCTATCTATCTATGTTCGGAGTAAAATTGGTGCGGACGCTAATAATCTAGATAGTTAATTTATGTTATGTTAATTTTGTGTGTAGTGTTTTCGTTCGCCATGAGTTTAGGCGCCTACAAATAATTGTCAGATTTGTCGCATTGTGAATATTGATGTCCAACGTAGCGTTGTTAACAATGTGTGAATGGTAATTGCGTGGCATGTTAGTGGTTCAAAAGACAACGAAGATATTGCACCCAGGGAACTCGTCGGTGAAGCTACCACACAAGAGCCGCCAGTAAGTAATAGTTATGTTTTTATCAGCGTTGCGTAACGCACCCGTGTGAGAATCTTGGACTGAATAGTTTTGTTTCCCGGCTTCTCGCACATAAAAGTAAGTAAATTTTGGATTTGGACAATTATCGATATACAGAATATTAATTAACCTATGAAAATAAAACTAAAGTTAAATTTGCAAATAAAATAAACCCTAAATGCCGGCTATGTGATGCGGTTACGAAATGACCGGCGACCAAGACATTTCTTTATTACTTGTATATTATAAATATCCTCGCAGCTTAAGCATCAAATCAACTGCCCATTTCGTAACCGCACCCTGAAACCACCACCTCGACCACATGACTATAGGTTACCGATTTTCCCTGCTGTCTTAAATAATTTTAAAAAAACTATTTTGACATTTCTATTGAGCCATGTCGAAACTTTCTATCAGCCACAGTTTTATATGTCATTTTATTTAAATAAGGAATTCTGTAAAAAAATCTATATGGTCTTGAAAACAGTACTTTTCGTTCCTGGAATACGATTTTCCCTGCTGTCAAATTATTTTTAAAATCACATTCTATTTTAACATTTCTATTAAGCCCAGTAGAAACTTTCTATCAGCGAGCTATATTTAATATTTATATTTCAATAAGGAATGCTGTAAAAAAGCTTTGCCCCAACTTTATGTTAAACCGTGGCGTATTTTTTTTATTTGTTTACTAATCAGGTTTTATTTGTTTATTTACTTATGTTCAATATGAAAAGCAGACTGTTTACCGCGGTCGAATGATCTATTTAGGCATTCGGATTATTGGCGCCCACGCTGCGCTCGCATGCAAAACCATGTCATGCCTAAATAGTTTCTTTCGACTCCTGTGAATCTACTACTTCATTTCTCAAATTTCTTATACTTAGAAAGTACGCTTGAAGTTACATGTAGGTCTATTACGCTGCACAACGTTGAGCTAAACTTTAACCAAAATGACGTAGTAGTCTGTCAATTTTCAATGTCACCAGGTATGCTTTACGTCAGAATTGCATCATATCGATTAAAGTTTAGCTTAGCGTTATGAGCGTAATCACCCCACTGAACATATAAACTGTACCTTTGTCAATTTTCCCTGTTGTCAAAAATCATATTCTATTGAGCTATGTCAATCGAAACTTTTTATGTAGGTATACCGCGGCGTAAAATTGTATTTTGTTTAACTAATCAGTTTTTTATTAACTTATACTAGAAATTAAAAGCGAGGGCGAAATACCTATTTACGCAACTATTGAATTCCTCTCTACGCTCGTACGCGAAACCATCTTGTGCCTAAATAGTAGGTTTCTTTCGAACCTTGTGTAACAATCTACTTTTTCAATTCTCATACTTGCAAAGTACACTTGTACAAAGTACACCTGTGGAGTGATTAGGCGCATAATTTTAAACTATACTATTCGTATTATTATTATTTCTTGCTAAACTTTAATCGATATGATGCAGTTCTGACGTAATGCAAACCTGGTGACATTAAAAATTGACAGACAACATTTGACATTGACAACATTATACATTTTGGTTAAAGTTTAGCTTAACGTTGTACGGCGTAATAGGCCTACTGAACTGAAATGAGGGCTTTTTCGTCCATGGGAAACGATTTTCCCTGCTGGGAAACGATTTTCCCTGCTGGGAAACGATTTTTAAAAATTCAAATACTATTTTGACATTTCTATTGAGCCATATCGAAACTTTCTATAACAGCTATTATATACCTGGTGACTTTGAAGGTTGTTGGGCTAAAATGATGCTGTACTCATCGAATTGAACAACTTTTCTCATGGAGCCATGTATCGTAATAACTTTTTTTTCTGGAGCATAGCATGTAACTTTGTATCTAACTTATGGTAAGCAGACCTACAACAAAACCCATGAATGAGGTCCACCGATACATTGTTTAACAGCATTGAACGCTCCCAGGCTGCGTCTACTGCTGGACATAGGCCTCCCCCAAGGATCGCCACAACGACCGGTTCTGCGCCGCCTTCTTGCGACCTTTTTCAGGTCGTCGGTCCATCTTGTGGGGGGCCTGCCTCTGCTGCGTCCTCCAGCACGCGGTCGCCGCTCTAGGACCATAATGCCCCAACAGCCGTCCGTTCTGCGAGCCATGTGGCCTGCCCACTGCCACTTAAGTTTGGCGATTCTGGAGGCTATGTCGGTTACTTTGGTCCTTTTGCGGATCTCATCGTTTCTAATACGATACGCAAGGAAACGCCGAGCATAACGCGCTCCATCGCCCTTTGTGTGACTGTGAGCTTTTTCATGAGGCCCATAGTAAGTGACCACGTCTCTGATCCGTAAGTCATCACTGGCAACACACACTGCTCGAACACCTTGGTTTTTAAACACTGCGGTATTTGGGACGAGAAGATATTACTGTCCGGTTAAATATACAAAATGGACGGCAACAAAGACGAGTTTGTTATAGATTTTTATTTCTAATAAACAAGTTATTTATAAATCTATCCCAGGATGGATTCCAAAAATATTGATAATGAATCGACTGACTTGAGAAACGCTGTGCTCTGTCTATTATATCTACAAGTGACTAATGAAATAGATAAACAAATGAAATAGCGTTGTTATGATACACTAGCGACATCTAGTGTTTTTAAAAGACACTATATGTCCCGATGGCGACCTCTGACGGCGACATGTCAAGTCGACCGGCAAGGGATCATACAGGAATCATTTAGCTAGTCAAAATATATTTTTATACGTGAGGAGGGGTGAGGATTGATCAAAGATTAACTGTTGTTTGTTTCCCCTGCGAGTAGGTACACCAATATCACCGTGATATTCTTATAGTACACCTGACACCTCTACACCAAAAGAAAGCTGTATCAATTTCGAGATAATAATCATATATGTATCATCACGGGTGCCTACGGCGCTCGAGACTGCCTAAACGGCCCCAGGGTACCCAGCGGAGGGGTTTTTAGGCTAGTTTGTAGCGATGTTTAAGACTCAATAACCCATCTATAAACAGTTTCCGAAGTTGGTATAGTGAAACAGGGACCGTCAGCTTAACGTGCTCTCCGAGGCACTATAGTGGTGTTGTCAAACAAATGTATTTTTTTTTTTAAATTAAAACTTATTGGTACACACCGGGATTCGAACCAGGGACCTAAGTGTTTTTAAGTACAAGGCCTAACCAACTCGGCCACCACGTATATAATCAAATTATGATAATATATATATATTTTTTTGCATTTTTTTTTTCATATATGATAGATCAGGCACCGAAACACTAATGGCTGGATTAATATAGTCTTTGCTTAGCGACTAGACCAAGGCCAATAATTTTTAAAACAAAATAAATTCTTAAAACTTTTCCTGAGTCATTTTGATATTTCTTAATATGCCTATAATTTACCCAAATTTTACGATAATCCCGCTAAGATTTATAAAGATTTTAGAAACATATTTAAAACTCAACTTTATGCAGTGGAAGTTGGTGCAAGAGGAATTCCAGCAAAGTCTTTGCACCGTCTATTGAAGGATCTTGGCCTTCCGAGAACAGCCGTCGGAACTTTTATAGAGCGTGTTTCCAAGATGGCGCTAACAGGATCATATAGTATTTGATTGAGTAGAGAGGGTAGTGAACACAGTGCAGGTGAGAGTTCATAAGGCCTTTAAACCTACTTCGCGGTCTTAAGTCCGGGAACGTTGCAGTTCATTCCCCTGCCTTTCAACCACGCCATGGACCCGGCACCCGCACGCTGAAGCCATGGATTGCTAAGAACATTGTCTCTCTCTCTTTGTTTAAAAACATATTGGCCCTGGTAATTACATTTTATGAAATTTTGTGAAAACGTTCTTTATTATGTTTCATATAAATTATTTTTCGATTTTATACAATAAAAAAAAATGTATGTACACCTTTGTTTGACTACACCACTGTGCCTTGGAAAATACGTTAAGCTGCGAGTCTCAATTTCATTATACCTTGTGAAACTGTTGATAGATGGATTATTGCGGCTATCCAAACATCGCGACGAGCTAGGCACTTATTCGGTGTAGACTCTACGACGAGGTGAGATAAAAAAAACCCTCCGCTAGACGGTCTAGCTAGGCGGTCACAGGGTCCAAGACCGCCTAGCCAGGCCCTTTGCTGAGTATTTTTTAATGAAAATTTGTTATTTTGATAATAAAAGAAACTTAAATAAGTATGAGTACTATCCCTATACACCTATAATATTATTTATTATTACTCCCGTCGCACTTATGGTGTATAGTTAAGAGGAGTGATGAGGCTCTTTGATGCTCATGCTGATTCAACTGCAAACTATTACCTCTCCCCCCGCATAACGCGGTCGGTGAGTCGGTAACGCTACCATACATTTATGTAAACCTTCCCCCCGACCCTTAATATGAGAAAGAGCACGTATGAGATTACAATTTAGGCATGAAAATGACTTTCGGGGCAAAACTGTTTTTTACCCCTAAACTTGGAAACAAATGGATTTGAAAAAAAATGGGCAAATTTTATTAGAGGGAAAATAATTTTCTGACTTGATATTTTATAGAAATTATTTTAATGTGAGGGATTTTTATACGATTTTTTTTTTGAATTTCAGGGGTTGATATTATTTTTCCTACGCCAAACTTTAAAAAAAGGAAAACGTACGAGCCTAGATATAGGTCTTATTTATATAGCCTCCAAAACTCATAAAAATCTATGAATGTTTAGTGGGAGGTAACAGTTAGGACTAAAAGGTCGTGAATGTATGAGAAATGTTTGATCAGACTCTTCTCTTAACTAAATAATTATTAAATTAACATAATAAAATAGAGACAATGTAAGCTATCTATGGTGGCGGGTCCATCGCGTGGTTAGGTCAGGGTAATGAACTGCAGTTCCCGGACTTAAGTCCGCGAAACAGGGTGAAGGTCTTTTCGAAATCAACTATTCCCTTTTACTGTGTTTAGTACCCTCTCAAAAATACTAAATGTTATACAATCCTGACAGCGCCATCTTGGAAGGCCAACCTAATAAATAAAATGCTAATCTTGCACCGACTTCCACTGCATATAGTTAAGTATTAAACCGTTTTTGTTTAGCTTAGTCACTTGTTATTAACTAAATTGTGTATTTGTGGCTTACCATAACAACCGCGTTTAAAATATTTTTCATAGTTGATTGTGGGTTTTGTTTAACTTATTATTTAAATTATTATTGATAATAAAAAAACAATATAAATTAATTACTTACATAATCCTTAAGTAGTATAGATAAACAATATTTTTAATAATTATAAAATATAAATATATATAATTATTAAAAAAAAAAAAAATAATACGAACAAAAATAATAATAAACATCATAATAATAACAACAACAACAATAATAATTATACACACATATATCATCACGGGTGCCTTACGGCGCCCGAGACCGCCTAGACGGCCCCAGGGTATCCAGCGGAGGGGTTTTAATCCAACCCCGTCGTAGCCGATGGTATGAGTCTACATCGAACAAGTGGCTAGCTCGTCGCGATGTTTTAAATAGACTCAATAACCCATCTATAAACAGTATCACAAGTTGGTATAGTGAAACCGGGACCGACAGCTTAACGTGCTCTCCGAGGCACTATAGTGGTGTTGTCAAACAAATGTACATATATTTTTTAATTAAAAACCCCTTGCTATACACCGGGATTCGAACCAGTGACCTAAGTGTTTTTAAGTCCAAGGTGTAACCAACTCGGCCACCACGTATATTAATAATTATAATAATATTAATAACAACATTAATAATATATAGGACAATTTTCACATAATGGTCTGGTCACAAACTAAGCTCTAGGCTTGTACTATGTGTACCAGAAACAACGATATAATGCATATTATATTTTATAACCACTAGTCTACGGAGGCGGTCTATCTCTACCTAAAGAATAATAACTTTAGCATAACATAGCACTGAGCTAAAAATAATTTTCCTATATTTATATTCGACGTTTAATTGCGGGAAAATAAATTGAGAGGGCTTTAAATTCACGAACCCTGTCGTAACTCTCAACTCAAGTGCTCACAGACTGTTCCTTAAAATAAAACCTCCTTTAAAACAGAGTATAAAATAAAAGAAAATACTACATTAAAACAATAACAGATGCCGTCTGACTCGCATTAAAACAGCAAAAGATAGGTGTGCCTAGGGTTGTAACATTTTCAGGAAAATTACACTGAATATTTTTAGTGGGACTCCTCATTAATATCTCGTAAATCAACTAACCATCGCCCTCTCCATGTGGTCTTTATTTATCATAACTCTTATGTAAATTCCTACCAAAATTCGTATAAAATCGAGATTGTGGGTTGGATTTCCACTTATGGCAACAACAATATTAGCACGTTTTTCTGTACAGTTTGGCATGGTCTGGGTGTTTAAAAATACAGGGTGTTTTTTTTTTTTAGCAACTAAAAAATAGAGACCGGGTGATTGTGGTAACCATGTTGTTGGACTAATATTATGTTAGTTACGGATAATAAAATATAATATTATTATATGTAACTGATATGAATCACGAAATCTAACTAAAATAAGTAAATATTTTTGTTTACCATTTATTTGTTTTTACCATCGTGCCATACAAAAAAAAACATCGCACAACAAAGTTATTCTAATATAGGTACCTATATCAACAATTATCATGATAGAATTTATTAACCAATCATTTTTTTTTTTTCATTAGATGGGTTCTATAAATCATCAGGCAATTATCACCGCGTATATTAAATTCACTTAATTTATTTTAGTTTTGACAACCCTAAGTGTAGCGCCTATAAATGTTGAGTGAACGAGCGAAGTGGGTCTCGATTTCTCGTTTATGGGCTGGTGCTTGAGATGCCGTCTTCAATATGTTGCCGTTTCTATGCAGTGCTTAAAGCATACCTAGCTCTGGTAAAGACGTTTAGGTCTTTCCTGGGAATTGTTAGTAGAAAAGTATTGTTACAGCGCTCCTAGAGACGTGTAGAGAATTCTAAATATAAATAATTGTCCACAGTTATGTATTAGTCGGGTACCTATGTGACTCTGTATCCACCTCTCAGAAAGCTGACTAAGAGAATGTGGCGGTTTACGAAATTCTGTCGAGGTAGTAGCCTTTTACATGGTGCGGTTACGAAACGGCAAGTAGATTTCATGATAAATCAGCGAAGATATTAAATTTCGTCTTGAGTCCGCCTATTTTGTAACCGCATCATTTAGCCGGCATAGTTGGAGCGATCATTGCTGTTAAACAACAATGTAATAGTCGACCCTATCAAAGGACTTTATAGGTTTCTTGATATCTTTCTTTTTTACTATCAGGTAGATACAAAGTACCTAGTACTATAATATATTAGGTACTTACTCAGATGGCATTTTTTTTTGTTGGATATTATTTTGCTTCCTAAGGCATTAAATAAATTAAATTAAATTGGTAACCAACACAAAATTACCGTCTCAGTAAATGTATTATCAACAAAAAATACATACACGTAAAAATATCCTGTAGGTAGGTATTCAACAATGACTGACAGTCAATATTATTCCAAAAAGTATTTTCGTTTTACATAAAATTTTCGAGGCGTAGGTATCTCGTTTACAAATCTTTTGTTCCTGCTTCAATCGCGCGGCAACAAGAATTTTATTGAAGGGCCCGTCAATCTCCTACTGGAACGTTGTCTTATATGTTTGTTGTTACATATCAAGGACTTTCTTGTTTTTATTTATTTGGTTACAATACATATACATGGTGACTTTGAAAGGATGTACTTTGGGCGAATATGAGGTTCTACTGATCAATACGAACAACTTTTCTCATGGAACTATGTGCCGCAAATGAAAAAAAATATTGCCTTCTCCATACAAACTAGTAATGTTAAAATGATCAATTTGTATGGGGAAGTCAAATTTTTTTTTAATTTGCGACACATGGTTCCATGGGAAAAGATGTTCTATTTGATCAGCAGAACCTCATATTAGCCCAAAGTACATCCTTTCAAATTCACCCTGTATATTTGACAATATATTAGGATACCAAAAACTACACGTAGGCAAAGAAGTACTACGTGCAGAAGATCTAATTTCACTATTACTTTGATATAAAATTATTTGAGCCATTAAAATAAAATATAATCTCATATTTATTTAGTAAACGATGTGTATTTTTATTTGGCATAATAATATTCTTATTTTGTTGTAGTGGTACTTATACTATTATTTCTTCTGTGGTAGTGGTCTAACATTTATATAAAGGACAACGGTCATTCTGGACCCAACCGAAAAAGTTTAGCGTTCACAAACAACGATATGCTTACTTAATAATACATAATTTAAGCATTATTTTCCAGTATTCAAAATAATTTTAGAAGTTGGGAAAAAAAAGTTCTGACAACTTTTGTTACGTGCTGATTCTTCTGCCTTTTCTGTATATTTGTCCACATTATGCAGAATAAAAATGCTTTATACATTAAAAAATATTATTTTTGCTTATCTGGATTGAGATTTAACAAAATAAAGAAAGATTTCACATAATTTTGAAAGAAAAAGAAATGGCCGTATAGTATTGAATGCCCTTTGTCCATTTATCGCATGAACAGAATAAAAATTAAAATCAAATATAGCGACGATAGGTCGATGGACTTGCATCCAGTGCTATGTTAAAATAAATAATTTAAAAAAAGAGCGATGATATATCATCCACAGATTATATAAATTTTTTTTGTTCGGTTTTCTCAAATATAGAGAAGGCAAAGGTCTCTATGAACCATACCGCCTAGGTCAGATTATATAATATTATTCTGTCAATGCTGCAGCACAAGGAAACACTACAAATAATTTTGCGGATTAATAATTCGCAGGCCGAAATTATTCGCTATACTAACCTAATAACTAGTCATAACATAACCTCAAATTGAAATTCAAATGAGAATTTTCTAAACTTTTTTCTCCCAACTTCTCGTACTTCGATGTAATTAACAATTTTATTACCTATATGTATTTTCGTCTATCGAACTGGATAGATTTAATTTTTGAACGCGGCTATGAACTAAAAAGCACTGTCTTTCGCTTTTTTTCGTTCGAGCGAAGTAATATTAAAAATTACGTTTTGAGTCCCGCTCAAATACCAATAAAATGCTATTATTATTTAATCAAAACTTAATTTTAAAATCGGTAAAACTGGAACACCCTTAACTAAATACCTACCGATTCTCGCCACGCAACATTAAATAAAATGCAATCTAGATTAATATAGGTATATATGTATATTATAATCTAAATAAAATTTATATTTACCTACCTACAAAAAACGCCTGTACACTACATTCGAGCAGTGAATGGAGGCGAGAATTTATTTTTCGTTAACAGACTGAAGTAAGTACAAAGACTACTGACTGTGTGTGTGGTAAACCATGAACCTAAGAATAATTAATATATGAAACCGCCCTAAAGCCTAACATCGCCTATATTTTTATTCTCACTTCAACCAATATACGCTCAATGATTGATTATAATTTTGTTCTCACTTTTTGTTTTGAGTTTGTATGACGGCGGCCATTTTGTGTTTTCAGATATGGGTACGCGATTTTAGATTTTAGTGCGGTTTCATATATTATTCTTAGTTTCCTGAATCTACCACACAGTCAGTTCTCGTTATACTTGTCTCGACTGCTAGTTTTACCCCAGGGGAGAATACCTAAACTCGGGATTGAAACAGGCTTGACGTAGGTCTAATAATGTTTTTTTTTAGTAAACAAGTATTTACTCATTTAAGATGTTAGTAGAAAATCTTAAAAATTAATACATAATAATTATTATATTTCCATGTATTCTGCTTGTGATGTCACACACTTACACACATATACAACCACACACGTAAAAATGCATATAGACACGCTTCACACATAAACACACAAATATCATACTTACAAACATAAACTCACGAAGAACTGTGAAATTTATTCATTCTCCATACAAGTTATCTGTCGAATAACTTTATTTGAAGATTGAAAAATCAGCCATACTGTAACTTTTTAACTGTAGGGTTTGAACATCGGACAAATATTAAGCAATTTAGTTCCGAAATTCCGGAGTTAAAGGCTTCCTTTAAAATATATATGTTATAGAGAGGCCCTCATCGACATACCGATTGATAAAAATGTATAAGAACTCGATTAAAGTGAAATGTCAAATCCTATACATTTGAGTTTCGATTTCTATCCATCGACGCGTGGATGGGCTTCCCGGTAGAACCTCTTGTCCAATAAAAGTCCTAGGAATTTCGTTGGTAGTGAAATTTCAAGAACGTCAATGCGTTGAAGCTGTTGAAACGGGCTACGCCTCAAACCGTGACCAAATTATATATTTTATTTGATATCAAAATTCCGGTTGTGTTACACCAATTCCGGTATTATAAACGATACTGAAATATATCGGAATTCCGGAATTTTGTTAAAACCGGAATTCCGGCGCTCAATCCCTAGTAGGGATGGATCCACCATTAGGAACCAATAGGTTTATTTATACTGTCGAAAAAAAACGAACCAATTGGTGGATCACTATAGTTTAAACTGTACAGTAAGTAAACGTTAATTTACCAAAAAACTCATGGTGAGCTGTTAAGTTACAGTTTTAACTAAATATAAAAAGTACATTTACAAAAATCAAGACATTTTTATACGAAAAAATATAATTCCCACAGGCAATCTATATTATTCTATTCAAGAATAAGAGCGGTACTAATTTGTCGAGAACCGTCGCGAAACGTAAACAGTGGAATATCGCTGAGTATACCCGTGACACATCGCGATGTTCGTGGGGAACGTACATACTTGCGGTACCGCATTTACATTTATTGCTGTCAATTATTTAATGACTTTTTTTTTTATTACGGGTTAAATATCCCTGAAACAGTGTCTCCAACCACACCGTAATTACGGCAGATCTGCCGTAATATTTATAGATCTACCACCTACCGTAGAGATATTATTACGGTACCACTATCTACCGTAATTTCATATGTATGAACCAGGCCTTATTTTAAATAATTTTAGGGTGAATTCGATAGATTTTAGAAAATAAAACGCTAAATTTCATTAGTTCCCTTTTGCCACGCGTATTCTTTCTCTGTGGAGAGAGATTCAATCTCTTCGGTATTAATATTGTTTATCGTTTTTTTTTTGCTTACATTAACATTTTGAGGGGTAATTCTGGCAAATTACTCTGCCAATACATTCATATAATTTATAAGCAATTATGGGTTACCGTGTTTTACAGTATTTTTTTTTATTTATTCTGCCGTAATATGATTGCATTTACCGTATTTTTAAACTAACAACACCGTATTTTTGCCAGAGATAGTTGGAGACAGTGCCCTGAAATGTAGCGAGTGTTGATTCTAGTTGGCATCCCTTCACTTTCCTCTATCTGGTGTGTTTTTAAAACTTTTAATTTAAACACAAACTGCCTGCATATCTGCACCCCCTATAGCTATGTCGAAAATGATGAGTGATATTTGGGCAGACAGACAGATTTTGCATATATACTAAGGACACTGCATTTGCGATCGCGACGTCTGCGTTCTCCATACAAATTTGGCTTTCGCACTTCCAGTTTGTCCCAGAATAAAAATAATATGTTTGTCGGTCATTGTACTTATTAATATTTCTGTTTCCGACATTTTTTTTATTTAAATGAGAAAAAAAAAGTTTTTATTATTATTAATAATATAAAAGTATTTATTATAACAGAAAGATTTTTACGTGCAATTACCAACATAAAAATAATAATTTAACTACGACTAGAAGGCTAGTTGTAATATTGGAAGTACGTTTGTATGGGCGTCTGCAGAGCCTTATTTTGTATATGTATTTTGTATTGTTTCACTAGTTGAGTAGGTCTCTAGTTAGGTAGGTCTAATTATTATTGGGTACTTACTTCTTCAAGTTTGCCATAATGCTAAATCATAAAGTTCATTGCACATATAACACACACAAACACACACTACAAGACATCACACCATACACACGCACACACACCACACCACATACACAGCATACACACACACTTGTATGTACAATACAGGTTTTAATTAAATATTACTATATTATGTTTCAATAAATAAAAAAAAATAAGTGTATAATATATGTACTATGCCAAAAGCTAATCCGTGACGGCTGCTTCCTGCGGTGATTTGTCAGACGTGGGAAAATTTTATTCTCAGTAACTAAAGACGTTTCAGGAAAATAAAACAGGGGGCCGTCAAAATGAGGAATTGCTTGAGTCGGCTGTTTGCTCCGTAAGAAAACTCCAAGGGAAACAAAATCCGTAAGTAATTTAAAGAAAGGTATATTGAATTAACTTTATATAATAATAATATGTAGGACAATTTACATATATTTCTCTGGTCACAAACTAAGCTCTAGGCTTGTACTATGTGTACCAGAAGCAATGATATAATACATATTATATTTTATATCCAAACCATGACAAACTCTACAGAAAAATCGTACCATAATTTTTTTGCCATGGGTGGGAATCGAACCCACGACCTCCGGATACAACGCCAAAGGCGCAACCACTGGTCTACGAAGGCTGTCAAAATATAGTATACTTACTTATATTTATTTTTTTATAGATAACATGCAATAAAAATCCTAGTGCGTGGGACTCTAAGCCACAAACCTCGCTTTGGCGGCAAGGTACCACTGAGCCAACCTGGTTCCAGTTACCCCTCACGAAATTTGTCATTGCTTACTTAGGTATACACAGACGCCCTCTATGTGATTTCTTCTAATTACTCTATATTAGAGTAAAGTCCTAATACTAGATGATAGTTTTTTTTTCAGTATTTCATATTCTAACATTTTTATAAATTCCTTATACGAGTATTTAATTAAGATAAAATATACTTGTTTCATTTTGTAGTTTTTTTTAACTTATGTTGTGTTGGTTTCGATTCTAACACATACAACACATCTTTGTACACTTTTTCATGGTGTTTAGAAAATATAATATGTAATAATAATAGTATGGTTGTTTCAGAATTACACATAGTGTACTATGTGTAATTCTTGAGCTTAGTTGGTGACCCTGCGCAATATGTGTGAACGGTGGGTTTTCCAGTTTAGCTGATTTTTAAATAATTTTTAACTGTGAAAATGATAGCTTTTTAATAGTGAAAAAAAAATGTTATAGAGAACCATTTTATTATTTCGCTCAATAACAAAAAAGTTGACTGTTCAGAAGAAAAAAAATACTAACAAAATATATAGTAAAAAAAATGTGTTACTTTAATATTTCAAATCTAAAATGGTTGCTGAGATTAAAATGTTACTGCAATAAGACTTTCCCATAAACCTCCTATTCTCCTTTTCTTTTCTTTTTTTATTAAAGCACGGCATGTGACTTTGTATCTACCTGGTGGTGAGCAGACCTACAAAGTCCATGAATGGGGTCGATCAATAAATGTTCTTAAACAAAATTGATCGCTCCCACTGTGCTGGCCAAATTATACAATTACGAAATTACAAATTTCATTACGAGTATATTATACTCGTTGCCTTATTGTCAATTCAACCCATTTCGTAACCGCACCCTGAAAGGAGTACCATCTCGGCAAAAATCTATACAGTAATCTCCTGGAAACCGGTGAACCCATAGACTAAAACTGAAAACAAGACTGAGTCACTTGACGACTTAGAATTTTTGCATCTGTATGGGCGGTGGTAACAGACCGATCGGTCGGCCTAACGAAGTTATAGAGATCTCCTCCGGACCCTAAGTGCACAAACAATAATAATATAAAATAAATAATTGTACATATTAAGTATAAAGGTATTTATTTATTTTAAACTGTCAGAAAAAGGAATAACAAAACATTAACAAATATACAACGGAAATTTCTAGGTTCTTTTAGTAAATAAATAAAATAATTTCCAATCTCTATTCAATTTGTACTCCCATTGAGTCAAAGAGAATTAAAACAAATACAAAAAAAACAATAGGTGAAAAACAACGATACACTCATACATATACCTACGTAACATGGAACAAAATACAATTTAAATTTTCAATTACAAATGTCAGCAAACAGAAAATGTCAAAGAGAAAAAGTTTGCATCGTGTACACAAATATTGGACTTCGAACGTTTTGTTAAACTTTACCATGTAAATAATATTTTATACTAGAAACTAGTTTTATTTACATTTTTCTGTTTATTTATACATATATATAGTTTTAACCAGCGGCTTTCCGTTAAAAAGTTTATATTATCGTTTCTGTAGTTTATAAGTCGACATATAGTCTAACTTTGGAGTTTATCTATACTAATATAATAAAGAGGAAAGATTTGTATTTTTGTATTTTTGAAAAAACTACTGGACCGATTGCAATAATTTTTTCACCATTAGAAAGCTGCATTATTCAGAAGTAACATAGGCTATATAATATCACGCTAGGTCCTATAGGTGTGGAGCAGTAACCAAAAATGTTTTAAAAACGGGGGAAAAGTATCGTTTCTGAGGCCTTCCGTGGCGTGCGCTGAGCATATAGTTAAAGTTATACAAACCTGTGCGAAGCCGGGACGGGCCGCTAGTTATATATATATTAATTGTATATATTTATTCAACTTGAGAAATTCTTATTATGTTATCTTATTTCTTTCCATTTATTACCTACTTACTTCTTTTCATTTTGTGTAGTCTGTAGTATTATACATATATGTGTAGTTTATGTATGTATATTTACATATAAGATATATTTTTAGGTGGGAGAAAGGTCTCTATTACTTCGTTGGGCCGACCGACCGGTCTCGTTACCATACGACTCGGCCCATGCAGATGCAAAAACCGTCAAGTGACCTAGTCATGTTTCGGTTTTAGTCTGTGGGTTCACCGGTTTTCAGGAGATTACTGCATCGATTTATTGCTAAGGTGGTAGTCTCAGGGCACCCTTACGAAATGGGTTGAATTGACGATAAGCCAGCGAGTATATTAAAATATACTCGTAACGCAATTTGCCACCACCCATTTCGTAATCGCATCATTTAGCCGGCATAGTGGGAGCGATCAATTTTGTTTAGGAACAATTATCGATCTACCGCATTCATGGAGTTTGTAGGTCTGCTCACCACCATGTAGATACAAAGTAACATACCGTTATCCAATATATATATATTTTTAAAGTATTTTAAATAACAATTGTTTTACAGTTACTGTAATGCACCTACCTCACTTATTCTCCCGAAACCTTGACTGGTATGCCAGCGGTATTAAGTCCGCCTGTGTACTTTATACAATAAAGATTTAAATAAATAAATAATTATAATAATATATTTTTTAGCTTCTTGAATTTATTTTTAGTTTAGTCTGATTTAATTTGAATGTGTTTGGTTTTGTTGACAAAAATTTAAGGCGTTAAGAGAAGCTAATTTGGTTTTTCCAAATAATTATTTAAATATAATATATATTTAAAATCTTGAGCTGTAACTTGTGATTATGTAATCTGGAAAAAAATACTTATATTGATTTGGTTTCATATTTTCTAGAATAGTATGTATAAAAACTAAAATGTCATTCTGTCATTTAATTAATATTGTTCGTCTGATGTGAATATTGGTAGAAGTAAAATCGTTTTATTTGTGTAAAGTTTAATAAATCCAATTTAAGTGTTTGTAGGGCAGTATTATTTCCGAAGAAAAATACCCCTTCCTATATAAATATATAATAAGTCAACACGGGACTTATTTATATATATTTCAGTAGAATTTTGATTACCTATATGAATGTAGAGTAGAAGTCAAGATTTTAAAGCCAACACCAACTCTATGCAATTTACATTGTAAGGTTCAATTTACATTAAACAACGGCAACTAACTTTGCGGTCCACGGTACATATTTCCAGGATTTACCTATATATCATGTGGCTAAGACAATTTTCCACTACGTCCCTCTAATTCCCAAGCCACAATATATTATTCTAGGATACTGCACTTTGTAGCTCCGTATGAATGTTAGCGATAAATAAACACACACCACTTAGCCAACGTCTTCAGATATAAATACACTACAACAAGCGAAGATTTTAATGTTTGTTGACGAGCTTTTCTATATACTGCGTGTTTTATGTCAGTGATTTTTTTTTTGTTCTATGATGAAACACTTTTTTTTCTTTTAGAGACGCGCGCCCATACTTCGACATTTACACTTAACTCACGATTGAGTCTAAAGGTAAATTAGCTTGATACGAGAAAGTCATTTAAATCATATAATATTTCGGATCATTTTTTTTTGAAGTAAAAACTACCTCCTACCTTTTTTATTTTAAAAATGGGTTCTATAAGCGATAGGTACTTAAGGCATAAAAAAACAACACTATAAGAAAAAACAGTATATAAATTAAAGAGCTTATCCTGACTGACTAACTTACTCGTTCTTGCCCAGCCGAGTGCAGAAACTAGTTTTAGGAAAGAAAGAAACACCTATGTTTTTTTTTACAATAGCTTCCTTTTGCGTTGTACAGACATACTCTTCTTCTATATAATATTATAAAAGAATATATTAATTTTTTGTTTGTTTCGGTAAAACTCACTAACAACTACTGCGCCAATTTTAACAATTATTTCACCAATATAAAGCTCTATTATCAGTGAGTAACATGGGACGTATTTTATTTTCGCAGGCGTCGGGTATCTGTGGGCACAGATAGTTGTGAAAATATAATTTAAGATAGGTTTTCAACATATTGCCAACGTTAAAATCGTTTATTTATAAAACATACGCCTATACAAAAATAAAATTAATTAACTTAAATCTTAACCGGTGTGAAGTTAGCGGCCAATTTTCTAGCAGCCATTTCTTTTTTGGCTTGTGTGAACAAACCCTTATGCTGCCAGATATGTGTGAAGTTAGCAGACAATTATATAGCGGCCGATTTTTATTTTATTTTATCCATTTATATAAAATAATTATAATAATAGGTGCCTTGCTGAAATTTATTACTGCAGTGGCTGCACCAATCTACAACACAATAGTAGAGATTGTTTTACTATAAAAGTTCAAGTAAAAATATATATATAATGGAAAACTACTTATCATACCCACTGGAAATGATTTCCGATATTTTTATATTAAAGGGGTGTTTTTTTCTACCCCCTACATACCTTTTCAACCTGACCTCGGGAGTCGATCTTATAGAATTCTTCAATTAAATAACAATTTCAGGAAAAACTACCTTTCATGCCCACTGAAAATGATTTCCGATATTTTCATATTATAGGGGTGGTTTTCCTTTACATACTACATACCTTTTTAACGTGACCTCGAAGGTATTTCTATTAAAATTCTTCAAATACAACTCAGCAGCCAAATACCATATTCATATTTTCAGGTAAAACTACTTTTCATCCCCACTGGAAATGATTTTTGATATTTTCATATTATAGGGGAGGTTTTTCTCTACCCCCTACATACCTTTTCAACCTGACCTCGGGAGTCGATCTTACAGAATTCTTCTATTATATAACAATTTCAGGAAAAACTACCTTTCATCCCCACTGGAAATGATTTCTGATATTTTAATATTATAGGGGAGGTTTTCCTCTACATACTACATACCTTTTTAACGTGACCTCGCAGGTATTTTCTATTAAAATTCTTCAAATACAACACAGCAGCTAAAATACCAAATTAATATTTTTAGGGAAAACTACTTTTCATCCCCACTGGAAATTATTTTTGATATTTTTATATTATAGGGAGAATTCTTCTATTATATAACAATTTCAGGAAAAACTACCTTTCATCCCCACTGGAAATGATATTTGAATTTGTTTGGAAAATATAACAGTGTTCGCTTAAAAAACAAAATTTGTCCGGGTCAGTCTAAATCGGCATTATATAATAAAAATATTTTTGGAATGGCCCACAAAGTTTACAACAAACTGCCTGGGGAAATAAGAGAGATTAATATTATAAAAAACTTTAAAAGGAAACTGACTGAGATGCTATTGGAAAAGTGTTATTACAGTATTAATGAATATTTAGATAATATAATATTTTAATAATAATTGTAAATAGTAATTATAATTGCAAATAATAAAAATAACTATAATAATTAAAATAATGATAATGATAATGATAACATAATGATAATGGAACGACGGATAATAATAATTATTTCGAAAACATAAAAATGTCTTTGTCTGTAAATAACATAATCTAAATTATTTTATTGTTTTTAATATAATTAATGCATAATGTATAATATGTGTATTTTAATAACTTCTAATGATTTTTTTTTATTTTAAATTTGTTCAATATTTGAGTTTGTCTAGTATTTCTGTTGTATATATTTATGGGATTGTTGTGTACTTCCTATAACTCTGTGGTTGTGTACCTATATTTGCGTGCCTATAACGGACAAATTCTGTACTAAATAATTACATTTCAACACCTTGTTATCAGAATCGCAAATAAATGAATTTTCTTTTCTTTCTTTCTTTCTTTCAAAATGATTTCCGATATTTTTATATTATAGGGGAGGTTTTTCTCTACATACTACATACCTTTTAACGTGACCTCGCAGGTATTTCTATTAAAATAATAGAAGAATTCTCCCTATAATATAAAAATATCCAAAATAATTTCCAGTGGGGATGAAAAGTTGTTTTCCCTGAAAATATTAATTTGGTAATTTAGCTGCTGAGTTGTTTTTGAAGAATTTTAATAGAAACACCTTCGAGGGCACGTTAAAAAGGTATGTAGTATGTAGAGGAAAACCTCCCCTATAATATAAAAATATCGGAAATCATTTCCAGTGGGGGTGAAAGGTAGTTTTTCCTGAAATTGTTATATAATAGAAGAATTGTGTAAGATTGACTCCCCAGGTCACGTTAAAAAGGTATGTAGTATGTAGAGAAAAACCTCCCCTATAATATGAAAATATCAAAAATCATTTCCAGTGGGGATGAAAAGTGGTTTTCCCTGAAAATATGAATATGGTATTCGGCTGCTGAGTTGTATTTGAAGAATTTTAATAGAAATAGCTTCGAAGTCACGTTTAAAAGGGATGTAGTATGTAGAGAAAAACCTCCCCTATGATATGAAAATATCAGAAATCATTTCCAGTGGGGATGAAAGGTAGTTTTTCCTGAAATTGTTATATAATAGAAGAATTCTGTAAGATCAACTCCCGAGGTCACGTTAAAAAGGTATGTAGTATGTAGAGAAAAACCTCCCCTATAATATGAAAATATCAAAAATCATTTCCAGTGGGGATGAAAAGTAGTTTTCCCTGAAAATATAAATATGGTATTTGGCTGCTGAGTTGTATTTGAAGAATTTTAATAGAAATAGCTTCGAGGTCACGTTAAAAAGGTATGTAGTATGTAGAGGAAAACCTCCCCTATAATATGAAAATATCAGAAATCATTTCCAGTGGGGATGAAAAGTAGTTTTCCCTGAAAATATAAATATGGTATTTGGCTGCTGAGTTGTATTTGAAGAATTTTAATAGAAATAGCTTCGAGGTCACGTTAAAAAGGTATGTAGTATGTAGAGGAAAACCTCCCCTATAATATGAAAATATCAGAAATCATTTCCAGTGGGGATGAAAGTTAGTTTTTCCTGAAATTTTATATAATAGAAGAATTCTGTAAGATCGACTCCCGAGGTCAGGTTGAAAAGGTATGTAAGGGGTAGAGAAAAACCTCCCCTATAATATCAAAAATAATTTCCAGTGGGGATAAAAAGTAGTTTTCCCTAAAAATATTAATTTGGTATTTTAGCTGCTGTGTTGTATTTGAAGAATTTTAATAGAAATACCTGGAAGGTCACGTTAAAAAAGTATGTAGTATGTAGAGGAAAACCTCCCCTATAATATGAAAATATCAGAAATCATTTCCAGTGGGGATGAAAGGTAGTTTTTCCTGAAATTGTTATATAATAGAAGAATTCTGTAAGATCGACTCCCGAGGTCACGTTAAAAAGGTATGTAGTATGTAGAGAAAACCTCCCCTATAATATGAAAATATCAAAAATCATTTCCAGTGGGGATGAAAAGTAGTTTTCCCTGAAAATATAAATATGGTATTTGGCTGCTGAGATGTATTTGAAGAATTTTAATAGAAATAGCTTCGAGGTCACGTTAAAAAGGTATGTAGTATGTAGAGGAAAAACTCCCCTATAATATGAAAATATCAGAAATCATTTCCAGTGGGGATGAAAGGTAGTTTTTCCTGAAATTGTTATATAATAGAAGAATTCTGTAAGATCGACTCCCGAGGTCAGGTTGAAAAGGTATGTAGGGGGTAGAGAAAAACCTCCCCTATAATATGAAAATATCAAAAATCATTTCCAGTGGGGATGAAAAGTAGTTTTCCCTGAAAATATGAATATGGTATTTGGCTGCTGAGTTGTTTTTGAAGAATTTTAATAGAAATAGTTTCGAGGTCACGTTAAAAATGTATGTAGTATGTAGAGGAAAACCTCCCCTATGATATGAAAATATCAGAAATCATTTCCAGTGGGGATGAAAGGTAGTTTTCCCTGAAAATATTAATTTGGTATTTTAGCTGCTGTGTTGTATTTGAAGAATTAGAAATACCTGCGAGGTCACGTTAAAAAGGTATGTAGTATGTAGAGGAAAACCTCCCCTATAATATGAAAATATCAGAAATCATTTCCAGTGGGGATGAAAGGAAGTTTTTCCTGAAATTGTTATATAATTAAAGACTTCTGTAAGATCGACGCCCGAGGTCAGGTTAAAAAGGTATGTAGGGGTAGATAAAAACCTCCCCTATAATATGAAAATATCAAAAATCATTTCCAGTGAGGATGAAAAGTAGTTTTCCCTGAAAATATGAATATGGTATTTGGCTGCTGAGTTGTATTTGAAGAATTTTAATAGAAATAGCTTCGAGGTCACGTTAAAAAGGTATGTAGTATGTAGAGGAAAACTTCCCCTATAACATGAAAATATCAAAAATCATTTCCAGTGGGGATGAAAGGTAGTTTTTCCTGAAATTGTTATATAATAGAAGAATTTTGTAAGATCGACTTCCGAGGTCAGGTTGAAAAGGTATGTAAGGGGTAGAGAAAAACCTCCCCTATAATATAAAAATATCAAAATTAATTTCCAGTGGGGATGAAAAGTAGTTTTACCTAAAAATATTAATTTGGTATTTTAGCTGCTGTGTTGTATTTGAAGAATTTTAATTGAAATACCTGCCAGGTTACTTTAAAAAGGTATGTAGTATGTAGAGGAAAACCTCCCCTATAATATGAAAATATCAGAAATCATTTCCAGTGGGGATGAAAGGTAGTTTTCCCTGAAAATATTAATTTGGTATTTTAGCTGCTGTGTTGTATTTGAAGAATTAGAAATACCTGCGAGGTCACGTTAAAAAGGTATGTAGTATGTAGAGGAAAACCTCCCCTATAATATAAAAATATCAGAAATCATTTCCAGTGGGGATGAAAGGAAGTTTTTCCTGAAATTGTTATATAATAGAAGAATTCTGTAAGATCGACTCCCGAGGTCAGGTTGAAAAGGTATGTAGGGGGTAGAGAAAAACCTCCCCTATAATATAAAAATATCAAAAATAATTTCCAGTGGGGATGAAAGGTAGTTTTCCCTGAAAATATTAATTTGGTATTTTAGCTGCTGTGTTGTATTTGAAGAATTTTAATAGAAAATACCTGCGAGGTCACGTTAAAAATGTATGTAGTATGTAGAGGAAAACCTCCCCTATAATATGAAAATATCAGAAATCATTTCCAGTGGGGATGAAAGGTAGTTTTTCCTGAAATTGTTATATAATTAAAGACTTCTGTAAGATCGACGCCCGAGGTCAGGTTAAAAAGGTATGTAGGGGGTAGATAAAAACCTCCCCTATAATATGAAAATATCAAAAATCATTTCCAGTGGGGATAAAAAGTAGTTTTCCCTGAAAATATGAATATGGTATTTGGCTGCTGAGTTGTTTTTGAAGAATATTAATAGAAATAGTTTCGAGGTCACGTTAAAAATTTATGTAGTATGTAGAGGAAAACCTCCCCTATGATATGAAAATATCAGAAATCATTTCCAGTGGGGATGAAAGGTATTTTTTCCTGAAATTGTTATATAATTAAAGACTTCTGTAAGATCGACGCCCGAGGTCAGGTTAAAAAGGTATGTAGGGGGTAGATAAAAACCTCCCCTATAATATGAAAATATCAAAAATCATTTCCAGTGGGGATGAAAAGTAGTTTTCCCTGAAAATATGAATATGGTATTTGGCTGCTGAGTTGTATTTGAAGAATTTTAATAGAAATAGCTTCGAGGTCACGTTAAAAAGGTATGTAGTATGTAAAGGAAAACCTCCCCTATAATATGAAAATATCAGAAATCATTTCCAGTGGGGATGAAAGGTAGTTTTTCCTGAAATTGTTATATAATAGAAGAATTCTGTAAGATCGACTCCCGAGGTCACGTTAAAAAGGTATGTAGTATGTAGAGAAAAACCTCCCCTATAATATGAAAATATCGGAAATCATTTCCAGTGGGGATGAAAGGTAGTTTTTCCTGAAATTATTATATAATTAAAGACATCTGTAAGATCGACGCCCGAGGTCAGGTTAAAAAGGTATGTAGGGGGTAGAGAAAATCCTCCCCTATAATATAAAAATATCAAAAATAATTTCCAGTGATGATGAAAAGTAGTTTTCCCTAAAAATATTAATTTGGTATTTTAGCTGCTGTGTTGTATTTGAAGAATTTTAATAAAAATACCTGCGAGGTCACGTTAAAAAAGTATGTAGTATGTAGAGGTAAACCTCCCCTATAATATGAAAATATCAGAAATCATTTCCAGTGGGGATGAAAGGTAGTTTTTCCTGAAATTGTTATATAATAGAAGAATTCTGTAAGATCGACTCCCGAGGTCACGTTAAAAAGGTATGTAGTATGTAGAGAAAAACCTCCCCTATAATATGAAAATATCAAAAATCATTTCCAGTGGGGATGAAAAGTGGTTTTCCCTGAAAATATGAATATGGTATTCGGCTGCTGAGTTGTATTTGAAGAATTTTAATAGAAATAGCTTCGAAGTCACGTTTAAAAGGGATGTAGTATGTAGAGAAAAACCTCCCCTATGATATGAAAATATCAGAAATCATTTCCAGTGGGGATGAAAGGTAGTTTTTCCTGAAATTGTTATATAATTAAAGACATCTGTAAGATCGACGCCCGAGGTCAGGTTAAAAAGGTATGTAGGGGGTAGAGAAAATCCTCCCCTATAATATAAAAATATCAAAAATAATTTCCAGTGATGATGAAAAGTAGTTTTCCCTAAAAATATTAATTTGGTATTTTAGCTGCTGTGTTGTATTTGAAGAATTTTAATAAAAATACCTGCGAGGTCACGTTAAAAAAGTATGTAGTATGTAGAGGTAAACCTCCCCTATAATATGAAAATATCAGAAATCATTTCCAGTGGGGATGAAAGGTAGTTTTTCCTGAAATTGTTATATAATAGAAGAATTCTGTAAGATCGACTCCCGAGGTCACGTTAAAAAGGTATGTAGTATGTAGAGAAAAACCTCCCCTATAATATGAAAATATCAAAAATCATTTCCAGTGGGGATGAAAAGTGGTTTTCCCTGAAAATATGAATATGGTATTCGGCTGCTGAGTTGTATTTGAAGAATTTTAATAGAAATAGCTTCGAAGTCACGTTTAAAAGGGATGTAGTATGTAGAGAAAAACCTCCCCTATGATATGAAAATATCAGAAATCATTTCCAGTGGGGATGAAAGGTAGTTTTTCCTGAAATTGTTATATAATAGAAGAATTCTGTAAGATCAACTCCCGAGGTCACGTTAAAAAGGTATGTAGTATGTAGAGAAAAACCTCCCCTATAATATGAAAATATCAAAAATCATTTCCAGTGGGGATGAAAAGTAGTTTTCCCTGAAAATATAAATATGGTATTTGGCTGCTGAGTTGTATTTGAAGAATTTTAATAGAAATAGCTTCGAGGTCACGTTAAAAAGGTATGTAGTATGTAGAGGAAAACCTCCCCTATAATATGAAAATATCAGAAATCATTTCCAGTGGGGATGAAAAGTAGTTTTCCCTGAAAATATAAATATGGTATTTGGCTGCTGAGTTGTATTTGAAGAATTTTAATAGAAATAGCTTCGAGGTCACGTTAAAAAGGTATGTAGTATGTAGAGGAAAACCTCCCCTATAATATGAAAATATCAGAAATCATTTCCAGTGGGGATGAAAGTTAGTTTTTCCTGAAATTGTTATATAATAGAAGAATTCTGTAAGATCGACTCCCGAGGTCAGGTTGAAAAGGTATGTAAGGGGTAGAGAAAAACCTCCCCTATAATATCAAAAATAATTTCCAGTGGGGATAAAAAGTAGTTTTCCCTAAAAATATTAATTTGGTATTTTAGCTGCTGTGTTGTATTTGAAGAATTTTAATAGAAATACCTGGAAGGTCACGTTAAAAAAGTATGTAGTATGTAGAGGAAAACCTCCCCTATAATATGAAAATATCAGAAATCATTTCCAGTGGGGATGAAAGGTAGTTTTTCCTGAAATTGTTATATAATAGAAGAATTCTGTAAGATCGACTCCCGAGGTCACGTTAAAAAGGTATGTAGTATGTAGAGAAAACCTCCCCTATAATATGAAAATATCAAAAATCATTTCCAGTGGGGATGAAAAGTAGTTTTCCCTGAAAATATAAATATGGTATTTGGCTGCTGAGATGTATTTGAAGAATTTTAATAGAAATAGCTTCGAGGTCACGTTAAAAAGGTATGTAGTATGTAGAGGAAAAACTCCCCTATAATATGAAAATATCAGAAATCATTTCCAGTGGGGATGAAAGGTAGTTTTTCCTGAAATTGTTATATAATAGAAGAATTCTGTAAGATCGACTCCCGAGGTCAGGTTGAAAAGGTATGTAGGGGGTAGAGAAAAACCTCCCCTATAATATGAAAATATCAAAAATCATTTCCAGTGGGGATGAAAAGTAGTTTTCCCTGAAAATATGAATATGGTATTTGGCTGCTGAGTTGTTTTTGAAGAATTTTAATAGAAATAGTTTCGAGGTCACGTTAAAAATGTATGTAGTATGTAGAGGAAAACCTCCCCTATGATATGAAAATATCAGAAATCATTTCCAGTGGGGATGAAAGGTAGTTTTCCCTGAAAATATTAATTTGGTATTTTAGCTGCTGTGTTGTATTTGAAGAATTAGAAATACCTGCGAGGTCACGTTAAAAAGGTATGTAGTATGTAGAGGAAAACCTCCCCTATAATATGAAAATATCAGAAATCATTTCCAGTGGGGATGAAAGGAAGTTTTTCCTGAAATTGTTATATAATTAAAGACTTCTGTAAGATCGACGCCCGAGGTCAGGTTAAAAAGGTATGTAGGGGTAGATAAAAACCTCCCCTATAATATGAAAATATCAAAAATCATTTCCAGTGAGGATGAAAAGTAGTTTTCCCTGAAAATATGAATATGGTATTTGGCTGCTGAGTTGTATTTGAAGAATTTTAATAGAAATAGCTTCGAGGTCACGTTAAAAAGGTATGTAGTATGTAGAGGAAAACTTCCCCTATAACATGAAAATATCAGAAATCATTTCCAGTGGGGATGAAAGGTAGTTTTTCCTGAAATTGTTATATAATAGAAGAATTTTGTAAGATCGACTTCCGAGGTCAGGTTGAAAAGGTATGTAAGGGGTAGAGAAAAACCTCCCCTATAATATAAAAATATCAAAATTAATTTCCAGTGGGGATGAAAAGTAGTTTTACCTAAAAATATTAATTTGGTATTTTAGCTGCTGTGTTGTATTTGAAGAATTTTAATTGAAATACCTGCCAGGTTACTTTAAAAAGGTATGTAGTATGTAGAGGAAAACCTCCCCTATAATATGAAAATATCAGAAATCATTTCCAGTGGGGATGAAAGGTAGTTTTCCCTGAAAATATTAATTTGGTATTTTAGCTGCTGTGTTGTATTTGAAGAATTAGAAATACCTGCGAGGTCACGTTAAAAAGGTATGTAGTATGTAGAGAAAAACCTCCCCTATAATATAAAAATATCAGAAATCATTTCCAGTGGGGATGAAAGGAAGTTTTTCCTGAAATTGTTATATAATAGAAGAATTCTGTAAGATCGACTCCCGAGGTCAGGTTGAAAAGGTATGTAGGGGGTAGAGAAAAACCTCCCCTATAATATAAAAATATCAAAAATAATTTCCAGTGGGGATGAAAGGTAGTTTTCCCTGAAAATATTAATTTGGTATTTTAGCTGCTGTGTTGTATTTGAAGAATTTTAATAGAAAATACCTGCGAGGTCACGTTAAAAATGTATGTAGTATGTAGAGGAAAACCTCCCCTATAATATGAAAATATCAGAAATCATTTCCAGTGGGGATGAAAGGTAGTTTTTCCTGAAATTGTTATATAATTAAAGACTTCTGTAAGATCGACGCCCGAGGTCAGGTTAAAAAGGTATGTAGGGGGTAGATAAAAACCTCCCCTATAATATGAAAATATCAAAAATCATTTCCAGTGGGGATGAAAAGTAGTTTTCCCTGAAAATATGAATATGGTATTTGGCTGCTGAGTTGTTTTTGAAGAATATTAATAGAAATAGTTTCGAGGTCACGTTAAAAATTTATGTAGTATGTAGAGGAAAACCTCCCCTATGATATGAAAATATCAGAAATCATTTCCAGTGGGGATGAAAGGTATTTTTTCCTGAAATTGTTATATAATTAAAGACTTCTGTAAGATCGACGCCCGAGGTCAGGTTAAAAAGGTATGTAGGGGGTAGATAAAAACCTCCCCTATAATATGAAAATATCAAAAATCATTTCCAGTGGGGATGAAAAGTAGTTTTCCCTGAAAATATGAATATGGTATTTGGCTGCTGAGTTGTATTTGAAGAATTTTAATAGAAATAGCTTCGAGGTCACGTTAAAAAGGTATGTAGTATGTAAAGGAAAACCTCCCCTATAATATGAAAATATCAGAAATCATTTCCAGTGGGGATGAAAGGTAGTTTTTCCTGAAATTGTTATATAATAGAAGAATTCTGTAAGATCGACTCCCGAGGTCACGTTAAAAAGGTATGTAGTATGTAGAGAAAAACCTCCCCTATAATATGAAAATATCGGAAATCATTTCCAGTGGGGATGAAAGGTAGTTTTTCCTGAAATTATTATATAATTAAAGACATCTGTAAGATCGACGCCCGAGGTCAGGTTAAAAAGGTATGTAGGGGTAGATAAAAACCTCCCCTATAATATGAAAATATCAAAAATCATTTCCAGTGAGGATGAAAAGTAGTTTTCCCTGAAAATATGAATATGGTATTTGGCTGCTGAGTTGTATTTGAAGAATTTTAATAGAAATAGCTTCGAGGTCACGTTAAAAAGGTATGTAGTATGTAGAGGAAAACCTCCCCTATAATATGAAAATATCAGAAATCATTTCCAGTGGGGATGAAAGTTAGTTTTTCCTGAAATTGTTATATAATAGAAGAATTCTGTAAGATCGACTCCCGAGGTCAGGTTGAAAAGGTATGTAAGGGGTAGAGAAAAACCTCCCCTATAATATCAAAAATAATTTCCAGTGGGGATAAAAAGTAGTTTTCCCTAAAAATATTAATTTGGTATTTTAGCTGCTGTGTTGTATTTGAAGAATTTTAATAGAAATACCTGGAAGGTCACGTTAAAAAAGTATGTAGTATGTAGAGGAAAACCTCCCCTATAATATGAAAATATCAGAAATCATTTCCAGTGGGGATGAAAGGTAGTTTTTCCTGAAATTGTTATATAATAGAAGAATTCTGTAAGATCGACTCCCGAGGTCACGTTAAAAAGGTATGTAGTATGTAGAGAAAACCTCCCCTATAATATGAAAATATCAAAAATCATTTCCAGTGGGGATGAAAAGTAGTTTTCCCTGAAAATATAAATATGGTATTTGGCTGCTGAGATGTATTTGAAGAATTTTAATAGAAATAGCTTCGAGGTCACGTTAAAAAGGTATGTAGTATGTAGAGGAAAAACTCCCCTATAATATGAAAATATCAGAAATCATTTCCAGTGGGGATGAAAGGTAGTTTTTCCTGAAATTGTTATATAATAGAAGAATTCTGTAAGATCGACTCCCGAGGTCAGGTTGAAAAGGTATGTAGGGGGTAGAGAAAAACCTCCCCTATAATATGAAAATATCAAAAATCATTTCCAGTGGGGATGAAAAGTAGTTTTCCCTGAAAATATGAATATGGTATTTGGCTGCTGAGTTGTTTTTGAAGAATTTTAATAGAAATAGTTTCGAGGTCACGTTAAAAATGTATGTAGTATGTAGAGGAAAACCTCCCCTATGATATGAAAATATCAGAAATCATTTCCAGTGGGGATGAAAGGTAGTTTTCCCTGAAAATATTAATTTGGTATTTTAGCTGCTGTGTTGTATTTGAAGAATTAGAAATACCTGCGAGGTCACGTTAAAAAGGTATGTAGTATGTAGAGGAAAACCTCCCCTATAATATGAAAATATCAGAAATCATTTCCAGTGGGGATGAAAGGAAGTTTTTCCTGAAATTGTTATATAATTAAAGACTTCTGTAAGATCGACGCCCGAGGTCAGGTTAAAAAGGTATGTAGGGGTAGATAAAAACCTCCCCTATAATATGAAAATATCAAAAATCATTTCCAGTGAGGATGAAAAGTAGTTTTCCCTGAAAATATGAATATGGTATTTGGCTGCTGAGTTGTATTTGAAGAATTTTAATAGAAATAGCTTCGAGGTCACGTTAAAAAGGTATGTAGTATGTAGAGGAAAACTTCCCCTATAACATGAAAATATCAGAAATCATTTCCAGTGGGGATGAAAGGTAGTTTTTCCTGAAATTGTTATATAATAGAAGAATTTTGTAAGATCGACTTCCGAGGTCAGGTTGAAAAGGTATGTAAGGGGTAGAGAAAAACCTCCCCTATAATATAAAAATATCAAAATTAATTTCCAGTGGGGATGAAAAGTAGTTTTACCTAAAAATATTAATTTGGTATTTTAGCTGCTGTGTTGTATTTGAAGAATTTTAATTGAAATACCTGCCAGGTTACTTTAAAAAGGTATGTAGTATGTAGAGGAAAACCTCCCCTATAATATGAAAATATCAGAAATCATTTCCAGTGGGGATGAAAGGTAGTTTTCCCTGAAAATATTAATTTGGTATTTTAGCTGCTGTGTTGTATTTGAAGAATTAGAAATACCTGCGAGGTCACGTTAAAAAGGTATGTAGTATGTAGAGGAAAACCTCCCCTATAATATAAAAATATCAGAAATCATTTCCAGTGGGGATGAAAGGAAGTTTTTCCTGAAATTGTTATATAATAGAAGAATTCTGTAAGATCGACTCCCGAGGTCAGGTTGAAAAGGTATGTAGGGGGTAGAGAAAAACCTCCCCTATAATATAAAAATATCAAAAATAATTTCCAGTGGGGATGAAAGGTAGTTTTCCCTGAAAATATTAATTTGGTATTTTAGCTGCTGTGTTGTATTTGAAGAATTTTAATAGAAAATACCTGCGAGGTCACGTTAAAAATGTATGTAGTATGTAGAGGAAAACCTCCCCTATAATATGAAAATATCAGAAATCATTTCCAGTGGGGATGAAAGGTAGTTTTTCCTGAAATTGTTATATAATTAAAGACTTCTGTAAGATCGACGCCCGAGGTCAGGTTAAAAAGGTATGTAGGGGGTAGATAAAAACCTCCCCTATAATATGAAAATATCAAAAATCATTTCCAGTGGGGATGAAAAGTAGTTTTCCCTGAAAATATGAATATGGTATTTGGCTGCTGAGTTGTTTTTGAAGAATATTAATAGAAATAGTTTCGAGGTCACGTTAAAAATTTATGTAGTATGTAGAGGAAAACCTCCCCTATGATATGAAAATATCAGAAATCATTTCCAGTGGGGATGAAAGGTATTTTTTCCTGAAATTGTTATATAATTAAAGACTTCTGTAAGATCGACGCCCGAGGTCAGGTTAAAAAGGTATGTAGGGGGTAGATAAAAACCTCCCCTATAATATGAAAATATCAAAAATCATTTCCAGTGGGGATGAAAAGTAGTTTTCCCTGAAAATATGAATATGGTATTTGGCTGCTGAGTTGTATTTGAAGAATTTTAATAGAAATAGCTTCGAGGTCACGTTAAAAAGGTATGTAGTATGTAAAGGAAAACCTCCCCTATAATATGAAAATATCAGAAATCATTTCCAGTGGGGATGAAAGGTAGTTTTTCCTGAAATTGTTATATAATAGAAGAATTCTGTAAGATCGACTCCCGAGGTCACGTTAAAAAGGTATGTAGTATGTAGAGAAAAACCTCCCCTATAATATGAAAATATCGGAAATCATTTCCAGTGGGGATGAAAGGTAGTTTTTCCTGAAATTATTATATAATTAAAGACATCTGTAAGATCGACGCCCGAGGTCAGGTTAAAAAGGTATGTAGGGGGTAGAGAAAATCCTCCCCTATAATATAAAAATATCAAAAATAATTTCCAGTGATGATGAAAAGTAGTTTTCCCTAAAAATATTAATTTGGTATTTTAGCTGCTGTGTTGTATTTGAAGAATTTTAATAAAAATACCTGCGAGGTCACGTTAAAAAAGTATGTAGTATGTAGAGGTAAACCTCCCCTATAATATGAAAATATCAGAAATCATTTCCAGTGGGGATGAAAGGTAGTTTTTCCTGAAATTGTTATATAATAGAAGAATTCTGTAAGATCGACTCCCGAGGTCACGTTAAAAAGGTATGTAGTATGTAGAGAAAAACCTCCCCTATAATATGAAAATATCAAAAATCATTTCCAGTGGGCATGCAAAGTAGTTTTCCCTGAAAATATGAATATGGTATTTGGCTGCTGAGTTGTATTTGAAGAATTTTAATAGAAATAGTTTCGAGGTCACGTTAAAAATGTTTGTAGTATGTAGAGGAAAACCTCCCCTATGATATGAAAATATCAGAAATCATTTCCAGTGGGGATGAAAGGTAGTTTTTCCTGAAATTGTTATATAATTAAAGACTTCTGTAAGATCGACGCCCGAGGTCAGGTTAAAAAGGTTTGTAGGGGGTAGATAAAGACCTCCCCTATAATATGAAAATATCATAAATCTTTTCCAGTGGGGATGAAAAGTAGTTTTCCCTGAAAATATGAATATGGTATTTGGCTGCTGAGTTGTATTTGAAGAATTTTAATAGAAATAGCTTCGAGGTCACGTTAAAAAGGTATGTAGTATGTAGAGGAAAACTTCCCCTATAACATGAAAATATCAGAAATCATTTCCAGTGGGGATGAAAGGTAGTTTTTCCTGAAATTGTTATATAATAGAAGAATTTTGTAAGATCGACTTCCGAGGTCAGGTTGAAAAGGTATGTAAGGGGTAGAGAAAAACCTCCCCTATAATATAAAAATATCAAAATTAATTTCCAGTGGGGATGAAAAGTAGTTTTACCTAAAAATATTAATTTGGTATTTTAGCTGCTGTGTTGTATTTGAAGAATTTTAATTGAAATACCTGCCAGGTTACGTTAAAAAGGTATGTAGTATGTAGAGGAAAACCTCCCCTATAATATGAAAATATCAGAAATCATTTCCAGTGGGGATGAAAGGTAGTTTTCCCTGAAAATATTAATTTGGTATTTTAGCTGCTGTGTTGTATTTGAAGAATTAGAAATACCTGCGAGGTCACGTTAAAAAGGTATGTAGTATGTAGAGGAAAACCTCCCCTATAATATAAAAATATCAGAAATCATTTCCAGTGGGGATGAAAGGAAGTTTTTCCTGAAATTGTTATATAATAGAAGAATTCTGTAAGATCGACTCCCGAGGTCAGGTTGAAAAGGTATGTAGGGGGTAGAGAAAAACCTCCCCTATAATATAAAAATATCAAAAATAATTTCCAGTGGGGATGAAAGGTAGTTTTCCCTGAAAATATTAATTTGGTATTTTAGCTGCTGTGTTGTATTTGAAGAATTTTAATAGAAAATACCTGCGAGGTCACGTTAAAAATGTATGTAGTATGTAGAGGAAAACCTCCCCTATAATATGAAAATATCAGAAATCATTTCCAGTGGGGATGAAAGGTAGTTTTTCCTGAAATTGTTATATAATTAAAGACTTCTGTAAGATCGACGCCCGAGGTCAGGTTAAAAAGGTATGTAGGGGGTAGATAAAAACCTCCCCTATAATATGAAAATATCAAAAATCATTTCCAGTGGGGATGAAAAGTAGTTTTCCCTGAAAATATGAATATGGTATTTGGCTGCTGAGTTGTTTTTGAAGAATATTAATAGAAATAGTTTCGAGGTCACGTTAAAAATTTATGTAGTATGTAGAGGAAAACCTCCCCTATGATATGAAAATATCAGAAATCATTTCCAGTGGGGATGAAAGGTATTTTTTCCTGAAATTGTTATATAATTAAAGACTTCTGTAAGATCGACGCCCGAGGTCAGGTTAAAAAGGTATGTAGGGGGTAGATAAAAACCTCCCCTATAATATGAAAATATCAAAAATCATTTCCAGTGGGGATGAAAAGTAGTTTTCCCTGAAAATATGAATATGGTATTTGGCTGCTGAGTTGTATTTGAAGAATTTTAATAGAAATAGCTTCGAGGTCACGTTAAAAAGGTATGTAGTATGTAAAGGAAAACCTCCCCTATAATATGAAAATATCAGAAATCATTTCCAGTGTGGATGAAAGGTAGTTTTTCCTGAAATTGTTATATAATAGAAGAATTCTGTAAGATCGACTCCCGAGGTCACGTTAAAAAGGTATGTAGTATGTAGAGAAAAACCTCCCCTATAATATGAAAATATCGGAAATCATTTCCAGTGGGGATGAAAGGTAGTTTTTCCTGAAATTATTATATAATTAAAGACATCTGTAAGATCGACGCCCGAGGTCAGGTTAAAAAGGTATGTAGGGGGTAGAGAAAATCCTCCCCTATAATATAAAAATATCAAAAATAATTTCCAGTGATGATGAAAAGTAGTTTTCCCTAAAAATATTAATTTGGTATTTTAGCTGCTGTGTTGTATTTGAAGAATTTTAATAAAAATACCTGCGAGGTCACGTTAAAAAAGTATGTAGTATGTAGAGGTAAACCTCCCCTATAATATGAAAATATCAGAAATCATTTCCAGTGGGGATGAAAGGTAGTTTTTCCTGAAATTGTTATATAATAGAAGAATTCTGTAAGATCGACTCCCGAGGTCACGTTAAAAAGGTATGTAGTATGTAGAGAAAAACCTCCCCTATAATATGAAAATATCAAAAATCATTTCCAGTGGGCATGCAAAGTAGTTTTCCCTGAAAATATGAATATGGTATTTGGCTGCTGAGTTGTATTTGAAGAATTTTAATAGAAATAGTTTCGAGGTCACGTTAAAAATGTTTGTAGTATGTAGAGGAAAACCTCCCCTATGATATGAAAATATCAGAAATCATTTCCAGTGGGGATGAAAGGTAGTTTTTCCTGAAATTGTTATATAATTAAAGACTTCTGTAAGATCGACGCCCGAGGTCAGGTTAAAAAGGTTTGTAGGGGGTAGATAAAGACCTCCCCTATAATATGAAAATATCATAAATCATTTCCAGTGGGGATGAAAAGTAGTTTTCCCTGAAAATATGAATATGGTATTTGGCTTCTGAGTTGTATTTGAAGAATTTTAATAGAAATAGCTTCGAGGTCACGTTAAAAAGGTATGTAGTATGTAGAGGAAAACCTCCCCTATGATATGAAAATATCAGAAATCATTTCCAGTGGGGATGAAAGGTAGTTTTTCCTGAAATTGTTATATAATTAAAGACTTCTGTAAAATCGACGCCCGAGGTCAGGTTAAAAAGGTATGTAGGGGGTAGATAAAAACCTCCCCTATAATATGAAAATATCAAAAATCATTTCCAGTGGGGATGAAAAGTAGTTTTCCCTGAAAATATGAATATGGTATTTGGCTGCTGAGTTGTATTTGAAGAATTTTAATAGAAATAGCTTCGAGGTCACGTTAAAAAGGTATGTAGTATGTAGAGGAAAACTTCCCCTATAATATGAAAATATCAGAAATCATTTCCAGTGGGGATGAAAGGTAGTTTTTCCTGAAATTGTTATATAATAGAAGAATTCTGTAAGATCGACTCCCGAGGTCAGGTTGAAAAGGTATGTAGGGGGTAGAGAAAAACCTCCCCTATTATATGAAAATATCAAAAATCATTTCCAGTGGGGATGAAAAGTAGTTTTCCCTGAAAATATGAATATGGTATTTGGCTGCTGAGTTGTTTTTGAAGAATTTTAATAGAAATAGTTTCGAGGTCACGTTAAAAATGTATGTAGTATGTAGAGGAAAACCTCCCCTATGATATGAAAATATCAGAAATCATTTCCAGTGGGGATGAAAGGTAGTTTTTCCTGAAATTGTTATATAATTAAAGACTTCTGTAAGATCGACGCCCGAGGTCAGGTTAAAAAGGTATGTAGGGGGTAGATAAAAACCTCCCCTATAATATGAAAATATCAAAAATCATTTCCAGTGGGGATGAAAAGTAGTTTTCCCTGAAAATATGAATATGGTATTTGGCTGCTGAGTTGTATTTGAAGAATTTTAATAGAAATAGCTTCGAGGTCACGTTAAAAAGGTATGTAGTATGTAGAGGAAAACTTCCCCTATAATATGAAAATATCAGAAATCATTTCCAGTGGGGATGAAAGGTAGTTTTTCCTGAAATTGTTATATAATAGAAGAATTTTGTAAGATCGACTTCCGAGGTCAGGTTGAAAAGGTATGTAAGGGGTAGAGAAAAACCTCCCCTATAATATAAAAATATCAAAATTAATTTCCAGTGGGGATGAAAAGTAGTTTTACCTAAAAATATTAATTTGGTATTTTAGCTGCTGTGTTGTATTTGAAGAATTTTAATAGAAATACCTGCCAGGTCACGTTAAAAAGGTATGTAGTATGTAGAGGAAAACCTCCCCTATAATATGAAAATATCAGAAATCATTTCCAGTGGGGATGAAAGGTAGTTTTCCCTGAAAATATTAATTTGGTATTTTAGCTGCTGTGTTGTATTTGAAGAATTTTAATAGAAATACCTGCGAGGTCACGTTAAAAAGGTATGTAGTATGTAGAGGAAAACCTCCCCTATAATATGAAAATATCAGAAATCATTTCCAGTGGGGATGAAAGGAAGTTTTTCCTGAAATTGTTATATAATAGAAGAATTCTGTAAGATCCGACTCCCGAGGTCAGGTTGAAAAGGTATGTAGGGGGTAGAGAAAAACCTCCCCTATAATATAAAAATATCAAAAACAATTTCCAGTGGGGATGAAAGGTAGTTTTCCCTGAAAATATTAATTTGGTATTTTAGCTGCTGTGTTGTATTTGAAGAATTTTAATAGAAAATACCTGCGAGGTCACGTTAAAAATGTATGTAGTATGTAGAGGAAAACCTCCCCTATAATATGAAAATATCAGAAATCATTTCCAGTGGGGATGAAAGGTAGTTTTTCCTGAAATTGTTATATAATAGAAGAATTCTGTAAGATCGACTCCCGAGGTCAGGTTAAAAAGGTATGTAGGGGGTAGAGAAAAACCTCCCCTATAATATGAAAATATCAAAAATCATTTCCAGTGGGGATGAAAAGTAGTTTTACCTGAAAATATGAATATGGTATTTGGCTGCTGAGTTGTATTTGAAGAATTTTAATAGAAATACCTTCGAGGTCACGTTAAAAAGGTATGTAGTATGTAAAGGAAAACCTCCCCTATAATATGAAAATATCGGAAATCATTTCCAGTGGGCATGAAAGGTAGTTTTTCCTGAAATTGTTATTTAATTGAAGATTTCTATAAGATCGACTCCCGAGGTCAGGTTGAAAAGGTATGTAGGGGGTAGAAAAAAACCCCCCTTTAATATAAAAATATCGGAAATCATTTCCAGTGGGTATGATAAGTAGTTTTCCATTATATATATATTTTTACTTGAACTTTTATAGTAAAACAATCTCTACTATTGTGTTGTAGATTGGTGCAGCCTCTGCAGTAATAAATTTCAGCAAGGCACCTATTATTATAATTATCTATATCTATACTTATACTAATATAATAAAGAGGAAAGATTTGTATTTTTGTGTTTTTGTATGTTTGTAATGAATAAACTCAAAAACTACTGGACCGATTGCAATAATTTTTTTACACCATTAGAAAGCTGCATTATTCAGAAGTAACATAGGCTATATAATATCACGCTAGGTCCTATAGGTGTGGAGCAGTAACCATAAATGTTTTAAAAACGGGGGAAAAGTATCGTTTCTGAGGCCTTCCGTGGCGTGCGCTGAGCATATAGTTAAAGTTATACAAACCTGTGCGAAGCCGGGACGGGCTGCTAGTTTTATATAAATGGATAAAATAAAATAAAAATCGGCCGCTATATAATTGGCTGCTAACTTCACACATATCTGGCAGCATAAGGGTTTGTTCACACAAGCCAAAAAGAAATGGCTGCTAGAAAATTGGCCGCTAACTTCACACCGGTTAAATCTTAATCTAATCAAATAAAAAACAAAATGCCTGAAATATATTACTTAATATTATGTTTTATTAATATACATATTCTTAGTTTTATTTTTTATTCCTTATTAGGATATTCTAATGTTTATTAAAAAAACTAAATAAATAACACATTCCTTTGCCACTAAAAAACAACGATTTCTTACTTCACTCTAATACAGAGTAATTAGAAGATATCAATAAAGAGGGCGTGTGTGTAAATAAATGGGGATGATTTGTTACGGAATACCTTGCCGTTTTTTTTTCGTTGCAATTTTATACTTAATTTCGATTTAAAAAAAAACATAAGGAAAAATTTGTAATTTCATTCATAATCAAAAAATATTTTATATAATAAAAAGTTTGATCTGAAACTACATTATAGTTAGACATATACTTTTAGTTTGATCTGAAACTAAATTATACTTAGACATATACTTTTAGTTTCAGATCAAACTTTTTATTATATAAAATATTTTTTGATTCGAATGAAATTACAAATTTTTCCTTATTTTTTTTTTTTTTTTTTAATTTTAAATTGTTAAATATATATTTGATAAAGATATATTTGTATTTTGTTGGCGATTAAAATAGCTAAAATCTGTTGATAACATAATCATGTAGGTGTTTTTTTTCAGGCGTTTCATAAAGTGTCAATTTTCTACATAAGCTAGAACATAATGCATAATAAATTAGGTAATATAAGTAACATCCTATGTAATTTAGGTTTCATCGTTAATACTTCAAAGTCCAAGTTATTGGCATATTTTTTTTCGTAAAACAATAAGCTGTAACTCCCAGGAGAGCCCGCGGGCCTGAAGACGTGTTTTCACTCTGTCATAAAACTGAATAATAAATCTAAGGGATGAATAAATCCTGCAACACACTGAAATTTATTTTTATTTTTTATTATAGCATGAATGCTACTTTGAACCTGATAGTAAGCAGACTTACACAGGTAATGAATAAGGTCAATCCTAACATTGATGTTTGACAGCCTCCGTAGACTAGTGGTTGCGCCTTTGGCGTTGTATCCGGGGGTCGTGAGTTCGATTCCCACCCATGGCAAAAAAAAAAGGAAGTTTTTCTGTACAGGTTGTTATGGTCTGGGTGTTTATAAAATATAATATGTATTACATCGTTGTTTCTGGTACATATGATACAAGTCTAGAGCTTAGTTTGTCACCAGAGCAATATGTGTAATTTGTCCTACATATTATCCTTCAATCAATTAGCCAGCGTAGCTTCCGCTATGCTGGCTAATTGATGGCCAGGCTGGAATTGGTTACGAAATGGGCAGCGACAAAGGCGTAGTTGCATTACAAGTCTACTTTAAAATATCCTAGCTACTTTATCGTCAATTTAACTTTAACAAGAAATTGGTGCCCTGAAATAAAGGGTGTCCAAGGAAGAGGTTAAAAATGAGTTTTGTAGATATTACCTGCTATATAATAGATATTTTACCAGAGAGCCTTGTATCATACACAAGACATAGACTTCATAGAAGTATGAAGGAGAGGTGAGTGGGAAGAACACAACACAATAAGCACGACAATCAATAAAGAGCTAAAAAGGGAGAGCAAAAAGCCACTATAATACTATCTGTAGCTCTACCTACCACAAGTGTTTGCAAATAGTTTTTACTATAGTCGCTAGTAACTATAGATAAGAATAGGTTTATTTGAAAAATAAAGCGATCCTATTGGTTAATCCTTCTATCTATAGTTATTAGTGACTATAGAAGAAACTGTTTGCAAAAACTTTTGATGGAGCTACTGCATACATACTAATGCTACGTTTAAGTAAAATACATATAAATTATTATTACATTTTTTTTAAATCAGCATTATTTTTTCTTATATTTTTTTTTTTAAAGATATCAGAAGTAATTAGAAAAAAGCGCAAATAGGTAGAAACCAATGACAAATTTTGGAACCTGTCTAATTTCCACTGGGTAATTGTCCAATACTCTTACAGCGAAAACTTCGCTTCAGCCGCATAGATAACTACAGTTTGATAACCAGTATTAATAATAATAAATAACCTAATTAAACAGAAAAATAATTCTTGTTTGATAAGCCGGTTATGTAAGAAGAAGTTTTCATTATTTTTTTACAACTGAGTTTTATTGAGCGTTTAGTTAAAAGGGTGTTTTATCTCTTTTCTATCAAAGATGATTTTCATTTATAATAAAGAGAGGAAACACAATTTTAACTAAAAAGCTCAATAAAGTTTTTATGAATAGGTCGGTTAGGGTGTATACAGTGTATAACACTCCTCCCGTGTTCAGAGCGGCCGTGGCTGACGGATTGCAACCTCCCACTCATACTTGGTTTGACGTTTAATACTACATTTATAAGTTCAGCAAACAGTCCCATCTTTTTGTATTCAAAAGAGCTTTCGGCTATATCCATATTTTACAATATTTGTCAATTTTCTTACCCTGACCAATCTTATTTGAATAAAGCAACTGGGGGTTGGAAAAGAAGTTTTTATCAAAATGTATAACAGGTATATTTTATTTGTCTGTAACCTTTTAGAAATATAAGCATCAGTACCGCAGTGTTATGAATTAACATGTAAGTACAGGCCTAGCGCCTGAAATAAAGCTCTCATTTTATTGTTTACTTATTTTATTTTACACGCAGGTTATTATAGTAAACATAAATATTACTAGAATTCCTTATATGATATACATCATAATGCATGTTTTACGCGCATGCTTTAAGTAGAATGAGAGCATTTTAAGTATGCTACCATATGCTATATGCATATAGGTAACTCAATGACTATGTTCCTCTGTTAGTTTGTGTGAAGCACAAGAGTTTTTTACTTGCTGGTATCTTTTTCTCCGGGGGGATCGACTTTACAACTAGTGTTTACGGCCTTAAAGATACCTGCAGGGTGATTACGCGTCTTAAGTTCGCTCGCACGCCAATCGTTATGACGTAATTTCTAAGATTTTTTGGAGCCATTGTTAAGAAGCCAAGCTTGATCAACGTCAGAATGACGTCATAACGATTGGCGTGCGAGCGAACTTAAGACGCGTAATAACCCTGCTGACCATATAACTATGTTAATGCGATTGATGGTCATTCAAAAATATCTAGAGCCAATATAATGAATAACATAATATAAGAATAAATATCTGTAAAGATTTACATAAAATAAATATTTTTTGATTTTGATCACTCTAAAACACAATAATTATTCAACAGAAACCTAATCTATCACAAACCATCCTGCGACGAGCGACTAAAACATCTCGCACCTCCCTTGCGCTACAAAGCTTTGATTAATTTTATTGAATAATTTTACCACAAAAAAATTGTTGACCATGTAAGTATAGTTGCGTATAGGGACCGAGCGGTAACCCTCCCAGCAGGCGGTGTAACCACTAATTAAACTTATGTTTACTGCTCTGCTCCTGTGGACCGTAGCGTGATATTATATAAAAACTTTCTTCAATAAATGAGTTGTTTATCGCATTTGTACTGAGAAATAGATAAAAAATAATAAACTATATATTATATTGATTCTTTTTTTTTCCACAGCACGTATCTTCGACTTCGTATCCTAATTATTACCTGATGGTAAGCGGGCCTACAAAATCTTTGAATGGGGCCGATCAATACATTGATAATAATAGAATAGATAGGATTTTATTGGACTAACCTACCCATTTACCGGTAATTTTTATTAAGTAATAAAAATTAAAGTTTCAATGCCAATTTTAGAAATAGTATGCCGGAGACTACTGCATCGATTTCTTGTCGAATGGATAGTCTCCCTTCATGGACGCTTACGAAACTGGCGATTAATTTAACGAAAAATAGCGAGGATATTAAAATAGACTCGTAATGCAAATACGTCCATATCGCCGCCCAGTTCGTAACCGCATCATTTAGCCGGCATATTGGGCGCGATCAATATTGTTAAACAACGTCAGACTTTGTAGGTCTGCTTAACATCAGCAGGGTAATCACCAACTCCGATACCGTGAGATATCGTTCGATTTGAGATCGAGAACGATGTTTTTGGTACTACGAAAAGTGTAACATAGTTATTTAAATTGACCACCGCATAACTAGATTGAGTACCTTATTAAATACAAAAAAAAAATGTGAATTTCGTAAATATAATTTGTATGAAAGACGTTATTTTTCATATGCCGCGCTCCATTAAAAAAAAAAACTTGAAGTATTGTATAAAAGTCAGATCAAGCCAGACTATACACAATTCCAATATCTTTTTTTTACCCGCAATCTTCCACTTACAGGCCTCCACTTCAGTTTTCAATTACACACTGCTGGGCGACGACTTTTTTTTTTATTTCATCCATTTTTTCATCCCTATCATATGCAGGGAACACCCAGAAAATTTGACCTCGACTATTCACTCTAGTGTTGGAATTTTTTTCATTGCATAGGAATTTTAAACAATGGAATTTTCCGATTTTTTTGATTTGCTGTTTATTTGTGCCGTTTGTTTTGCCTTTGTCATTTATATTTTAAATCAATGGTATTTTTTTATGTATGCTTAAAATGGCGATTATTTTTGTGACATGGTGACATGTTTATTGAGTCGCTATACATGGTGACTTTGAAAGGATGTACTTTAGGCTAATATGAGGTTCTGCTGATCAAATCGAACAACTTTTCTCATGAAAAAAAATTTTAGTTTCCCCATACAAATTGGTCATTTTAACATTACTAGTTTGTATGGAGAAGGCAATTTTTTTTTTCATTTGCGACACATGGTTCTAAGGGAAAAGTTGTTCCATTTGATCCGCAGAACCTCATATTAGCCCAAAGTACATCCTTTCAAAGTCACCATGTATACAGTGAGAAAAAAATACGAAAATAAAAGAATAGTACTACAAAATATAATAATACAAAGTTTGTTTAATTTAACATTAAAAAGTGAGTTTAATTATAAAAAGTGTATATATAATATTCTCGGTAGCCTTCTGGTCTAGTGGTTGCGCTGTTTTGGGATTTTATTGGGAGGTTGTGGAATCGATTATACGATAGGCAATATGATGTGTTAAATTGTCTACAATTTATTGTAGATGGACTCTAAATAGGCTATAGAAAAAACTTTTTTATAGAACTCGTGTCTGTATGTTTGTTTGTTTGTCAGGGCATCACTTAAATACTACTGTACTGTACTTTTAGCTCTCGTAAAATATATTCTATTTTTTTATTTAATCGTAAAATATGTTATTTTTGGTATATTATATTTAGATATAACTACAGGGAGGCTGTTCAGAGTTACAAGGTTTTTATGTTTTAAGAGTCTCTTAAAAAAAGTTTTCATATAGAAAGAAGTATTCTATGAAATAAATAAAAATATTTTCTTTAAATATTTTCGATTTTATTTCTTCTTTTTGAGAAATATTAGTTTTTTTGTTAAAAGTTGACATTTTATGTCATCTTTTTGGCAACTGTAAATCGGGATGTTATATACTTTATGAAGCACGGGCATAGTAGCCTTGGTTTTTGTATGGTTTAAAATAGTATCTACGGATTTGTTTTTGTATGGTTTAAAATAGACATAACAAATAGAATCTACGGATACCAGCCAGTTATAAATAAATGTATTAAAATTATTCTTATAATGGATATTTCTCGCAATGTTTTGTTTCAGTTTATTATAAGTTCTCTATATATTATTTCAGGTTATGGCAAAGTCTACTAAATTAGACCGGTGTGAACTTAGCAGCCAAAATATAGCTGCTATTATAACACGACTAATTTAAAAAGTCAATATTTCTAAGCTTATTAATTGCAATACAAACAATGGAAATCCTATGAATTATTGAAAATTAAAAATTAACCAGATGGCAATATTATTTCTGATGAAAAATAACATTTATCAAATATTTTCTCTGATATTAAAATATAACTTTACAAGTAGCCCCCTTACAGTGGAACCTTGATTATGAAAATTGAGTGAAAGAAAACAATCTCGTAGCAAAATAATTTTGACATTTTAACTTAGCATAAGGTTTATTGTTTTTGAACATCATTATAACTTGTTAGACAAAAAATAACTTAGGCAATGAAAAGCAACTGAAATTGTATGAAAAATACTGATTTTCTTGTTCTACGACAAAATAAAAATTTTAATGTAATAATTAAGCGTCTTAGAAATCTTTCTTCACCTTACAACTTATACAGTCAAAGTCAAAATCATTTATTTCATGTAAATCTTTACAGATATTTATGAATAGTCAAAAAAAAAAAAAAAAAGTTTCACAATGAGGTCTTAGAGTGCGTTTGGTTAGGCAGCTACTCATTAACAAAATAACGACAAATATTAATTGAACTTAGACACGATGGAATGGAAATCTTAATATGAAAATTACTACCGAACCGAACACACACTACATAACCAACTAGTGTAAGACTAGGTGGTTAGCTGATTCCATTGACCTGTCAATCATTATCTGCCATACAAGAGAGCCACCAAGGCGACCAACTTCACCGACCATATCCATGCCTTAAATATTTGTTGTAAATAAAAGCTAAGTAACCAATCACATATAAGTAAAGGTATAAGGATCGGTATTTTTAAGGGCATAAACACTAACTGTAAAGTCGATCCCCTCAGAGACACCCCGGAGAAAAAGAAACCAGCAAGTAAAAAACTCTAGTGCTTCACACAAACTAAAAGAGGGGTACAGCTATTGATTGACTTATGCTATATAGCATACATATATATAATATATATATAGTAACATACTCAAAATGCACCCCACTGATCAGCATGCGTAGAACACCCTATGGCAGATTATTTGTTACGGTACCAATGTACATAACTACACAGTATACTATTAGTATAAATTAAGTATAAATAAGTAGTAATCATCAATGATTACCTTATCCAAAGACAAAATTTACATAATGTAATGAAAATAAATTATGTAATATAAAATTATTACAATATCGGACATTATATACCTACTAAACTAGGGTAGATTCTACATAAGCAATTTGTTTACTAGTTGCGAGACCTCAGTTGCATATCAGGACGGATCCAGACGTCTTTATCGTTAAGATAGTCTTTTACACTATAGTAAGCCTTATTGATTAATATGAGTTTTATATAATTTTTAAACTTTATTTCACTCAGATCTATAATGCTTTTAGGTAATTTATTAAATAACCTTATACTGTTAATGACGAAACATTTATTAGTTTTTTGCAGTCTAAACTTTGGTATATCGATTTTATCTATGTTTCTTAAGTTTAAATTATGTCTATCGCCATTTTTACTAAACATATTTAAGTTTTTCCTAACGTACAATAAATTTTCATAAATATATTGAGATGGTAGTGTCAGTACATCAATCATAGGAAAGATTTCTCGAAGAGAATCACGAGCTTTCATGTTATATATTGCCCGAATGGCCCTTTTCTGTAGAATAAATATAGTATCAATATCTGCCGCAGATCCCCACATTATAAGACCATATGTCATTATACTGTGAAAATAGGCGAAGTATACTAGTCTGGCTGTTGCAACATCAGTTAACTTTCTGATTTTTCTGACTGCATATGCAGCAGAGCTCAGTCTATTGGATAAAGAAGTAAGGTGAGCTTTCCACTGTAGTTTGGAATCGACTGTGATCCCTAAAAACACAGTGGAGTCAACAAATTCCAGGTCAGTACCACCTATCTTCACTGTGGCATTGATATTAGATACATTAGGCAAAGTAAATTTCAGGCACTTAGTCTTCTTTGCATTTAAAACTAAATTATTTGCCGTGAACCATTTTGAAACCATTTCCAGAGTGTCATTTGCTGCCGATAATATATTATCCTTCCTACTAACTTTAAAAAGTAGGGATGTATCATCAGCAAATAGCACTATCTGTGCCATCTCCTGTACCATATGTGGAAGATCATTGATGTATACTAGGAACAGGAATGGGCCTAAAATTGATCCCTGGGGGACACCCATCTTTACAAGGGTTCCGTCTGATACACAACCATCAATATTAACACCTTGAGTTCTATTAGAAAGGTAGGACTTTATTAGATTTAAAGCTAAATCGCGAATGCCATAAAATTCCAGCTTATCTAACAAAGTTTGATGGTCAACACAATCAAACGCTTTAGACAGATCACAGAAAACGCCAACAAGATCCTGAGAATTTTCCCAAGCGTCAATTATTTCAGTAATCAATCTTGTACCGGCATTTGTTGTGTTTCTACCTTTTGTGAACCCGTATTGTTGATCATGTAACAATTTATGAGTATTAAAATGACTTAGCAGCTGACCAAGAAGTATTTTTTCGAATATTTTACTTAAGGCTGGCAGGACAGAAACAGGGCGATAATTATTTGGATCTGTCTTACAGCCGGACTTGAATATGGGAACTATTTTACTATTTTTCATAAGGTCGGGAAAAATTCCTTCATTAACACAACCATTAAAAATATCAGCGAGTACCGGTCCTATAGTAGGAATAATTGATTCGATAGCTTTTACAGATAGCCCCCATAAATCTTCAGTTTTTTTTTTATTTAACATTTTAAAGTGTTTTAGTATATCCTCATTTGTGACATGTTTAAAATTAAAATTAGATGTAATTGGTATTTTTATATATCGTTTTAAAAATTCTTTAGCAGTACTAGCTGATGATTTAATACAGTTCGTGATTTGTAATGGAATATTAGTAAAGAATTCCTCGAATAACTCCGCAACTTGCTTTTTATCTGATAACATAACTCCGTTTTGTCTAATTGAAATGATATTTTGTCTGATAATATTTTTACCGGTTTCAGTATTAATGATTTTCCATACACACTTGGATTTATTATCTGACTGTTTGATTTTGGATCCAATGTGAATAGATTTAGCTATGATACAAACTTTCTTGAATAATTTTGAATAATTCCTAACATAATTATGGAAATTTTGGTCAGATGTATATGATCTTTTGTCATATAGATCATATAGTGTATCCCTACTTATTCTAATACCTTTAGTGGCCCAAGTAGCAAAATTTAATCTGTCAATAATTTTCTTTGTTTTAATTTTACATACTTTATTGAATTCTTGATTTATAATTTTATGTAGATTGGAGTATGTAACATTTGGTTGATTAATATTATATATGAATCTGGACATTTCACTCATTAAATTTTCATTAAAATTATTAAGTTTATTATCTGTTAAGGGTCTATACCTAATAATTTTATTTATAGGTTTAATTTGAGACCGAAAGCTAACTAACAAACCTTTATGGTCGGAGGGCACCCCGGTAATAATAGAGTTACTTAAGAGAGAACAGTTAGTAAATATATTATCAATACAAGTCCGGCTAGTTGAAGTAATCCTAGTCGGCTCCATGAATACATTATTTAAATTAAAAGAATTAAACAATGAACAAAGTTTTTGTTTGTCGCTGTTATTTATTAAGATATCTATATTAAAATCCCCACATATAAAAATTTGTTTATTTGAGTCATATATTTTTGACAAAACATCCTCCATTATATTAATAAAAGTATGTAAAGCAGAGGCGGGGGGTCTGTATATGCATAGAATAATGTAGGTATCCATCTCTGCGCATGAGATCTCACAAACACGTTCAACACAGTAAATAAAGCTTTGCCTTATCTATCGAAAAATATGTTCCAAAATCTCTTACAGTGGGGCCATACCTGAAAAAATTTAGTGAAACTACAATTTCGTAGTAAAAAAAATCATGTCATCATTAGGCTCATCGAACATATGTTTCGAACTGAAATAAACAAAATTGTTGGCATTTTTAGTATTTATATCAATCGTGTAAAACTAATATTAATTAGTAAAAAAAAAAGGAAACACAAACAGTTATATTTTTTCTTCGTTATCAACCTCATGAAACGAGCAGTTCGTGTTTCGTTTTTTTTTTTTACTAATTAATATTAGTTTTACACGATCTAATGTAAATACCAAAAATGCCAACAATTTTATTTATTCAGTTTAAAATCAAATACAAGTTTAAAGTATTTTTCTCTGATCCCTGCAGCTTACTTAAATAATAATAGTAGGTATCCACTTGCAAAACTCACCACATAATAAATCTCCATCAATTTATGTAACTCAATTATAATTTGCAACACCAGAAGCAATTAAATAGCTATAAAATAAATTATTATATTATATATATTTTAATCGCTGAAAGTTGTCAATTAACATAGTTTCTTTACAAATACTATTAAATTGCTGTAACAAGTGGTAGTTATATCATAGTAATGGGTTCGCCAACTATCAGTGTTGCCAACGATGTCGACTATATACCAACAACAAATAGGGTTTTTTTTATTTTTTATTGGACGACGTCATGTGACTTTGTATTTACTATGGTCAAAATCCATGAATGGGATTGATCAATACATTGTTGTTTAACAATATTGATCGCTCCCACTATCCCGGCTAAATGATGCGGTTATGAACTAGGGATGTTTTAAATATGATATTACATCTGTAGTTCCGTAACCACCAGGGCGTAATCACCCACGCGTCCTAAGTTCGCTCGCACGCCAATGTATTTAATTTATGTTATGACGTCATCCTGACGTAGTTCAAGCTTGGCTTCTTAACAATGACACAAAAGAAATAATAGTACAAGTAACAATGGCTTCAAAATCATATAAAATCGTCATCACAATTGACAAGCGAGCTAACTTCGAGCACAAAAGTTAGCTCGCTCGTTGATCGCTATGACGCAGTTTTCTGAGATTATTTAAAGCCGTGACGATCCGCGTGCGAGCGAACTTAGTGCGTGTAATCACTCTGCTGGTCCCTCGACCTAAGCCTGTGTTATTTTATTTTAATAGATCAATCAATGCTGTCAGATGCAAAGTTACATGTCGTGCTCCAATAAAAATAAATACAATACGATTTTATTTAATTAAATATTTGTTAAATAATATTAATAATAATATGTAGGACAATTTACACATATTGCTCTGGTCACAAACTGCTCTAGGCTTGTACTATGTGTACCAGAAGCAACGATATAATACATATTATATTTTATAAACATCCAGACCATGACAAACTGTACAGCAAAAGTGTACTAATATTTTGTTGCTATGAGTGGGAATCGAACCCACTACCTAGGCTTGGGTTAAAAATATCGATATTAATTCAATAAATAATCGATAATTATCGTCGATATTTTAAATCTCGATATATCAATAATCGATATTTGTTCCGGATATCAAATTCGATATGTTTTTATGAGCTCCCGTTCGATTTAAGTTCTCGATTAGGGCCGCGTTCGCAAACTAAGTCAATTATTACAGGTTCAAAGGTTCAAACCACCATATAATATAGTGATTTAAAGACGTTTCGTCAGTTTTTTTTTTTGCTCAAATAAAAACAACGACAAAATTAATTGAGGTTCAAAGGTCCAAAACACCCCCATATGAAATATCGATATATCAAAATATCGATATTTTTTACACGATAAATATCGATAGCTTTGAATAATATCGATACAATATATATCGATATTTTTTTTTTCATTTGCCCATCCCTACCACTACCTCCGGATACAACGCCTAAGACGCAACCACTAGTCAATGGAGGCTGTCGGAGGAAATAAATACTTGGTAAATAGGTATAGTATAACTAAAATAAATAACAATACAAAATAATAACGAATACATAAAAACATTCTTAGTACCTAAAACCTATGTATTATATACATACACACATCAAAAAAGTCTAGGGATCAAGCATTTTTATGCGGATTTCTTGTGATTGAGATGTGGCTTTGTAATAAATTTATGATTTTATAAATTTATATGGATCCTTTTTGGTGCATTTTATAATTTAAAACAGGAACTGTCAATCAAATTCGAGTAAAAGATGAAAATCAGCTGTCAATATTTTCCCTATAAAAACATAAGACGCATTGAAGACATTATTAGTGCTACTGTTTCCCTACTACTGATTAAAACCAACGTTATTATGGAGCGGCGACGTCATTTAAGCAGGGAAGAAATGATCAGAGCCGTGGGAATGATAGAAGCTGGTTCCCGGCAACGTACTGTGGCTTTAGCTCTGAATACAAGTCAGAGTGTAATCAGTCGACTTTGGACACGTTACCGAACCACTGGTACCGTGGCTGAGCGCCATGGAGGACGGTATCGCTGCACCACACGGAGACAAGACCGATACATTCAAATCACAGCTCGAAGAGCTCCAACAATAACCGCCATGATGTTAGCCGTGAGCCTTCATCGCTCTTCAGGGAACTTAATTAGCGACCAAACAGTCAGAAACCGCTTGCATGAAGTAAACCTTCATTCCCGAAGACCGCTACGGGTACCACCTATAGCAATGCACAATCGTAGGACTCGATATCAATGGGCTCTTGAACACAGAAATTGGACAGAAGAACAATGGCGTTTCGTGTGCTTTTCTGATGAGTCTCGTTTTGGTATGAGGCCGGATACAAGACGTATACGACACTGGAGAACCCCTGGACGCCAACAGCGATTAAAATCCTGCCAGGAAGTCCATCCTTATAGTGGTGGAACCATCATGGTATGGGCGGGTATTTCGATCGGCGGAAGAACTGAGTTGATTTGGATCAGAGGCAACCTCAACGCTCAAATTTATGCTGAGACGGTTGTATCAGACGTCATCGTTCCTCTACAAGTGCATATCGGTCCCTTATTTCAGTTAATGCATGATAATGCACGACCGCACACCGCAAGAGTTGTAAGACAGACTCTCGCCGCAGCTAACATCAATGTCCTGCCCTGGCCTGCTCAGTCGCCAGACTTGAACCCGATTGAGCATGCATGGGATATTCTTCAGAGAAGAGCTCTGCCGAATATGGAGGGTATCCAGTCGCAAGAAGACCTTTTTTTGTTGTTGCAACGAACATGGGCGGCCATTCCACAGCGTGATTTGGATGAACTCATTTTGAGTATGCCAAACCGATGTTCTTGTGTTGTTAGTGTTCGCGGTAGAAACACGGATTATTAATTGTTTAAGTTACCCAATAAAATTAAAAAAAAAACTGTTATTTCAGTCTTTTTTTCGAACTTTAATGTTAGTGGTTCAAATGTCAAAAATCCCTTTATTAGGAAAATGGCAATTTTTTTTACTAATGCAAAGGTGACTTGGTTTATCGTTACTGTAGACAAACGAAAACATTTTATTTGATCAATCCTTAAAAAAATGTTTTAATGAATATCAATCAGGAGAAAAGTTATTGCAAAAATATATGTTGATCCCTAGACACTTTTGATGTGTGTAGGTTTTAGGTACTAAGAATGTTTTTTATATATATAATATTATTATATATATAAAAAACATATAAATATAATTAAATATGACTACCATATCAGACTGGATACTGAATAGGCTAAATTTTTCTATTTAATTCATACGTACTTAGTACTATTAAAACAATAACATTAGATTTTAAGTTTTTCTAGCTACTATTTAGATAAATAACTTTATTCAAGAAAAAAGAAATTAAATTTAACAATAATAAAATAAAATTAACCTAAATTAAAAAGATATAGCAATCTAGTATAAACCTAAAAATAAAAATTAAACTAAACTAAATAAAAAATACTATTATAATAAATTACCTTGAAATATTATTTTATTTTAATACTTATGTTTTTTTTTTCTAACAATTTGTAATTTTCTGAAATATTTTATTTTGTATTTATCTATGTTTTATAATTTTAATAATTAACTTATTTCTAGCTGGTTACAATATATATTTTCAGGAACCAAACTTTTTGGTAACTAGTAAGTAAATTGTAATAGACCTCGGGAACACTTGCTGACGGGGCCGGTCTGTCGACAGTCAGCAATTTGTCGATAGCGTCGATCCCCCAGCCACTTTGATTGATGAAGCCGACGCTGTTGATATTTGCGTCGATAACTGCCTTAGATATTGCATTATGGACAGAGCTACAATCAAAGTTAGTTTGTTGGATAAATATTCAATTTTGTTATGAAATTGTAGACTTTTTAATAAGTAAGTAGGCGAGCTTAGTGCCTTAGGCATTATCTACCAGCTTTGGGGAGATTGATAAATTTTATGACAGGCAGAGTGCCAATTCAAAAATAAATATATACTTACGTAGTATATTTAACTTTAATTTTTTAATTAAAAATAAATATAATAGTTATTTATATTCTCCGAAATCGGCGTGCATGTATGAGAAGAGTTATGACTGTGGAAGAGGCGAAAGGAGAATGTAGGGATAGAGACAAGTGGCGCTCGGTTGACTCTGCCTACCCCGTAAGGGACCTGGTGTGAAGGTAAATAATAATCATATTTATATTTAATTATAATAGAAATATTTTTTGTTAGATCTACAGAAAATTAGAGAAATAAATAAAAACTTACAAATAAAAATTAAGTTTCAAATGATACCTATCTAAAATTAACACATAGAAGATCACAAAGAAATGTTGGCAGTTATAGCGCAAAGTACTCCTTCAATCAGTACATTGGCATTATACCTACCCAAGACGCTGGCGGCATTGCCACCTCTGTATGGCTAAACTTTTATATTGTCTTATTATATACTTAACTAGGTAATTTATTATGAAATAATAGTTGTTATATATACACTTATTCATTATTTAAATCATTAATTTGGAAATGCCGAGCACGTGCCAGATCTGTCGGTGTGAACCCCTACTAAGAGGGCTGGGGTTTTCAGTAATTTGAATTTTAAATATCAATGCGTATTTTGTAAATTATAATATTACAATAGATGTTGGTGGAGTTGTTTGGTCCATGATTTGGTTACATAAAAAAACTTTAAGCCACGGGTTTGATCCCCGAATGTGTAACGATGTGTATTATCCAGTCCATGTCTTTTATAATATAATGATTTGGAAAAATATATATAGAGTGACTTTAAAAGGATGGTTCTGCTAATCAAATCGAACAACTTTTCCCACTGAAATTTGTATTGGGAAGCCAATTTTTTTTTTGTTGTTTGATTTGATCAGCAGAACCTGATATTAGCCCAAAGTACATCCTTTCAAATTCACGCTTTATATTGTTTTAAACAAAAAGATATTACGTAGAATAATTGATAAAGTGCATTTATTTCTTTTTTAATTTTATATAAGTACTTATGTATAGGTAGGTACATATTTACTTGTACAATGTAAATAAATATGTATAATAGTTATTTATATTCTCCGAAATCGGCGTGCAAGTATGAGAAGAGTTATGACTGTGGATGAGGCGAAAGGAGTATATAGGGATAGAGATGAGTGGCGCTCGGTTGTCTCTGCCTACCCCGTAACGGACCTGGTGTGAAGGTAATAATAATATTTATATTTAATTATAATAGAAATATTTTTTGTTAGATCTACAGAAAATGAGAGAAATAAATAAAAACTTACAAATAAAAATTAACTTCCAAATGATACCTATCTAAAATTAACACATAGAAGATCACAAAGAAATGTTGGCAGTTATAGCGCAAAGTACTCCTTCTATCAGCACATTGGCATTATACCTACCCAAGACGCTGGCGGCATTGCCACCTCTGTATGGCTAAACTTTTATATTGTCTTATTATATACTTAACTAGGTTATTTATTATGAAATAATAGTTGTTATATATTCACTTATTCATTATTTAAATCAATAATTTGGAAATGCCGAGCACGTGCCAGATCTGTCGGTGTGAATCCCCTACTAAGAGGGCTGGGGTTTTCAGTAATTTGAATTTTAAATATCAATGCGTATTTTGTAAATTATAATATTACAATAGATGTTGGTGGAGTTGTTTGGTCCATGATTTGGTTACATTAAAAAAGTTTAAGCCACGGGTTTGATCCCCGAAAGTGTAACGATGTGTAATTATCCAGTCCATGTCTTTTATAATATAATAATTTTGGAAAAATATACATAGGGTGACTTTAAAAGGATGGTTCTGCTAATCAAATCGAACAACTTTTCCCATGGAACTATGTGTCGCAAATGAAAAAAAAATTGCCTTCCCCATACAAACAAACTAGTAATGCTAAAATGACCAATTTGTATTGGGAAGCCAAATTTTTTTTCCATTACAACACATGGTTCCATGGGAAAAGTTGTTCGATTTGATCAGCAGAACCTCATATTAGACCAAAGCACATCCTTTCAAATTCACGCTTTATATTGTTTTAAACAAAAAGATATTACGTAGAATAATTGATAAAGTGCATTTATTTCTTTTTTAATTTTATATAAGTCCTTATGTAAGTAGGTAGGTACATATTTACTTGTACAATGTTACTTCCTCTGTAATGAGTTTATTAATATAAGTACGTTTGTATGGCAGCACTGTCGACTGGAGAAACCTTAAGTCATTGTACAAATTCTACTAATGTCATCTAGAGAAATTAAACGGGCGGTTTAAAGTGTCTTTGGCCATTTTCTCCATTGTAGGTACTGTCCAACAACGGAGTATAAAGACTGCCAATAATAATAATAATAGTAATACATATTATACCTATGTTTTTTTAATACATTTGCAAACTAAATGCTTGTATATAATATATTGTATGTAATATAATAATAAATGTTTTTACCAACTGTAAAAATAATACAATATTTGATGGGTAACTTCATACTTCGCTAGGTACGAGTAAATTATATTATTTTTATTTTGTGCTTTTGCTTTTATTATGGTATTGCAAATGTATATGATTTGAATGATTCCTATCCACACCTTTAGGATTGGATTAGAGTAATTTGCGTGATATTTTTTATACGATTGTAGGGCGTAATTATCAAAAAAAAACTTTAATGGCGTGTGCCGATTTAAAATAATGTATTGACCTTATGTTTTTTTTATTTGTCACCAAAAGATCTAAATAAAAGTCATGTTTAATAATTGTACAGCTGGCATAAAAATAATTTATAGAAATTACAGCATTAAAATACTCGGTTCCGCGTAAGGTTACCTTCCTGATACGTCATTACGGGGTCGTCTACTATTCTAAAGCTAAATGTATAATAAATAATGTATTCTAATAAATATAATCATCCAATAGATTGTAAATTCGACATAATCAAATATAAAAATCGGCGGTAATCAGCAGTAGAAGAGATACCTATGACTGGGGATGAAACCAAAAAGTATATGTACTTAAACATCATGAAACTAAGAATTAAATATATATATAACGGTCCAAGGGCTCAAAACGCATATAAAACTTAATGTCAAACGTGTTCGTTGCAGCCATATTGTGTTCTCACTTCAACCAATTAACTGTTATGTTTATGATTGGTTATAATAATTTTTGATCTCACTTTTTGTTTTGAGTTTGTATGGCTACTGTCTTGTATTCTTAGGTTTGGGGAGGTGATTTTAGGCCTTAGGCTCAGAAGAAATAATAGTACAAGTACCTTAGGGCGGCTTAGGGTATATGAGCCAGAAATAACGATATATCACATAATATATTTTATAAACACCCAGACCATGACAAACTGTACAGGAAAACGTACTTTTTTGGAAAGCATTTTTTTTTTATTTGCGACACATGGTTTCATGAGAAAAGTGGTTCGATTTGATCAGTAGAGCCTCATATTAGCTCAAAGTACAACCTTTTAAATTCATCCTGTATATCTCCATGGTAAAGATAGAGACAAGCGACAGTATGGGACGTATCTATGGAGTGATTTTTTTTTTTTTTATTTATTTTAACATAGCACTGGATACAAGTCCATCGGCCGCATTCATTATATATTAATTAACAGTATATTAAATTATTTCCAAAAAAATATGAAATTCTAGGATTTTTTTTTTTATAATGGTCCTATAGTTTTAATAATATAATCATATAAAGTATTAAAACAGTCTACATTACAAAGCAAATTTTTTAACTCAATAGGGCGGGTATTATCTAATTTGTCGCACAAATCGGCTGCCATTATAAGACGTTCTAACTTGAATTCTGGACATAGCAAAATTAAATGCTCTAAATCAGCATTATTTTCATCGCAATAATTACATTTGCTACTTTGTATTATATTAAATCTCTTCAAAATTGCAGGAGTCCTTAAATGACCCAGTCTCATTCTATTTATTGTAGTTATAAATTGTCTATTAGTATATGTTATTTTGGAAAACCAGGGTTTAGTAGCAATTGTAGGTTGAATTTCATTATACCATTTTCCTGATTTTTTAGTAACTAAGTGGTGATTCCAAAATTCAAGCCAGGCTTTATTTTTTAGATTTGTGATATAAACAAAACTGTCTGTAAATGGAATAGTAAAATCATTAATTATAACTTCATTTATACCCTCTATTGCTGCTTTATCAGCAACTTCATTTCCCACTATTCCTTTATGAGCAGGAATCCACATAAATTCAATATTTTTTTCATTTTCACCAACATCAACATTGTCTAAGTTTCTAATAAGATTTAGACGTACATTTGAATTGTTATTTAAACACATTTTATATATTACTTCTCTTATATCATAAATTATATAATTTAACTTATATTCTAGTTTAGGGAATTCAATACATTTAATTACACTTAGTGAATCAGATAATATTCTAATTTTACTATAAATCTTAAGACTGTGTAGATATTGTAGAGCCTTTAGTATAGCAAAAGCTTCTGCTGTAAATATACTTGCATTAGTATTAATTTTAAAAGATTTAATTATATTCTTCTGGGGATCATAAAAGGCGGATCTTACCGCATTAGATGTTTTGCTACCATCTGTATAAATATTATAGCATTTATTTTTATCCAATTCATATAAAAGATCAATATTATTATATACACTAGAGATATTTACATTTATATATAACATTTTGCTTTCAGGCGTTCCTAAAAAGCACGGCCAATAAGAATTAGAGGTTAAGTCTGTAAATGTATTTAATAAATTTGTTATAATAGTGGTAAAACTTGGACAATGATTATATACGAGGTTTATTCCACTTATCAAATTAGTAGATATTTGTGTGTTTAGATTATGGGCAAAATTAATAGAAGATAGGGTATATTTGTAAGGGCTAATTATTGATTTTAAACAAAATCGACTGGCAAGATATAGTCTTCTAATAACTAGTGGTTCTATTACAGATTCAACTTCCATAGACCTGATTGGTGTTGAGCACATTGCACCTAATATTATTCGCATGCATTTGTTCTGTATAATATCAAGTTTATTTAGTAATTTAGGATTAGCATACATATAGGCCAGACAACTATAATCAAAGTGACTTCGTACAATACTTTTGTAAAGAATTATCAGAATATTTGGGTCAGCACCCCATGAACATCTAGCAAGACATTTCAGAATATTGGCTCTAACGAGTGCTCTTTTACATATATAATCAATATGAGAGTTAAATTTTAACTTTGTATCCAATACAATACCTAAAAATTTATGCGAGTTTGTAAATGGAATTTCACAGTTATTAAATTTTAATTTAATAGAGCTATTCATTTTATATTTGTTAAATATCATAACAGAACTTTTATTAGGGTTAATTTTTATAGACAACTTGTTATGGTAGTAATTATGTAATTGTTTTAAAGCAACATCAAGATAGTTGAAGCTTACATTTATATTTTGATTTGTATTATATAACACTATATCGTCTGCAAATTGTAAAATATTTACATTAGTAGTATCTACATATTTTTGTATTTGAGACACGTATAAATTAAATAATAGAGGAGATAACACAGAACCTTGCATTACTCCTTTATTAACTGTCATTGGATCGTGTAATATATTATTAAATTTAATATGTACAGTTCGATTATATAAAAGACTATAAATCCATTTAATTAATTTGCCTGGAATGGATAAATTATATAATATTTGTACCAGAATTTGTAAATTTACTGAGTCAAACGCTTTTTGAATATCGAGAAAAACGCAAACTGTTGAAGAACTATTTTGAAAGCCATTTTTAATTTTAGTTATCAACGTTGTAAAGCTTTCAGATGCACTTTTACCTTTTCTGAAAGCATATTGAGTTTCAGGAAGAAGACCATTTGATTCTATATACCATTCAAGTTTAAATTTGATTATAGTCTCAAATAATTTGCCAATGCAGGAAGAAAGCGATATTGGTCTATATGAGTTAGCATCATTTGGAGTTTTGTCTGGTTTTAGTATTGGAATAACGCATTGTAATTTCCAAGAAGAAGGAATTAATTGTTGATGCCATAATTTATTAAATATTTGTAATAATACATTTTGCGCCTTGGTGTGAAGATTTTTTATTAACAAATATGGAAAATCATCTAGTCCAGGTGTCGTAATTTGTCCTTGTTCGCAACGCAGCTGTAAATTCTGAGAATGTTATATGCGATAATATGTGTGAATTATTATTATTAGAATTAAAATAAATTTCCATGTTATTGCTAATGTTCATATTATTAAGATTAGATTTAGGAGCTATGACATTTTTAAAATCAGAAATCCATTCATCATTTCTATTCATTTGAGGTTTTGTTAGAGAATATTTAAATTTTTTAATAAATTTCCAAATTCTGGACACCGGGGTGTTCCTATTAAAAGAAGTGCATAATGCTTTCCAACTTTCAGATTTTTGTTCACTAATAACTCTCTTTTTTATAGCATCTGCTTTTTTATACAATATATAGTTATTTATAGTAGGATTTAATCTATATTGTTTGAGAGTCTCTTTAGAATTATTTACAGCTTCTATACATTTTTGATTCCACCAGGGAACTGGTTTTTTTAATAAAAATTTACCATTAGATTTTTTTACAGGAACGTGCTGATTTTTTAAGAACTCTAATTTATTACAAAAATCATCATATACAGATAAAATATTTACATCATTAACATCTAATTCAGAAAATAAATTTTCTGAATCTTTATGAAAATTATTCCAATCGGCTCTATTATAAATGTATCTCAAATTATCATTACCGAATTCATAAGTGTTAGGATTAGTATTTATATTAATAAGGGTGGGGAAGTGATCACTTCCCATAGAATCATCGTATACGTCCCATTCACATAATGGGGCCATTTGAGCACTAATACACGAAATATCTATAGCAGAAGCTGATTTGCTTGGAGAAGTTATTGTTGTTAGAAGTCCAGTATTTAACATGCAAAACTCAAGTTCGTCTAATAAATCGTAAACTTCTCTACCTCTTGACGTAGTGGAAGAACAACCAAAAGCCAAATGATGGGCATTCATATCCCCTGAAATTAACATTGGTTTGGGAATTATGTTAATAATCTTTTTTAATTTATTCATATTTAACCTATTGTTATTACCAGGAGGACAGTATATACAAAGAATTGATAATTTACATATTGTAGTTGAAATTGAAATACATAAATTTTGTATATTTTGAAAAAAAGGAGTTTCGATTATCTGGTATTTTATATGACATTTGATTAAAATAGCAACACCACCATGTTCATTACTTGCACTCTTAAATATGAAATGGTAACCTTTTATTTTAAATGAAGATGAAGATTTCGTCCAAGTTTCATTCAATAAGCATATATCAATATCATTTTTGTATAAGAAATCTATTAACAGGGGTTTCTTATTATATAAACTTCTAATATTATATTGAACAATTTTTAAATTAGATTCACTTGCTTTAGACATTATAAAAAATAATAAAAAAATACTAGTATAAGTAACTTTTTTTTTTTAAACCAAATTAGATAGTAATATTTCTTTAATTTTGGTTCGAGTCATAGGTTGATCTGTACCACTATTGGTCAACTGTATAATAGAATTAAGAATAGCTTTTAAAATTATTTCATTATTTACAATATCATTATTATCTATTTTATTATTTACAACCGCAATATTGTCCATTTTATTCCTATATGCAATAGTTTCACAGTCCATTTTATCATTTTTATTATTATTTACAACCGTTGAATTTTTCTTTTGCAGCGCAGGGAAATCACGTTTATAATTTCCAATATTCATAGCCATAGAGTACGATTTATTTCGTTTTTCTTCAATTTTTTGTTTTTTAATTGGGCAATCTCTAGAAATTGCCAAATGAGGTCCACCACAATTCGCACATTGTATTATTTCACTATCACAGACTTTATATGAATGTTGACCAGCGCAGGACGAGCACATCTGATCATTCCTGCATATATTTGCCGAATGGTTAAATTTTAAACATTTATAGCACTGTAAAAGTGGAGAAAAATATTGATGAACTTTATACCGCCATAAATTTATATATACATATTGAGGTAAAACAGTCGATGAAAACGTCACAGTAATTGTGCTTAAAGGTCCTAATTTACCATCACTATCTTTTTTTAAGAAGCGCCTAATTGCCACTATATCAATCTCACTCGATAATTGTTTATATAAATCCTCATTGGAAACCTCTTTAGGGACATACCGTACAACTCCAATTTTTTCTACAAAATGTGCCGGAATATAAGCCTTTAAATTATAATTGTTAAGAAAACTGTTCATTTTTAAAAAATCATTTGCTGTATTAGCCTTTTTAAACACAACCGCTATTTTTTGTGCATTCACTCTTTGCATACGGTGTATGCTCTTAACGTTGTCCGTGAACAGTTGGGTAATCGAAATTGGATTTCTATTCCCAATTCGCTCCTGATCCTTAGATTCAATATACACATAATATTCCTCCTGAATTGAATTATCAGGGTATAGTCTCGTATAATTTTGTTTTAAAAATGGTTTATATTTATCATTGTCCATATTCTGAACCTGTTCACTATCAAGTCGCCTCCTTTTAGGCTCATCACTATTTTTACCGCCACTTGCAGGTCCCATTATGGAAAAATACTAATAACTCAAATTATATTTACATATTTTACAATAAACAATTAATTTATACTAATAAATAACATTAATTACTCTAAAAGCATAAAAAATAATTCACTCGGTTTGACTTCCCGCCAAAAAGTCTCTCTCTATGGAGTGAATATTATTATTTTATATTAATGGCCTCTACGCGTGTGCTTAATTTTGCCAATGTCAAGTTATAGGTTCAACATTTTTTTATTATAAAAGTGAAAGTGGGATAATAGGATGGAAAGGAATAAGGAAAGGACTAGGTTAGAATTAGGAATGGCCACATGACCGTATGCAAACATACGGTATAGTGATTGACAACCTCCGTAGACTAGTGGTTGCGCCTTTGGCGTAGTATCCGGAGGTCGTAGGTTCGATTCCTACCCATGGCAAAAAAATATTAGTACATTTTTTCTGTACAGTTTGTCATGGTCTGGGTGTTTATAAAATATAATATGTATTATATCGTTGTTTCTGGTACACATAGTACAAGCCTAGAGCTTAGTTTGTGACTAGAGCAAAATGTGTAATTTGTCCTAAAAAAAAAAAAAAAAAAAAAAAAAGTGATGCGAGTGTCTAGTGAAGGAGGAAAGAATCTACAGTAAAATGGGTTTACAGCATTTTACTGAAGAAATGGATTCATTGAGATAGCACAAACACTGATATATCACTGCGTTAAATACTACACTTCTCACACTTAAGATTACTTATGAATGCTTATTCTACAGAATTGGTACACTTTTGCACAATAATATCCTATAAACTTAACTATGAAAAATATACTAGAAACACACGACTACAGTCTTCGGGCTACCCTCAAGGAATATGGAGTGAATAAAAATAAGATAAATTTTATGTCAATCCTTAGATAAATTTTATGTCAATCGTCAGTCAATCCTTAAGCAATGTAACTATGCTTAAGGATTTTTATGAGGCGCCGAAAGAAAAAATGCAAAAAATCGTCAAATTACATTCTGTTTGATAACCACACCCTGAAAAGAGACTACAAACTCCGTAGGAAATCCATAAACTAGACCGGTGAGCCCACAGACTGATACCGAAATATTAGGTTACCTACTTGACGATTTTTCTAGAACTAGTTATCAAGTGCTTATCAAACACCACTAGATATCTCTAAACTTTAGACTTTTTACTTTCGTAGGGTTTCCATTTTGTGGGAAATTCATCATAAGTTTGCCGTATTACTTTATATTAACACTAAACTATATTATCATTAAAACCAGATATGTAGGTAATTCAGCATCAGTGAAATTGTTTTAAAATAAGTAGCTATTACTTTTGCTTTTACGTGAATTAGTGTAAAAAATGTACGAATCCTACCTGCTCTCCCCTACATTTTTTGTGTACAGTAAGTCATGGTCTGGTGTTTATAAAAATAAAAAACTTCAATATTAAATAATATTTAATATTGAATAGTCGCTATTCGTGGCAAATGTATACATATACAGGTTAAATTTGATAAGTTGTACTTTGGCTAATATGAGACTCCACCGTACATTGCAAAAAACTTTTCCCATGGAATCATGTGTCGCAAATGAAAAAAAAAATTGACTTTCTAATACAATTAGGTCATTTTAATCTTACTAGTTTGTATGGTGAAGGCATTTTTTTTATTCATTTGCGGCACATAGTTCCATGGGAAAAGTTGTTTAATTTGATCAGTAGAACCTCATGTTAGCCCAAAGTCACCATGTATAATAGTTACATTATTAATTCAATAATTAATATATTAATATGTAGGACAATTTACACATATTGCTCTGGTCACAAATTAAGGTCTAGGCTTGTACTATGTGTACCAGAAGCAGCGATACTTATAAAAAAAAAATATATAGGTACATACATAAAAAAAGGGCAGCTTTATTTATTAGGTCCTTTATTTTTTGCCTTGACTTTTTCGCATTACTAAAATGGTTGGGAAATTACTATGAGTATACTAGGCTAAATCTAAATATCTATAACTGAAAAGTGACTGACTGACGTAGTGAACTATCAACGCACAGCCCAAACCACTGGACGGATCGGGCTGCAATTTGGCATGCAGGTAGATGTTATGACGTACGCATCCGTTAAGAAAGGATTTTGATAAATTCTACCCCCAAGGGGATGAAATAGGGGATGAAAGTTTGTATGATAAAAAAATAACTATTCCACGCGGACGAAGTCGCGAGCACAGCTAGTATAATTATAAATCTTTTGGACAGGTGTTTCACCTCTATTGGAAGCTATTTAGTCACTGCAGTTTACCATATAAAATGACTCATTGTGCCTACTTAATGTATGTAGTAAATACATCATCATCAGAATTAATTAAATAAATATTATTATTAAGTTAGAACGAAACAATTATTATTTTTAAACTACGCCAAAATTATGATTTAAGTGACATCTATATTGTCAATTGTATCGAATTGACACATTGTCGTATTTCCTTTCAGACTGCGGTTACGGAACGATCAGTTAATTTAATAATAAACCAGCGAGGATTTTGCAAATTCGCCCAATTCTTTATTTTACGCATAGTAGAACTAATATACATGGTGACTTTGAAAGGATGTACTTTGGGCTAATATGAGGTTCTACTGATCAATACGAACAACTTTTCCCATGGAACTATGTGCCGCAAATGAAAAAAAAAATTGCCTTCTCCATACAACTAGTAATGTTAAAATGACCAATTTGTATGGACAAACCAAATTTTTTTTTTATTTGCGACACTTGGTTCTATGGATAAAGTTGTTCGATTTGATCAGCAGAACCTCATATTAGCCCAAAGTACATCCTTTCAAATTCACCCTGTATATGGTTTTTGTAAGTGTAAATTCATTAAACAGCTAGATAGAGAGTTACTATGTCGGTTACAAGACCTCCTTTAATATTTTCCATGGCATCCTAAAGATATCGATATAAAGTATTCATGTACAAAAAAACTTAATCAGGAAGGAAATAATAATATGAGATCATGGTCAACACGGAATACGTATTTAGTATGAATAATCTCTCATGTATGAGGCAAATAAATATGTAAAATTTCTTTCATAAAGGTAATTAAACTGAACTGTATGTGTCATTAAAATGTTCAATAACAGATAGGTATAAATTATCTTATGAAATAGCACTATTATAAAGCTAAATATGATTATCTTTTCGAATTTTACTTGGATCTTGTATAATTTATAGTTTGTGAGGTTAGTCATGTTATACACTTGACAATCATTTTGCTAGTCATCACAATCATAAAGCATTCACGCAATTACATGTCGGATTTTGTTGGTTTTTTGTTACACTTTTCAATGGTCACTTAAAATGTTTTTAAAGTCATCAAAAACAAAAACATGCGTTGTTATTGAATTTTAAAGGATGTACTTTGGGCTAATATGAGGTTCTGCTGATTAAATGGAACAACTTTTCCCATGGAACCATGTGTAGCATATGAAAAATATAATTGGCTTCCCCATACAAATTGGTTATTTTAACATTACTAGTTTGTATGGAGAAGGCATTTTTTTTTTCATTTGCGACAGATGGTTCAATGGGAAAAGTTGTTTGATTTGATCAGCAGAACCTCATATTAGCCCAAAGTACATCTTTTCAAAGTCATCCTGTATAGGCAGTAAGGGCGTAAACTGTTCACGTATCCCGTACTATAGATGAATCGGGTTTAGAGGGAAAGCATGATTTAAGGCCATACTCGACTGACCGGTCAGTTTATGTATTTAATTCAAACAAAATTGAACTTCGCACCTAGAGCCGACTATCGAAGCGCATAACAGCTGACTGATTCCGACCGCTATCTCCCGAAAAATCAGCAAAAACGATCAAAAAAAAAAATTTAACAGCGAAATAATTCATATTTTTATTCTCTTTCTATCGGTAAGTTTTGTATTGATAAATAGTTTAGTATAAAATAAGATGCAGCATCCTAATATATTTTGTTATTTTTAAGCATTGTTTGTTATTTTGTAAACTTTATAATAATAAGAATATAAAAAAATTGTGAGCTACCAACTTGTCACGGAGGGTCCAGTTCATATCACTGTATGTTTTTCCCCCATGGTTAAAATAGGATTAGTTAGAGCTTAAAACACCGAAAAGCGATAAAATTGGAAGGAGATTGGAGATTGAACGGCCTTTCAGAGAGAAATTTATTATTACTCGATTTTTTAAACTGTTTGAGATAAAATAAGGAAAATTTCTTTAAACTACTAAATAATAATGCCAGATAAAAAAAATGGAGATATCTAATATCGCTAGACCGCCGAACGGTCCCAAATCGTTACCGGGCTTACCGTGTTTTCTCATTCGTCATGCTCCCTGACGATGGGAAGGGTTAATTCTCCTAATTATGGAAATGAATAACTTCGTCAAATAACGAGTAGGCTTTTTTTGAAAAGCTGAAGGCATAACTTCCCCAAATGATATAAAGGTGGATCTTCCCTGATGATGGAAAAGCGGAACTGTGTGTTTAGTTTTAGAGACTTATAATCTAACACCGGTATTCATAAAAACTTATTGAGTCCATGAAGAACACTTTAGTTATGGAAGGTTTTGTCTCTTTTAATTAGCAACAAAAATGATTATGCGTAAAAGAGAGATAACCTTCTATAACTAAAGTGTTCTTCATAGCCTCAATAATGCCTTAAAATGCCATCAAAGTTTTTATGAATAAGACTATATGTCACTTAGATATTAAGCATATTAAGCATCAAGCTCTTCATTCAAGCTCATCGATGCATTCCATCAGGCAAGATCAAACAAAAGTCTTTTTTTTTTAACTTGCCAAAATTTTAATGATGGGAAGGCAAAAAAAAAACACTAGAGAAAGCCGTAACATACCCTGATTATGGGAGGCGTAACATACCCTAATGATGGAAAAGTTACTACTCCGAATTATGGGAAGGCGTAACATACCCTGATGATTGGAAGTCTTAATTTCCGCGATGATAAGGTGTAACTACACCAAATATTAGAAAAGCGTAACTTCACCTGATGACAAATTTCCATAGCAAATATGCCAGCTTCTATGCAACTTTAAGATATTTTCTGTTAATACCTAATTTTGACAGCCTCCGTAGACTAGTAGTTGCGCCTTTGGCGTTGTATCCGGGGGTCGTGGGTTCGATTCCCACCCATGGCAAAAAAATATTAGTACGTTTTTCTGTACAGTTTGTCATGGTCTGGGTGTTTATAAAATATAATATGTATTATATCGTTGCTTCTGGTACACATAGTACAAGCCTAGAGCTAAGTTTGTGACCAGAGCAATATGTGCAATTTGTCCATATTATTATTATTATTATTAATTTAAATTGTATTTTACTATGTATTAACCTATTATAAATTCTAAATTTTTTATTATTTTTTTATTTTAATATAAATCTAAACTTAACATAAATACTTAATAACTTAATATAATAATAAAACAAATTGAAATCTAAAACAAAACTAGTACTATAAATAAAAAACATTATTTTGTGCTAAAGTGTCAGGAATGGTGCCAAGGCTGGCAACGTTTCCCCGCTGAATAGCCAAATATAACAAACTTAAGCGTTGACAAAAATAATTGCCAGCCTTCTTGTCGCCTGACCTCTCTATCAGACGTCCAGATAATTCTTTGGTCAAGTCTTTGGCCGAAGGACCCCAGGTTCCCATCGTTTCGACCCCAAAAGGTGCAAATATGTAACTTTTGCTAAGATTTATATATTTACACCGTTTGAGGTTTTCAGCAGAATTTGCCCCTGCACTCGTGGAGGTCAACCGTACGTGAGATGGTGCAAGTGTGTCCCACAACAACGATCTTCCGAGTTTCCATGGCCCAACTGTCATGCCGTCGGGTCGTTTGCCATCGTTACGCACTATCCCAACAGGTTCTAGTATTGCGGGTACTCCAGCAGTGACAAAAGCCCTTCGGATAATGTCATTAAGGGCAGTGTGTCTGGAGAGATGTGGATGAACGATTCGGGCGAAGGGATACTGCTATTGTGAGTGAATTTTTGTCTAAAAGTGTTCCAATAAAAGCTGAAGGTAGTGCCTGTAACCAGAAGCCTGATTCCTTCGAAGAAACGGCCGAGAGACGAGCACGCTCTTGCAAGTTATGTGAAGATGATAATAGGTTTGCATGTGTGATTTTGCAAAGCGGCTCGTCCCAAGAACGCTGAAGTTTTGATGAAATGGGTTGTTCAGTATTAGGACATTTCATCAGCCAGGCATCTCTAGCGTCAGTTAAGTACGGTGGCTCCACTAATCCCAAAGATGGGTTAGTTATATTTCTGTAGAGCTCAGCTGTACTGTGAACAGAAGATAGAAATGCCGGCAATGAAACATCTGATGTTTTTCGAATCCCCAGACCTCCAAAACGAACAGGAAGAGAAGCCTGGGAAAAAGTATTTCTCAAAAGGTTATCCAAAACGTATAAATCGTCAGAATATTTCCAAAGTGGTGCGCAACGTAATGTATAGGTAAATTTGGGAACAAACTGACAAAACCTGATAATAAAAAGGGCCTTGTGAGGCTGTATTTCGAATAAGCGATCAGAAGAGGACTTGAATTTAGATTTTAGTTCTTTAATGTAATTTGGAATGGATTGATCTAAAATAAGGGTTCTTAAAAGATGAAGTGTCTCATCCATTGGCGTGATAATATTTTTTTACCAGATGCCAAATTATTGAATTGTGAAATTATTTCAGTTTTTCTATCTGAGTCTAATAAATTAGATAAATACAGTTCACATTTTGTAAAATTTAAATCTAATCCTATTGAACCTAATTTGCTTATTAGTTTCTGGAGGTCAGCTATAACTGTATCAGCATCACCACCAATTGTTCCATCATCAAGATACCATAATAATATATTAAATTTTGAATTTAGACTGCTTATAATAGAATGAATTGCCAAACTAAGAAGATTGGAGCAAGTGGATCACTTTGTTGGCAACCGACCGCTGAAAGAAAAGTGTTGTTTTATAAACTAATTTTGTTGGTGCACTATAGCACTGCCAAGCGTATTGAAAAATATCAGGAGCATGTTCTTGTACCTGTCTTAACATAGCTCCTCTATCTACTGAATTAAATGCGTTTCTAATATCAACCTTCAGCAAGACCTCACCTCCGTGATTTATTATATAACTACGGGCAGAATGAACCGCAGCTTCGCAACCCCCCTTTAAACCGAAGCCTAATTGTATGGGCTGGAATTCCGAAATCATATGCAATATTTTTGTTACAAGTCCACCCTACTGCAATGGGCCTTATACCTCCATCCTTTTTTTTTAAAGCACACATATTTGCGCCATATAGTATACTCGTTATTTCGTTCGGTACTAGGCCTGATAAAATAGAATAATATGATAGAAGAAAATAAACAAAAAAATAACTATAACTAAAATAACATTATAGTAAAAAGATGTAGTCTAACACTGGTTCTTGCGACATAGTTCCCAGGACACTGGCGCCGTTACCCTTTGTTAGTCTCTGGGCAAAGTAGGGTCCAGCTCTAGGATAACCTGACGCAACTACCAATCTCACCGATAGAATTCTTGGGTATCGGAAGACCATGGACCCATAGTCTCATAAATTAAATAATTGTAATATGTAGGACAATTTACACATATTGCTCTAGTCACAAACTAAACTCTAGGCTTGTACAATGTGTACCAGAAAAAACAATATAATACATGTTATATTTTATAAATACCGAGACCACGATAAACTGTACCTACAGAAAAACGTACTAATATTTTTTTGCCATGCAAGGGAATCGAACCCACGACCTCCGGCCTACAACGCCCAAGGCGCAGCCACTAGTCTACAGAGGCGGTCGATATATATGTGTAATTAAGCTTCAGTCCCAGTTATACAGCTCTCGTATGTGTGGATATTATACCTACTGTATTCATCATATCAGTCACCCTACCATAAGTTTTTGTTAAATTTACTTTAACTTATTGTACAGTTTTAACTTTAGAGGTCACAAATAGTTTCTTAATTATTTCTTCTGACGAAAAAAAATTAAGTAATCCTACTGGAAGTATAATCTTTCTCTTACTAGAGAAAGATTATTCATTTACAAATACTCATAGTCAGCAATAAACAAAGAATATTCTTACCGCGACAGCATTCGAAGAAGAGAAATAGTTTGTGACAGCTTCTTGGATATTTTTTTTTTCAAAATAGATTACAATAAAATATTGTTCAAAAACAATCTATCTAAGACGCTGTAGCATATCGAGCATACGATTTTATAATAATTTATTTATGTTAATTAAAATATTTTTAATTTAAGTACAGAGGATTTAAATAACTACTCTATACTATTTTTGATGATAAAATGTATATTTCAGTATTTTATCCGGGAGGTTTTCGGGGAAACTGTATCATATAACGGATTGCGGCGAAATTGAGTTGGCGCTTGCAGTATATTTTAACTATGACGATAGAGCAAAATTCGACTTCGCATTTTGATAGTTTGTAAACTATCCAATGGAGCTCAATTTAGTTTAGTTTTTTTTTAACTGATCGTCAGATTTTATTTACCCAAGTTCTGTAAAAGTTTAATTTGAAACCATGTTCCTATACAAATTTATAATTTTAACATTACTAGTTTGTATGGGGAAGGCATTTTTTTTCAAAGTACGTCCTTTCAAAGTCAACCTGTATATGTATAACCAAAATATTACAAAATCCTGTACATACAATTTAGTTATGCAACAAAACGGGGTCTTTGTGGGAAAGTTATCACTACCATGATAATTATAGTGTTCCAAAGTATTGGATTACATAAGGAGTTCGATCACGACTAAGTTTATAGTGTAATGGAAACATAATCTTTGTACTTACTAAAATCAATCTAAATATAATGCTCCTCCATCTTTGCAATCATAGCATAGTGTTTCACGACATGTGACTACAACATGGAAGTATGAATAATAGGACATGTCTATAAAAATGAGAATAGAGGATGGCCCAAAACATTAAAATAAATAATACAAGATTATAACCAATCAATACTTATGAAGTGATAACCGAAAATGGCGGACAAGGACACGTTTGACATATCGTTCGAAAATAAAACTAGCTGTAGATGTTTTTCTCTTTTACATATTACATATACTTTATAATATTATAAAGAGGTAAAGTTTGTGGATTTACTAAACCGACTTTTAAAATTGTTTTAGCGTCGGATAGCCCATTTATCTGCATCAATAAAAAAATTTGGGAAAACGGGGAAAATTTGTTCCTTTTGAGAGCTTCCGTTGCGTGGGGCTTTCTTAAACGGTTAAAGTTACGCAGACGAAGTTGCGAGGGTAAGCTAGTTTAGAATAAAATGCTTAATAATACTTCAAAAGTGACGGACAATGGCGGACAGGAACACGTTTGACATATCGTTCGAAAATAATTAGATGATTATCTCATGTAGATTTAGAGCGAGCGAGACAAATATTATTTGTGATTTCTAATTTATAAAGGTTCTTAGGGCGCTTCCTCTCTATTATATTTCAACGGACAACATCCAATAGTATGTTATGTTATGCAGTCTATGAATAGTTAGCATAACCCCGATAATTATTTACTCTCCCAAGCAACGGTTAGGTAGCTGGTAGAAAAATAGGCTCTAGCACAACGATAACCTGATTTTTATATATTTTTTTTCCAATAATTGAGAAAATGCTAAATCATCAGGTAACCGGCCTAAAGTTTTCACCGCAAAGTCCAGAAATCCAAAAAAAAAAATGGATATATATATATTTTTGATGATAAATTGTTGTTTTGCTTCTATTCCCGGCAGATATCATATACCCTTAGCTTTCCTCAATAGTTTTCCCAGTTACAGTCCACTGCTTAACTGACATTTTGGTCCTTCGAGCCGGATCCATTATATATAAATATTTACCGTTTTTAAATTTGGAGCCCCAGATGACATATTCCCAATATAAATTGTACATATTTAAAATATAAATTGAAATGTACTGATCAATTGTTTTTTTTTGTGTTTTATTGTAATATAGTATTTCTATACCGTAAAGTAAAACAAAGTTCGCTTTGTTTAACTTTGCGTAAAACTTAAGTACCTTAAGTAAGTAAAAAAACTATTAAAACATCTAAATTTTGTACCTTTGTTTTGACAAATAAATTCATCTGATTTATTTTTAATTTTTAATTCCTAAATAAAAAAAATATATAACCTAAAGTATTGAATCGCGTAAGGTGTCTGCAAGGAGATTCTTTTTTTCTATATGACGGATGGGCCCACAAAAAAACAAAAGTATACCTTATTGTTGGATTAATTTCAAACTATTTATCTTAAGCAGTTTAAATATATTTGTTTTTTCTAACCGGAATATTGAGAATCAAAATAAACTCTATTAAAGTTTAAAAGGGCGTCAAATGTACCAATTTTATTTTCAGTTCGAATAAGTGCTGGTACTATTGAGGCTATATATGTTTTAAAAAAAAGCGGCTCCAGCCTAGTGCTTAAGTCACTGCGCAACTGATAACAATATTAAGCAGATGACAACAAGGCCGGCCTGGGAAGGGTGACCGCTTTATACAACGAGGCTATTTCATCATAAACACTGCAACAAGCTCGCTACTTGTTAGTTTTTGCCTCCGAATACTATCGGCGAAGTGAGGACGGTTTAATCCCTCCGCTGGGTACCCTGAGGCCGTTTAGACGGATCTCGGGAGCCAAATAGGCACCCATGATATGTATCATCACGAGTGCCTTACAGCGCCCGAGACCGCCTAGACGGCCCCAGGGTACCCAGCGGAGGGGTTTTAATCCCACCTCGTCATAGCCGATGGTATGAGTCTACACCGAACAAGTGGCTAGCTCGTTGCGATGTTTTGAATAAACTCAATAACCCATCTATAAACAGTTTCACAAGTTGGTATAGTGAAACCGGGACCGACAGCTTAACGTGCTCTCCGAGGCACTATAGTGGTGTTGTCAAACAAATGTACATAATTTTTTAAATTAAAAACTCATTGGTACACACCGGGATTCGAACCAGGGACCTAAGTGTTTTTAAGTCCAAGGTCTAACCAACTAGGCCACCACTGTAACCAACTAGGCCACCACTGTATATATGATGATGATGGTATTTATTTATTACTATTGAGGCCATTTTTAACTTTAACCATTACAATTTACACAGAGTTCATTTTGTTACAACTCAACCTTAGAATTTCATGTAAGAAACTTGTTTGTATCTAAGACCAATCACATTAATGCTCATCACTTTTGTTTTATGTGGAAAATGGGGTTTCGTTACCATCGTCATGTTTCGTTTTTAGTCTGTGGGTTTTGAAGCCTACTGCATCGAATTCTAGTCGAGGTGGTAGTCCTTTCAGGCTGGACAGCTCATCAGCAGCGAGAATATTTAAAGTTTTTATTAGATAGCTATTATAAACAGACCTAGTTCGTTTGACATCAATCTTGCCATTGATGAGGTCGAAGAGATAGCGAGTTTACTCTGAAAAAGGCGACTCCAGTAGGCTTTTTTTTTATTGGAGCACGACTCATGTCATTCTATGTACCTGATGGTAAGGTGACCTATAAAGTCCATAAATGTGGTCGATAAAACGTTATTGATTAATAGTATTGATTACGTATTACGTATAGGACAGACGAATTTGCATTAAGTATCTAGTTTTCGGGTAGGCTTGCCAGATGGCTGGGAAATCTGGGAATGTCCCGGAATTTTGCGTATTGTCCCGTGTCCATTAATTATACTTTATTATCCCAAACACCTCTAGTTTTTTTCACTAAGTTTTCACTCAAGTTAATATAAACCATATCACGGTTACAATAAAGCCACAAGTATTTGTGGGTACCTACGCAGCGATCCGTGTAAGTCACTGATGAAAGTGAGCAGTGTTGCCAGACAGGTTGTTGTTTTTTTTTATTTGATCATCAACAACATCTTCAATTTTTAGATGATTCCTAGTACGACCCACTTTTTCGGCCCACTTTTGGTTTTTCCGTTTTCGCCCCTAAAGTTGTTCCTTGTATGACCCATTTTAATATTATTTAATTGAATTTCCTCGTTTCTTATGCCCCAAAACATAAAAATAGGTTTTTATTCCTGTTACGGACCAAAAGATGGACCATCTTTTGGTCCATTATTCGTCCCAAAACCTCCAGTTGTTGTTGATGAGCAAAAAAATAAATAAACAACATCGTCAACAAACATACACCCGTTTGAATTAAAATATTACTTGAAGAGCAAATAAAAAAAAACAACATCTCTTTCAAATTACCATACATTTTGTCGAATTTTAACCTGCTACCTACCCCGTTACCATTTCCGGGACAACTCTGTTCCGGAAATGGTAAACAACCTGTATATATGGTAACCCTATTTTCGGGAGAGTATTGCATCGATTTCTTGTCGAGGTGGTAGTCTCCTTTAAGGTTACGACGATAAAGCAGAAAGTACATTAAAGTCTCTTAACGTGAGGTATCCGTGTAAAGGGGGTGGCGATTCTATTTTTACGCTAAAATCAAATCAACTACAATTCGGAAATCATAATGCTAATTCGTCTTTGTTATTCTTTTCATAACCGCGTCATTTATTAAAAGTGGGAGCCAAATATCAATGTTATCAAACAACAATGTATTAATCGACCCCATTCATGGACACTGTAGGTCCTTGCGAGCAGGAAGAATACTATCGATTTAAGTAAAAAAACAATAAATAAGTAATCAATATAATTTATACAATATTCATTTATTTACACATAAATACAATTATTTACACATTGTTATTTAATCTCTTTATAGAAACCACAAAAAACATTCCAACAAAATCGCCATTATGAACAATATCGCTTTAAAATATTTTTTATCTTTTCACCAATTAAATGTCCAATTTATATCGATATAAGTACAGCTTCACCAATTAACATTGAGCAATGTTTAAAGTCGGTCCTAAAGAATCGACTGAAGCGATCATCGCGTGTTCTAGGCACTACCGTCCATCGTACAACAACACTAGAGAAACTACAATTCGGAAATCGTAAACTAATTAAAATGTAAAAACCTCATTTATAACTCATCTACACGGAGTCGTTGCAAACAAATAAAATTGAAAAGAGAATCTTCTTGTCACAAACTCGAGGAGTTTCTTCGGGAAGCGTCGTCATCCCATCCTCATAATATTGCGGCGTCGAAGCAGCCGTTCCATTGCGTAGAACACGCGATCTGAACCTCAGTAGGGACAGACTATACCGCCTGAACCGGGAAACGCTACCGAATCAGGATAGTGCGCTCTGCATATAGCTTTCCAGTTCTTGCCGGTCCTCGTAGGTCTCTCTTGAGGATATCTGTCATATCCTCCGCTGTACCCTTGGTATCCACCATAACCCCCGTAGCCGCCGTACCCATACGACCTTCTACCATTGCCGCTCAGGGCATCGTACAGAGCGTCGAATAGAGGTTTAGGTTTCGCTTCTACCGCGTTCAAAGCGATTAAAACTGCGGTCACCAGGAGAAACGTTCTGATAGAAGGCATTGCGGAAGAGCAAGTGACAATTGGATCAATTTACTTGGCGGACACTACGGCCTTGCTTACTGCTCCCGTCGCGGAAACCGTCTGCCGTGGCGATGAAACGAGAATGATGCGGGGTGCTCATATCGTTGTATATATACGGCCTCGCTCATGGATCATCCGCCAGCTGATAAACATTGCGTACGCGCCGGGTTCACGGTTCGCTCGCGGGAATTGCATTGAAAGTGCTGATTGCTCATATCGAATATAGGAAGTCAGGTACTATTACGCCGCATTTTATACAGGATCAATTGCTTTGATTATAACATGACAACTTATAAATAAAAAAATGTAATAAAAAAAAAACCCTTACTATGGTATTAGGTATTTAAGATAACTAGTGTTTTTGTGTTCTTTTGCCAAAAGACGATATATAGAGTGATAGTGACGAAATATAAATTAGATTAACTATTACTTAAACATTTTATAGGTAAGGCCCTAAAATATTCTCCAGCTAGTCAACTAACCAATGGTTCACGAACAAAGGTGGCGAGCGATATGTCTTCGGAAGAATTGTTTCTTTGTGTGCATTGTAAAAGATGTAATTTGAATACTATTTATGGTTCAGCTATTCTCTCGAATAGGTATTGACAACTTTTGTAAACACTCGACGTCCTTGTCAATCATCCTCGCGACCGCTTCGGTTACGCGGAAAAGTCAAGTTCGCGACGCACGCTGATACAACTGCGTCGGCGCAGCGGTGCATTAACCTTTGACCATGATCAATGAAAGCATTGGATCGACATAAAAAATATCACGATTACATGTGATGTAAGGATGATTTCATGTAAGATAGATTTACAACCAATTAACGCTCAATTGCCTTTCAAGTTTATAGCCCTGTGGTCTATTAGAAGTTGAGAAACGCCATCTCGTCTTCTTTAATGATGGTTCAAGGAATGAAAACTATTGCTTGGGCCTTTCTTGACAATTTTAGTTTTAATTGATTATTATACTATATTTATGTATACCTATATTTCCATTTGATTTTTCTGATATGTCTACCTCTAAAAATCAAATTTATTTAATTCGTATCGAAAATGTTTTCTGAACGACGCAAAAGGGACCAAATTATGCAAAGTTATTTAATACGTTAACTTATTTAATTATGTGTTGGGGTATATTATTCAATATAAGACCATGGTTGCAGACTAATGACTGTATTACTCGTATAGTCATCGCTTTTGCATTTATTTGTTATTCTAATAGCATTCTGTCTTCAATAGCAGTTGTTTTAATTTTTGTGTGACGATGATATTTTTTTGTTACCTAATTATTATATACATGCGGTATACATATAATAATTTATGTTTTAATATAAAATAGCTATCTAATAGTTAAGATTTAAATAAAGTAGTTATTTACATATAGAATAAGTTAAATAATGGAAATAATAAATATCTTGAATGTGAACTCGTGACACGAACTTTTGAAAGATTTTTCAGAGATAATAGTGTAGAATTATTTTTGGATTAATTCACCTATTATTAAATTACTATTAATAAGGAAACTTTATAGCAAAATACCTGAAGCTTCGATATAGGTGAATAAACCATTATTGGCCGAGCTTGCACCACAAAGTGGTTTATAGTATCAGCTAGGACATGGGAGTTAACTTGCTAGACCAACTCATTTATTTTTTGATAAAATTTACTTCCTAGCTAATTCTCTTTAGGTCTCTATAACTTCGCTAGGCCCGACCGACCGGTTTCATTACTCCGCGCGCCCCTACAGATGCATAAACCGCAAAATTACCTAGTCAGGTTTCGGCTTTGGTCTGCTTGTTCACCTGTTTTCAAGTGACTACTAAATCGATTTATTTTCAAGGCATGGTTATGAAACTGTCAGTTTTTTAGACGATAAAGCAGCAAGGATAATTCTTTTTTAATGGTGGTGGAATTCGTCTTTGTCGCTGCCCGTTTACTGCATAGTGGGAGTGATCAATGCATATCGAAATCCAGTTCGACACAGCCTTGCCATTACTAAAGGCGCTGCTAAACGCAGTAGATTATTTTAATAGTAGAAAAAGACGTAAGGAATTTCCCTAATTCATTCTGTCCGAGAAATAACTTCGAATTCTTCTACAATTTTCAATCTTGCATCGAGTTTTTTCACTTTAATTTTGTGCAACAACAACTTGTACTTGGACAATATCTATCTTCTAACTAAATGGTCTAAACATGAACATTGATCATTTATTTAATGCCTAAGATAATTATCGATCTTCCATTATATAACGAGTACTTCAATTTATCGAAGACCAGAATGGTCTGATAACGGTCAAGGGACACAGCTAGGGCTGATTGCATCGAGTTTCAAATTGTTAGTAGTAGACCTAAAGTCCATATTCATGGATTAGTTCCTATAAATACCTTAATCACAAAAGTACGGTCACTTTCATTCTTTATTTATTAAGAATATGATGTAAAGAGGAAAGATATACAGTGTAATAAGTTTCAGTAGCATTTATAAATATTGGCATTAGTGAAATTTTTTTCGAGTCTCAAAAAAATGACGATCCAAGCTTGTCAGTCTAGTAAAGGATGATACATTTCTTCGGTATCAGAGCTATTAACCGCGGGTTAGGTAAGCGTACTGGCTCTAGGCTTCCAGCATTGTCTGCAGACGTTCCGAAACGCCCCGAACCAAACTACTTGGGTTATGCGTAACTTAACTAACTATAGACAGAGCGTAAACTATCTGTGGTGATCTAAAGAGAAACATCGATAGGAGTTTAATATTAGCAACAACATAACATATTATGTAGTGTGAACAGTTCACAATGCATCAAGGAACGTTTGCTCGTGAAACTATTGACTATGCAAAGATACTTTAGGAACTTTTAAATACAGTCCAGACCATATACCTATGATCTTGTCTCCAAGTCCGTATTTTTTTTGTATTTAATTTTCTTTGTAGGTCTATTCATATCATAATTGCAATTCGCTGGACATGAGTCATTCGGCTGTATTGTGTTTATTGCTCTCTAGATGTTGATATTCGTTATGTATTTTGATAAATAATATTTTGATATCATGTTATTCTATATTTAATTTGTTACAAGCTTGTTTTAGTACTTCGCTATTTTTTACCGACGTTAAAAATATGATTAAGTTGTTAACAAATTAAGGTATCAATAATTTTGATATTTCCAACAGAGTTTCTTAAGAAAAAAAATTATCTTCATCTTGTTCAACTGTCCTTTAAAGATATTATATTATTATAATAACTGGCAAAAACTTATACATTTTGGAAAAACCGTTAGTTCTATGCATGAACAGAAAAAACAGTTATCTTCTAAGCCTATTTGTCACAATCCGTGGAAACAATAAGGAAAATGCTTACATTTATAAAACATCATGATTAAATAATGTAAAGTGATTCATATTTATTATTATTATTATTGGGGCACGGTATGAGACTTTGTATCTACCTGGTGGTGAACAGACCTACAAAGGCCATGAATGGGGTCAATCAATAAGTTGTTAAACAACTTTGATCGCTCTTACTATGCTGGCTAAATGATGCAGTTACGAAATGGGCGGCGACAAAGACGAATTGCATTGTGAGTACTTATATTTTAATATCCTCGTTGCCTTATCGTCAAGAAAACTATTGATGATAATAAGGAATACCCACAAGGGAATACCTTACGTTATATTTTGCTGGCGGCTTCACAAGTCTTTTATTCTTGTCTATGCGCGTTCCTACATTCGTATCAAGTTGGTAGCTGACTAGATATACCATAGATAGTAAGGCTGAGAATAATAGCGGTAGCTTAGTGAGCGCAAGTCTTAGCCGTTGCTTCAGACTGTCAAACAGCAAAAACTAAATTTTGACAGCAGGAAGAAATGGCAATGGGCTAAGAAGCAACGACTATTAATACTGCCCTAAGGTCCTAGGTCTGTGGTCTACTATACACACACACACACAGATAGGTTCTTTGTATGCGCGCAGTTGCACATCTAAACAAAAGCAAGTGTATATCGGAAATATGTCTAGCACGGAGAAAAAACTTTGACTGACGTGCAGCGGTACGGTTAAAATAAACGGAATAACAAAAAATAACAAAATTTCGTATGAGTTTACGCTCACTCGAATCCGATTTTTTTGTATTTTGTTGTTTCATCTAATTGTTGATTTTCCTTGCTAGCGACTATAGTTAGAGATCAATAAATAGTACCTACCTACCTATCGCTTTATTTTTCCCATAAACTCCTATTGGGACCGCCTCCGTAGATTAGTGGTTGCGCCTTTGGCATTGTTTCCGGAGGGCGAAGGTTTGATACTCACCCATGCAAAAAAAAATACCACGTAGGTTTTTCTGTACAATTTGTACTTTTTTTATAAAATATAATATGTATTAATATCGTTGCTTCTGGTATACATACTACAAGCCTAGAACTTAGTAATATGAGTGCATGTCTTTCATACTTGTATTATTATTATTAGATATTATTGGTGAATCATTTCAGACCCTAAGCAAGAAAATACTTATTTATTTAATATACCTACTTTGTTGCTTTTTTCCTTTAGATCAGGAATAGGACAGACTTTAGAATCTGGCGGCGGTAAATATTTAGGGAAATTTATTAAGTAGAATGTTTTTTGTTTTTTTGAATTTATAGCATTTTTAAAGAAAATTTCCGGTGGGGATAACATATACTGTAGGTATATAACTTCGCTAGGCCGACCGACCGGTCTCGTTGCCGCCCATACAGATGCAAAAACCGTCAAGTGACCAAGTCATGTTTCGATTTTAGTCTATGGGTTCACTGGTTTTCAGGAGATTTATTGTCGGGGTGGTAGTCTCCTTTAGAGTGCGGTTACGAAATGGCTTGAATTGACGATAAGGCAGCGAATTCAAATTGCCCCCCATTTCGTAATCGAATCATTTAGCCGGCGTAGTGGGAGCGATCAATGTTGTCAGTTATTGATCGATCTCACTTTGTAGGTCTGCTCACTACCAGGTAGATACAAATTTACATGCGGTGCTCCAATAAAAAAAAAAAAAAATCTTAGAATACAGGAGTATGTAACATGAGTTTATATCTACTATTGTAATATAACGGTAATAAGCAGTGATGGGAATTCGGGTGTCATTATACCTAAACTTTATATTTCCAGATCCTTTCTGAATATTTTTTTTATATTTTCATACAAAGAATTCCGGGAATCTGGTAGGTATTTTTTATATTTTTTTATTCAGAAAGAAATATTTTTCTCGGGAAAAAAATTAAGGTATTGTAGGCACCAGAATTTTCTATCACTAAGTGACCACAAATAGGATCGCTTGATTTTTGAAAACAGAACAAATGGTACGAGCCCAAGCGGGGATTTCGCGCGTTACTCGAGCCCGTCTGAAAATCATATAGGGAGAATTGTTACACCTTGTATGTAATATACCCCTACCATATATGAACCCTTAATATAGGGGCAGCCCATCAGATTAGTAAAAAAAAATATCCTCATTTTTGTTAGTTTTAGGATCTTATTTTCAAAATCCAACAGGTCCCCATGACGCTTTAGTAACTGCAAATTAAATACTCCCCTACTAAACACAATTATTCCTATTGGTAGAACCTAACGTATAACTAACGTAGCGATTGTAAACACTCATGGTTGCACCGGTCTTTAAAACGCCAACCTAAGTCATTCACACCACATTTATGACTAAATTCTTAAAATCTTTTTCTTAAAACCTAATCTTAATCCAAAATCTTTTGGTTCGCAAAATGTGAGCACTCTTAAAATACCTATAGTTAGTCCATGAATATTCTTGGCACGTACACAAACTTTGTAAATGTTGTTGAGCGAGAGATCAGAAGGAGACAAGTGCAGTGTTGTGTATAAAACGGATAATGACACCGACTTACTAGAAAATGTAACATATTTATAGAACTAAATAAAAATATTATTTTGTTTCTAAAAGAGCTTTGGTTTTCATTTAGCCATTTATAGTATATATATAGTAAATAAGAAAGTATTTTATATAATTTTAACACCTTTTAAAAGGAGGATTTCATAATATAGTATTTAATAGATACCTATAATATAAAATACCAATAGCCTCTGGGTACCCAGCGGAGAGATTAACCTCCTCATTTCACCGATGGTATTCGGAGGCAACACCTAACAAGTGGCGAGCTTGTTGCGGTGTTTAGGATAGTATAGCCCCGTTGTATAAAGCGGTCACCCATCCCAGGTCTGGCCTTGTTGTCATCAGCTTAACCTTCTTATCAGTTGCGCAGTGACTTAACCACTAGTCTGGGGAGCTTTTTTACCTATTATGCCATACCATACTATGTTATTTATAAATTAAATTAAATATAGTATTCACTGAATATATTAAATAGTTTATTATTTGAATATATCATTTAATTTTAGCGAAGTAAAAAAAAATATACAAGTATAAAGATAATGTAAAAAATACACAATATATACTTATTTAACAGCCTCCGTAGACTAGTGGTTACGCCTTTGTCGTTGAATCCGGAGGTCGTGGGTTCGATTCCCACCCATGGCAAATAAATATTAGTACATTTTTCTGTATAGTTTGTCATGGTCTGGGTGTTTATATAATATAATATGTACTATATAATTGTTTCTGGTGCACATAGTACAAGCCTAAAGCTTAGTTTGTGACCAGAGCAATTTGTGTAAATTGTCCTACATATTAAAAAAAAAATATTTAGTAGTATGTACCCAATAATAATGCGATATTATTTTTAAGGTTCTATTAAATGCAAAAATCAATAAAAATATGTGTAGACCCAGAACTTATACGAGTAGTAATTTTAATAGACAACAGCCGGGGTAGTCGTAAAAAGAATTATAGTCCCAGATATTGAATAGAAATATAATAAAAACTAAATATAGGTATTATTTTTGTTTTGATACTATAATGGTATTATTGCCTTGATTTTATTTTGAACAGTTTCCACATTCTGTTGATGACTAAAAATAAAATTGTTGATAAATATAGTGATAAGTACCTTTTTTTTTTTTTATTGGAGCACGACATGTGACTTTGTGTCTACCTGGTGGTGAGCAGACCTACAAAGTCCATGAATGGGGTCAATCAATAATTGTTCTTAAACAATATTGATCGCTCCCACTATGCCGGCTAAATGATGCGATTACGAAATGGGGGGCGACAATGACGAATTGCATTACGAGTATAATTCAACCACCCATTTCTACTACCTATTTTATTTTATCCTATTTTCATTATTTTTTATTTTATTTCAGCACGGCATGTAACTTTGTATCTACCTAATGGTAGGATGACGGGGTAGGATTTACAAAAATGAGTGGGCTCGATAAATTCATTGATCGCTCTCACTATGATGATCACCTTCTAATTGATGCGGTCCCGAAATGGATGGCGACAAAGACGAATTTGCATTACGTATACATATATTACGTATACGTTTGCAAATTTAAAAAATCGAGGCGTTTTGCTTGGAGACTTCTGAATCTGCATAGCTTTAACCATTTACGCAGCAACATTTTCTTTGTTACTCCGCTCCTATTGGTCCTAGCGTGATGTTATATCATTCCTCGATAAATAGGTTATCCTACACTAAAATAATTTTTCAATTTGAACCAGTAGTTACTGAGATTAGCGCGTACAACCAAACAAACAAACAAACTTTATAATATTTGTATAGATTTATTAACTAGAAGGAAAAATGGATTATAGTTTTTGTTAGTTTACTGATACGGTCATAATAACTGCATTTGAGTAGAAATAAATAACGTCAGGGGTTAGGTTAAAGTGTATCAATGGATTAGATTAGAGAATCAAAACAAAATTTCTCCATTGCTTGTTGGTAAGTACTACTTGTAAATACCTAAGTAGATAGGTACCTACCTACTTCCAACTACTTTGTGGAAATCTTTTAGGTGGGAGGATGGTCTCTATAACTTCGTTAGGCCGATCGACCGGTCTCGTTACCACCACCGGCCATACAGATACAAAAACCGTCAAGTGGCCTTGTCATGTTCCGGTTTTAGTCTGTGGGTTCACAGGTTTGAGTAGATTACGGCATTGATTTTTTATCGAGGTGGTAGTCTCCTTTTAGGGTGCGGTTACGAAATGGGTGGTTGAATTGACGATAAGGCAAAGAGTTGACAGAATATATTAAAATATACTCGTAATGCAATACGTCTTTGTCGCCGCCTATTTCGTAATCGCTTTATTTAGGCATTATAAAGCCGCTCCCACTATACCAGATAGTGGGAGCGGCTTTATAATGCCTCCAAAAATCATAAAAATGTATGAATATATTGGGTAACAAAAAAAACTAAACTTTTGATCAGATGATCCTCTTAATTTCTATATTAACAAACAGTTTTAACCTACTTATTTAGATATACAATTGTCATTGACACCACGCAAATTATCTGGCTATACCCCAAATAATCCTTTTGCCGTTATCTACTTGTCAGCTACACAATAAGCAAATTAGACTAAAACTAATTGAAGATATGGGTTCTCTCGAAACAAAATTTTTAAATAGTCAAATACTCAAACATGGTTAAGATTCATAGATGATATTTTCATGATTTGGCCTCATAGTTTACAAACTCTTAAAAACTAACATAACATTTTTAGATGTAGATATTACTTATAATAATCATAATATTTCAACTTCTGTTCATTTTAAAGAAACCAACAAGTTGCAGTATCTGCATTACAGTAGTTGCCACCCGTCGCACACAAAACGGTCTATACCACATTCACTTTCTATCCGCGGTAAAAGAATTTGTAATAATTCAACATCTTTGGCTAAATATCAAGGCAAAATCTTCAATAGGTTATGAAGGCGCAATTATCCCCCAAACTTTTTACACAAATATTGAAGATTAGAAATTCCAATTAAATCATCCATAACAAAATAGGCAATTAAATTAAGATACTAGTTTTGATTTTTTGTATTGACGCACGACATGTGATGTATTATCTACCTACCGTATAAGCAGACCTACAAAATCCATGAATGGAGTCGGTCAATACATTGTTGTTTAACTGCATTAATAACTATAATGATAATTGTTGGTAAATATAGTGTAGGTTTCATTTAAATTTAACCTATTTGCGTTAATTAATTTTACCCTACTTGCATTACTTAATTTTAACCTATTTGCGTTATTTAATTTTACCCTACTTGCATTACTTAATTTTACCGTATTAGCTTTATTTTTTTTAATGTATTTTAATATAGGTCAAAGTAGTGAGGATACGTAATGCAAATTCGTCTTTGTTGCTGCCCATTGTGGTACCAAGCATGTGGTGTTGCAAGTGCATTTAGCCGGCATGAGAGAGCTCCCACTATGCCGACATTAATGCGACAAAAACAATTTTCTTTACTGATTTATCGTCAATTCTCGTTGCCTATTTCGTAACCGCACCCTGAAAGGAACTACGACCTCGACAAGAAATTGATTTTTGATAATCGGTGAACCCATAGACTATTGGTGATTTAACAAAACCGGTCGGTTGGTTTAGCGAATTTATAATAAGAGACCTTATTTTTGAGATGGGTCCTACTCAGTACCGGATTTATATTTTTTATGAGTATAGGCCATTTTTTTTCAGCCGCCCCAGTAGCATAATGTAATACCCACAACCCTCTTTAAATTTCTTTCGTTAAGTTGGGTAGTTAAGAAAGATAGATATTGCCATGAGACCCTCTCTCATGTGACAGTGACAATGTCGCACGGAGAATCCATGGATGGCTAAGATCATTTTAGGCAGGGAAATGAACTGCAGCGTTCACGGACTTGAGACCGCGAAGTAGGTTCAATGGCCTTTTAACTATCATCTGCACTTACTACCATCACTACCATCTCTACTTAACCAAATACTATATGATCCTGTTAGCGCCATCTTGGAAACACGTTCTATAAAGTTCCAAGTACGTATCCAAGTTCCAACGGCTTATTTTGGAGGGCCAAAATTCTTTAATAGACGATGCAAAGTCTTTGTTGGAATTACTCTTGCACCGACTTCCACTGCATAAAGTTGAGTTTAAAAACCGTTTCTAGTAATTTCATTTGTGTAGAAACAAACTTCACCCATAGTCAGCCTTTTATTCTGAACTTCATTTATTCTATCATCATTGTTTTTAAGGAAAGATTACATAACATCTTTATCATATTCCTTTTTCTACCGAGCGATCCCCTTCTGCTAATCTGTGCACCGCTCATAAAATATTTATGGAACTGGGGCCTTATTCCAAGATTGCAACTGCTAAACACGATAAGAGGCTGAGTAACTCTGATTGCATCTCTCCCAAAAGACTCCATTGGCCTCTGTGATGGAGTCAAAACTTCAGGGGTCTTATTCTAAATTTGCAACCGCTAAACACGACAAGACGTTGCGTAAATTATAAATAGAGGAAATGTAAGTTCAATTCCTGGTTATATAGTCTGTATTAGGTTGGCTATAATAATGCCGCCCTCTTGAAATACACGAATTATTCGCAAGTTTCAATATGCTTGGAGCATTGGAATTTCAACTCACAGATTAGAACTTATATTACAATATTTATAGTTTAGGCAGCGTCTTGTCGTGTTTAGCGGTTGCAAACTCGGAATAAGTCCTCTTAAGTCTTGACTCCATCACAGAGGCCAATGAGTCTTTTGAAAGAAATGCAATCAGAGTTACTCAGCTTCATACCTATAGTTCTTAAAGAGAGAATGCAGGATTTATTATTTAGAGTTTTCAGTTTAATAATTTTCAATAGAAATGAGTTTCTATACGGATTTAACGTATAAGTACAAAAAACCATGAGTAAACCAGTGAATTTGTTTGACTTTTATCTTGTGAAATCCAGTCAGCGACGTCTGAAATCTGCCGCCCCTAGGCCGCTGCCTATACGGCCTATTGACAAATCCAGGACTGACTACTACTTTAAACGCATGAAAAAAAGAACACAGTTTAATTTACATTATTTTTGTTTATTTTTTAACTTAAGCCGAGGTATGCTCGTCATTGAAATTACTTATTTGTATCTACTATGTTTTATCTCGGCGTTATAAGTACGGTTTCTGATGAGAGTAAGCAGCGTGGACTACCAAAAGTCGCACAGAAACATAATGTCGTAAGTCACAATGCGTTTAAATACTAATTTTAAAAAAAAAACATTAAATAATTAAAATATGGATTAACAATCTTCTTTTTATTTATCATATACACTTTTATAAACAAAAAAATCATGTATAATATAAATTCAATATAGTATAAATTCATAAAATCCGAAAAAAGAAAATTTCACAGCAATTTTTTCGATTTATTTTTATCGAACAAACTATTTTATAATACGTTTCTGAATTAATATCTATATATATATATATATATATATATATTAGTTATATCACTGATATCCTCCAGATTAAGAAAAAAAAATCTGTTCGTCTAAAAACAGTAATTTTCTTTAAAACATCGGAACTATCGATGCAATCTCTGAACTCACCTTACCTTAACTATTAATATATATTTTTCTGTAATTTTTCTCTTCACCTAAGAAATCCTGAAAAACAGTAAATCTTTTTCTGTAGGTAATAAAACAAACAGCTTAGTTTTGTAATTCTATTCAACTACAATATAAATGCTATTACGCTCTGTGAAAAGAAATGTAATATTGGTAAGCATAAGATATAAGCTGCTCACTGCCCACTCTTTTCCTTTAAAAATTAGGTTTATTTTACACTAACGTGCCCGCAACTTCGTGTGCCTGTTAATTATTATAAACAAAAAACTACTGCACAAGCCCGTGGTGTTATGAGGTACGGAAGTTTAAAAGATTATATCTTTTGATTCTGTAACTCGATTTCGATGAAATTAACACCAAATATACTCACAATAAAGCTTCTTATCTTTCACTAATTCGATTTTAAATCCAATAAGTGGATTTTACGTATTGCGTTAAACAAATAAGACAAAAAAATAAAATTAAGTTATATTATATAGTTATCCTATCATTCAGTACGTCCGTTTTTTAAAAATCTTTAAAGTACAGACACGGAAAGTCTAAAATTGCATTATATTAAAATTCAAATGTATTGATTGACAATACCGTGGATTTGTCTAACGATCGGGGATCGGCTCATAGTTAATATACCTACCAATTTTTTATTTACTTTGTCTTTTATTCTTTTTCTTTGTGTAATAAAAGTTTTTGAATTAATTCATATTTTTCTGTGCTTTGTATAGATTTTTATGTTTAAGCAAATATAGGTTTGAATGTATACATATTTATATATTGTTATAATTTCCATGTATAAGTGAATGTAATGTTCTTACGGAAATAAAGATTCTTTAAACATCACTGTCCATCGTACCTACTTTCTTATTTAAACAGAGTTGTAAAACCCCTCCGCAAGGGGTGACAGCTGGTCCTTATTATACCGGTCTCGGATAACGTCTGATGAACTTGTTAGCAACTGTCCCGGATGACACTACCTCGTTCTGGAAATATTGCGGTGTCTTCTTAAATTAGTCTTTGTTAACAACCCTTAGTTGGGCGGCAGAGGGGAAGAAATATTCCTTGCCGTTATTCGCTGAATAAGATTTTGTTTTTTGAAAAAATAAATTTCTGGGATGGAAGTTTAAACTTGGTTTTTACAAATTAATGAAATTGTATTTTTTTTTCTTTTTAATTTAAGTAACTCTCGAGAAAATAAAAATTTGTTGTACAGTTGACGGAAATTATCGATAAAGAATGGTAATGAATCGATTAAAATTTGAATGTTTATATCACACATGTATTTAAAAAAGGTCACAAGACATTTAAAGTGCAATTATTTATAACAGTTTTAACATTGTTGAAATGTCAGTGCTAAGGCTTATGGCAGGTGTACACTTTGATTAGTCTTTAGTGCAAGTTCAGCGATTAACAAAAAACACGTTCGGACAATGCTTGTTTAGTGTTTCTGCGAAGTAGCTCCCCAGCGCGTCCCTCCTTCACCCCATCACTTGCAGCTAAACACGTCTGGACGGGACAGTCAAGTGTCTCAAGTTTAGTAAAATTATCATAAACTCGTTTTTCGATTTCGGTTGTTTTATTAAAAAGAATAAAACAAATGTTTACACCGGTTTTCCGGATACTACTGCTTCGATTTATTGTCATAGTAGTAGTTTCATATCATGGTGCGGCTACGAAACGGGCGAATAATTTTACGATCATGCAGCGAGGATACTCGTAATGCAATTACCTCTTTGACGCCGCCCATTTCGTAACCGCATTATTTAGCCGGCATAAAAAAAAAAAAAAAAAAAAAAAAAAAAAAAAAAAAAAAAAAAAAAAAAAATGAATTGATCGACCCCATTCATGGAGTTCGTAGGTATACTTACCATGAGGTAGATATAACTCGTGTCCGACAGTCACATGCCGACCTCCAATAAATAAAAAATGTAAAAACTGTACGGTCCACATACCACTGTCCACATTCAGTTATAAAAACCGTCAAGTAATCTTGTCATGTTTCGGTATTAGTCTGTGGGTTCACCGGTTCTCCAGAGACTACTGCATCGCCGAGGTGGTAATCTCATTTTATGATGCGATTACGGAACGGGCAATTAATTTAACGATAAAGCAACCAGAATACTCGAATCGTAATGCAATTACGTCTTTGTCGCCGCCCATTTCGTAACCGCATCATTTCGCCGGCATAGTGGGAGCGATCAATATTCTTAAACATCATTGTATTGACCAACCCCATTTACACACTTTAAAAAAGAGCCTTAGTATAAACAAAGAAGCTTAGAGCTATAATATAGATTGTTTCTGTCGTAGATGTTTTATTGTTAAAATTATTATGATAATAAAGTATGATTTTAAGATGTTTGTACTTATATAAAAAAAAAATATGCATTGATCACTTATACTACAAGAACATTTAGACTACCATGTACTTGTTCATTAGTATTAAAGTATCTTATGTTAGTGACCCAATAAATACATAAACAAGTTCGTGGGTTCAACTCCCGCCCACCAGGAATTTCCTCATTGCATTTTATTTTTAACAAAAAAAAAGCATAAATAAACAAATACAAAAAACATGCCAACAATAAATAAAAGATTATGACATAAGAGCAAACAGCTGAACAGATGTGGCGATCACAACCCGTGAACGATCCTCTTGACCCCCAAACTGTGACGAATGTGTTTATTACCCAGTTATTGGATCTCAATGCCGGTCACTGAGGTGGAGGCTGGAACGATAACAGGGAACAGTGATTCACGGCCGGCTGTTACTCTTCCTGAAACAGATTCTTTATAATAGGTACTCGTACGTACTCGTAGATACATACGAGTATGTACCGATTCATGTCTTTTCTAAATATTTTGTAAATTTAGGAGTATTGAGTTTATCTGTTTGTCAAGACGTACTGGACGGATTTAGATAAAATTTGTCAAAGAAGCGAATTTAATCCCGGAAGTCACTTGTCAACATAGGTTATGTTTTTATACATGGTGACTTTGAAAGGATGTAATTTGGGCTAACGTCATATTAGCCCAAATTACTGTGTGTATTTAATATAATCTATATTTATGACGCTTGGAGTGGAGACGTTTGGCTCGTGGGGTCCCAGTTCAAAACAACTTTTTTAACATGTTTTTAATTCATGTTTGTTTGTACTCGAATCACTTAAAATCATGAGATATAATGGGGAGGTGCCCATGGCCCTTAAATCGCCTTTCCAGTTTTGAAAACAGAAAATGGCCGCTGCCATACAATAAAAAAATATAAAGTGAGAACACAAGCAATCCGTGAGCGTTTATTGGTTGAAATGAGAACATAATATGGCGGCAACAAACTCGTTTGACATTGCGTTTTATAAGCTATTTAAGGCACATGGAGGTTCCCTATTTTATTATTAGTTTCATGCTTAAAATATACTACACCGAATTATAGGTATGCTTTTTTTTGCCATTAGCTCTGGGAATAAAAAACGGTTTGTTGCATTTTGATATACCTATCTATAAGCTCAGATATACAGAGGCCCCGATTCTTTAAATGCTCTTTATTTTTTCTCGGTTTTCTATGGGATATTGGACAGAATGCAATAAATGTGTTAAATTAACTATTTTGATTTTAATGCGATGCGATTATGACACGATTGAACTAAGTAAATTTAAGAGAATCGAGGCCAGGAGCATGATTCTATTAGGGTGCAAATACGATTCTATTAAATTCAGTTTGTGTTTTAAGAGTCCCGAGAGGAAAAATTAAAAAATACAAATAAATATAAAACGAGTGCCTTACGTCGCCCGAGACCACCTAGGCCGTCTCAGGGTACCCAGCGAAGGGGTTTTTAATCTCACCTCGTCGTAGCCGATGGTATGAGTCTATACCGAATAAGTGGCTAGCTTGTCGTTTGGTTAGACTCAATAAACCATCTAACAGTTTCATAAGTTGGTATAGTGAAACTGGAACATCTTAACGTGCTCTCCGAGGCACTATAGTGGTGTTGTAAAACATTTTTTAATTAAAAGTTAATTGGTACATATTGGGGTTTGAGCCGGAGACCTAAAAACTGCAGCGTTTTTAAGACTGAGGTCTAACCAATTCAACCACCACGTATATATGTGTTTTTTTTATTTGTTATTCAAAAACAATAAAGGATTACCCTCCTCCGAAGTTTACCGACCAATTTTTTGGTGAATGTAAGTACTTGATTGTATAAATAATATATTAAGCATTTTCTAAACCATATTTTTTACCTATTCTCCCAAATTTGTAGGTAGGTATGTAATTATTCTTTTATGTTTTAAAAGGTTTGCTAATATGTAATATACTCATAGGTCTTAAACCAATCTTTATTTTGAATATAAAATTTAAATGTAATCACTATAATTATTAACTGTAATATTATAAGTAGTTAAAATAGACATAAATGAAATATAGTGCCATCTAGTATAATATATAGTATAAGCTTTAGTACCATAAGTTTCCAATAGATGGCACCAGTACTACAATAAAATGTGTAGGTAATGTAGGTCATGATTACCGAAAAGTAAAAAATCAGAATCCGCCGAGGGAGAGTTTTTTCACTTGGGTTTTTATATAATATTTTATATTAATCTACAAAAACAGATCTCGTTTATCTCAATTATATGAAATGAATCTCGAGACTCGAATCCATAAATCAAATTCTATCATTATTATCCATCCTCATTACCTAGGACTTAACCTAGAATAATAGTATTTCGTTGGGTAAGGATCCATCTACTAAACAATTTATAAATCCAACCTCAATACTGAAATATCAATGAGATTGATTAATCTCTCCATATAGAGAAGTATGGGGCTTGGCGCAAAAAATAGCGTGCTTTAAGTGCGTCGGAAACAGAAGACAGCATCTGTCGCTCGCCTATGATTGAATTCCCTACCAAGAGTGGAAGCCGAGAGAGCTTTTTCTGCCTCGGGATATATTTGTAGTTCACTAAGAAGCAGGCTGGGATATTATCCTATAAAAGCTATTTGCTTCTTAGAGCGTATTTTCAAAAAATATCACCGTAGGTATTAATTAATTAATTATCCCTAGGTACGAGACGTTCTTGGGACACTTGGACGCGCGTACGAGGACACATGCATAGATTTCAATATGTTTGACTTCCGAGCATTCATCGACACTATGTAATTAGGATCTAGTAAGTAATATTTACATCTCCAAGTTAGTTGTTTTTCAAAAAAATATATCTCTGAATACATCGATAGGAAACAACCAATACGAGAGGTATATTTAAAATTTAATTCGATCAGCCTATTGGTTGATCTCTATCTATAGTTACTAGTGACTATATATACCCAGGAAATTGATTCGCGAATTCGAAGGTATAAAACCTTCGAATTCGCGAATCAATTTCCTGGGTTCTTAATTATTTATTATTATTGTGTTAACCCTTAACAATAATAATAACTTTTTTGGAAAAACGCATGGTAGTGCTTAATAGTGCACTTATACAGGGTGAATTTGAAAGGATGTACTTTGGACTAATATGAGGTTCTGCTGATCAAATCGAACAACTTTTCCCATGGAACCATGTGTCGCAAATGAAAAAAAATTTTGGCTTCCCCATACAAATTGGTAATTTTAACATTACTAGTTTGTATGGAGAACGCAATATTTTTTTTCATTTGCGGCACATAGTTCCATGGGAAAAGTTGTTCGTATTGATCAGTAGAACCTCATATTAGCCCAAAGTACATCCTTTCAAAGTCACCATGTATATTTTTCGTTTCTTTGATGTGTATGCGTCTCTAAAAAATTACCTCATTGTCTAAATATTCAAGTCACTTGCTGACAAAATTATTATTTCGTACGCGACGTCTATTTATCAGAAACTGGGATGCCCTTATTATTAGTAAAAATAAATGACAACACCTGGCAATGTAAATACTCAGTAGCTCTACCACAAGTTTTTGCAAACATTTTCTACTATAGTCACTAGTAACAATAGATAGAGATCAACCAATAGGCTGATCGAATTAAATTTTAAAAATACCTCTCGTATTGGTTGTTTTCTATATAATGACTGAGTAACTCGACTAAAAAAATAATTTCGTCTTATGAAATATTATTTATTTTGTGTCATAATATTAGTTTTCAAGTGTTTTTTTAAACTCGGTCGGGTTGATGATAATGGGGTTAAATAATTATAAAAATAAAATTTATGTAGTGATCTACCTACTTGGTACAGTGCCAAAATAAATAAAAAATATTTATTTATATATATATATATATATCATCAACACGGGTGCCTAACGGCGCCCGAGACCGCCTAGACGGCCTCAGGGTACCCAGCGGAAGGGGTTTTAATCCCACCTCGTCGTAGCCAATGGTATAAGTCTACACCGAACAAGTGGCTAGCTTGTCGCGATGTTTTAAATAGACACATTTACCCATCTGTAAACAGCTTCACAAGTTGGTATAGTGAAACCGGGACGGACAGCTTAACGTGCTCTCCGAAGCACTATAGTGGTGTTGTCAAACAAATGTACTTAATTTTTTTAATTAAAAACTCATTGGTACCCACCGGGATTCGAACCAGGGATCTAAGTGTTTTTAAGTCTAAGGTCTAGACAACTCGGACACCACGTATATAGGTACATTATTTTTCGGATACATTAATAAGGGAATTAATTATTACTTAGGCTGAATTGCACCAAAGTCTCTGTTAAAGTAATTGTAAACCAACTGTCATTCGGCTTTTAAAATAAAACTAATAGATTCGACGCGATTTTTAATTTCTAAAGTCACTCCTAGACGACCAGTAGGTATAATATTGATTGTCTTAGAGCGTTTCCACTTTAACCGTACGATATCGGTATCAGACGCCGATACTATATCGGGGCAAGTAAAATGTATGATATATTATGCACGGCAGGTGCTTCACATTGTCCGCTCCGATATCGGATCCGATATAAATATGTCACTATCGGACTCCCGTGGGCAATCAGACGATAAAGTTTGTATGTATCTACATGTATCTACTTTGTCTCTGTCGTGTCGACATCTTGAGCTAGTTTTGTTTGTTCAAGTTTGGTTTTGTAAACGTGCGAATAGGTTCGAATCCCGGTGTGTACCAATAAGTTTTTAATAAAAAAAAATATGTACATTTGTTTGACAACACCACTATAGTACCTCGCACGTTAAGTTGTCCCGATTTCTCTATACCAACTTGTGAAACATAGATGGGTTATTGAGTCTATTCAAAACATCGCGACGAGCTAGCCACTTGTTCGGTGTAGACTCATACCATCGGCTACGACGAGGTGGGATTAAAACCCCTCCGCTGGGTACCCTGGGGCCGTCTAGGCGGTCTCGGGCGCCGTAAGGCACTCGTGAACATAGGTGAATACACCCACGGTTACGAAACGAGCTGATAATTTGAAAAATCAGTGACTGCAGCGAGGCTTTAAAAGGAGACACGTAATGCAAATTCGTACCTATTTGTTGTCACCCATTTCGTAACCGATCATTTAGCGTCATGGTAGAACTTCGATCAACAATTGTTGATGGTAGAAGCAATCAATGCCATTATCCCGTTCATGGTTTTTGTAGGTCTGCTTGCCATCAGATAGAAACATAGTCAGATATCGTGCTCTATTAAAAAAATAGTAAATAAAAGTCCTCTAAAATAAATAGGTGATTTCGTTAGTTTTTCCGATAAAAAAACATTAATTTTTTTATCGGAAAAACATGGTCCCATTACGTTTTTCTCTTTTCGTAAGTTCTTTTCGAAATAATATCTTTAAAAACTTATAAATTGCATTTATGGAGATATGTAAATGTAAGTACCTATTTAATGTATTTTTTCGGTACTCGGATTTAAGATGTGTCACGTAGGTATTTAACCGAATCACTGAAGCAGAGGTTTGTGTTGATTAATATGCAAGAGCTAACCATAGTGTGCACGTGACGCACTTTATGAAGTGACGATATTTGATGCTTTGGATTTATAACTGTATTTGATTAATGATACTATAAAAGTAATTATTTAATCCATTTACAACTGGAACTAACGTTACGTTACTAGCTTATATGTATGACACTTGCAGAGGCTTTATTGTTATTTATTGTCACGCAACCAAATTGACAAAAGTCGAATGAAATTGAAAAATAACACCTTAATTTTTTTTTTTTTTTTTTAAATAGGGTGTAGAAGGATTTTTTTTTTTATTGGAGCACGACATGTGACTTTGTATCTACCTGGTGGTGATCAGACCTACCAAGGCCATTAATAGGGTCATTGATTTCCGACTATTAGATATCGGTGTACGCGATTAATATCGTTGCTTTACGGTATTAATCGCATACTACCCCATAATGGAATAACAGTCATAGTCAACAGAATAAAAGTGAGAATGATTAAACATTTCATAGTTGATAAAATCAAACCTAACTTAGGTTATATTTCAACTCATGGCAATCAATGGCATTTCAAATCAAGTAGTATATAGTATTTACTATACGTGTTTCTGGGTCCACTATAGCTTGTGTGTGGTAGTATAAACTATAATATTTAACTATTGATATCGTTGTTTCTAGTAAACATTGTACTATAAGTATAGAGTTTTGACCAAGTGGGCAATTCTCGCGCTTTCGACATTCATCTCGATTCAAGATTTTTAAACGAAAAATGACTAAATATGCCATTTTTCGTTCAAAAATATCGAATCGAGATGAATGTCGAAAGCGCGAGAATTGCCCACCTGGGCAATATGTGTAAAATGTCCATTATCAAATTCTATATTATCTTAATACCGCTTTAACATAAAAAGCGTTTCCTTATCTTTTCATATAATATAAATCTATATATCTAGAATAGAAAGGTATAATAAAAACCTATAAAAATAAGATTCAATTTGCAGAATTTCAGTCGTAATATTTGTGGGTCTCATAAAATGCAACCCTTGCGTATCTTCATTCATCCCGCACCGGCTGACCTCTGGGCTAGGGGATTTTGTAAATCTTTTTATGGGTACCACTAGACAAATGTGCATAATATTATAAATAGATAGTGGGTAGGACAATATAGGTATCCCTTATTCTGCAAAGCGTTTAGTAAATCGGTGAACACGTGTAACTTATTTACTATTTTACTAAGGTAGAGAGATTCGCGCAATTAGGGATCTGTACAACAATGGTTTACGGTCAACGGCTATTAGGTACAACCGCTTACGTGGTGTAGTGGTTACACCATTGGCGTTGTGTCTGGAAGTCGTAGGTTTGATTCCCACTTTGTTGTGTAAATAATATCTAATTCAACTCGAAGTGCGCAGTTATATAAATATAGTAAAATACAATAAATAAGTATCATGTCATAATATCAATATCTAAGGATGCCTATAATATATTTAATTCTAGTAATTTGTTGAACCAACTTTTTAGCCACTCCTTTGAGAAGAATTTTTTTTTTTAGTTACATATTTAGGTATGATGATACCTATGTGAAAAATAGCAACATATGTTTATAATAAAATTATCGCATTATCCTATATTAGTGGGGCCGCAATGTATAAATTAGAGTTATCGAGTTTTATAGAAAAAAGTGAGTGCGAGTAACTTATTTAATTTTATATACTGCGTTACTATTTTAAAAAACGTTAATTCGCGAAATGAAAACACGACTTTATGCATATTAGAACATAATCATTTATTAGAGTCTAGGTGCAGTCTTTTTGCATAAGCAGAAAAGTTTTTTTAACTTAAAAATTTTAGTCTCCGCTGCGTTACTTTAAACACATTTTAACGCTTAACTTTGTCGGTGTGACATGAGTCCGAAGAACGATAAGTACAAAGTACCAGAGACACGTGGTAACGCGTATATATCGCCACCTGTTTAAATTGTGAATCATATCGGTAACTCAGTAAGTGTGTTTTTTTACCCAGTGTTCAAACAAAAAGATTTAAATACAAGCTTCATATGTAACTTATTGCAAAAAAAGTATCATCAACTATCATCAGAGATATAATTTATGGGAGGTATTTTTCGTTGACCGTGCTGAACGATGTGTACAAAGTTCCAGAGACACGAGCTAATTGTTGGTAACGCGTATATATCCCCACCTATGTTTAAATTATGAATAACTAGCGGCCCGTCCCGGCTTCGCACAGGTTTGTATAACTTTAACTATATGCTCAGCGCACGCCACGGAAGGCCTCAGAAACGATACTTTTCCCCCGTTTTTAAAACATTTTTGGTTACTGCTCCACACCTATAGGACCTAGCGTGATATTATATAGCCTATGTTACTTCTGAATAATGCAGCTTTCTAATGGTGAAAAAATTATTGCAATTGGTCCAGTAGTTTTTGAGTTTATTCATTACAAACATACAAAAATACAAAAATATAAATCTTTCCTCTTTATTATATTAGTATAGATTAGTATAGATAGTATAGATAACTGTAATGCAGTAGTTGTGACTTCATTTGTTTATACCAACACACTCAGTGTTAGATATAACTTTTTTTTTGTGAAATTGGGTATTAAAACGTTTTAAATAAGAGTGTTTTTTTTTTTTATTCAATGTATAAAGCCACTTATGTTAACTTATAGTTATTGCAAAAAAGCATCATTAACTACCATTACTATTTATTACTATGGGGAGTATTTTTCGTCAACTGAGTTACTATGATAACTCTTAAAATTAAAACAAAAGCATTTATAAGTGATGGGAACAGTATTGTTATAGCTATATTTTTTTATAGTAAAGTAAATCTATTTTTACAATATTAATAGTGGGCACAGAGGGAGTACTTTAATTGTTGTTTTACCTATAATACAGTGCAATATAATTTTAGTTTTTGTACCGTACCTATTAGTCTTCGATCAACATTGATCGAAGCTATTAGGTAATCAAACTATTTAACTTTTCGTTTACGATTTGGGAATCATTTATTATTATACTTTCACGTGTTGGCTCCCTATTACTTATAACCTTTTACTTCTATGTTGAAATAAAAGAGTAGCAAACTGTCCTTTGACTAAATTTACATATTCCGCAAACCAAAGAATTTAATACCTTCCCGGGCCCCTAATTGTAATTCTAAACGCATTGGAATCGCGTTGAGGGAGAAACATCAATGTTATACTAACCTATTGCTTATACACAACTCGCTTTTATTTATTCTAATAAATTAAAATTGAAATATTTACTCATTCTGCTTTGTAAAAGTGGTTGTTGGGAATTTTGTATGATAAAACCTTGTATTCTAATGGCCTTATAAAAACATGTTCGAGTCCTTCAAGAACGCTTTAGTTATAGAAGGTTTTGTCTCTTTTACGCTTATTCATTTTTGTTGCTAAAATAAGAATAAAGACAAAACCTACTATAACTAAATTGTTCATTAAGGCCTCAATTTGTTTTTATGAATTACGGTGTAAGTCTTATCCTTAACTCTACTTTTCACTCAAGGAACGTCTCTCTCTTTCCATCAAATCGAGTAAGATCGAATGAGGATACGGGGGAAAGTAATAAATAAATAGGTTCTTATTTACATAGGGTATCATTAACATAATTTAAGTTATAAATGTCAATAACAAATTAGTTAAAAGTGTTATCTGGATCATTTTAATAGTAAATAAGGTATATTTACTATTAAAATGATCCAGATGCATGTCCGCAGATTTTTTTTCCCGGTTTGTCCATACATTGAAATCTAGAATGAACTTTTTTTTCTAAGTGCAGATTAAGTCACATTTTTTTTTGTAAAAAAATTAACTTATTTAGGGTGTCAGTAAATGTTGTTTCACTATGAGCAAAACTTAATCAAAGAAATAATTTTGTTGTAGTTACCCAAAACACCATGAAACTTCTGAGTTTCAGTCATCGTTTTTGTGCACATGGTGTTGATTACCCTAACCCTAACATACAAACCATAATAGGGTAAGTTAGTCACGAAATTCCAAACGCACCCCTAGGAATTCGTTGCATAGAAATATAAGGTGGGAAATATACAAACTGTGAAACGATTTGTTTTGATACGTTAATTAAGTTTGTTTTGTAACAATACAAACTTCCCCTTCAGTCTGTGCATTGTTTTTATATTTTATATATGCTTTGCAATTTATTATAATAATTAGTAGCTTAACCTAATTTGCGTCTTTTGAAATTTTCGTCAAATTTTTGAGTTAAAATAAAAAAGCATTTAGATTGGTTAGCTTTCAAACATAATACATACACCTATCACCAAATACATATTGCAACAAAATTGCCTTACATGTATGAAAAGAGTCATTGGATGAAGCTAAAGAACAACGCAGAGAAAGACAATGGAACTTTGGTAATTAAAAATAAATAATAATTAACTATAAGTGAATAAAGTAAGAAGTAGATAGGTACTTAGTAGATACCTCTATGCAAGTAATACTCGGTCGGTGATCCCTGCCTACACTGCAAAGGACTTGGCATGATAATAAAATATTCTAGTTATCGATACATCCAATATATAGATTGATATCAGTACAACCCTAGTACCCACCTACGTTACTGATTTGACTACACGTGTTGCCATCTGAATTTATCCCAAACGTCCAATGGGGATAACCTCAAATAGGATTCCTCTAAATAGGTTACATTCACTATTGAAATATTTATTGTTATTCGTTACGTTTTTTACTTTTACCAATGTGATGATATAAAGAGTAGGGCTTGAGCTCCTGAATTCCGGTTTTAACAAAATTCCGACATATTTCAGTATTGATTGTAATATCGAAATTGGTGAATCAAAACCGTAATTTCGATATTGATAAAAATATATAATTTTGTCAACAGCTTGAACGCATTGATCTTGAAATTTCACTACCTACCAACAAAAGTCCTAGGACTTTTGTTGGTAGAATTACATGAACGCCAATAAGAAATTTAAAACTTAACCTAATGTAATAAGTCCTACATTTCTTATTATAATCTATTTATACTAAATTATAAAGAGGTAAAATTTGTGAGTTTGTGAGGTTCCTACAAACTCACAAACTTTACCCCTTTTGGTAATCTCTGGATCTACTGAACCGATTTTAAAAAATCTTTTAGTGTTGGTTAGCCCATTTATCGAGGAAGGCTATAACATCACTCTATGACCAATAGGAGCGGAGCATCAATGAAAAATGTTGAAAATGGGGAAAATTTGTTCCTTTTGGGAGCTTCCGTTGTGTGCGCTGCGTAGGTAAACGATGAAAGTTTATGAAAGTTACGCAGACGAAATTGCGCATGTCTACTAGTCTTGTATAATAATAATGTGTAGGACAATTTACGGGAAGCCCATCGATAGAAATTGAAACTTAAATGTTTGGGATTTGACATTTCGCCATAAACAAATTTTCCTAGGTATACATTTTCGTCGATCGGTATGTCGATATGGCTTTCCGCTACCTCTGTATAGCATTTTTAAAGAAAGCCTCATACTCCGGAATTCCGGAACTGAATTCCGGGGCTTCAATATTAAGCATTGAAGCCCAATACCGAAATTGAAAAACGGTCCGATATTCAAAACCTAATACAGGGTAAATTTGAAAGGTTGTACTTAAGTATAATATGAGGCTCTATACTGATCAAATCATACACCTTCCCATGGAATCATAATGTGCCTCAAATGAAAAATAAATACAAATTGGCCATTTTAACATTTCTAGTTTGTATGGAGAAAACGTTATACGGCGTAATATGCCTACAGTAATATTTATATTACGCAGGAATTATTATTATTGTAAAACTAGGTACAAATATGTACCGTATTTTAATTTAATAAGATCACAGAAAAATGTTTGTTTCATTGGAACACACCATGTCACTTCGCATTTAGTCCACATATATATGTATGTTATATTCTCGCTGTTTTACTATAAATTTCACTGCCCGTTTTGTAATCGCATCCTGAAAGTTGCCTCGATCGATGCAAGAAATCGATGTACATAGTCTCCCAAAACCAGTAAACCCACAGACTAAAACCGAAACATAGCATGAGCACTTCACGGTTTTTGCATCTGTATGGGTGGTGGTAACGAGACCAGTGTAGGGAAGTGATAGAGAGCTCCTACCTAAAAATCTTACCGATGATAAAAACCTGTAATATTAATTTTATGAAAGAATTGTTGCTCTACTCACAAATTGATTTTACAAGTTGCGGGTACCAGCTAAGTTTTTTTCTGTGATCTTACTGTAAGTTTTTTCTGTGATCTTACTGTAATATATATATATATATATTCTTCACGGGTGCCTTAAGGCGCCCGAGACCGCCTAGACGGCCCCAGGGTACCCAGCGGAGGGATTTTAATCCCACCTCGTCGTAGCCGATGGTATGAGTCTACACCGAACAAGTGGCTAGCTCGTCGCGATGTATTGGATAGACTCAATAACCCATCTATAAACAGTTTCACAAGTTGGTATAGTGAAACCGGGACCGACAGCTTAACGTGCTCTCCGAGGCACTGTAGTGGTGTTGTCAAACAAATGTACATAATTTTTTTAATTAAAAACTCATTGGTACACACCGGGATTCGAACCAGCCAGGGACATTAGTGTTTATAAGTCCAAGGTCTAACCAACTCGGCCACCACGTTTATAAAGTACTGTAAGATCACAGAAAAAAACTTAGGGACGTTACTATTACTTTACCTTAGTAATAATATGTAGGTTACTAAAAAACAATAGCAAATATATATATATTTTTAAATAAACGCTTACCAAGTTGTGGGCACCAGCTAGTATCTCCATAAAGTTTTTTTTGTTATTTTACAGTAAGACAATAAACACATTGACTATGGCTACCATGCCCACTTTTCTAAGAGTTTTATAAAGAACTACTAAAGATTTTTTTTTGTTGTATACTATATTCATCTATAGGTATGAAACCGTTACATCACCGCACGCAGATAAATCACCGTTTTTCTTATTACGGAATTGATTGACAAATATTGTTATTTCACATAAAAAAATATTATTATATTAAATCACAATCAAATATAGCCTATTAGACTGGAAGATGATGACAGAAAACATTCACCCATTTTCTACTGCGTGCCTTCTTAAGAATTAATAATTAACCCTAAAATATGAAAGATAGAGGGGTTATTGACCGCCACACGCTTGCACGTCATAAAGAAAATGGCTTTTCTTTCTGTAAAGAATTTTAGTGGTTTTCCGTGATATTATATTGCCTGCCTATGAAACATAAGGTAGTGAAAACAAATTCAAGCTATCGTAATTAATGGCATGCATGAAAATGGGAAAACGTTTTCTGTCATTATCCCCCAGTCTATATGTCATTAGGTAATAATGTAGCATACTACTGGTAAATGAATTTTCACTTTATCTCTTTATAATAATAGTGATTTAACCAAAAAACCTAGCAAATATATTCGGTTTATTAATATCTATACACGTAATTCAAGGATTGGAAGTATGACTTTAATTTATTATATTCCACGCACTTTTCTAGGCAAGCCCGTGCCTAAATTAAAACAAATCTAACAATAACAGATATTTATTAATCCTTTTTTTTATTATTATTTATTTCAAGACACCCTAACAATTATTAATCCTCTTTATATTTATTTTTACATAAAATTACATTTTTTAAACTTATTATAAACGTTATAAATAAATTAATAATCATATAAATTAAAAATATTATGGATAATAAAATTAAAATTAAAGCGCCATCTAGTAGTAGATTTTGAAACCACGACGAATGTTTTGTAGGTAAAGAAGGCGGTGACATAGCGTGGCGTGCTACATACTCTGTCCAATAGATGGCGCTGTCCATGGCGGACATTGGTCTATCGCGCCATAATTTTGAAATAATTTCCGCTTTTTGTTTGACTCTGTAAATAAATAACACTAATATATTTAATAAACCTAATATAATAATGTCCCAGGAATTATCTAAACTAAGGTAGGAGATCATCTACGTTTTTTTTATACTTATTAAATACACCAAAAATGTTACAAACTCTAATTTCCGAAATTAAAATTGGTAAAATAGTAGATTTTACAATAAATACACAAAACGAAACATTTCTTTAATTAAAATTCAAAGTAAAATTAGTAGTTTTGGATACTGAAGGAAATTGTTTTTATGTCTTAAAAATATAAAGGCATAAGCCAAAATAAATTAAGTAAATATTATAAAATAACAAATTCTATCTATGAACTTCTTATTGTGTTTGGCTGAATGGCTTATTTTCTTTGCCTTAATATAGATACATTTATGAGTAGTTGCGTTAATGCATTTGTGCACAAAATTCGATTTTGTGCAGCCTATATCCTGCAAAAAAAGCACTTTCATGAGAATGAGAAGTGAAAATGCTCTTTATGTAAGCCAAGATCATTGTAACAATACTACAAAATATTCAATATAGGTATAGTTTTTTTTTTTACTGGAGCGCGGCATATAACTTTGTCTCTACGTGATGATGAGCAGACCTACAAAATCCATTAATGGGATTGATTAAAACATATAGTTTAATAGCATTGATAGCTCCCACTATGCCAGCTAAATGATAAATACATTTAGTTTATCAAAAGAGACAAGACACAATCATTCTCTTTTTTTAATCATCCTTTAAAATGTGACGCGCATATTGTACACCTATTAATTTAGCATTTTTTTTTTGTAGATTTGTTTACTATCAGGTAGAATTTATCTTTTAAAAATCCTATATGCAATTCTTTTAAAAAATATTTATATATTATAATATGTTTAGGGTTAAATATTAATTCTTACTGGAAACCTTTTAATAGTATTTATACGTTGAATTAGGTAAACCCTTGTCGGGTTTAATTCAATTCATCATTTATTTACTATCGATAGGTTTATACAAAAAAATGTTTTGGTTTTTTTTTAATTCACAAAGTTTCTTTGTATACTTTCAATTATGGATTGTCCATATGAACACAGACCTAGGCCACTTGCAAGCAAGATCCTAGGCCTGTGACCTGAACTCAAAAAAAAAATTTGACTTACACAACACAGGAAGAACTCATTATTAGAAAAAAAATCGTAACCCTAAAAAAAAATCTACTTACTTATTTGAAGTAATATGACTTAAAGCATCGAGTAAGTTATTCTCGTCAATGTCTGAATAATACAAGGCGCGTCCCAGCCCACTTTCCTCAACCGCTGCTGCATTGGAGAATTGGTCCCCAAAGAATGGTATCACCAACATCGGGACTCCGCAGTGAGCCGCCTCTGTGGTCCCTAGCATGCCTCCGTGAGATATAAATCCGATAACTTCAGGGTGACCTGTGAACAATATATACACCTGTGAGTAATATATTATCACGATGACAATAAAGTATTATACATTAAAATAAATGCAAATTCGTTTGATTGACGAGAAACGTCAAATCCCATACCTACATTTGGCTTTCGATGGGTATTTCGATTCGTTTATCGATTGGCTCTTTGGTTAGGCCCTGGATGAAATCAAACGAACCACCATGAAACTTTTCACATGAAAAAAAAATCTTTGGTTTCTCCATACAAATTACTTATATTAGATAATATTACTGTTTGTATGGGGGAAGCCAATTTTTTTTTTCACGTGTGAAAAGTTCCATAGGAAAAGTTATTCGATTTGTTCAGTCTCGTATTAAATGAAATGAAATGAAATCTCTTTATTTGCCTTAAAATATGGTTACATATATAGATATTAAATTGTAATAGTACAGCATATTTTACCGGTTTCGGCGTGCAAATCTTAAGTAAGTAGTAGGTATATAATTTATTCTAAGAAAAAAAAAATTCATTCAAAATACACAAATACAACAATACATACACATTAATTAGAAACATATAAAGCCCAATGTACCACTTTTCAAAGACACCGTGTATAAAGAAAGAAAAATATACTTACATAATACACCTAACTGTGAAAACCAGGATCTTGTCAAAATCTTCTCGTTGTCTATTGGAAAACTATCGTTTTCCCATTTCCATAAAATATTTTGCGGAATCCTATCAAAAACATTCATAAATACTTTCAATTTACTGTCCGACATGGAACTAGAGTGCAACATCGACCCTAAACTGAAGTATATAACGCCATTCTTGGAATTGTTGATGAATTCTGAAATATCCTGAAAATAAAATATTTAAGTTAATTGAACTCGATTTGATTTTAACTTTTTAACAAAAAAAACTGATGCCCTAGTGTGAGTGATTAAAAGTTTGCGTTAATCTATTTCAACGCGCCGCGGCTTTAAATTGTATAATTTTAATTATCTGAATTAAAAAAGTATTTACGATGGAACAGATCTAAAATCATCAAAAACTAGTCCTTAACTAGGAGATGCTGGAATAAGTTTGGGGAAAAAGTTCTCAAATGGCAACACTCCTCGTAGTTATTCTCACCGTAGAAAGAGAATTACTCTTTCTACGGTGAAACTCAAGCAAGAAAAAATACTGATATGACATCCTCGAAACACTACTTTTTCTTTGAAGTCAACAGAACTTTGGTAACCGTCTATAGAGATATTCCAATAAGCCTCTGTTTCACGTCACATTGTCAACAGTGGTGGAAAAACAATTCAGATTTCAAAGAATGGCTACGGTATCCAGTCTGACTTGAAAGCATACCTTATTAAATTCTGTGCTATTCGCCATAGAAGAGTTGATGAGCATATAAAGGCCGCCTTTACATGAGATATTTTTCTCGAGAAAGTACGGAAATTTATGCAAACGGAGGCTAAGAAGATTATTTTAAAGATAAATAGATTGTTGTACAGTAATAAACTTTCATAATTTGTCTATAAAGTCAATAAAATGTTTTATAAAATCAGTTGTCAACGTTATTTTGGGCCACCCCGTATATTAGATGTGATACAATAACATAACTAACCTTTGGTAAGGATTTAGCTGTCCCAACATGTATTCCTCCTATTTCCAGAAGTTGTGGAGCTAGAACCCGAGCGCCAGTTAGGGAGAAATGCTGATTAGAAAACAACATTTTCATTCTATCACCGGCTATAGCATCAATATCGAACTTGTAGTCTGGAATTTCGTTACTAAACACATCATATATATTCTTTCGAATCCACCATTTCCCTATTGTATTGAAAAAGTAATCGAGAAATACATTTTCTAATTGCTTAATCAGAGGTGGATTCTGTTGAGTATTTGAGAAGTAGAATCTATCCGAGGCATGGTTAAACGGGAGTCCCAATGCCGAGTAGTGCCAGGGCAGCATCACGTGAGACATTATGCCGATTATAGGAGCATTGTAGTGGGCAGCCGCGTACACCAAGCCACAATCACTCATAAACTGTTCCACAAATATAACATCGTATTTCTTAGTCTTCAAAGATTTCAGTTTCTCGTTTTGCAATAAAGTTTCGCAGTCTCCTTTAACGATGCCAGGACATTGAGAAATGTGTCTGTAAATGTTATATATATGCAGAAATCTGGAGTCCATATCTTCGTAAAACGACAGAGGAAAGATATACTTAGAAGTGGACTTGTCATCTTGTAGGGTAATGTATCGCATGTTCTTAGGAGCATTCTGATCGGGGAAGCTGTTTACGACCGTGACATCGTGACCTTTATTCGCCAGTTCATCAAACAGCGGCTTTACGGCCATATAATGACTCCGCAGGGGCAACGAGAATATAACCAATATATTAAAGGCACACACGCAGTTGGCACAAAGCAGGATGATCACTGTGGCACATGACAACATAGTTTGCAGATCGAGTTCGATGACCGGGCGAGGGAGCAATAACCCGCGTTTCAAAGCTCGACTAGTCGCCACAAATCTCTTTAGCGAACTGAATGAATGACAGCTTATAAAGTTTGTAATTATTGGTTGTTTACTAACACACTTGTTCCAGACGTTTTATTTTCTACCTGAAATGAAACAATTATTTTAATAATAGGCAATTATTTTATAGATATCAATAATAAAAACTAATTTAATGTCCTACTTAGGTATAATTACCTACCTTGTTTTTAATGTCAAGTTCATGGATAATTTACAGTAGGGGGGTAATTAACAACTTAGTTGTAAAAATAGTTGTACCTACTATGTATTTCTCCTGCGGTAAAGGTACGTAAACGATAGTAAAAGGTAACTAAAAAATAGTTGGTATTATAATTTTATTTAGAAAACCTTAAAATTAAACTAAACAAAGCTTAATAATTGTATATAGGTACATAATTGATAAGAAACGGCTGATGTTATAATTTAGTAAATATCTTCTTTGTACCTAATGCGTTTTAAAAAATAGGTCGTTAAATAAATACTGCCTTCATTAACAAGAGAGATGTATCTGATAAAATGTATAAAGCGAGAAAATAAATAAATAATATTTAAAAAAAATCTCTCTGTCTTCATAATATTTTGAATTTGTATACAATTGTTATGCCATTGCATCTATTAGGCTTTAAACTAATATATTCCAACACTGATTTTATTAATATTTTATTTAATAAATTAGGATTTTTACTTCTTATTTTTTAATAGGTACTAAACAAAATATTGGATACTATGTTAAAAAGGCGCATGTACTATGCGTCTATTGTGCTCAGTGATAGGCTTAAATTTTAATAGTTATTACTTTTTAAAAAGGTGAATGTGTCACTAATGTATATTTTTAATGTAGTATTCAAGCAGATATTGCAAGCAAACTACTACACTTGAAATTATAAAAATATTGTTAGATGCGCCTTTTTTCGCTGATTCCAAAACTGCAATTAACTTAATTTGAAAAAAATGTTGGATGCGCCCTTCTTGCTTATGACGGTAGAATGATAGTATTTATTTTATTTAACAACCAAATTAATTAAATGTGATGGCAAAACACTTTTCTCTAAATTCTTAACTTTCCTAGTTTTAGGTAATAATAATTAGGACAATTTACTCATATTGTTCTGGTCACAAACTAAGCTTTAAACTTATACTATGTGTACCAGAAAAACAATATTATACCTATGTTATAAAAACCCAGTGTACAGAAAAACGTACTAATATTTTTTTGCGATGGGTGGGAATCAAACCCACGACCTCCGGATACATCTACGGAGGCTGTCAAATTGAATGACTGTTACTAATTTACATACGCCTGTACCTAATTGAACTACCGTAATATGTGGTGGCAGAGTTGGTTAGACCTCGGACGTAAAACACTAGTCTTTAGGTCCGCGGGTCAAACCCCGGTGTGTACCAATAATGTGTTTACAAAATAAATGTACGTTCATTTGTTTGACAATACCACTATAAGGCCTCAGAGAGCACGTTGAGCTGTCGGCCCCAGATTCGCTATAACCTGTGAAACTGTTTATAGATGGGTTTATTAAGTCTATCTAAACATCGCGACGAGCTAGCCACTGGTTAGGTGTAGGTAGATTCATACCATCGGTTACGATGAGGTGTGATTAAACCCTGGGATGATATTTACCTGTATAAAATAGGTTATTATGTACTAATTTTAAAAGGTGAGTCAGAAATTGCCCTTTTATACATATAACAGACGACAAAACTCGAACAAAGAAATGGAATTACTTTTAGGGGTCATTTAAAGCTATTTTATTTTTTAAATATATTATGTTATAATTTAACATCTATTAAAATGATAAAATTTTAAAGTGGGGCAGGGCATGTGACTTTGTATTTACGTTATGGTAAGCATACCTACAAAATCAATTAATGGTGTCAATCAATACATTTTTAGCAGCATTGATCGCTCCCTCTGTGTCGGCTAAATGATGCGGTTACACGTCCATTTCGTAACCGCATCATTTAGCCGGACACGAAATTTTGCATTACGAATCTACTAACAGTAAAGCATTACGAATCTTTTAATGTACCTACATAAAAAGTTCGCCGAATTACTTATAATAAATTTTACCTCATTATTAATTATGTATCAATATTTTTATTTAAAAAAATATTAAATTTGATTTTAATTAAAATATACCTATTCATTATTCAAATAGGCTTCTTAGTGTTATGATATTGGAATGGAATAGCACGTATAAAATAAAAGTGAAGCAGTAAATATGTTATTGCATAAAACAAAAAAAGTAAAAAATAAATAAATATCGCTGATCAATATCTGGTATTGTCGCCTCAAGCTACTATAATACTTAACGGTACAAAAGGAGTTCATCGTACAAAAAGCACCTTTTTAGTTCTGAAAACTAGGTGATTTGGATTATTACTGAAATCCCCCAAACGTCGAAACGCTGATCAGATCGATAGCCCCCACAAGGTGGATTTTGGGAGATTTTCGGAAACAAATTCCTAAAATACCCCAGGTGGAGGATAGTCATAGGGGAGTCCGATAATCCGGTGATTCTTTGCTTGCTAGTATGAATCCTAGTTCAACTTTAAAACCATGTCGTATACCTACTGTTAATGTCGACAATGTATCAAATCTAAAATCTATTTTCCTAAGTTATTTTTAATGCAATGCGATTGTAAAGTGCTTTTCAAACCGTAATTAATATCCTCGAAATTCAAATAAAAAAACATATTTATCAGTCTCAATTATTTATTGTAATAAATGCATGTTATATTTATGTTTTATATTAAAGTATGCAATATAATAGAATGTCAATTAACCTTATAAAATAGTTAAACCTTTTTTGTAAAAAATAAATAAACAAATTTAAGTAACTTAAATAGTTATTATTATTAAATAAATTACTACTTATTTTAAATAATATTAACAAAAATTATAACTTTCACGTAAACAAATTGTTTTATAGATCTAAAAATTAAAATTGATAACTAATTTATATAACTTATTTATATTATTACAATTTTGTATTATTTCACATATACATTGTCAAAACTTCATCAGCGCCTAAACAATAGCAATGTTATATATTAAACTAATTTATAATTGCCCCACACATATTAAAATTTAATTAACGGTTTTATAGAAACATTTCACTGAAACATATTAAGCTATATAAGCTATCACGTAAGTTAAAAGCGCCAGAATTAGGGCCCAGTATTTTTAATTTTGTAAATTGATTTAATCCTTGGTGTTTACAATCTCTTATGCACAATATACAAACATACAGCTATAAAAAAACAAAAAGCAAAAAACATAACAACTTTGTCTGTGAATTCTCTTCGGGCATACTTCTTGAGCAGTTTGCTTGACTGGTTGATGGATCCAGCTGTGTTTTCCAGTTCAGACTGGGTACCCTAAAATAAATGTTGAAACTTAAATTGGAGATCCAGGCCAAGGTAGCATAGGTGCATGTAAATAGATGAGTTGTTTAAAATGTGATCCATGCAATAGGGTATTAGACTCCTTTTTGAAACCCGTTTTACATGATTCTCCATTACATAATAATCACACTACATTGATATTTCCGGGATGACTATAGATGATTATTAATAAAAATAAAGTTTGAATTTTCACAATGGCGCTAAAAACGCTATTTTGCAGTCTATGTCAAGTGTGACGTCACATGCAAGTAAACAAAAAACCACAGATTAAATATTCTCCTATATATTATACTCTATTGTTTCATCCACATCATTTATAATCTGTGTATTGTTTTGTTTACTTGCGTATGACGTAACCAGTCATTAACCAATCAAAGAAAGATGTTTTTGTTATAAATAAAATTGTAAAAAATTTTCAATTTTATTTCGTGTAATCTACAAAAGATATACCTACATAATTTATTTTAAAATAAAGTGAAATATATTTTTTTACGCCATTGTCTAATAGGATGACCACAATTTAAAGTATATTTAATGTAGTCAAATAGTCTATTTAGGCTAAGGTGGAAAAAACGTTCTATGAATTGTGATCTGATTCTCTATCTACAAGAGATGTTGGTAGGTATTTCACCATCATCAGTGACGTATCATTCGCGGCTTGCGTAATAGAAGCTTGCTCCGGGCGCATAAAATGCTTGTTACGCTATTCATCATCTCAGTATAAAAAAGTCGCATTTTCGGTAATGCAATAGAATATACAGTGTTTTAAATTTTTTAGATATTTTCTTCCGAATAGTATATCATATACATATATATATATTACTAGTTTTTATTAACTTGGCTTCGCCTATCATATTATTTGTGCAAAAAACACACCCCATTTCCAAATTGGAACACTTGTCCATTAATTTAGCCTAATTAATATATATTAATTAAATTGAAAGCCTACTTAAGAAATGTAAAATGTAACTTACATGAACAATAGAGCTAGAAGTTGTAAGACTATCCAAAATATCCTGACTCTTCTGAGTTGTATCAGCCAGGTGTCGACTGACTGACAATAAGCGATCAGTCATATCTAGAATAAAATGTTTATTGTGCTTAAATGGGATAATGAGAGCCAAAATCAACCATGAACATCAGGATTAAGGGGGCACATTTTGATAAAACAAATATTCTAATAATTCTTATGCCAGTAGTTGGTAAAAATCGAGCTAGTTTGTAAAAAAACACAAGTTTAAATTAAAATTAAAAAGTATATCTTTTTCAAATATCTTCGTTAATACCAGAGAACATAGTAGGTACTCATAGTGGATTAAAGTGAGGTTTGCGTGGTTCGAGAGTTATGTTTATTTTTCAAATAAGGTCAATTTTGGATTTCAATAAGTTATTAATTAAGTAATATCTTACTTGAAGATTTCTCAATTATAGAGTTTTTATCGTTATTCTTAGTATGTTTTCTTTGCTTGAGTGTTTCTACATCTTCTATTGGTGGCAGAAGTTCGTCTCTGTTTTTATTTTCTATAGCAATTAGGCTCCGGATATTGGCTTCTTTAAAATGCCTCATAGTACTAAAAGTTAAAAGGGTATATTAATATATCAACACCACTATAATGCCTTGGAAAACCCTTCCCAGTTAATATAATAATAATAATATATTATTGTAATAATATTTTTATCTTATTTCAAGAATATAAAATATTGTTTCTGCCAAATATGAAACAATATATATTCTTGAATGGCTTTGATCCAATTATTTATTTTTATTTGTGTATGTTTGTAGGTATATATTTTTGTCAGGGTAAGTTTATTAGCCCTAATTGTAACCAACATCTTTTCATAAAAAAAAACTAAGTATCAAAACTCACTAGCTCTTCTAATATCTTAATAATTTAAATAAACAAGGGGTTGATTTACCTTCCTAATTGTTGCTGTTGGGCTTCCATTTCCATAATCATATTTTCATCAAAAGTTGCCCGAGCCACAAGATAAAGTCGGTCAATTGAATTTCGAATATACTCAATTTTTACAAGTCCTTCTTTATTTAATTCTTTTAATTCTTCCACGGAATCTGTGCATGATAATATGTCCTAAAAATAATAAGCTAATAAATAAAGAAAATTATATAATGGCCCTAAATATATATATTTTGTGTACATGATAATAAGTTGGTAGAATTGTAGAATACTTCACATTCACACTGGTATAAAAACTTATTGAGGCCTTGAGGAATACTATAGTTATAGTAGGTTTGTCTCTTTTTTTAGCAACAAAAATGAATATGCGTAAAAGAAACAAAACCTATTTTAACTAATTATTCTTCAAAGACTCACTATGTTTATGTGAATAAGGCCATTAGTATTAAGAAACCCTATTGTCTTCAATTTACCTCACAAATCTGCTTAATCAACTTTTAATAATGGCAAAAAATATATAGTATGTTTTTCTGTACAGTTTGTCATGGTCTGGGTGTTTGTAAAATATAATATGTATTAGTATTGTTGTTTCTGGTACAAAGGTGTATTTTTAATATTTTTTTAAAGACTCCTGTATAACTGAGGCCCTAGTGTGAGTTTATTTTAACATTCTTACTGCGTTAAGTGAGTGCTCTCCTCCAATAGAATCATTTAATTTTTAGTTTAGTTCCAAGTTTGTTTGCAATAATCTGTTAAAAAAAACTCTCACTAGGACTACTTAGCTCTCTGTAGGTTCATCATCAAAATATAATAATATATCCTATTTGACCCCCAGAGCTAATAGGTAATTAACAATAAAAAGAATATAAATTATATAGAAATGTTTACATATAAGATCACCAAAAATAGGTATAAATAAATCACAAAATTCATTTATGTTGACCATGTAGGTACACAATAAAACTTTCCGAAAAATTAAAATATTCAACTGAAAAATGGTCAAGTTTGGTACAAAAAGGAATTTATAATCACAAATTTACAACTAACGAAATAATTACACTGTGACAATCAAAAATAATAACTCTAAGATCAAAGAAAGACAAACTTATTGAGGGTAGTTTTAAATAAATTGTGTGAGGCTGCAAATTTTTGAAATCACTCAATCAAATATTATTTAATGTTTAAAATATTAACAAACATAGTAAAGTACTGACCTATTTTGATTCCTTATGTATTTTAAATATAACTGTTTTACCTAACCTAACATTATGTAAAACAATAAGTAACTTGTGTACTTATTTTTAAAAAAAAAGTTGATATGTTTTTAGGTAGGTAACCACTAATATGTTAATAACATTTTAAAATTATACATCTTGACAAATTGAAGATCTAATACCACAGAATATATAAAATAATTATAACTAATACTTAATTAAATATCATATTGGTTTATATTTTTTATACTATTTGTTTAAGTAAAAAATACATATATTAAATTTTTAAAGATAAAAATGCAATTAAAAAATTCTTGGTGGGTTCTCGAACCCACTAACCTCGCTATCGCGGCAAGACGCTCAACCATGGAGCCAACCAGGTTCCAGTCACCCCTCACGAATTTTGTCATTGCTTGTTATCTACTTATACATAGACTGAGGGGTGACTGGAACCAGGAGGTCTACTCCGAACGCACGAAAAACGAAACTTCGGGTGTTGTATCGGGCATTTCCTACTCTGAACACTATCGGGCCCGATTTCGTTCACGAGAGTCGTACTTAGACGTCTCGCGTCTCATAAACCCTACTCTGAACGCATTTTTAACGAACGAATATTCGAATTTGACAGTTGTTTCTTCGGGAATTTTATGTCAATATTCACGAGAGCTTTGGTACCTTATAATTATCGGATAATCTAATTTATTCTCAAAGAAGTTATTTTTCTTCATAAAATTAATTGTAAGTGAAAGTACCTTTTTTGCGGATAAATTAGATATATAAATAGTAAATAGAGAACACTTGTTCGAAGAGCGCGAGGCGGTTTTCATGGCACAATCTCCTAAACGATTTGATTCGCAGATGTCTTGCCGTAATTAATATTCCATCAATAAACGAACCTTGTGGTCTATTACGCGATGACGGCAAGAGACCTGACGGATTAAGTATATTCCCTTGGAAGATGGGTAGCTGCTTAGTGTGGGATGCGACATGTGTCGACATCTTGGCAGCTACACATCTTTCGAGGACTAAAGATGAGGCTGGTGCCGCTGCTGCCTACGCTGAAAACCTCAATCGGCTAAAATATTCTCAAATTATTAATAACTACATATTTGTGCCGTTTGGGGTAGAAAAAATGGGACCGTGGGGCCCTCAAGCAAAAACCAATGTTCAAAGCGTTATATTTGGTGGATGTCACAGGTGACCAGAGGGCTGGCGCATTTTTTTCACAAAGAATAAGCCTAACCATACAGAGAGGCGTGTAGCCAGCGTTCTGGGCAATGGGCACTACGCCGCGCGACCACTGTGAGGATTTTTTTAAGGTGTTTTGTAGGAAAGGTGACAAATTAAAAACAAGGAATATAAATTAATAAAAGGTTTTTTATTTACACAATTAAATCACTTCCTACATTTTATTTACTACATTTATTAATTAGAAAGAAAAGGGAATCACATATTTTAGAAAGCGCGTGGAAAGATAAAGTAAAGGGTTTTATAAACACTTAGAGATAAACATTTTGGTATTGTTGATAATGTGATTTGCATTCAAAGCTTGTTTGTATTTTATGAAAGTAATTAAAAAAGAATACTTATGTCTGAAAACAATTTGTCAATGTCATTAAAATAAAATGAATTAATTAAATATGTTACGTAGATTTATTATAGAAATTATATGGAATTTGAGTCAATAAAGAATAATAATTATATTACAACTGAGTATTTTACTTAAATTAACATGGTAGCAGAGGTACGTGGTTCTATTTTATAATAAAAGAAGGAAAAAAATTAGTGTAAAAATGGCAGAACAAAGAGAAGAAATACATTTGAATATTTTCGACGGAATCGATTACGATAAATGGCGTTTCCGAATAAAACTATATCTCCAAATGAAAAATTGTGTAGAGGTAATTGATTGTATAAATAAACCTGAAAATATAACAGATATAGAGTGGCGTAAAATGGATCTGAAAGCGAAAAATTATATCGTGAACAGCGTGAGTAATAATCAACTGCAAATTATAATTATGGAAGAGAATGCGCGAGGAATGATTGATAAACTAGATTCAATATATTGTGCGAAGTCTAGTGCGAATAAATTATTATGTAAAAGAAAGTTATTACAACTAAAAATGAAAGAGCAAGAGAACCCTGCAGATTTTCTTAATGTTTTCGAAAAAAATCTGAATGACTTACAAAATGCGGGCGAGAAAGTATCAGGAGACGACAAATTAAATCATTTATTGTTAAGTCTACCTGAAAGCTTTTCTCATTTAATTGATATTGTGGACGCTCTACCAGAAAAAGAAAAGTCACTAGAATACGTAAAATCAAAGTTATTATTAGATCACAAAAAGAGGGAAGAAAATGTACAACAGAATTTACAGTCATTTAATGTTCAAAATAAATCAAGTTCTAATAAGACTTTTGTCAAAACTTGTTTCGGATGTAACCAACCTGGACATTTTCAACGTGACTACCCTCAGAATGAAAGAAGATATCCAAACTGTAGAGGTAGAAATTTAAATTTTAGAGGAAATAATTATTCTGGAGGAAATTATAATTGGCGAGGAAGAAGAGATATACCAACGAGAGGAAGAGTGAACTGGAATGGAATGAGAGGTGGATATACATTTAGAGGAAGAGGAACAAATCGAGGTACATTTAGACATTTCGGACATTCATCAACCAATGAAGAAAAGGCAAGAGACTCATTTAATGTAGAGGTATTAACATCTGTTAGAGGATCGGTAAGTGAAAATTCTGATTATTTGACATGGTTACTAGATAGCGGATGTTCTGATCATATTGTAAATACTGATGAATATTTTTATGAATATAATAATTTAGATAGTCCTGTTGATATAAAAGTTGGTGATGGTTTCTGTTTAAAAGCAAATAAGATAATATAACAAATAAGGTAATATTTCGATGTATTTTAATGTTAATGATCAATGGATAAATACAGATATTAAAAATATATATTATGTGCCAAGTATGAAACAAAACTTATTAAGTGTGTCATCTATTACTGATAAGAACAATTATATAGTATTTAACAGTTATGGAGCTGAAGTATATAATTTTAATAATAACTTAATAGCTTTAGTTGAAAAGAAAAATAAACTATTTGTTTTGAACGGGAAAGTAGTTCGTAAAGACAATGTAAAATCTTACACAAATACGGTAAATATATTAAATAAAGAAAAATTGCATAGAATTCTTGGGCACACAAACTTTTTTAATCTAGAAAAAATGTGTAAAAATAAAACGCTAAAAAATCAAGGTATAATAAATATTTGTCATTCTTTTAATAATGAATAGCTGCCTAACCAAACGCACTCTAAGACCTCATTGTTAAATTTTTTTTTTTTTTTTTTGACTATTCATAAATATCTGTAAAGATTTACATGAAATAAATGATTTGATTTGATTTGATTTGAATCCCGGTGTGTACCAATGAGTTTTTAATTTAAATTTATGTACATTTGTTTGACAACACCACTATAGTGCCTCGGAGAGCACGTTAAGCTGTCGGTCCCGGTTTCACTATACCAACTTGTGAAACTGTTTATAGATGGGTTATTCTTGGTCTATTCAAAACATCGCGACGAGCTAGCCACTTGTTCGGTGTAGACTCATACCATCGGCTACTACGAGGTGGGATTAAAAACCCCTCCGCTGGGTACCCTGAGGCCGTCTAGGCGGTCTTGGGCGCCGTAAGGCACCCGTGATGATATGTATATATGTATGTAGAACTTGGGAGATAGTGGAAGAACCAATAGACAAAAATATTATAGAAGTGAAATGGATTTATAGAATAAAGTCCAATGGAACTTATAAAGCTCGTGTTGTAGCAAAGGGATTTCAACAATTATACAATGAAAATGAAGAGATATATTCACCTGTAGCAAGAATGACAACTCTAAAATTATTATTAACTGTAGCATGTATTCGTGGATTGGAAATTCAACAAATGGATGTAGAGACAGCTTTTTTGAATGGCCCTATTAAATCTGAGGTATATATTTATCCACCTGATGGTTATGAAGTTAAAGAAAATAATGTTTGTTTATTAAAAAAGGCATTATATGGATTAAGAGAAAGTCCTAGAGATTGGTATGAATGTTTTCATGATTTTATGTGTAGTATAAACTTTAAAAGATCTAGACATGACTATTGTTTATATATAGGATCCGTAAATAATAAAAGTATATATATAATTTTATATGTAGATGATTTATTAATAATTGGAGAAGATATTTTAAATATTTCTGAAATAAAACAAATGTTAAATAATAAATTTAAAATGAAGGACTTGGGGAGAATAAAACAGTATTTAGGAATAAATGTAGAATATAGTTTAAGAGATAGAGAAATGTTTTTATGTCAAGAAGAATATATTAAAAGTCTAGCTGAAAAATATAATATTATGAATTCAAAACTATATGAAACTCCTATAGAAATAAATTTAAAATTAGAACCGGCTGAAAATTTAAATGAAAATCTGAAATTTAGAAACTTAATTGGAGCATTGATGTATGTTGCTAATGGAACCCGTCCAGATATTGCTTATGCAGTAAATTATTTAAGTCGCTATCAAAATTGTTATGACAGTACTCACTATCAGTATGCTCTTCGTGTGTTAAAATATTTGTACTTTACTAAAAAATATGCATTACATTATGGTACACATTCTAATGAAGTTTTAGAAGCTTACGTAGATGCTGACTGGGCAGCTGATATATTGGATAGGAAGTCGACAACAGGAATTGTAATTAAATTATTGGGAAACACTATATTTTGGAAATCACAGAAACAAAAGATTGTATCTAGGGCATCAACTCATGCAGAATATTATGCATTAGCAGATTGTGTTGAGGAGGTGCTACCTATAAAAGGAATATTGTCTGATATCGATTTTACTTGTGAAACAATTAATATTTATGAAGATAACACTGGTGCAATAGCATTAGCTAAGAATGGTAAATTTTGCAAAAATTCTAAACATATCGATATAAGTTATCATTTTGTGTATGATTATGAAAAGAAAGGATTAATTAATGTTAATAAAATATCATCAGAAAATCAAATAAAATATCATCAGGATATTTTAACGAAGTCTTTGTGTAAAGTGAAATTTCAAAAATTTAGAGATTTATTAAATGTTAAAATTATAGATTGAATAAAATTAATATTAAGTAGTTAGGTAGGTAGGTAATAATTGAACGCTAGTTAAATCGTTTTGAAAGTTGGAAGTTGTTGTAAGTTAATTTTTGAGGATTATAAAATGTTTATGTTATATTATTTAGAAGGTGCTTAATATGACCATAGAATGTAAATCAAGGAGGTGTGTTGATAATGTGATTTGCATTCAAAGCTTGTTTGTATTTTATGAAAGTAATTAAAAAAGAATACTTATGTCTGAAAACAATTTGTCAATGTCATTAAAATAAAATAAATTAATTAAATATGTTACGTAGATTTATTATAGAAATTATATGGAATTTGAGTCAATAAAGAATAATAATTATATTAAATAAAAAAAGTATAATAAATATTTGTCATTCTTTTAATAATGAATAGCTGCCTAACCAAACGCACTCTAAGACCTCATTGTTAAATTTTTTTTTTTTTTTTTTGACTATTCATAAATATCTGTAAAGATTTACATGAAATAAATGATTTGATTTGATTTGATTTGAATCCCGGTGTGTACCAATGAGTTTTTAATTTAAATTTATGTACATTTGTTTGACAACACCACTATAGTGCCTCGGAGAGCACGTTAAGCTGTCGGTCCCGGTTTCACTATACCAACTTGTGAAACTGTTTATAGATGGGTTATTCTTGGTCTATTCAAAACATCGCGACGAGCTAGCCACTTGTTCGGTGTAGACTCATACCATCGGCTACTACGAGGTGGGATTAAAAACCCCTCCGCTGGGTACCCTGAGGCCGTCTAGGCGGTCTTGGGCGCCGTAAGGCACCCGTGATGATATGTATATATGTATGTAGAACTTGGGAGATAGTGGAAGAACCAATAGACAAAAATATTATAGAAGTGAAATGGATTTATAGAATAAAGTCCAATGGAACTTATAAAGCTCGTGTTGTAGCAAAGGGATTTCAACAATTATACAATGAAAATGAAGAGATATATTCACCTGTAGCAAGAATGACAACTCTAAAATTATTATTAACTGTAGCATGTATTCGTGGATTGGAAATTCAACAAATGGATGTAGAGACAGCTTTTTTGAATGGCCCTATTAAATCTGAGGTATACATTTATCCACCTGATGGTTATGAAGTTAAAGAAAATAATGTTTGTTTATTAAAAAAGGCATTATATGGATTAAGAGAAAGTCCTAGAGATTGGTATGAATGTTTTCATGATTTTATGTGTAGTATAAACTTTAAAAGATCTAGACATGACTATTGTTTATATATAGGATCCGTAAATAATAAAAGTATATATATAATTTTATATGTAGATGATTTATTAATAATTGGAGAAGATATTTTAAATATTTCTGAAATAAAACAAATGTTAAATAATAAATTTAAAATGAAGGACTTGGGGAGAATAAAACAGTATTTAGGAATAAATGTAGAATATAGTTTAAGAGATAGAGAAATGTTTTTATGTCAAGAAGAATATATTAAAAGTCTAGCTGAAAAATATAATATTATGAATTCAAAACTATATGAAACTCCTATAGAAATAAATTTAAAATTAGAACCGGCTGAAAATTTAAATGAAAATCTGAAATTTAGAAACTTAATTGGAGCATTGATGTATGTTGCTAATGGAACCCGTCCAGATATTGCTTATGCAGTAAATTATTTAAGTCGCTATCAAAATTGTTATGACAGTACTCACTATCAGTATGCTCTTCGTGTGTTAAAATATTTGTACTTTACTAAAAAATATGCATTACATTATGGTACACATTCTAATGAAGTTTTAGAAGCTTACGTAGATGCTGACTGGGCAGCTGATATATTGGATAGGAAGTCGACAACAGGAATTGTAATTAAATTATTGGGAAACACTATATTTTGGAAATCACAGAAACAAAAGATTGTATCTAGGGCATCAACTCATGCAGAATATTATGCATTAGCAGATTGTGTTGAGGAGGTGCTACCTATAAAAGGAATATTGTCTGATATCGATTTTACTTGTGAAACAATTAATATTTATGAAGATAACACTGGTGCAATAGCATTAGCTAAGAATGGTAAATTTTGCAAAAATTCTAAACATATCGATATAAGTTATCATTTTGTGTATGATTATGAAAAGAAAGGATTAATTAATGTTAATAAAATATCATCAGAAAATCAAATAAAATATCATCAGGATATTTTAACGAAGTCTTTGTGTAAAGTGAAATTTCAAAAATTTAGAGATTTATTAAATGTTAAAATTATAGATTGAATAAAATTAATATTAAGTAGTTAGGTAGGTAGGTAATAATTGAACGCTAGTTAAATCGTTTTGAAAGTTGGAAGTTGTTGTAAGTTAATTTTTGAGGATTATAAAATGTTTATGTTATATTATTTAGAAGGTGCTTAATATGACCATAGAATGTAAATCAAGGAGGTGTGTTGATAATGTGATTTGCATTCAAAGCTTGTTTGTATTTTATGAAAGTAATTAAAAAAGAATACTTATGTCTGAAAACAATTTGTCAATGTCATTAAAATAAAATAAATTAATTAAATATGTTACGTAGATTTATTATAGAAATTATATGGAATTTGAGTCAATAAAGAATAATAATTATATTACAACTGAGTATTTTACTTAAATTAACAGGTATATCGGTCATCTATAAGAAATTTCACTTGACTGCTAGGGTCGATGAGCTACTGCAGAACTCAGCGACTCGTTGGTCTCGTTCTGGTCAATTCTCAAGGGTTATTCACATTGAGGTGGATTTCCCCACAGTGAGAGACAATGTTCTTAGCAAACCATGGATTCACCGTGCGGGTGCCGGATCCATCGCGTGGTTGAAAGGCAGGGGAATGAACTGCAGCGTTCCCGGACTTGAGACCGCGAAGTAGGTTTAAAGGCCTTTTGAACTCTCACCTGCACTGTGTTCACTACCCTCTCTACTCAACCAAATATTATATGATCCTGTTAGCGCCATCATATCATAAAGTTCCGACGGCTGTTCTCGGAAGGCCAAGATCCTTCAATAGACGGTGCAAAGACTTTGCTGGAATTCCTCTTGCACCAACTTCCACTGCATAAAGTTGAATTTTAAATCCGTTTCTAGTAATTTCGTTTGTGAGATCAAAATATTTGTTCGACTTGATGTTGTGGTCCTTAGGTATGTTTGTTTCCCACGGAACGGTGAGTTCTATAAGTATTACTTTCTTCAAGCACCGAGAGTACACCAGTATGTCTGGTCTATAGGCTGAAACTGCTAGTTCGTCTGGAATCTTGTAATGAATTTTAAATGTATCCATGAATATTTTCCAGTCTTGTGCTTTATCCAGGATTGAGAAAGGTTTACTTTGAGTTTTATTGAGTTGTCCCTCCTTTACAAAAGTAGTCAGTCTTTCATTTGTTGTTAATCCTTTTCTGGCTCTAGCAATACTGAGACTTACAGCTTCACAAATAATTTCTAGAACTTTATCATGTCGGTGCGAATAATAACCTTTTTCAAGTAGAGTTTTGCACCCAGCAATGTCTGGCAGTCCCTACAGCAACACCGCACAATGTACATGTCTTATCTGTTGCCTTCCCCCATCTTACCAGATTACTCTGGTCAGGTAGGGAGATTTGAAAGACTAAGATAGAACTTAATATTTTACCACCGTAGTTATTATTTAAAAAAAAAAAAAAAATTTGATCTTCAACAAACAACCAACTTAATGACAAAACTACTGCTACTGGGTTATGTTTCAGTGAAAAATGTCAAGATTTTATTTATTTATATCGATAGCGAGGTTCATGGGTCAAACCCATGAAAATCCTAAAAACTTTTTCATTTAATTTTTGTCTTTAAAAATTTAATATATAATACTGAAAAAACTCAAAATAAAAAACAGACTCCTCTGCCATCTAGTATTAGAAACTAGGACTTCTAACTTCACTCATATAGCATGACATGTATCTTTGTATCTACCTGATGGTAAGCAGAACTACAAAGCTATGAATGAGGTTGATCAAAAACATTGTTGTATAACAATAGCAAACAGTTATGAAATGGGCAGTGACAAAGACATATTTGCATTAAGAGTCTATTTTAATATCCTTGCTGCTTTATTGTCAAATCAATTGTCTGTTTCAGAACTGCACCATGAAAGGAGCTACCACCTTGATAATGCAACACAATGCAATAGTCTCCGGCGAGCCTACAAATTGGAAAACCTAACTTATACTAACTTTGTATAGATAATTCAAAGTGTGCATACTTTTCAGCAGCTTGACTATGAGTGAAATGTTATATATATGTACTTTGTTGTTGGGCTCACTAATAATACATTCTGATCTGCAGTTTAATATATTCAGGAATTGTGACCTTTTCCAATTAAAAACTCCACTATCATCTTCATGATTCTGTTTTTTTTTATTCCTAACCACTATACACATACTATATATACATGGTGGCTGAGTTGGTTAGACCTTGGACTTAAAAACACTTAGGTCACTGGTTCAAACCCAATGACTTTTCAATCAAAAAATGTATATGCATTTGTTTAACACCACTATAGTGCCTTGGAGAGCACATTAATCTGGTGGTCCCAGTTTTACTATATCAACTTGTAAAACTGTATATAGATGGAGTATAAAACTTCAAAGGATCAAAAGTAAAAACCAAGCATTAAAAAAATATCATCCCAATGTTCATAACCATCAACAATATTCACTGTAGGTACTTATTGAATATATTTTAATGTATTTCCTAATTGTAGTCGCTAGCGACTGTAATCAATTATAATTTACACAAACTCATGGTAGTTCTATTGTACTATTGTTGGGATCCGAACTGTATAGACGCTAGTATATAGCAAGTAAAATTTATGGTAAAGCAACTAATCAATATGTATTTATATAATATAAAGTAATAGCCAATAAAATTAAAATAATTACCTGTATTAAAGCTTGAACCTCCAAATGTGTTTCTACTACCTTTTTCATTCCAATGTTCAAGGTTTCCCTAACATCCATAGTTGGACTATAATACGTAGAGTAAATATAGCTATACTTTACTATGAATTTGACTGCAAAAACTTCATAAATCTACAAATTTATAAAATCTAATCCAACCTAAACATAACCTAAAATCTGGCACTGTCTGGCAGTCAGTCAATCAGTCAATTGAATTGAATTATTATTTTTTTGTGATTCTTCCACCATTGTGGAAAGGCAAAGATATTTCCACCATATAGCCATTGAATGAGCGAATGAATGTTATGAATGTTAGTCAGGCAGGGGCTTAATCACAGCCCCCCTAGCCAAGAGCATGGTCGCTTTTTACGCTCGAACATTGTAGAAGCGTGAAAGAGAGGGAGATAACAAATTTATTATCCAATTGGTTAATCCACGGAATAGAAAAAACAAGTGGAAATGCTATAAAGCACCAAATGTATTAGAACCAGTGTCGCCAAAATCATATATCTATAAGTATTGAATCTATAACCACTTCGTCCTGATTGGTTGCAAATATACACAGCAATTTTAAACACTATTCTCCAAATAATTAGATTTAAATTCATATAAAAAAATAATCATGCCATCTATCATAAAGTAGTAAGAACCACTGAACAAATAAGTAAGAACCTCCTATAAAAGGTTCTGCTATTCCTACACAGATGGCGTGATTACTACAACATTCGATTAAATGTTTTGTTCAGTCGACATAAGGCATATTATCTTTTATATAAAAAAAGTATTTTAGTTTATTCTAGAACTTTCCTTGCATAAAAATATAATAATTCAAAGGCGGCGACATAATAAAATATTTAAAGTATCGATATCGATGCTTTTTTTAAATATAAATGTGCTTTATATATTTAAACGCAGATGGAAGGGAAAACTTTTTAGAAAACATAGCTATAAAACTTTTAGAAAATGTAAAGGCTTAAAAAACTGATTTTTGAGATAAGTATATTTTTTTTAAGTTGAGTTGGGTGACGTTGTCGTGACGTGAGCACGAAACAAAACTTTGGGACGCAATCTTAATATAACTAGTATTTTTGTAATAAAAATAAAGAAATTAGGCAAAATGAAGAAATTATTTATGCCTGGAATATTCATTATTTTATAAAAATATTTTTTATCATTATTTAAAAAAAAAGAGTTTTTAGTCGCAATGGTACAGATCCCAATTTTGTTTGTGCATATGATGTGACGAGTCTTAATTAAATATATATCTCAGAAACCATTTTTTTTTATTTAAAAAAAAATAATTTAGGTATATTCACAAGAAAGGAAATCTTTTCGGAAGCCCATTGATTTGTTAAATTTTCATGCATCCTGCCGATAACATCGGCAGGATGCATGAAAATTTAACAATGTGCAACTTTTTTGCTCTACATTGTGTTAGAGCAAAAAGTTATTTATAAAAAGTATTTTGCATTAGGCGGTTCAATTTACAATAAAACAAATATAGTATATTTCTTAGTATATTTCACACAATATCTCACTTTGTTTGTTTGTTATCACACAAGTCTTTGATTTTTTGTTTGTAATTGTTTTATTTTTAGGCTTTGCTTTTTAATTTTGCTTTGGCAAAATCTTAGTTGGCCTTTGAGTTTCTTCTTTCTCGGTGTTAAAGAATGTGAAATGGCTGTTGGTTCTATATTTTTAACTTCATCATCTCTTTCTGGCTGAATTATACTGTCAGCGGAATGTTGTTGCACAGGAAACTGTTCAAGTTGTTCTATAATATCTTTATGAAGTCGATTCTTCTTTTTCGGCTGTACCTTAAACTCGGAACTCTCCAAACCACCTTGCCTTTTTGAAGAATTTGCAGCGTTCATTTGTGTCTGAAACCAAAATGAAAAACAATATAACAAAAACAATGAACAGGAGGAAAACTAAATTTAAAATAGTGTGAAATAGATTTGATATTTAGTCAACAAAATACTCTTTTTATCGGTTATCTTATTCTTTTAGAACAATTGACTATTATGAAACATTTTAATATCATATCATAAACACTTCCAATGCCTCTATGTATGTAGTAATAAAAAAAAAACACGGTAACTTACTTGATTAAAAAGCTTAATTAATTATAAGCTTAATTTAGATTTTCAAAGTTGGAAATGCTGTTAGTTTTGTATATTTGTATCCTTTATTTGATATTAAAATATCATCTTCTATAAAATGTTCAGAACATATGGTGCTTGATTTTGTTGGCATCCAATTTATTCTACCTGTAGCATCAATCCATTTCTCTTTGACAGTGGCGTCTTTGGGAAACCTAAAAATATTTTAAATGAAGGTTAGAAAGTTGGTTAAGTTCTTATTGATGACATTTCAATGATTTTAATGAAATTATATATAAACCGCTCATTGTAACAATATGGTAAATGGTAAGTAATGGTAATGGTAAGTAATTGTAACAATGGTAGCCTACTAAATTTTAATTATTCAATTTTATAAACTATTAATTTCAATTTCTTTTTACAAACAACTGTTACTGTGTCTAAATATGAACACAATTCTTCGTAATATAAAATGGCTGCTGCGCTATAAAGATTTTGTTATGTATGTGTTTTAAGGTAAACCAACCAAATTGTGCTGACTTCTACGTATAGGGAGTTTATCGTTATAAAGAGTTTACACGTACATTTTATTATTTTAAGCCCACACTATTAAAAAATTGTATGCGATACAATATGAATAAATATTTAAAAAAATATGTAAGTATATAATTTTGTATAACTGCCGAAACTGTTCCTTCTTTTCTTTAAATAAATAAGTTATATCGATAAGCACCCACTACAACACTAACCGAGTAGCAAGAACTTTTGAAATCTAAATTTCAATCTAAAGTATTCTTTATTACAATTACGTAAGGTTGATTTTAACTTCATTCAATCTACAATTATTAGTAAACTAAAATAAGCTAAGGTTTTTAAAGAATACTAACAAAATCGTACTTACCGATGATACGAAACACCTCCATTACGAAGATTTTTTCTCCTACTATCGTTTTTGCACTCCAGAATGCAACAATACGGCATATTTGCAATAATTATGCGGAAAAATCAGGAACCACGCGAGACTACCAACTCGAAGCGATGTTAGACACGACTGATAACGATTTGGATCAAATAAGCGTAGCTACGCTTAATTGTGCCACACTAAACACGCCTACTTTGCACTTCCACTTGTTTTTTCTATTCCGTGGGTTAATCTATATTGTTGTCTCGTTTTAGTTATTTCTGCAACGATAAAAACGAAAGTGACGTCATCTCCAAATGCCATCTTCATACAAAACTTTCGTGCGCGCTTTTAGCGCTCATGCTCTTGGCTAGGGGGGCAGGTATTTAGTTATTCACGAGCTGCGATCATGCTGTGCAATCTTCGAACAAAAAATATGAAAACAAATTTCTACAAGGAGAATAATGTAATTCAGGCTTTTCGTAATAGATGTCTCTGATTTTTTTTATTTTTATTTATTATGGCTTGGAAAATGTCTCTGGGGCCTTATTCCGAGTTTGCAACCGCTAAAGACGACAAGACGTTGGGTAAACTATAAATATTGAAATATAAGTTATATTTTAATGGATATATAGTCTGCATTAGGTTGGCTATAATGATGCCGCCATCTTGAAATACACGAATTCGAAAAAGAACTTATATTTCAATATTTATAGTTTACGCAACGTCTTGTCGTGTTTAACGTTTAAAAACTCGGAATAAGGCCCCTTCTTTTTTTAAACTTGCCAGATTAAAAAAAAATACAGTGACATTTCTAACTATATAATATAATAAGGAAAAATCCATCCTAAAAAAACAAATCAGTTTCCGAATCCTGCCGAATCGGTCGTCGGTCAACTTCGGTGATTGTTGTGCGCTTGAGTGCTTGAGTCTGTAGATATATTATTTTTATTTACGTACTTTTAGTATTCTTAATTCGTCTGTGTCTAGTGTTCGTATACTAGTATGTGTGTGTATAGTCGAGTCAAGATTTTCAAAAACATTTTTTTTGTGAAGTTATTGTTGTTGACATCATGCAAGTTATTGTTGTTGACATCATCAATTGAAGATGAAAACGATTATGTGTAAACTTTAGCCAAAAATCATTTTAATAAATCGAGAAAAAAGTATTTGTTTTATTTTCTCTACTACTCTATTAAATTTACAACGAGGTCTCGGGCACCTTAAGACACCCGTAATGATATATTTTTTTATTTAATTATTACATACATACATACATATCATCACAAGTGCCTTGCGGCCCCCGAGACCGCCTAGACCTCCTTGTAAAGGTCATTGGGCACTTAAGTATGAAAAATTTACCCACGACCTATAGAAATTAATTAATGTGGGATGTTTCGACATATATCTCTGGTTTACGAATATATGGGTCGCATTACCATAAATAATGGGAATCAGACAGAAAATAAAATTCTGTATCTTAGAAAAAAAAAATGTACTGGGGTTTATTTCAACTTGATTAATATCTACAGGTGCAATCGTACTATCTCACTTAGTACAAAAAATATATCCAGAATCTACAGAAATAAAATAGTGTAAAGAATTTCGATAATTGTTCATGATGGTTTGTAAAAAAAAAGATTTATTTAATGTGCGGATGGGCAATTGAAAAATTTCATTTCAATGAAATTAAAAATAAGTGAAAAATATGAAAAATTTCAAAACTCCTTGAAAAATTTCAAATCCAGTGAAAAATATTTTTATTCTATTAAACACCGAATTTTAATGATTTTACGCATTTATTAAAGTTACTTCCATTATTTTGTACTAAGTAAATATGTTTTATATTATGAAAATTCATTAATTAAATTATAATTGGAGTTTATTGCGATATAGAAAAAAAGTTAAGTCTTGCTTTTTGGACATACCTTGCTTCCGCTAAAAAAGAAATAGATATTTAGGTACCTTTTTTTTTTTTGTTGGAGCACGACATGTGACTTTGTATCTACCTGGTGGTGAGCAGACCTACAAAGCTACAAAAAATTCAATGAATACTTTGTTCTTAAACAATATTGATTGCTCACTATTCCGGCTAAATGATGCGATTACGAAATGGGGGGCGACAATGACGAAATGCATCATAGATAATATTATCAATGATGCATAACAATACTTAAACTACTTCGGAAACATGGTCATACTTGAGCAGGCCAAAGACAAAACGTCTACTTATCACAAACGTGTTTAGTAGATCTTCTTGAGTAACACCAGGGTAGCAGACATCAGCGTAATCTATGATAGGGAGAAGTAAAGAATTGACTAACAGATTTGCCTTAAAGGGAATAAGATACTGGGAGCGCTTCAGCGAATGCATACTGGCGAAAATGTGTTTACTGATTAGCAACTTGGTAGTTCCAGGAAAGATCGGAGGACATGTGTTAAGCAAGGTTCTTAGCATGTTGGCAAAAGAGAGGTGGTAAATTATTAAATAAAACTGGAGAGATGGCTCCCAAATCCAATCTGCTCAGCATGTGTTTAGAACCAATGATCATGACCTGAGCCTTGCAGGGGTTGACTAGAATACCGAGATTTTGCGAACTTGACCGAATAGCCTCCAAATCCCTATTCACATTGGTAATCGCGCATTTACGTCGCTCATTTCAAGCGATAGTTGCTAGTCATCGGCATACAGATGGTAGGAACTGAAGTTTATTACTTAAACCATGGCATTTATGAAAACCGAGAAGAACATAATACGCCATCCTGCGGGACACCTGCAAATAAGGAGCACCAATCCGAAAATACGTCTACCTGTGTCCGCAAAGATAGGTATCGAACCACTGTGCCGCAGTAAGAGAAATATTTAGTGAACGAAGAATAGCAATGAGGATATTATGATCTACACAGTTAAAGGCGTTTCTAAGTCCAAAAGAGCAAGTAGTGTTAATTGTTTTCTCATCTATAGCATAGCGTATGCCGTCAGTAATATTTACAAGAACCGTGTTGATGCTATGAGACCGAAAGCTAGACTGCGAGTTCATCAAATCATTTTTGTTTAGAAAATCAGTGAATTGCCTGTGGACAACGTGTTCAAGGACTTTAGATCATGTCTCATCTGAACCATTCGGAACATAATACTTGCATTCGGACTTAAGAATGGCAGGAAGAGAAAACGACTGTATACGACTGGTGACGTGCCGTAAGGCGTGCGTGCAGTCAATCTACCCAGTAAAGTAATCTGCAACGATTCTGATTTAGACTGAAATTAGGCAATGCTATATTTACATACTTCTTGTATCTAAATCAGAATCATCGGTAAATAACACATTCCAACTCTATTGAGTTTGGAATTTCGCGGTTAGGATAACATTTAGAGATTTACTTATCATTAAAAATAAATAAACACACAATAAATCAGTACCTACTAAGTAATTTTAAGTGTAATAGTAATCAAACGATGACTCGAGTTTAGAATATGACAGACTTTTTTAAAACCTTTTCACCAGAATAAGTCCTTTTTATGTTATTATGTTCCTCGTTGATTATGTATTTTTTTAGTATAATTTTAGAAATATCTAAAATTATATCTTTTTATTAATTCGATACATTTAACTTTTAATAAATCAGACTATTGTTTTATTAAAAAATAGATTATTATATTTATTTTATAAGAAAAATATTTTTCACACTGAACGTGAAATTTTCAACACCAAATGAAATTTTTCCGAAAAATTTCAATGCTTGAAAAATTTCACGAAATTTTTATTTTATTTTTTTTATTTATTAAGTACATAAGAAAATCCACAGCATACAAAATCACAAATACAAAATACAATAGCTGAATATAAAGCCAGTAAGAGATTTTCACAAAATAACAGAACAAATATAGCAGTAAATTATGTGATTAAACAAACAAAAAACAGTTATACAAATAAGATTGTGTGCGTGTGTGGTGTGAGTGTGTTAGTGTTTGTGTATGGTATGGGTATGTTGGTGTGTGAGTTACAAGTTAGTACACAAGGGGGAATGCTTCATTATTCTATTGAATAAAACATTTGAAAAAACTTAAGTAGTTAAGTGTTTCAAAATAGCTCCTTTAAATGATGCTTTAGACCTACTATAAAGATCGACATCTGTAAACCTTTTATTGTAACACATAGCAATTCTTGAGATAGAAGAGTTTTGGGAATAGTTTGTGCGTGAGGTTTCAGTATAAAATAGAGTCTGTGATGAGACACGTGTTCGACGTTTAGGAGTATATAGCGTGAGCCGTTGGACCAAATTGCAACAATCAAGTCTACTATTAGCGACATCATATAACAGCAACATATCCAGCATCTGTCTTCTCTCTTGCAGACTCAGTAAATTATGTCGGTGGCAGGAGTCTTCATAACATACAGAAGGTAATTTGGCACGATAATTCAAATGTTTTACAAATATAGACTGTATTCGTTCTATACTTTGCTTATACTGAATATATTGTGGGTTCCAAATACAACTTGCGTACTCCAATATGCTACGAACATAAGCGTAGTAAACAAATTTAATACAATGAAGATCGGTGAAAGACTGACACACTCTCATAACAAAACCTAAATTCTTGTACGCCCTATTGGTGATCATATCAATATGATGATCAAATTTTAGACCGTTATCGAGAATAACCCCCAAATCTCTGATAAAGTCAACTTCAGTTAAAGTACATCCACCAATAGTATAAATGAAATTGATAATATTACGTTTTCGAGAAAAGGTCATTTTAGAGCATTTGGATATTTTTACCGCTATACGATTTACGCTGTAGTAACCAGTAAGGTTATTTAGGTCATGTTGCAAATCAAGACAGTCGCCATAGCCGTTAATATCGATAAAAATTTTTGTATCGTCGGCATACATAAGATATTTACTTTTATTTATAATTGCATATATGTCATACAGGTAAGCGATGTAGAATAAAGGTCCCAGATGAGAGCCCTGTGGTACTCCAGAAGGTACTTCAACAAAATTTGATCTATAATTGCCAATAACAACTGCCTGGGATCTATTAGAAACATATGAAGTTACCCAACGAAACAGATTGCCATGTATTCCAAGTTTATGAAGTTTCCTAAGCAGGATGACGTGATCAACCCTGTCAAAAGCTTTCTCAAAATCAGTATAGATCACATCAACCTGCCTACCAGAGTCCATAGTGCGTGCAACAAAGTTCGTAAACTCGGCAAGGTTAGACACAGTGGAACGGTTCTTAACAAAACCATGCTGAGCCTCAGGAATACCTTTAATTATTAATGGATAAATAAATTTATATATAAGTTTTTCAAAAATTTTGCTAAATACATTTAATACAGAAATGGGACGATAATTTGCAACAACTGATTTAGAACCCTTTTTATGAATTGGGATTATAAAAGCTGATTTCCAAATATTCGGGAATATTCCGTCGATCACAGATTTATTAAATATTAGAGTAAGAGGTAAACTTAATTCTTTAGCGCATTCTTTGACAAAATATGGGGGAATATTATCACTCCCAGAGCCTCCAGAAGCATCAAGAGAAGAAAGAACCTCATATACTAATTCGACACTAAAATCAACTGTATTAATATGATTGTTAGTATCACAATAAGGAGGAGGAAGTTCCGGTTGCGCATACGACGAAATTTACCCATCCCTATGTGCGAGAGTGATAGCATTATATATGCCGCCAGACCGAGTACTCATACGCATGGTGTTTTTTAATAGAATTCCTTCATTTAAATTCTATTTTGTTCTTTGCAATATATATCTTCAACTTTTAAATCACTTGTAATATTTTATTCTCATGGTTTAAAAAAAAAAAAAAAAATGGAAAGTGGGATATACCTTATTAATTTAAAACTAATTTTGTTTCTGTAGGCAAACCTTCACAAATTGGGTCGGATTGTGCACAATGGCCTTTAATTATTGAGAAAGACTTTTATGCCTTTCTCACATAAAACTTAAAAATAATCTATTTTTTTTACTCGTTATCGAGTTATCGTTATTTTATTAGAATTATACAAAAAAAATCATAAACCGTAAATGACATTAATTATGTAACTGTTTCCCTATTTTTAGGGGAAAATGTTATTCCATTAGTAACATTGTTTGTGCGATTGTCTCTTATGTTCGGATTAATAGTCATGGCTAAGCACTGGCCCAAGTCGTGCTTACGAAAGTAATACTCAAACGATGCTTAGCCGAGCAACCACTTCGTACTATAATAGTCGGGTAAATATACGCAGCTAAGCCAAGCATACTAGAAATACTTGGAATCCTGGTGCAAAAAACCTCAAAGTATTGAGAAGTTACATTTCCATGGAGATAGGTAACCCTCTACTGTTGAAGTTTTATAATATAAAATGTTTAATTTGCACTGAAAACAGAAGAAATCATAGATTTTGTATAAATAAATTATGAAATGCACACAAGAAATAAAAGAAAACTAGAAGAATAGGGAACAATATTTTTAAAACGACAAAAAAAAACATAATTACATAATCAACAGAAACTTAAAAAATAACAGTCTAACATGAAGAATCTAACGCTGAGCATGACTTAAGTAAAGGAATATCGAGACTAATGCTTAGCTCAAGCTATAGCCTGAGCCACCGCTCGGAGCACCGACTATTATAGAAACAACTGTCACTTTGATAGGATAGTTCTAAGCAATGGCTCGTGCTAAGCACTGGCTTAGCAACAACTATTAATCCGGACATTAATTTATCTGTGTGTAAGCGTGACCTCGAGTACTTGTACTATTATTTCTTCTGTGCCTCGCTCGAGCGTAAATACTAGAGACTTACGCACGCATAAATGTTGATTTTGCCTCAAAGTTGACAGTTTTTTCGTATGAAACTATCATTCTATGCGTTATTATTCTATGGTACAAATAGTCAAATTTAGCTATCCATCAAGAAACATTCCCTGTATGGCCTAACTCTATATAAAACTAGCTGGTTTTCAATATTGTTTTTTTAGGCACCCACCCTTAAATATTACTTCCAGCGTGGACAGATACCTATTTATTATTCAATCCTCTTTTTTCAATGGGGGTTAAAAAAAATGTTTTGCTGTGTTGCTATACTTATCTATTTGATTTATCAGAAAAAGCAGGGTATATTTTATTTATAAATACTAAATACTTAGGTACTATTTTTTATTTACAACGTCTTCTAGCACTGCAAAAATTGAATACCCGTTGTAGAGAATCTGCAATCAGAAAATTAAGGACTCATAATTAAGGTTCCGCCAGTCTCATGTTGACACCCATACAAACGTATTTCTAGTGTTACAAATTGGCTGTTGGCCATAATTCAATTATTATTTTATGTTGTTTTATACATAAAAATCCTTCAATAACTTATTATACAACTTAATATAAAAAAGTATTTTTCTGATTTTAAAAAATAGTCTGCAATAGAAAGATTAATAAATAGAAACAAAAATATTATTTTATATAGTATAAATATATAGTAGTGGAGAAACACTTGATGTGCGACAGCCTATATCGCAACTGGAGTGTTCTTAATACTTAGATGAAATACCTACGTAAAATCATATAATCAAATGAGGTACTAGGTATCTCATTTGATCATTATGATTTTACGTATTTATATATAGTTGTTATTTCAGTTTCTATTTAGTCAATATTTTAAGGTGATGTTGGTACCGCTTAACTTGGAAAGTCAATATGTTCTAGGCTTACAATGATCCTGCCGTCGATTTTAATATACTGCTACTTACTTGAGCGAATGTTTCTATTGACATTGGTGCCAGACCTCCAGCAGTAAGACAGAGAGGTCTTTGAGAAACTGTGATCATAAGCAATATATCTTTCTGTAGTTTGACTGGCCAAGAAGTCCAATTCAGATCGTAAGCTGTCATCGCAATCTCTCCACTCTGTTAAAAAATGTTATATTAAGAATTACTTATTTAATTTGACAAGCTAACGGTTTCGTTATAATAAGAAAGTTCTTACCTTAATTATCAGTTTATTTCCTAGATGACAATAGACGTACGCATTTAATAATGCCATAAATAAAAAAGCGAAGAAGTTTACAATATTCTTGTGACCAAATCCAATCTGTAGATATAATGAAAAATAAATATTTTTGCTAGAAGCAAAATTTAATTCCATTTTTTACATTTGGAAATCTTACCGATGTTATCATTAAGGCATTTAAACACATTTCCAAAATGACTGCCAAATTTTGAATTAAAAAGAACATATTAAAAATTTTTGATATTAAGTTGCCGTATCTATAAATATTAAAAAGTAAATTATCAAAAAGAATACATTTTTTTTTTCGAAAGGAGATAATTTTTTTTGGGCGCCATAATTTGTAATGTATGTTGATGAAATATATCTTAAAATATTAAACTACACGGAATCAAAGTAAAGTCAAATCAGAATTTTTTTTTTTTAAATAAAATGCAATTTGACATTATGTGGTAAATTAAGGAAATATTTTAATTTAGTCGCTATAATTCCATTTACAAAGCAATGTGCAAGTGCTGAGAGCATGGTGATTTTGTTTTTCAGGCGTTATGATGTATGTATGCATATTTCTCAATATTCCGTTTAGACAAAATAAATATATTTACACAACTCAAGATACATAGTTTGGAGTTTAAAATAACATATAATTTAACCATATACGTTAAAAGTTTTTTGTAGGCCCATCCGTCATACAAAAAAAAACGATCTCCTTTAAGCTCTAAATTTTATTGTAGCATACCTTATTAATCTGGTATGTTTTTTAATTATAGCTTTCAGTTCATTTACAAAATCACTTTCTTTATCCTTATTATATTCCAACGACTTCATTCTCTGTTGCAATTCCAAAAACTGCTCGCAAATGTATACAATTAAGCTGCAAACTATACCTTGCATGGATACCGCTCTGCATTGCAATGACACAAACATTACCATCGCAATCTGATTTATTAATACGAAATGGTAACTACTCTTGTTAATATCCAGTGGACACCACATCACTAATGGTAATTCATATTTCATTATAGCCAATAGGGAAAACGAACTTAGAATAGACAAAGGAACTAATGTAGCTGCAACTGCAAATATTGTCATGAATTTATTTTGTTTATCGCTAATGAAGTCTCCAGAAGACTTAATATCCGTTATTAGAACCTTAAATTTGTCGTAGTTTTGTACAAAAGTGAAAGATTTAAATAAATAATTACATCCAACCAAAGTTTTTATAAGATTTTCTATAAGTAACGCATAATCGTTCTTGATTTGACGGCAACCTATTCCCGCACAGATTATATAAGTTAAACCCAAAACATGAAGTGTGTACTGATATAGTTTGTACATTTTTTTTCTATTGCTTGACCAATCATCGTTCACATATAAACCTGTATAGAAGAGATATTTTAAATTAAACCAAAAGAATTTATCTCCAGGAAAAATAATTTCATCGTTTGGTGCTCGTAATTTCCAAAACATTTTACTTGTTTCATGTATTCTCTTCAATAAACGTACTAACAGTAGTTATCTGCATTGTCTATACTTATAGGTTCTTAAATTACCCACATTATTCTTAATAAGCAATTGAATCATTAAACGAATTACGTTTTCTAACTTTTGTAGGAAATCATGTAGGTCCTATAGTCAAAGAAAAGATATACTGGCTTAAAGGAGCCAGTATATATTTTCTTGGTTATACTGGCTCATTTCTATGGGTTCATTTATAATTTTATTATTGCCAAATTAAACAAAGTGTGCATTTAATTACCTACTGCTTTTAATTGATACGAGTACGTACATTATATTGTAATTTATTATCTTTTAATATATTATTTAATCAACAATGTCTTAATATGTTCAATGTTGATGTATTTTTTTAAATAATGATAATAATTTAACAATATTGAGTCTAACAAAGGCAAAGACAAATACATAATATATCTAGCAACTGTTATTAAAATATGAACTTTCTAAGCATAATCAAATCATTCAAAAACTTTGAACAAATCACGAAAACCCTTCACTAGTAAATGTAAATTTAGTAGTAGTATTATCCGTAACTTCAATACATTTTCTTCTTAACAAAGTTGATAGCGACTTTGGTCCACAGCAAAACAGATTTAGATGATAACTGTAAATTAAGATTGATTAAGTATATATTACATGAAAATAACAACATTTGAATGATAAGTATGCGAGAAAATACTAACTTGGGATACAAATAGGCCCAATGTTTAAATAATATGTCCCATTTGGGTCTTCCTCTCCGTAATCTACAATCCAATATAGAATATTTTTTAGCTATTCTATAATTCATATCTATATATTTTGTGTTCTTGTCCATAAATTTACCAGTAATTAAACTACTACCACAATAGGAACGTTTCATATTCGGTGTTAAAAGTGACACCCGTTCTTCATCTAAATGTTTATTATATTTCTTCACAACTGCATGGCTTAAACCATTTTTTTCATTAAAATGTATTATATGATCTGCTGTTAGCACGTCGGTTGTATTTTTTTCATCGTTGTTGAATGTGACATAAAATTCTACGTGTAATCTATCTGGTCTGTTTGTGTTTATTAATTTTAACATGGTTTTATTAAGTAGATCTCCTATCCAAGTAATTTCATGTTCATGTCTAACAATCCATATCAAGTGTAAGCGCCCAGGATATTTGCTTCTTGGGTCTCTGGAAATTGATGAGCCCTATTAAGTTAAATTAAATTATTTTCAAGAACTTCATGGCTTTAAAGTTTGTAAAATCTTCAACTTACTCAAACATTGATTGCACAATGGAAACATATGGCGTTATTCCCACACCCGCTGCGACACAAATCGCGACTTCCACATTTATTAGTTTTTCCATTGGACTGAAGAATGGGCCATCCAGTAATAGGCTAAAATAAAAGTTAATTCGTTTTACAAAATATTGATATTTGGTTTATAGTTATTATTTTTAAAAAAAACTTCATCCGAGTAAATGAAAATCTCCAATCCATAAAAGGGTTTATTTACTAAAGTGTCGAAATTTATGTATCAAATTAGTATTCTAGTTAGGTATACTGTATAAGAATACATACTACTATTGTTGAGTAAGTAGGTACCTTATTTTTTTATTCTCAGATCTATTTTTAAATAATATTGTTTCCAATTCTTCTGTCCAGTCTCCTTTTACTCTTATCCAAACGCTAAATTCTTCTTTATTGGGAACCTGAAATGTAACTTCATTTGTTTTGAAATGTTAATTCAGAAATATGATGACTAAATTTTGTACCCAGTAATATAATATATAGAAAATCTACACATTGTACCATAAACAACAATCTTTTGGTCGTATGTCTAGCGAGTGAGAGGCTGTGTTTAAGAGGTCTAATTCGAATACTTTTCATCTTTTAACTAACTTGACAAATACCTGCAGAGAGTAAAAAATCTGTTTTCTGGGATAAAATATAAAATGGGTAACATGTTGGCATCTTGCAATGCTATGTGATGATGAGTAAATATAGATTTATCTGAACAAGAGTTATTGTACAATCACTTGTCACTGACATGAAAAATGCTAAAAGAGGTCGAAAATGAAGGCGGTAAAATCTAAGGTAAGGTTTGTTTCGTTTAATCAAATTAAGTTATTGAATATAATATTTTTAATTAGGTGCTTAAATATATTTTTTTTTTATTCAAAAATATATTCTTTTAAATATATGAAAGAATATATTATTGAATGGTTAGATCCAAGAATTTATTTTGGGTATGTCAAGAAAAGGATACGAACGGTACATTTAAAATTCTCTGAAATCGGTGTGCAAGGCAGAGAATAGTTAAAATAGTTACAGATGAGGCAAAAGGAGTATGCAAAGATAGGAAATTTGGTACTCGAAATTCGTAAAAATAAATAATAAAAATTAAAGTATTTTTAGAATGTAAATTGACAGATAGATTTGATGTCTGAGATAGGTACTTAAGTTCTATTCACGAGAACTATGACTAACATTAACTCTACCTCCCAAACTATAGGTCTTTATGTTCATCGATACATTCTACAATATATTTTACCTTGACCAAGGTAAATGGGTGCCATTCCAAGAGCGAGATCTGTTGACATTGCAACAATATGTATTGGCCAGCGCGACAATTAAATAGTTGGTTTTCACACGCCATCGTTAAACTGATAACGCGTCCTGGATACTGCTCTACCTGAAAACAAATGATACTTTAAGTGGCCGGTCAGTGACTTCAAATTGAAACAGTGTCGCAGATTTTATCTAGGACTGGTTTGTATTTTTTGTGATGTTTGTGTGAATATTATTATATCTATACTAATATTATAAAGCTGAAGAGTTTATTAGTTTGGGTGAATGCCCTAATCTCAGAAACTTCAATTTAATAAATGAAATGATTTATTGCCGGATTAATAGTCATGGCTAAGCACTGGCTCAAGTCGTGCTGTAATACTCAAGCGATGCTTAGCCGAGCAACCACCTGGCACTATAATAGTCAAGTAAATTTACGCAGCTAAGCCAAGCAATGCCTCAAGCCAATGCTCGCTGAAATATGTATATTACTTGGAATCCTGGTGCAAAAGGAATCATGGATTTTGTATGATTAAATTATAAAATACAAAAAAGAAAACTAGGGAATAATATTTTAAAACGACAAGAAATTTCATACTGACGTTATCAACAGAAGCTAAAGAAATAACAGACAACCATGAAGAATCTAACGCTGAGCATGACTTAAGTAAAGGAATATCGTGACTAATGCTTAGCCGAGCAACGGCTCAAGCTTTAGCCTGAGCCACCACTCGGAGCACCGACTATTATAGAAACAACTGTCACTTTGTTCTAAGCATGGCTCGTGCTAAGCACTGGCTTCTCTGGTCAAGTGTTGCCCATTATCGAGGAATGCTATAAGGTACGTACGAGTACGTAGGTATATAGGTATACTTGTTGAATTTTTCAAGTGGGCCTTCAAGGCGAAATCTTAAACTACGGAATAGCGAAATTTTTTTGATCGAGCGAAATAATTTTAAGTCCCTCACATTATATACCTTTGGTATAATTTGTTTACTATTTAAAGGGTATCATTTTCACGGTTAAAACTTAGATAATTTAAGAATTGGTAAAACTGGAAAACCTTCCGTTTATATATTTATGTGGAAAAAACGAACCGTTACTCCTGCAAAAATGTTAACGTATACGTTATATTATAGGAATCCGTCATAAATAATAAATGATAGGTTTTAACTTTGTATGAAAAATTTTTATACCTTTTTCAACAATAATATGGATCGATTTCTTGAAATAAATCTCCAACACATATCCACTGCAAAACATATTAATGGGAGTGCCATCCATGTCCATGTCTGAAAATTAATAGGTTTTATAAGTCCTATTAATAGGCAAGTATATAATAATATGAAGGACATTATAGACACATATTGCCTTGGTCACAAACTAAGCTCTAGGCTTGCACTATGTGTACCAAAAACAACAATAGGTACTAATACCTATTATATTTTATAAACACCCAGACCATGACAAACTGTACAGAAAAGTGTAAGTATATAAGATCCTTAATGTAAGTACATTCATTTTCCATTTAAAAATTGGCTATAAGTTTGAATCAGCATAAAATTTAAATAATTATACATACGTACTAACCATTGATTTAATAGGCAAAAACACTGGTCCAGTTGTAGTATTTCCAAATAATTCCCATTGTTTTTTATTAGAATTAACAACTTCAATGATTTCTTCTTTTAATACTCCCCTGTAAATTATATTTATAAATACTTTAAAGATTTTTGCAAAAAAAGTAGAAATACCAAAGAAATAGAACGTAAAAATATATTCCGTGGTAAAAATAAATATGTTTTGAACATTTTGTATGTTCTTTGATTGATTACCGCGAGCATTGCTGGAAAGCCAAGAATCGTATTTTAAATCGAATCAGCAGTAGGTACTATTCACGAAATAGCTCAATTTTGACCCAAATAAAAAAACTGTGCTTTCTATTTTTGACCAATAAAGCAGTTTTTTTTTTTCGGCAAAAGTATCCTGGTTTTGAGATTTGGTGGTCTAAGGGCTGTTTATTGGATGCGAGCAGACAGACAGACAGACGGACTGAGTGATAAGGGTTCCGTTTTTTTATTTAAACGTACGGAATTCGTTCAGTGTTTAACCATTAGCTTTCTATCAGATATCTAGAGGACATAGTCGTAATTAATATTATATCGTATTCCAAATTCCCTGGTATGTTGAAACCAAAGGCCCTATTTATTCTAAATACAAAAAGCCGAAGCTTCGGCAATTGCTATCTTTTGAAATAATTAGGACTTCCTAACAACTCACTTCAGAAAGAGTAAGTAACTCACTTCTTTCCTAATTTTCAGAATAAGGACCTGATTTATAACCCGTTTATCAACTTCAACACGATTCTATTGAACGATTGCTTAGTCAGAAATGTGATTTAATACGTGTATGTCTTCTCCTGTACTAAGAAATTATTTTGTTGGGTACTTAACTTACACAGGATTCTATAAGTACCTATTTTTAAATAGAGTTTTCACATTTTTCTACTTTTTTTCTCAAATTATGAATTTCAGGTTCTCACTACAATTAAAATAAATAGATACCTCATTTTTAAATTGCTGTGGATAAATTTTAAATTTTCTTTTATAAGAACGGCTAAGGATCTTAACCTAGGTAGAGTATTTCATTTGTATTTTATCAATCGACTAATAAATAAACTACTAAACGTGTGTCAGTCACTATATTATCCACATATTTTGATGTTTAGGTCCATACATACCTACTCTACTATGGGTTTTATGGAGTGATCACCAGTACTTTGGGAGTTGTATCCAATTAGGTAGTAATTGGATACAACTCCCAAAGTATTGTAAGTAAGTAGGTACCTACCTAATTTTATAATTTTTTTAAGGCCACACATGACCTGCGGCCATATTCTGTTTCTTTAAAACTTAAAGGTAACGTAAGATTGTCAAAGGAATAGCACCTGTAACACAAGGATATAAAGTGTATGCCTTTTTTAGTTATTGTTGTTGCTGATTGTTCAATGTCATTTTTAAAGGATTTCTTTATATTGACAAGCTAACGTTTCCGTTGTAAGAAACATAATGTGGTCGCTGGTCACAAACTATAAGCACCAGAAACAATGATAATTCTAATATAATATATTACAATTAATAACAACTCAGACCACAGGCCATGACAAACTGTAAACAGAAAAAAAGTACTTTGAAAAGATGTAGGTTCTGCTGATCAAATCGAACAACTTTTCTCATGGAACCAAGTGTCGCAAATGAAAATAAAAATGCCTTCTCCATAAAAACTAGTAAAGTTAAAATGATCAATTTGTATGGGGAAGACAAATTTTATTTTCATTTGCGACACATGGTTCCATGGGAAAAGTTGTTCGATTTGATCAGCAGAACCTCATATTAGCCTAAAGTACATCTTTTCAAAGTCACACTGATAGATTTCCATGGAAATTTGCCTTAAAAACTGCAACTTCTTGTAAAACGCAAGGCCACCTCGTGTTTCACGCTTTATTTCAAATTATTAGAGGAAGGGGAGTTAAAAAACTAGTAAATTCTAGTATGTTCTAATGTCCCGAAGGTTTGACTGTCAGATAATGCCCAACGCCATTAAGTCCGCCTCTGTATTATGCAATAAAGTTTGATAATTAAATAAATAAATAAAGATGTGTGTACCTTAGCGGATGAAGTAACAACAATGCAAGAAACAACAAGTAGCTTTGATGAATATACCAAAAGATATTAAATGAGTTTCGTCGCACCATTCTAAGTGAAGAAACAGACATTGATATAATTATACATAACATCAATATTCCAGTTGAGACTGGCAGTAAAAGAGTTGTCATTAGACGCTCCTGAAACAAATAATATAAAGTTTCTTTATCAACTAAATTTTTAAGAAGGTACCAAATGAATAATAATTAAAACAAAGGTCTAATACCGTCTGTTCAATAGCTCACATTTGCCTTTTATTACAAATAAGTTTATATGTACCTATATATTGCAAATGAAATAATAACATCGCAAGAAACAAAACTGAAAAAAATAAAAATAAAAGGGGAGTCTAGTTCTGAATATTAATTAGGTACATTTATTATTACCTTCCAAAAAAGAGGAGGTGCATAATTTGATGCGTAATCTTATTTGTTTTTTTTTAATAATAATTTTCCATTAGAGGATGAACAGCGACATCGCAAGTAACAACAAAAAGGCAATCTTATAAACACCTCTTCTTTCGTCAGCGGTTAAAAAAGTTAATCTGAAGAAAAAATTAATTTAAAGAGTTTTTGTTAGAGTCTAGTAATTTCTTTCTATTATTTTTTATCAATTTCCAAAAGGAGGTACAGCATTCGACCCGCGTATAAGATTTATATTTTTTTATATAGTTTATAACTAAAAGTACCTACTTACATTGTTTGTAAAACCAGCTCCATCTAATACTAATACATTTAACCCATCATCGTTGTCAGGGTATTTCCAAAAATTCCAAATATTTACAAAATGAGAGCCGGAATGTATCACTGAAATAAGTTTAAAAACTATATTATAAGAATAAAAATTAACCCTAATATACCTATCAGTACCTATAAGTGGAACATAGCTTTTAATATTGCACTAAAAACTCAAATTCGCTGACCTTTTAGTGGCCTAGATTAGCATTGTCTCGATAGCATTAAGTAGTGCAGCACAAACGTTCTAAGACGTTTTATATCTTTTATTTTTATCGGAGCACGCCATGTCACTATAATATTATTTTTAAGTTATATAAATATGTCAAATTATTATTTGAAGTGTTTTTTTATAATACCGTGGACGTGATAGATGCCATTTTTACTATAGTCGCTATTATAGTAACTATGAATAGGAAACAACCAATAAGAGAAGATTATTTGAAAAATGAAACGATCCCATTGGTTGATCCCTATCTATAGTTATTAGCGACTATAGTAGAAACTGTTTGCGAAAATTTGTGGTAGAGCTACAGAAGAGTGTGGACGCCATGCTCTCTATACTCTTATACTTACTGTATTTAAGACGTAAAAAAAGACAAATAATGAGATGATATTGGGAGGATTTTATGTAAAATATTTTCTACAACGCCAGTTAATCTTAACAGAGGCTTTACCATAGGTTTTTGCTTTCGTTTTAACATTACGTGCGTGAATACGAAGCAAAAACCTATGGTAGAGCCTCTGGCTGGACGTTTAGTTTTCTCCGAATTATAAAATAAATAAATATCATCACGGGTACCTTACGGCGCCCGAGTCCGCCTCAGGGTACCCAGCGGAGGCGTATCCAATCCCACCTCGTCGTACGCGATGGTATGAATCTATACCGAACATAGCCACTTGCTCGTCGCGATTTTTGAATAGACTCAATAAAATCTATAAACAATTTCACAAGTTGGTATAGTAAAACTGGGACCGACAGCTTAACGTGCTCTACGAGGCACTATAGTGGTTTTGTTAAACCAATCTACATATTTTTTTAGATTCAAAACTCATTGGTAGAAACCTGGGTTTGAACTAGTACCAAGTATTTTTAAGCCTAAGGTCTAACCAACTCGGCCACCTAAACGTCTAATGGAAAATGAAAAAGTCACTCACCAGATAAAATGGTTATAGTTATACCGACGCTCATATGAAACCTCTTGGCATTTTCTAGCCAATAGAAAAACAATCCAGGACATAGTTTTGACAGTATATGTAATATTTGGTTAAGCTTCTTACATAGTGGCAGTAGGACTAGCGCACAGCATATATTTAATACTGTGGCCGTTCCACGAGATATACATAGACCCAGCTGTAACAAAAAAAGAACATTAGTGTTCGCGTTCAGAGGCTCTACCATGGGTTTTTGGTTTGTACCAAACGTAACGTTAAAACGTGAGGAACCACCAATAGGATTGCTCTATTCAATCGTGTTATCTAAAATAAAGCGGCCCTATTGGCTGTTGCTCACGTATTTACGTTACGTTGCTACAAAGTAGTAAACGAAACAAAAGCGAGAAAATATAATTATGATAAGCAATTAAATGAGTATAGGTACCTACAAGCTAGTTTTAGTAGCAACTCTATCAACCGTATGGTTAGCAAAAACACTTGTCACAACACTTAGCCTTATAGCAGAAACTAATTATTAGATTTTTAATAATAATTTTAGCTTACTCCCAAAATATTTCTCAAGTAACGAAATTGACGTCCATGTTGATAAAATTCGAATGTGTTGTAAAATATATATATCACTAATGAGATCCATGTAACCTGAAATATTATTAAGTACGTCATATTATTGCTTACAAAGTAACAACTTATTATTATTAGTAAACTTTTGTTTAAGGGTGAGTTATACCAAAGTGTCTGTTAACGTAATGTAACGATTAAAATTAAAAATAGCGTCGAATGTACCAGCTGTCATTCGAACGGCAAAATAAAATTGGTACATTCGACGCCATTTTTAACTTTAATCATTACATTTACAGAGAGTTCACTTTGGTGCAACTTAGCCTAAGAATAAGAAGTAAAGAAAATTGTATTGTTTGTTACCTTTATAAACGTAATGTTTTCATGTCATTTCATACACATGAAATGGCTGTAATGTCGCTATAAATATATAAATAATGAACTTACTTAAAAATATACAGAAGGCGCAATAATAAGCATATTGTTTAAAATTTAACTTATTTTTTAAGATAAATTATCGATCAAGACCTGTGAAAACATCGTTATTCTTAGTTGTTCTAGTTTATTTCTAAAAGTTAACAAAATAAATCTGCCCGTAGTGACGTAGCGTGGCAGGAAGATATAATATCGATGGGTACAACATAAATTATGTTAGAATAATTCTGGATAATTGGCCTACATTGTGTTGACGAAATTTTTAATATAGCTACTTATTTTGGTTCTATTACATTCTGGTAACTACCAGTTTTGCGAAGCATGCTATTTCTAGCAAACCTTTACACAGGTTACAAAAAACACAGTTTTCTATGGTTGTTTATAAAAAAATGGAATGTACCTATTAGTCTCATTATTTAAGGTGAGCAGAGCAATGTGTGAAATGTTCTAAAAAAGCAATTTTAATGTTACAATATAGACCTGAAATATTCCCCCTCTATATTTGTTAACAGACAGATATAGAAAATGTAGAATATTAGAAGAAGTAGAAACTGACCATTGTAATATGTTTTATCATTACCTAATGCGAGCTTTTTAAAAAGCACCTTTCTACAAAGTTTTAGATCTACCTAACGCCTGTGTGCACCCGTGCATTTAGAAATGTGCTTCATACTCCATTCAATGGAGTGTCCCTTTGACAGCTTCGTTTAGAATCTCCGTACCTCCATTGAACACTAATGCATCGCTGTAAGTATAGCCTTGTATAGCCTAGCCGCGCTGAATTGACACCCCAAGCAGAATTAATTAAGGGGCTTTCAGTGCTTCAGTTATTGAATGTCTATTGAGCGATCAATGATTTATGTAGGTTCTATGATCTATCTGCATCCTAGTAACAGTCTTTTATTTTATTTATGTGACATTTAAAGATAAACCTTTAAAGAAACGCATAGGTATAGAGAAACTTCAGTGTCTGTTTATCTGCCTGCCCACATTAAATATTTAATAACTACTGGTCCATTTTATTATGTTGCTTATAAAATTTATATTAAATTTTTAAAGATAAATTTATTAAGAGAAAATATTTAATTGTTTGTTTGTTTTTATGCAAAAACTACTGAACCGATTTAAGTACCTACTACTAACTAATACGAGTATAACGCTCTTTTATCAGCAAGTAAGATGGAATATATTTTATTTATCATCGGATTTACTATTTTAAATCAAACGGCCGCCGGGTTAAAACCACGGGGGTACATCTGGTCAAAAATAAAATGATTGAAATTATTTTACTTTATTAGTTTAAAACAATATTCATTAGTTTCTTTTTGTTTTTTTACGGTCGTACAAAACTAAAGCTCTCTGAAAAATACTTAAACGGTGACATAATGTATTATAAAGATATGTTTTGTCATCGTATACCGGAAACATGCGTAGGATTCTAGGTAACGTACTCATGTGATTTGTCATCAAATCTCCTTATTAGGCCTATTCTTAGCACATTGTTCTATTAAGTTGGTATTAACAAAATTGATAAACATAAATGTGTAAAGTGGCTGATAGATAACCTAACCTTTGTGCTTTGACTATATTAATCCCTTTTTTGTATTAGCACGACATGTAACTTTGTATCTACATGATGGTAAGCAGCGTTAAAAACCCATGGATGGGCTTGATCAAAACATTTTTTTGGTTATATGTGGGACAATTTACACATATTGCTCTGGTCACAAACTAAGCTCTAGGCTTGTACTATGTGTACCAGAAACAATGATATAATGCATATTATATTTTATAAACACCCAGACCATGACAAACTGTACAAAAAAACGTACCAATCTTTTTTTTTTGTGCCACGGGTGGGAATCGAACCCACGACTTATAACAGCAGTGATTGCTATCCATGAAGCTAAAAAAACGCGCCCCGCCCAACGGGGACGGGCACGGTTTTTACCTTCATGTTGCTATCACTATGCCAGCTAAATGATGCGGTTTGAAATGGGACAATGGAAAGGCGAATTTTTCCTATCGTTTGCTTTATCGTCCAATCGTCTGCCCGTTTGGTAACCGCACCCTGAAATGAGAATATCATCTCGACCAGTCTGCTAAGGTTATGTTTATTGTTACATGTGTACCTCGTACCTAGAATATAAAGCGTGCCATAAATATCGCAGTCAGTGGATTCTCATAACTCTAAAATGAAAATACATTTACTACTGTTCTATGCATAGTAGGTACAGTTATACCTACTACTAACTAATTTGTATTTTGTTATTGAAGTTTAAATAATATTATTTTATTGTTTAATTAAACTCATTATATACGTGGTGGCCGAGTTGGTTAGACCTTGGACTTAAAAACACTTAGGTCCCTGGTTCGAATTCCGGTGTGTACCAATGAGTTATTAATGATATTATTTTAATTTAAGAATTTATATACATTTGTTTGACAATACCACTATAGTGCTTTGGAGAGCACGTTAAGATGTTGATTCCGGTTCCACTATACCAAATTGTGAAACTGTTTATAGAGGGTTATTGAGTCTATTCAAAACATCGCGACGAGCTAGCCACTTGTTCGGTGTAGACTCATACCATCGGCTACGACGAGGTGAGATTAAAACCCCTCCGCTGGGTACCCTGGGGCCGTCTAGGCGGGTCTCGGGCGCCGTAAGGCACCCGTGATGATATGTATGTATGTGTATGTAATTAAACTCACAGACTATAACCCCCACCCCCGTATTCTAAGTAGTGTTTTCCACTCCACTTTACTTAAGGAACGTTTGCCCCTTTCCACCAAATATCAAACCAAGAAAGATAGAATGAGACAGATTATTCTTGAGTGAAAGTGGAGTCGGTTCCGGTTTCACTATACAAACTTGTGAAACTGTTTATAGATGGATTATTGAGTATATTCAAAACACCGCGACGAGCTAGCCCCTTGTTCGGTGTAGACTCATACCATCGGCTACGACGAGGTGGGATTAAACCTCCGCTTGGTACCCTGGGACCGTCTAGGCGGTCTCGGGCGCCGCAAGGCATTCGTAATGATATGTATGTATGTATGAAATTGAAGTACAAAATACGAGCTAGAATACGGGAATATACATTATTTATATTGGTAGAGTTCAGATTCAGATCCAGATAGAGTTCAGATTCAAGATTTTGGAAGTAGTTATAGATACTTACGAGTATCTATAACTACTTCCAATTTTTTTTCAATTATTGTATATTTGACGTAATGTCACTCGTCAGTAGTCGCGTCGTTGAAGTGCGATATAGATGCACTTCAACGACGCTATAACTAGAACTAGCTATCACCACCATCTGAGGCCATATATGTTTCATATAGGTAGATATGTAAATAACTAATAATAATAATATGTAGGACAAATTCATTGACGTAAATAGTATATCTATGGACAAATTACACATATTGCTCTGGTCACAAACTAAGCTTTATGCTTGTACTATGTGTACCAGAAGCAACGATATAATACATGCGTGTATGGTCAGCGTCGTAGTAGTCACGAGCGCCCCTGGCAAGATTTGAATTTCGCGCCCTTCTTTTCTTCCTTATTTTCTGAGCCCGCCCGTATGCTGTGGGTTGGCAAAATGCGCCCCCTGAGGGTTGCGCCCCTGGCAGCCGCCCGTCTGGCCAGCCTCTAGCTACGACGCTGTGTATGGTAGAGCAGTGCCAGTAAGACTAGGTACAGCTGGTGACTATAATAGATCTATCTTTATGACAGGTATAGGGCAAAATGAGATGATATCAGCAGTAGCAAAAATTGGAAGGAATATACAGGGAGGAATGTACATTAAATATTAAAAATTACTATTTTAACTGTTTGTTTTTTTTTATTTAAAAAAGGAAATTTATTAGGCAGTTACTTAAAATTATTAAAAATAATTTCTCCCATATTTTTTAATACCGCATATCGATAGGGATTTTGATAATGATAACTTTTAGGAATCATAATGTCCAAAAAGAAAGTACCATAAACAAATTTTAAAATAATTAAAAAACGTAAGTTATATCCACCTTGTATAAATAGTATAATTTATATATTATGCAGGTATGCAGGTATACCTATACATATTTCTCATTATATGTACCGGGCGTCGCCAGCCGATGGCCCAGGGGGAAGCAAGTTCATATGAAGGATGAGAAAAGTATTAATTGTAGGTAAAGTCGAGAGCACATGAAGCTTTTCACTTGTAGTACGTACGAGCCTTACATCTACGGCGATTGTAATAACAACGGTACAGAGTCCAACGTGTAAAGCTACACGAGCTCTTGGCTGTACAATAAATAAAACAGAATCGGGATATAGTGGATATGTAATTATTATTTTTTTGTTAAATATTCCCCTGTATTTTTAATGTTTAGTTTTAGTTTATATTGATAGGCCTTTTATTTTTAATATTAGTAGTGTTTTTTTAAGTTTTCTTGATTATATTTTATAGTTTAAATTAAAAACTTGTAAATAAGTTATTAGGTAAGTACATAAATTTAATCAAGGACTTTGGTTGCTATATATTTGACAACGTTTTAGAATCTCTAGGCAGCTTTTAGATTTGGCGGTGGTGATGGTAGCAAGGGGTCCTTGCTACCATCACCACCGCCAAATCTAAAAGCTGTCTCACCATAGAACGCTGTCTTCTTTATAAGTACACATTGTATAATAGGTTGAAATTGGGGTTTACGATAGGTCAGTGTAATTTATATAGCGAAATAATGAAAAGAACCACTATAGGTAAGTAAAAATAAATATACGTACCAAAAACAGACGATCCTTTAAAAAATCCAGAAATTTTAAATTCATTTTTCCTATACCACACAAAATTTTTAATAATATCACTTTAACTGTTAACCTTTAAGTTATTTAAGTAGTCATTGATATACAATAATCGTCCACGCAGTCAAGAGAGTGCGTTACTCAAGAGGCGAGAGTATACTCAACTCCCGGACGCTGAGTGACTTCATATTCAGTAACATTCTCAGAGCAACTATATATATAGGCACGTGATTTAAAACCTATAGTAAAATGAACCTTTGCCCTGTTAAATAAGATCCTGTTTCAGTTATGACGACGCAATTCGTACGGCATACAGGACTTGTAACCCTTGCCTGCCTAAAAGCTATGCTGCGAAGTTAAACTTTTTTATTTTTAAAATTTGAAAGCATTTATGAATAATGTCATATCTTTATTAGAAGTCAATCCTATTAAATAACTTTACTCTTAATCTCGTTTTTATAGAAAAAAAAACTTATATTTTAATTTGGTGTACTAAATTTTTTATTTTTTTTCATACGTGCTCATGCAAAAATATGCGTTTGTTTGACAACATTACTATATATACTGAATCTACTCGTATATTAAACGTAAATGAAATTTTATTTTATTTATTTGAAAACAACAGAAAATAGTAGATTTTACAACAAGTGCACAAAACCAACCATTTTTATCCGAGACTTTTGGCTTATAGTAATGTCGAAGATAAAATGGTTTTGTGGACGAGTTATAAACTCTGCTTTTCACTTCGATTGCACTTCGAAGTAAAATTAGTACAGTTTTGAATACTGAAGGAAATTGTTTTTATGTCTTAAAAAACACATAATTGCAAATAAATTTAAGTAAATATTATAAAATAACAAATTCTATCTATTAACTTCTTATTGTGTTTGGCTGTATGGCATTTTCTTTCATATATATTACATATACATATATGAGTAGATATGTACATTTATAAGTAGATCGTTAAATTAACGTATCTATTTAAATTAACGTCGTTAATGCACTTGTGCTCAAAATTCGATTTTGTGCAGCCTATATCCTGCACAAATAAGCACTTTCAGAACATGAGAAGTGAAAAATATATAAATGGGTGTGTCCCTGATTCCCACACAATTTTAATTTTCTATTCCTGGGTCAAAATCAAAATTATTGTACATTAACAAAAAAGAAACAAAAATGAATAACGTTACAAATATGAATAATGTTACAAAAAAGTAACAAAAAGGAATTGTAAGGGCTTCTTCACACTATGGTAATTAAATAAAAAAACATTTAACATTATTTAATATTTATTTCTCAGAAAGTATACAAATAGCAAAACTAATCATCTTTTCTAAAAGAGCGAAAAAATTCAAAAGAACAATGCAAGTTACCATATATCATTACAGTTTAATGTATCTTTACTTTTATTACATAATCTTGTAAAAATTAAAACTAAAACTAAAGGTTCATTAACTTAATGTGAAATAGCCTTTATTTCATTTTTGTTACATCATTTTTGTAACGTAACAAAAAAACGTAACGATTTGCTACAAAAAGGAAAACAAATCACATGTTTAAAACATAACCCCTAGCGATAAAGATACAAATAAACATCTAAGATTAAAATAATAATCAGTTTCAAATGTATTAAAAACAGCATTTTACACAGTATAGTAATAGTTTATCATTTACTTATCGTAAAATATACAGGCTAAACAAGAAAAAGGAATATATATTTGTTTAAATAAATGAATACGTAAAAAAACACACGTGTCGCACAACCATTTCACGCCATCAAAATGGCTGACTGCGGCCGCAAGACGGATGCTATTGGTCGTCCTTATATCAAAATGTTGCAAGCCCAAAATTTTGGAAATCTGCTAAAATTAATGTTACAAAAGGGAATAACCAAAATGAAAAATAATGTGGACACGTGTTAAATTGTAAATAATTAATGTGTCTCTGTGTTATATTTATTGATTTTATAAGAATTACGTAGTAATGATCATAATGCAGTTAGATAAATTTAGAATTATCTAAAATTAATTAGATTTTTTTTTTAAATTACTTTTTTGTAACACACGTGTGTCTGGAGACATAATTATTTGTATGAACCAAGTACGATGTGTATATAGCAAAACAGATTTTTTTATACTTACCGGTATAATTTCTTTGTTTATGAATACTAGAGGTATTAATTTGGAAAACCTATATTTAAAATATATAGATCTTATTTAAAAAATATTAACCATTTCAACACTATTCACAAGGACGTTTTGAGATGTAAAAATGTACAAAAATTTTGAATACGACCCTCCTATAGATAAAATCAATACAACTTGACATGCATCAATCAATCAATCATAGTTCATTTGTACATAAAAATAACATATCAACAATGTTGCTGTCTTCGATCATAATAATTATTGTGTCTGAGGGTCTGAGGCTGCAGCCGATACCTACACGATATACCTTCAGATCAGTAAAGTATAGGATTTACTGGATATCGACGTATCAAAGCCTTTGCCTAAATATTAGCCCAAAATACATCCTTTAAAGTCACCCTGTATATCCTCCCGATGTTTTATCGACAATTTAACTGCCCGTTTCGTAACCGCGCCCTGAAAGGAGGACTATTTATATAAAAAAAACTTTATTGCAACACTCAAAGGCGGAGTTAATGCCGTCGGGCGTTATCTGACAGTCAAACGTTCCACCTCGACAAGAAATAGATACAATAGTCTTAACCGGTGAAATCACAGAAACCGATACATGATATGTTAATTTTATCTATTGAGGTGGTCGCTAATCGCTTGCTAATTACCTACTTGTTTTATTTGTCTTTTTTTTATATTATGTGTGATTGATGAATCAGTTTTGATGTGGTATTTATTATAATTTATTTTGTGGAGTGATTATACCTTAGGGTAAAAATGTAAAATAAATTCTTCTCTTTTCCGGAAGGAAGGGGGAGCTCTCTCCTCCCTTTTCAATATGAGCCGGTGGCCGCTGAAAAGCAGGCTGACGCGCCGGTGGGGTCACGGACGAATTTGCAAGCACACCCGTTACCCCGACATGCGGCGGCTGAAGGACGTTTTGGTGTTTTAGCCGGTAAGAGACCGGGGGCCTGACCAAAGAACACGATCGCCAATCGAGTCGCCGCATCGATCTATAAAAATGTATAGGAATTTTACTCTATGGGTAGAGCCTGATCGACGAGAAACGTCAAATCCCATACATTTGGCTTTTTTTGGCTATTTCGATTCGATTATCGATTGGCTCTTTGGTAAGGCCCCGGGTTATGCCGTGAGTTATGCCGGACTCTGTCTGTCTGTTTGTTACAACGGAAACGTTAGGTTGCCAAACTAACGAAATCCTATAAATATGGCACTAAACAATCAGTAACAAAGAACACTAAAAAAGTCCTGCACTCAAGTTTTTAGCATTCCGTGTCGTGACCATTGTGATTGAAAGAAATAGAATATGGCAGCTGCTTAAACCGGGTGGTTTACAAAAAAAGAACATCCACTTAACCTACAATTAACCAACCTAGCGCTAACAATTAACCTACCGCTCTTTTTAATGGCGTATTTTTTTTTATAAATGTTGTTCCGACCTAAACAAAGCTTTTAAAAAAACTTGCTTCATAGAAACCTCTGAATGTTTCACTGTTGTAGTACTTATTTGTTCAGTGGTTGCAGCATCGAAGATAGAACTTTCGCAGTTTACAGTTATTAAACAACCCTCTCATCTTACCACAGAGTCTATAACTCTGTGCATCTTACCCGTAAATATATAATATAGGGAGTAGCACTAATGCCTAAAATCGCCTTTCCAACGTGAGAAAACCAGTTGGCCGCCGCCATACAAACTCAAAACAAATAGTGAGACCAAATAAATACTATAATAAATCACTGAGCTTTGATTAGTTGAATTGAGAACATAATATGGCGGCAACGAACACATTTGACATTACGTTTTATATTACATTATGCGTATTGCATTAGCAAAGATAATACAAGTACAGAAGTTATACTCCGAAAGATCAATTAAATAAATAGCGACTCTTGCACCGGCAAAATAAAGCTCAGATCGCACAGCGCTAATGGCCTACATTTATATTCACCTAAAGTTGTCTCTCTTTCTATCCCGTCATTCTTTACTTAAACAAAACTTAGGTTATGTACTTAGTAGTAAGCACCGCAGATCAAAAAATATTTTTTATTTTAGGATGTCTGCTGCACTGGTATTTTAACGTAAGGAGATACGGATGCCATAAGGCACACTACATTGTCTATGAAACTAAATATTGCTTTTCGGTGTATAGGCACAAAATAAATTATAGTAGGTACAAGTAGTATAGGTAGATTATGTAGAATGATATAAGTGCGAATAATACCTTTAAAGGAAACAGATTGTACCTACCACTAAGTTAAAAGAAAAACTAACTTTTTTATGCTATTTATTATTAAGCAACCTGTACCTAATTGGGCAAATAAATAAGTACGAGCAAGTATGTATGCTGTCTACTTATCAAAACTGCATAATATTTCTAGTAATAGTGTTCATGGCACACTAACTATTGCTAACTATACTTATCAAACAAAACTATAGTAAAGAAATATAAATGGTAAAGTAATGAAAATGTAAGGTCCAGATCCTTGTTATTATTATTTAAGCAACCGAATGTGGCACAATAAGCTTTAGACCTCATTTTAGTTAATATTAAATATCGCGAATATCATACAAACGTGCGACTCGACCGGTGCGCGGCAACCACAGAACACTATTACCCTAACGGGTCACTGCGGCAGACCTTAAAAATAAAAGCCATCCGTGGGTACGGCCGGGTACTTGTAGCTTCATACCTAAAGCGCGGAGTGGAACACCCCTGGCATTAGGGCGGGGTTCCATATATTATTTTTGTTTAGTTTCATCTCTTACCCCCATTTATTCCTCTTTTTTTCTTCTAAGGAGCGAGTCGGAGTGACATAAATTTTGTTACCCATGCTAAAATGACATTAAAAAAGAAGAATACAAGTGTCATAAAATGGCGCCAATGATCATATTTGACGTTTGACATTTCATTCAAAATTTAAAAGAAACATACAATAGCTATTTATCTCTTTTTAATATGTAAATTTATATAATTGCGAGTGAGATAGATGAATGATTGTGATGCTACCTTTAAAAAAAAGTTGCACTTCCATATTTTTAAATTCCAAGGGATTTATGTTATTTTAAAAGTTTACTTTTGTATTTTTTTTTTTATTATCTTTCCAAGTTTTCCAACGAAAGATGAATAATAACTGTAGTATAATAATATAATTACATTTTAAACTGATTTGGATTTAATTGTGTTCACTTATAACAATGGAACCGAGTTCACCATGGAAAAAGCCAGACGAAATTATGCGCTTGCACCGTTTAAAAAAACGAAAAAGAGCCCTACAGGTAATATATTTAATTATTGACCACATGCGACTTGGTGGTGAGATCTAATCTAGGTCTATCCTAACTACTACCTATAGTTATAGCAAAAAAATACAACATTGGTCAATGTGGGGCATCTTTGTTTTATTTATTAATAAATTGTCTAGTTCCTACAATAACCACTTCTCGTACGCTTTTTGAAAGAATAAATTGCTCCCAGAGACCAGTTTAACTTTTCTTGGAGTAAACTTCTTCAGTCCAAGTACATAATCACATCCAAGCATATTTGAACTTACAGGGAAATGTCCCTAGACTATACGGAATCTTATCTAGCTTTTTGAATGAGGAGTAAGGGTTACTCCTTGTTGGTTGTATAATCTACATATGTGCTACACATATCCCACTGGAAGGGTACATACTTATAACCTCATAAAAGTATACAATACATGTTAAAACTGAAACTAAACCTTTTTATTATTATTATATACACCAGCAGCTTTTGCTGATATGTGTATATAACTGCACTTATGTATTATTACTATATTTTAAATGTTATCTAGTCTATTCTTAAAGGAGTTCACTAAGTCAACACTTATAACAATTTCTGGTAGCTTGTCCCTTGTATCCAGAATTCGATCTAATAATACATGTTTCCTAGGATTACTATGGCCTGGTGTTTTTATCAGCTTCTGTGAATGTCCTCTAAGGCCTGTGTTGGTGCTGAGGGTGAAGAGTTTTGTAGTCCATAGTGTTTTTTCATTATTTTAAAGGTCTCAATCAGGTCTCCGCTGTGTCTTCTCTGCTTTAAGGTTTTTCTATAAACATTTACTATTAATTCCTTATTATGCCATTTGCAGGAGCGCATGAGTCAACCACAAACAAGTACTACTGTGGAAGCCAATTACAAAAAGGATAACATTGACTTCACCAAATTATTAAATGCAGAAAAGAGAAGAAATCCATTTTTAAAGTAAGTTTATGTTTTTATAGCCATAGCAAAATGATACAAAGTCACATGCTGCCCTCTAAAAAATAAACATTCTGTTGCCATTCTTAATGAGGTAAAATATAAAGTAACATTGTATATAACGGGTCCACCAATTGACTTTTTTTTTTAAATGCTATAAAAAAAATTTACTGAATATTTTTTTTAATTTCTTTTTTTATTTGAATGCGTGCGGGTTTTCTGTGCCCCAAATGCGACAATTCTGCTTGTTTACATACCCGCCAAGATCAAAATGAGCTTCATCTGAAAAGATGATTTTTTTGGCAAAATCCGCATCTTCTGCAAGTCGATCGCAGGCCCACTTAGCGAAGGCCAGCCGAGGCAGCCATTTGAATTAAATTATTTTCCATCATTAACCAGAAGGATTGTACTTAAAAGTATTTTGAAAAAATATTCAGTAGTTTTTTTTTTTATAGCATTTTCAACAAAAAAAAGTTATTTGGCGGACCCTATATCTATCTAAAGGTATGTAGAACTACTAGTCTAAGAATTTTGTTACACATTGTTGTTTAACAGCATTGGGTTGGGTGGTTTCACATTGTTGTTTAAATTATGTTGTCTATGAAACAATCTGATTTATAGTCAAATCATCCATTGTTTTGAAACTACATCCTAAAAGGAGACTACCGTCGCCACAAGAAATTAATGGATCAGTCTTCTGAACACCAGTAAACCTACAGACAGTCAGTTCTAGTTTTATCAAAATAGTCCATGCATTTCTTGTTTTTATAAAATCAAAAGGTACATGAAAAATGTGTTTTACATAATGCTGTACACAGGGTAATTTAATATGAAGCAGCTTAACAGCCTTGGCTGCTCTCTCTCAAATTACAATCCTGTATGAATATTTTGGACTTGTCTTCTTTTCAGAAACAATACCCAGGATAATAAGAAAGCAAAGACAGAAGACAACCCCCTAGCTGAGGAGTCTATTGACAGAACTCTATTTGAGTTGCTGAGTTTGCCGGCCAAACCTGCTACCAATAACCCCACATCAGACAAGTTGCCAACTTTCTCTAATTTGTTACAAAAATATTCTACAGACCATGCTGTGCTACCGGTAATTATGAACACTTCATTAACTATTGACAAAATGTATATGTATAACAATCAATGTTCAAAATTAGGTTAGGAGTACTTTATAATCTAAAATATATATTTATAATAATATATTTCCAAAATTTTTAAAGAAAAACAGAACCCTTATGGGACCACACATTTTATCCAGCTTATATATTGAAAACCCTAGAAAGTTAAAATTTGGAAACACTATCTAGAATGCTTCCTAAAAGTTACCCACTAATCTAATTTATTAATAATAATATATAAAAATAATAATTTGGAACAGTTATAGATCTTGTTAAGATTGATTCCTCGTACGGCCCACTTTTACGGCCCACTTTTTATTTTTCCTTCTACGGCCCAAAACTTGTTCCTTATATGACCCATTTTTATATTATTTAATTTATATTCCTCGTACGACCCAAAAGCTATTCCTCCTATGCCCCAAATAATAAAAATAGGTTTCTATTCCTGCTACGGTCCAAAATTTGTTCCTTATTCGACCCAACAAGTACAGTCAAAGGCAAATGGCCTTAATTATAAAAATCCATGGTGCTGTTTTTTGCCGCTCACCACACGGAAAACAAATCATATTTAAACAGACAGATACACAGGTATTCTAGCGTATGTTTTCCAAAAGTGTAGATAGACAAATAAAAATCACTTTATATTTAACAATCTGTTTAATAATAACAAGGTTTAATCACAATCAGTTCAAATATAAAATTCAACATTTAAGTATGTACAATGTACAATTTAAATTAGCCTAATATAATTAGTTTTCAAATTGATGAAAACTATAAATATCTCGGTATTTATGAACATGGTAAACACAATTATAATGAAATGAAACAAAGTATTAAAAGTGAATATTGTAAAAGAGTAAAAAAAATATGCAAACTAATTTAAATTCAAGAAATCTTCTTAAAGCTATACACATACGCAATTCCAATTATATTGTATTCCTTTGGTATTATTGACTACACTTTGAAAAATTTACAGAATCTGGATATCAAAACACGAAAAATTTTAACAATGTTCAAAATTGGTTAAAGGTAGTGAAATAGATATCATACAAACACTTCCAATATTTACAAGCATAAAGACATTACTTTATAATGCTCGCCATAAACGACAGGCGACAGAAAAAAAATGTTACTACGAGTATATAGAATTATAAAAGAAGCAACATATCATCAGCTCTATGTCAACAAACAAAAAGTGATGCCTATTGAATTATTATTAATATATACATTTTTTAAATTTAAATTAACTTATTATTAGGTATTAAAAATGTATATTTTAATAATAATTCAATAAAATTGACAAATTTTTTCTAAACATAAAGCTAATGATATGTTGCCACTTTTATAATCCGATATAGTCATATTAATTCTTTCTGACGCCTCTATGTCTTTTGGATGTCTAAATCGACTTGTCCCAACTCCTTGTAATATTTGTTCCCTGCGAGCATTTTGATATTTAGCGTCGTCACTAATCAATTTCAAAAATTGTAAAATGTTCATTTTTTTTGAATTTGAAAATTGACGATTTAAATTTGCATGCCATCCTTCGAGCGCATTAGTAGTTCTGTGCCGTTCATCGTGGACATTCCACTTTTCTGCATACTTATTTTCTAGCCACGTGTTGACAAAATAATCGTTGAATTTAATTATGCCATCTCCTTTAGGGCAGTCTTCCATGATGTATAACCATCCATCAGTCACAGATTCCTGAGGGATCAAAGCTAATGTTATACACATTGCAACATGTTTTTTATCAATTGCATGTTTTAAATTCAACTGTTTTGCTTTTTTCCATAGGGCCTGTGCAAAATGAAAATAACAACCTTTAATGTTAGCTTGCGGAAATACGAATTGTACAGCATTCATGACGGCCACTTCGAAGTCACATGTAAATTTTGTAAGTTTCCAGTCCGGTATTTGTGACCTAATCATTAAAAAAAGGGTTTTATATGTTTCCTCCTTTTTATTCGGTAGTAAAGCATATACCAGTGGCATAATATTTGTTTTTACCTCTGTGCTACCAAAATCTGCATGTATTGTATATAACTGATAGAATGGTGACACTTTACATTTAAATGTTCCGTCTCCAAAAAAATGATTATATGACTGCATAAAGGTCCGAGATTCTTTACAAATAAATGCAATAATTCTATTGCCAGTGTCATTTTTATCCCTATAATCGCACAATAGAAAATCCTTGTATATGTCTGGTATTTCAACATCGAAAAGTTTTTTAAACGATGTTCTTTTGACACCATGTGCTTTATTGCGAGCATTATAAAGTGATGTCTTCATGCTCGTAAATGATGGAAATTTTTGAATGATATCTATTCCACTATCTTTAACCAAGGTAAGTGTTTTTTTGTATAAACTAGGAATTGGGTCTCCTTCCAGACATGAGGCTTGCTTCTTACAAATGTCAACTTTTTTTCTTATTTCGTTGCTAGCGAAGTTAACTAAACACATATCATGAGGTAACTGTTTAAGAATTTGATTGTCTAAGGTTATGATAATTCCGTGACATAATCGAGTGGCGCATCGCCACACACTTGTTCCCTTTTTATTATCTCTTTTCTTATTATATTGATAACCCTCATGCAGTAATACTTGAGTACCTCTTTTAGATGTAACGAAGGTAAACTCATTATTTTGCGAGGTAGATATTTGTTCGTCCTGTGATGCCATGTCAAGAATATATTGTATACAGCGCACCAAGCAGCAACAAATAACTGAGTTAGTCTTCAGATAGCGCCAAACTCGACCTGCCTAAAAATATCATATAAAATGTACCTATACTAATGTGTAGATATAGTAAAATATAAAGTCAAAAAACATAGAAGTGAAAGAATAGTTTGAAACACAAGGTTAAACAAAATCATAGAAAAAAGTGATACGACTCAGGTGCATCCAGCGTTCCAAATAGAATACAATAGAAACCGCGGCACACAACTAGTAACTAATAAAAATACTTACTTTAATCCGTATAAGGCACTTTTTTTACACCAACAACATAAACACTGAGAGAGCACATTAATCCACAAAGACAAGTTCAGCAATGAAATGTAATAGCATAATATGGCACTTATACCCTTAAATATTTATTGAAAATTGTTTATGTGGTCAGGTAGTAGCCATTTTGTGTAGCCAATGTGGCTTTGTCTTTCGGCGACCGATGCGCTAAGTCTTCATAAAACTCAATATTTTCTATTGTTTTATCAGGTAGTCTTATTTTTAAGACTACCTGATAAAACAATAAAAAATATTTTTATTTATTTCAATATTTTCTATTGTTTTATCAGGTAGTCTTATTTTTAAAACTACCTGATAAAACAATAGAAAATATTTTTGCATTAGGCTATTGTATATAAAAGATGATAAGAAACTAAGTTTAAAACTTCTTTAAAATTAATACTTATTTAAAATTACAACTTTTGTATTTGTCTGTACTTTATTGAATTAAAAATGTAGGCCGTACGAGGAATAGATAACTAAACTGGGTCGTAGAAGGAAGAAATTTAGGTAAATATAAAAATGGGCCGAAAAAGTGGACCGTACGAGGAAACAATCCTTGTTAATAAATCCAAGAGGATAAAATCTTTAAAAAATATTTATCTATACTAATCTATACTAATATCATAAAGAGGAAAGATTTGTATTTTTGTATGTTTGTAATGAATAAACTCAAAAACTACTGGACCGATTGCAATAATTTTTTCACCATTAGAAAGCTGCATTATTCAGAAGTAACATAGGCTATATAATATCACGCTAGGTCCTATAGTTGTGGAGCAGTAACCAAAAATGTTTTAAAAACGGGGGAAAAGTATCGTTTCTGAGGCCTTCCGTGGCGTGCGCTGAGCATATAGTTAAAGTTATACAAACCCGTGCGAAGCCGGGACGGGCCGCTAGTTGGTTATAATTACAGAAGTCTGAAAACTAACCAAAAATTATGTACAACAATTAATACTATAATCTTGAGTTGCACAGACCTTATAGAAGTTGTAAGAAAGTTTACATAATTTTCTGTCTGCCTTTAAACAACAAATTATATGTAAGTTTGTAAAAATTATAATTAAACCTTATTAACTCTGCTTATATAGGTCCCAGAAAAAAAATATGACTACATCCCTCTAGACTGGGCCCTCAAGACCAAGGTTAGATTAATGTCACCAAAACCGTTTCCCTGGAGCCAGCACCTAAAGGCCAGTGAAGAAGCTTCCGGTATTACTGGGTAAAGACTGCATTATTTTATTGGATATGGTTACCTTGTATCTATTTGATGGTAAGCAGACCTACAAATTCATGAATGGGTTTGATCAATACATTATTGTTTAACAGCATTTATCACACCCACTATACTGGCTAAATGATCAAGTTACAAAATGAGTGGAAACAAAGACAAATTCACATTATGAGTTTACTTTAATATCCTCGCTGCTTTACTGTTTCTGGAAACTTATCTTCTATACAAGAAATCTTGTGAAGATAAAGCTTCACAAGATTTCTTTTATATTGTCATTACCTATAAGAATAGCAATAAAATTTAAAAATATTACTTTTTTATTATTACCATAAGATAAATAAACAATATATTATATTTCGCATTCATTTAATAAAGGTGCATATCGCACCACATTTATCCAATAGTTTGTTTTCAACATCTTTTAGTCTATTACAGAGTGTATGTTATACTCTATTTAATCTGTGATAGCGTGCTTTGTGACGTCATGCAGATTTTTTAGATTTCACATTTCAAATATCAATATCTCAAATGTTAATTTATTTTAAAAATAAACGAAATTACTTTCTTATTATAGGTTATGTATTTTCGAAATAAAATTTCAACGACCGGTCCTATAAAAGATGATTTAAAGACTGTTGGAACTGTTCTTGTACCGACTCCTGCTACTTTTACCATATGAGACAGTGTTCTTAGCTATCCTCTCTACCCAACCAAGTATTAACCATCCTGTTAACGCCATCTTGGAAACGCATTCCATAAAAGTTCAATAACAAAATTTAACAATATAAAATGCGTCCAGGTTCGTCCGTTGCCTGGACGCAAATTCCTCGGCCACTCTGGACACTTCTCCCCGAGCGCGTCTGCACCAGAGTTGTTTGTTCTGGCAACACCCGCAACTTCCGTGGGTGCCTCTGTTCCCGCGCCGCGCTGGTAACATGGCCGCGGCACCGTCCTTCGCTACGGACGAGCATGTGAGAAAGGCCCTTTATAATGATTGGACGGACAGCTTTCGATCTTTGTTTCAGGTAATTTTATTGATATATCAAATCTTTACTTTAGTGTTTTGTTATAGACCAACTTTTGTATACGGAGGCAGTGGGTTCGATTCTCAAACATTGCAAATCATATTAGAATATTTTTCTGCACAGTCTGCATGTTTATAGAATATTATATGCAATAAATATAGTACCGTTGTTTCTGTTACACATAGTACAAGCCTAGAGCTTAGTTTCTGCCCAGCAGGGTTACGTGCACCCAAGTTGCACGCCGATCACTATAACGTAGTTTACTGACATTTTTTAAAGTCAAAGGCAGAGTTGAACTACTTAATAATGACGTCAAAACAATTCGCCTGCGAGCAAACTTAGTGCGCGGAAATCTTTCTGGGCAATATGTGTGTATTTCCTACATATTATTATACATATATATATATATTGACAGCCTCCGTAAACTAGTGGTTGCGCCTTTGGCGTTGTATCCGGAGGTCGTGAGTTCGATTTCCACCGATGGCAAAAAAAATATTATGTTTTTTCTGTACAGTTTGTCATGGTCTGGGTGTTTATAAAATATAATATGTATTATATCGTTTCTTCTGGTACACATGTTACAAGCCTGGAGCTTAATTTGTGACCAGATTAATATTTGTGTTTGTCCTACTTATCAACAGCTAGTGTAAATGATTTTCTCGTTGACAGTTGCTACGAGCCCGTCACTGCCCGTACTTCTACGTGTGCGCGAACACGTTCACGTGTCTGTTCCGCGCGGCCGGCGTGTGCGGCATCTCCGAGCCCGTGGCGCTCGTGGCTCCCACCACGCGAGGGTTCCGCCAGGCGATACGACAGGAAGGTAACAAAGTATTTTAGTTTCCAGCCCGTCACGACTCGATATTGCCGACCACGCGATATCGCGTGAAAATTGATAATTTTCTTTGCCCAGAAGAATAGCAACGTGTATTTTTTTTAATTGTGTGATATTATGTTTTTTTTATTAATAGCTGGACCCACACAACTTCGTCTGCGTAATCGTTTACGCAGCGCAATCAACGGAAGCTCTCAAAAGGAACAAATTTTCCCTGTTTTCCCAACATTTTTTGATGCCCCGCTCCTATTGGTCGTAGCGTAATGTTATATAGCCTTCCTTGATAAATGGAAACTAAACACTAAAAGAATTTTCAAAAAATTAATTATTTGCACCATGTTCTAACAAATAAAGATTTATTTATTTTTCTCGGAATTTCTACGAATCTTTGGCTATCATAGGAGTTACCTACAGATTTTTTACTTTAGTAATGATTATGCCAAGTTTGGTTTAGTATATAAAACCAAAAAGAAGAAAGCAGGTTCTATAACTACAAAACCAAATAAATTTCGTTATTTTTTTATTATTCATATTTTAATAATGTTTTTTATTTAGATGTATATAAATACCAATTTTAGTACAAATTGTACACGCAAAACCGTTACAAAAATAACCTTTTCAGATGTAGAATTCACAATGCCTCTCCGGACCGACAAACGAAAATTTAACAACTCTGACAGCAAAGATGATGACAAACCCAAGAACTCTTCCTACGACAGCTGTTACGACACCATGGACGACACAAAAACGTCGCACGACACAAAAACGTCGCACGACACAAAAACGTCGCACGACACGAAACCCACGCAAGACAAGACGAAAACTGACGACGTGGACGACGACGTAGACTTGGACTCCGACAACTTTCTGTCCCAGATGGGCTTTGCTGAAGAGGATATAAGAAGAATTAATTACTCTCAGGTTAGGATAAATAAATAAGATATCGTTGAATCGAGTTATTGCTTTATATTATGTAAACAAATATTTAGGAAACTATAATAATAATATATAAGACATTTTACACATATTGCCTGGTTACAAACTAAGTTCTAGGTATGTTGTGTTTCTCTACACTGAACAAGTGGTGAGCCCGTCGCATTGTTTGCATAGACTCTCGATAAACCATTCACACATATTTTGGAATTAGGGCTTAACATGCTCTCCTGAGACATTTATTTATTTATTTAAATCTTTATTGCATACAAAATACAAACGCGGACTTAATGCCGCTAGGCATTCACTACCAGTCAAACCTTTGGGACAATCAAAGCAGTTAGTGAGGTAGGTGCAATACAGTAATTGAGTATATAGTACATTTATTTATTTATTTTATTTTAAATTCTTTATTGCACAAAATTGTACATAGGCGAGCTTAATGCCTTAGGCATTTTCTACCAGCTAACCTTTAAAAGAGTGAAATATGCTTAGGGTGCGGAACTTTCGATAGAAGTTTATAGATATAATTTTAACAATGATGCATTAGATGCATAACATTACTTAAACTACTTAAATACTATATATAATATAATAAATGTAATACATAAACATACATACCATATCAAACAAAAAATGTCACGAGGATCTGGTTTAAGAGTTCAGATAATGAGCAGTGAGCAATGCGTGGGTGTACACCCCGATGGAAGGGGCTGATCTTATAGTTAGAGGAAGCAAATTCCACTGGCGAGCAGCTGACACCGTAAACGAATCTGAATATTTGGAAGAGACGTGTGACGGGATTTTTAGAAGGTTATTGACAGAGGAGCGGAGAGGACGATCATGCGAATCACCAAGGAAAAGAAAACGAGTCTTAAGGTAAGAGGGAGTATTAGGGTTATTAGTATATTATATAAAAAGGATAGCTGATGTATTGATCTACGAGACCGGATATTAAGCCACCTTAACTGTTTGCGGTATTCGGTAACATGATCAAATTTACGCAGGCCGAAGACAAAACGTATGCACATATTAAGGAGGCGGTCAAGTTTGTTAAGTAGATCTTCAGTAACATCCGGGTAGGAGACATCAGCGTAATCAATGATAGGGAGAAGCAGTGAATTGACCAACATGAGCTTTGACTTAAAAGGGATAAGATACTGAGATCGCCTTAGCGAATGCATACTGGAGAAATTACGTTTACTGACATCAGCGACGTGATAATTCCAGGAAAGATCGGAGGACAGGTGCACACCAAGGTTCTTAGCATGTTGGCAAAAAGGAAGTAGTAAATTATTAAATAATTCTGGAGAAATGGCTCCCGAATCCAGTCTGCTCAACATGTGTTTGGAGCCAAGGATCATGACCTGCGTCTTGCAAGGGTTGACTAGGATACCGAGATTTTGCGAGCGTACTCGAATAGCTTCCAAATCGCTATTCACTTTGGAAATCGCGCCATTTACGTCGCTCATTTCAAAGTGCAGCGACAGTTGCAAGTCATCGGCATACAGATGGTAAGAACTGAAGTTTATTACTTGGACCATGGCATTTATGAAAACCGAGAAGAGTAAAGGAGATAATACGCCATCCTGCGAGACACCTGCAGATAGTGAGCACCAGTCTGAAAAGACATCGTCTACCCGTATGCCTGCCTGCGTCCGCGAAGATATGAGTCGAACCACTGTGCCGCAATAGGAGAAATATTTAGTGAGAGAAGAATAGCAATAAGGATATCATGATCTACACAGTTAAAAGCGTTACTGAAGTCTAAAAGAACAAGCAGTGTTAGCTTTTTCTCATCTACAGCATGGCGTATATCGTCAGTAATATTTACGAGAACAGTGTTGGTGCTATGAGACGATCGAAAGCCGGACTGCCGCGGGTTCAGCAAAGAGTTTTTGTTTAGAAAGTCAGTAAATTGCGTGTGGACAACGTGTTCAAGGACTTTAGATAAAAAAGGGAGAATAGAAATGGGACGCAGTTGATTAAAATTAGTTGGTGCAGATTTTTTAGGTATGGGGATAATATGAGCGTTTTTCCAATTTGAAACATTTTGATTTGTACATTATAGAAGTGTTGTCAAACAAAATGCATTAGTTCAAACCGGCGACCCAAAACTAGTGTTTCTAAGTCAACTTGGCCACCACGTATATATTGTGAATTGAATATACAACTGAACACAGTATTAACTTTTCCATTTTCAGAACCGCGCCTCCCATGCGGCAGAAGACGCAGTATCTAGCGGCGCGGCGTCGCTGATCGTAGCGCAGGGCGCAGACGCTCAGGCGCTGTTCAACTTCCTGCTCAACTGTCGCGCGGCCACGGATCTGATACCTCCTACGCTGCTGGCTCCTACAGCCTTCACCGGCGCCTCGCTGGTGCCTCTACAGGTATATGTTTGTGTTTGGTAACCTCATTGTTTCCACCACATACTAATTGTGTTAGTGTAACTGCATACTGATATATTGGTGTAACCGAATATGTATGTGTTAGGGTGAACGCATACTTATATGTTGGTGTAACTCCATATTTATTTGTTTGTGTGAAAGTGTACTTGTCAGGGCAAATGTGCACTTATGTTGATTTAACCCTATACTTATGTATAGGGAGAGCACGTGTCTGGTGGAGGAGAGCCGGTACTGATGATTGTGTGTGCAGGTCCGGGAGAGCACGTGCCTGGTGGAGGAGAGTCGGTACTGATGGTTGTGTGTGCAGGTCCGGGAGAGCACGTACCTGGTGGAGGAGAGCTGGTACTGATGGTTGTGTGTGCAGGTCCGGGAGAGCATGTACCTGGTGGAGGAGAACTGGTACTGATGGTTGTGTGTGCAGGTCCGGGAGAGCACGTACCTGGTGGAGGAGAGCCGGTACTAATGGTTGTGTGTGCAGGTCCGGGAGAGCACGTACCTGGTGGAGGAGAGCTGGTACTGATGGTTGTGTGTGCAGGTCCGGGAGAGCACGTACCTGGTGGAGGAGAGCTGGTACTGATGGTTGTGTGTGCAGGTCCGGGAGAGCACGTACCTGGTGGAGGAGAGCCGGTACTTTTCGCTGGAGGTGCGCGGGCCGCTGCTGCCGGGCGCGCTGCACGGACTGCTGCGCGGGCTGCGGGGGTGTGCGGCGCACGTCAGCGCCACGTTCGCGCGTCTGCCGCACACTGACGCCTTCTCCTACGCCGCCGAACCTATGGCCAATGGTCAGTATTGTTTACTAAATTTTAAATAGATAAGGGCCATAAATTACGTCACACAAAGAGAGGGAGTGGTCGACAAAGTGTGACATCTGGCCTTAGCACAACAGCAACGATAAATCAACACAAACGATACACGTCGATTTTATGCCCGAAACTTCATTTTATTGATTGTCAAATTATATTATATTTACATTTGAACAAATAAACTATTTGATTTGATTTGATCAAAATGTTTATTATAATAACAATGTACAAAGACAAAAATATTTTAATTCGTAAACGTATCTGATTTTAAATATCAATTTCTGGGATATTCAGATTGGTCGAAAAGTAAATATAAATATCATCACGGATGCCTTACGCCGCCCAAGACCTAGAAGTCGACCTCAGGGTACCCAGCGGAAAGGCTTAATCCCACCTCGTCGTATCCGATAGTATGAAAGACATCGAACAAGTGGCTAGCTCGTCGCGATGCGATGTTTGGATAAAGTCATTAATCCATTTATTTAATTTTTCAAAAAAAACGCAAAAAAAAAAAAAAAAAAAAACATTTATGTATACTACCTGGGATATGTGACAACTTTATACAACTAGGCTATACCATCATAAACACTGCAACAAGCTCGCAATATATATATATATATATCATCACGGGTGCCTTACGGCGCCCGAGACCGCCTAGACGGCCCCAGGGTACCTAGCGGAGGGGTTTAAATCCCACCTCGTCGTAGCCAATGGTACAAGTCTACACCGAACAAGTGGCTAGCTCGTCGCGATGTTTTTGAATAGACTCAATAACCCATCTACACACATAAACAGTTTCACAAGTTGGTATAGTGAAACCGGGACCGACAGCTAAACGTGCTCTCCGTGGCACTATAGTGGTGATGTCAAACAATTGTACATATTTTTTTTTAATTAAAAACTCATTGCTACACACCGGGATTTGAACTGTCAGTCAACTGTATAAAAATTAATATATTTCTTACAGAAGACCTGAAGAACAAAGAATCCAACAAAATCTCAGAAGCATTTCACAAAGAAAACTTATCCGACTGCGGAATCAATGGGGAATTGTTACAGCAAATGTGTTGCTCTGATCCAAGCAAAATCAAAGTCCTCGACGGTCTCACATATCGGTCTGATGATGACACTTATGTTTGGTGACAGTGTGTGCGGGCCCTTATAATGAGGGTCGCAGGTCATACAACTGTGCAACAGGATCCAAGATCTAGACGATCATGTATATTTGTCAGATGACACTTTTGGTGACAATATGTGTGTTAATTAATAGCCTGTAGGTTCTTTAAGGTTTCGCCAGTCGTGTTGACGCCCCATACAAATGTAATTCTAGTATAAAATGTTTGATTATTATTATCTTGATAATAATTAATACCCGTTTACGTAAAAAACAAATTCAATTGTACTTAGTACTTTTGTGTGATACTTCATGTAGTTGAAGCTATAGAGAACTCCTCCCACCTAAAACATATATAATTAAATAAAAAACTGAACCCTTTTAAAATCACTGATCCGTCTGTCTTTCTGTCTATCCAAACGATTTTTTTTTAACAAACCCCTAATATAACGCGCGCGAAGCCACGGACAAAAACGAAAAATCAGTTATGTACAATATTATGAACATATTTTTAGTATTAAGCCCGATTCAAATATCTACTGTGGCGGGGCCACATAATATAAATATAGTTTTTTTGTGATTGAAAAAAAATTTACTCAGCCTAGTTAGTACTTTGTTAGTGACCAACAAAATATTATTTTATCTCTACGACAAACAGTAGTGGAGAAATTCTGGTACCGCGACAGCCAGTGTTCAGTGGCGTGCGGACTGCGATCCATATAAGCCAAAAAGCCAGTATAAATAATTTTGTGGCTATATATTATTTTAAATCATTTAAAATATATGTTTTTTTATATATTTAAAAATAATAATTATTATTATTTATACCCTAGATGGGTTTCATGGCTTTTTGGCTTATATGACCGCACACCACTGCGCGTTAGCTCATTTTGTATGGATAACGCGAATGCAACTGGCGTGTTCTTAACATAAGATTCCTTAAACCCTTCATTGAGAATAAGAAACTGATAGTTTTAAGAATACAAAGGAGACTGATCTTCCGCGTATGGACGGTTGTGATAAAAATAATTTAGTATGACAATTAAAATTAGAAATGCATAAAAAACCTAAATTTTTATTTAAGGTTAGTGTTGACTCAAACAAACCCAATAAGGGACAATCAAGTGGAGTCCGTAGACTCGAATTCTATACAACAAGCTAAAGTAGATATTTAAACAAAACCAAAAAATAAAGCTCAACCTTAAAAATTATTTGCCCACATTATTAGATACGTACTAACGTGTCCCACAGAGTTCGCGTTCGTTTTGGGACAGAAACATGTTCACAACGATTACGATGTATATTTATGCGTTTTTTTTGAGATTTCGGCGGCAAAAGTGTCGATGTGATCTGCCACATTGGCCGTTTTTTTTGGCCCAGAATGCTACCATGAACTGATCACAATGACCCCAGTCGATAGGTGAGGCGTTGTGAACATATTTTGACAGTTGTGGTTGTGACAGTGGTTGTTGTTTTAAACGTCGCAGCCGTCTTATATTTTTAGGATCAAATTTATTGTATTTTAAATCGAAATGATTTTAAAAAGATTTCGCATATCAAATTAGTGGATTGTACGATTTAACCTATATTTTACTTGACAAGTGACAGTTGACAGATTCGTGATAAAATGCGTTCGATTTGGATAGTGGTAATTCTGGCATTGTGATCGAAATTAACCAAAAAAAACGCAAGTTCGCATAATGTCATTATGATCATTGTGAACATATTTCATTCCCAAAACGAACGGGCCCAGAGAATAACTCTGTGCGTATTCCCTTTCTTCTGTTTTACAGACTTTAGTTTACCACTGACATGAAAAGTACGGACATAAAGATACGGGTTGTACATTATTGCGTCATTGATAAATCAAATGATAATCAATATTATGTAGTACAAATATTTATGGCCTTATTCATAAAAACTTATTGAATCCTTGAAGAACACTTTTAAATAGTGTCTCTTTTACTATTATTATTTTTTGTTACTAAAACAAGTGATAAAACCTATAACTGTAAGTGTTCTTCGATGACATAAGCTTTTATGAATACCGGTGTTAATACTTAAACCCCACATTTCATAGAGTTAAATGTGATAGCCATATAAAAAGTAGTCATGATATATGAATATTATTTTAAGACTACTTTTTTAGGTGTAACTTTTGATCAGTCTCCTTAACATTGTACTAAAATATACTTATAAAATAATTAAAATGTTTAGTTTATATATTATGTATCTAGGAAGAGTAATATACTACTCTATGCTAACGCAGTAAGGTTCTAAACTAAAGTAGATTAAAGAATAAACCGCACTATGAACTAATAACTTTAAATATAGAGTTCTTTCCATATGTCTTAGTTCACTTTTCATTTATATTTTGTATATTATTAATATGGGATGGCTGAATGCCATGCTTCAGATGGGATGGCTACATGTCATGCTTAGATATGCTTTTGGTTGCAAAGCAAAATAAGAGTGATTTGATTATTAATTGTTAATAATATTGCCAAAGAAATATTTATTAATATTTTTTTTAGTTAATAATATTTCTAATTTATAATAAACAGAATTGTAATACTTAATTATTGAAATTTGATATTAAGAAGCCAGGAAATGGTTGGCGAACTCGTCTAAACGTTGCCGTGTTGTTTTCAGTGATATTTTTTTTTTTAAGTACAAGAAGGTAAATATCACTTTTTCGATCCTAGTCTTTTTATAAATAACTTTTGAATTGACAACTAAAGTAAGATTTTCAAATTATACTTTATTTGTTGTTAACGATTTTTGACTTTCGAGTTCGCAAATATATTTTCTGCGGCCGAATTCTATTTCTTATAAAGGAAACGTTAGCTTGTCAAAATAACGAAATACTTTATAAATGACATTGAACAATCAGCAACAAAAATAACTAAAAAAGGCATGTAGGTACTTTTAGTCCCTTGTGTTACAGGTGCTTTTGCTTTGACACTTTTTAGCATTCCGTAAGACTTGCCTAAAGGAATTTGTTATTTTGACAATCTAACGTTATCTTTAAAAGAAACAGAATTTGGTCGCTATGCTCTTGATAATCACATTATGTGTGTTTAATAAATAAACTACCTCAATGACCAGTGTAAATATTGATAAAAATAAATTATTGATTTTAAATTTTTGTTTTTTTTTATCCTCTATACTTCCCTAAAAAGAAAAAAACTATTATTGTGAAAAGTTAGTCATTTTCAATTTTGACGTGAGATAATTTTGTTTTTTACTTTTACCAGCAATAAATATGGCGGACAGCCTCCGTAGTCTAGTGGTACCAACGCGCCAACCGTGCGTTGTATCCGAAGGTCGTGGGTTCTACTTTATGGCAAAACAATATTAGAATATACTCGTACATTAGTTTTCCTGCGTCGCGTCGGGGTGTTTATAACTATAATATGTATGCATAGATATCATATCAATAGGGAATATGCATGTTTTTTTTATTTCATTACTTGATAGAGTAACTACATTAGACCTTAAAAACATTTTTTTTTTAAAGGGTAATAACACAAAAATAAAAGGTTTTAAACTTTATCTGCCACTACCGCAGTAAAAAACGGTACATCACTATACGCCAATCTGTGACGTCATTCGTGCTCAAAAAGCATATTAGTTTAATGTTATTGCACCTCAAAAGTGACAATAAATGCCGTGGGAATCGAACCCACGACCTTCGAGTACATACTAGATACTCTACCACAAGTTTTTGCAAACAATTTTTACTATAGTCGCTAGTAACTATAGATAGGAATTCATAGGAATCAACCAATAAGAGAGGTTCATTTGAAAAATAAATCGGTCCTGTTGGTTGATCCCTTTCTATATAACTATAGAAAGGGATCAACCTAACGACTGTAGTAGAAACAGTTTCCAAAAACTTCCTGATAGAAAAATCGGCCCGGAAAGCAACTTGAACATTGCTTGAACAGGTAGCTACCTGCAATGTTAGTTAAGCCTACCTGCAATGTTAGTTAAGTTGGCCTATTATACTACTATATAAGTCTGGTCACTTCTCTTTTTTTTTATAAGAGCTCAACATGTGACTTTACATCCACCTGATGTTAAGCAGTATTCAATGTTCAGGAATGATAGCAACAAGCGGATGCATACAGGTGCACCGCTGGTTGCCATCATTATGCCGGCTTAAGATGCCTATACTCACGCTTCGTTTAAAGGTCTCTAGGTTATAAGAGGAAGAAAACACGCAAGCTGGTAGAGCATTCCACATTTTAATAGTACGGCAGATGTATGAATCGCCAAAACGTTTAGTACGAGTTGGTACATATGCATTTTGCAACCAGTGCGTGTTGTCCTGAAAGGGGAAAGGGGAATACCCGGGGGTGACCCGAGCAATCGAAAGTCTTACCTACAAAGTCAGCCCAAGTAACACAGGCTTGGAGGTTTAAAACAAATATGTCTATTGACAGTGGATTCATGGTTAATCTATAGATAGAGGCTTTCTAAAGATGGGTTCAATAAAGAAAATGTATTTTTATAGAGTCATTTTTCTCAAGTTGGATTATTTTTAGAGCATTTGTTCTACAGCACACTTATTTAAAGTACCTACGTTTATAGATATATTGAATGTTTTAAGATAAAATGCTCTACAAATAGTTAATAATGCCTAAACTTGAAGTAATTTTATAGGTAAGATATATATTTTAAGATATAACTTTGTACAAACATTATATTTTAGCTATTGGTACTCTAATCTTTGTTTATAAAGAGACTTAAGTCTAGATAAAATACTTTAATAGATATTTTTCAGTGTGTCTAAAAAAATTATAGTGAAAATGCTTTTTTACTATTTATTTCCTTAAAAATGGATTAATTAAGTGTAATTGTTTTAAATATTTGAATTGGATGATTTTATGCAATGGAATCAGTGAAAAAGCAATCCTTTTACTTTTCCCGATGTAACATAAATAAAAATCATAGTATCTTGCCGAAAACCGAACAAGTCAAAACATGCGTTACTCATCTATTACTTGGTCAAATTATGGGCGGTCCTATTCAAAATGGCGTTAGGTGGCAAATATGGGATCGGTGATAATTTAATGCACTTCTTTATAAAAGATTTGTGGAGATTGCTAGTATTATTTTATTTATTTAAAAACTTTATTGCACAAGTTTAGTACAAAGGCGTACTTAATGCCGCTAGGCATTCTCTACCAGTCAAACCTTTGGGACAAATTAAGCAGTAAGTAGGTATAATATTTGCAGCAATTAAGAAATAGAGTATACAAATATTATACATACACACTAATGCTCACTACATACATACATATCATAAATTATATTAATAATATACATACATAAAAATAAAATAGCAAATATTACATCAACAGTACAATATAGCACACACTACCCACAGCACAATAATAATTTAAAGCAGAAACACAGGATGACATGAGAGAAAGAGAGAGTGAGAGTGAGCCCAAACGAATAATAAAAAGGAGAAGACACATTCACACATTCAGAATGTGTTAATACAGAGTGTCTCTTAAAGATACCCCTGTCAGGAGCTTGTCTAATGTCCACCGGTAGATCGTTCCAGTGTTTTGCAGCAGCAACTGAAAAAGATTTTGAGACAAAGGTAGAATGATGACAAGGTATAGAAAGAGTTGAGTTAGAGACAGAACGAAGGATTCCGTCGTGATGCGAGCCGAGAGATGTAAAACTATCCTTGAGGTATTTGGGAGTGTTAGGTTCGTTTAACAATGAGTAGAGCAGGCAGAGAACCCTGCTGTTTCTCCTACCTCAAATCCTCAACCATTTCGGGATATCTCGATAAGGTGAGAAATAGATGGAGTTACTGGATGATTGCTAATATTTTGAAGGGCAAGTCGTCACCTACGCTTTCTACCTTTCTCTTTCCAAATTTTACGTGATTTACGTTGGTCTCTGCTGGAAGTTATTTGGACGACGGTTTTTATTACTCATGTCTCTTACTTTTTCAAATATTTTTCTTCATCTTTTTGCTTTTTTAATTCGTACTTTTCTGGATCATTTTAAATCTTTTGATATCGTAATCTCTCTGCTTGATTCTTCTTCTCTAATTGTTCTTCACGTGTTTCTGTCTTCAACTTTTTGCATGGTGCCATGATCTGTAACAATATTATGAGATCTACAATTTATATTCTGTATTGAATTAATAAAAAACATTATGTTTTTTATTCATCATCATAAACAAAGAGAATATCCAAACATATAAAAAAAAATATGACGGATAAACCGAGAACCTCATTTATTTCAACACTTTCATACATATTATTTTCGGAGGTTATAGAAGTCGAGGCGTAATTTTTTTATTTTCAATTATATACCTCTTGGGTGTAGAATTTATCAAAATCCTTTCTTAGCGGATGACTACGTCATAACATCTACCTGCATGCCAAATTTCAGCCCGATCCGTCCATTGGTTTGGGCTGTGCGTTGATAGATCACTATGTCAGCCAGTCAGTCACCTTTGAGTTATATATATTTAGATAGTTGATCGCTGACTGTTCACACTGATGCTGGCGAGGACTTACTCCACCAGTTTGTCGCTGAGCGACAAGAGCTATCAAAGGAAATACTCGCTCAGCTATGCTCGCTTGGCGGTCAGTAGAGACGAGAGACCATTTCTCTACAGAGTAATCACCTGTCGCACTCGCACACTCTCTTATAGCTCAGCGACAAAACTAATGGAACTATACACACACTCGCTTCTCGCTGCTCGCCAACTCCTTTCTAGTTTCTAGCTCTACTCGCTTCTAGTTCATCGTCGGCGGAGAGACAAGTTGCCACTTTAGCACTGCCGCCGACGTATATAACTACTATTTTTCACATTGTCTAAAAATAAAACAGAAATATATTTACCCTCATGAATTGATTAATTAAATTGCTTCTTACTGCATGAAAGTATTCCGTTCACAACACATCAAGTTACCTGATGAACGTCTAGAAATACTGTGAGAAGATAAAAAGGAATACAGAGATGACAGTTGTTGGTAATATTAAACCAGTCATAAATCTGTTTATTCTTTCACTAGATAGTTTAGTATGTAGCAAGTGAAATTATTCTGGCCATTGTTTAGAGCCATACTACAGAAAAGAGTCTAGAGTGTTATTTCTATAGAAATCGTTTTTCTAGTAAATTTTATCTTGTCGCCATTTTTATTGCCTATTTTTGCTTCGAATAATTTTCGTTACATATTTTAATACTTATTTTTATTCGGTAAAAAAAAATTAAATCTTACATTTACAGCGGGCGCTCTTATTTTAGAGGAGTTTTACATAATATTCGACGATACAATTTCATTCGCACATAGATTTGCTTGTTTACCCATTATTAACTAGCTAAAACAAAAGTAATATACTTAAAAAATAATAAGTTACGCCATGATGCAATAATAAGTTTAAATCACTCTTGTAAGTTCTTCTTGAGTTAATTTGGTTTTAAAACTTGACGAGTAAAGACTTCTCTAAAGGTCTCAACTTTATCTATAAACTATCTACTAGTATAACTTGTGGTCTATAAACAGTTTAGTGAGACACTAGAAATATCTCTACAGGCGATTTAAAAATTTTCAACTCTTAACTCATGTTTTCTTAGCTCATTCTTATGAGAAGGGATAAGCTTGTGCCCACTTTTACAAAACGGTGTCTATAAGCGTTTTTGAACATTACTTAGGAGATATTTTACTCTTAAGGTAGACAATAAAATTAAATTCTATTAGATATCTTATAGTCCGTTTTTAGACGCGATTGTGTTACTTGGGAGATGAGCACCAGGATTGAGGAGCACATTTTATAATACGAATTTGGTAATAATTCTTGTAGTAGGTAAATATCGTGTTTAAATTTGTAAAATTTAAAAAAAAAGTTGCATGGGATTTGTTTCCAAATATATTTTAGCATAGTGGATTCGCGTGGTTCGAGAATGTTTTTTTTTACGAACTAGACTAGATTTTGTTTTTGAATTCGAAAAAAATTAAATAGAAGATTAATAAATACAATGACCGACAAAAATATTATTTTAATTTTGCGACAAACAGTAATTGAGTATTACTGGAAGTGCGAAAGCTCGATTTGTATGGAGAACGCGGAGTTCGCGACACTGCGTCCATAAGGCCGATTTGTGCTAAATAGGATCTTCTATGCGTAGTACTATTATATAATATGCTTTGCTACAAGCACGTGTTGGTCACTCATCCGTAGTTCTAGAACGTTGATCAATATTAATCTATGGTCAAGGCTAACGAGGATCATGATTGGTGTAAAATTTACGTAACGTGACATTACCAATAGGCTATTTGACTACATTAAACATATACTATAAATTGTGGTCTTCCTACCAATGTCATAAAAAAACATATATCACTTTATTTTAAACTAAATAAATAAATATCTTAATATATTTATATAAATAAATGTATCTTTTATAGATTACACGAAATAAATTGAATTCAAGTACTTTTTACAATTTTATTTATAACAAAAACATCTTTGATTTGTTGATGACTGGTGACGTCACACGCAAGTAAACAAAACAATACACAGATAATCATGTGGATGAAATAGAATAGAGTATATATATATAATATATATACTCTAGGAGATTATTTAATCTATGCTTGTTTGTTTATTTGCGTGTGACGTCACCAGTCATCAACCAATCAAAGATGTTTTTGTTCACACTTGACACAAAACTTCAAATAGCGTTTTTAGCGCCATTGTGGAAATTCAAACTTTAACTTCGATTTTTATTAATAATAGAGTAGACATCCCGGAAATATCAATGTATTGTGATTATTATGTAATGGAGAATCATATAAAACGGGTTTCAAAAAGGAGTCAAATACCCTATTGTGTGTAACCATAAGTTTTGAGGCACAACCAATGGGATCGCTTTTTTAAAAAATAAAGCGATCCAATTGGTTGTGCTTCACGTATTAACATTACGTAAATACGTTTTAATAAAAAAAACTAGCAAATCTATACATTAATTACAAAAGGGGTTCTTAGGAAAATGAAACACAAAATTTATTAATTATTTTTATTTTTGGTAAATTGAAAAATAAAAATTCGTAAAATCAAACAATCGTCCACATTCACTTACACATAATATTATTATAATAGGTCGGTACCTACAAGATCGGAATACAATAAATAATATCGAGAGAAACTCTATTGATAATTTAATGAAGTTATTTATCGCACTAATCACTAAAGTTATCACTTGGAATTCAAGATTGTAGCAAGAATCGTGTAAAGCTTAATCTAGGTCTTCTCTAGGCGGCGAACCCCGATCTGTTCACTGCAAAACAAATATCAATGTTATTTATATATAAGTAAACAAATTACCAACATAATCATATTCTTTATTAGATCATCACAACAATTTACCACCAGTATTTTTTTTATACAATAGATTAGGTAAGTTCATTTCATGAATCACGAAAGAATTCCTTTGGAGAGAAGATTCTTTCGCGCTGCAGTCGCGCGAAAGAATCTTGGTCTAAAAACTGAGGTTCAGTTTTTAGACTCCCCAAAAATAATTTTAACGATGAATACTTTATTTCAGTAATTAAAAGAGAAACCTATGTTGACATCATAGGTACTAATTTTTAGCTTGCTTGTTTACTCTAAATTTTATTATTCCGCAGGAATGCTTTCGTAAAATAATAATAGGTCTGAAGATTTGCAGATAAGCCCTGCTGGCAAGACATTCAGCGATCATATCCACACCTTGAATATATCACGAATTTGCATTAGGATTCTACTTTAATAGTCTCGGCTGCTGTATCGTCAAATTGCTGCACTGCCTTTCCGTATAAGCTCTCTGAGAAATGGATGCAATAGTCTCCTAAAAACCGGTGAACCCACAGACTTAAACCTTATTTTGACAGTTTTTGCATCTGTAAGGTCGGTCTAGCAAAGTTATAGAGCCTTCATCTAGGGTTGCCATGAGTCCTTTAATTTAAAGACCGCCTTAATTTACAGCACTAAATATAGATAGTGTCCCTTATTTAGAAATGAAGACTAGAGGACAATATCAATACTTTATTTTGGATAAAAATTAATGCATGCAAGGTTTGTTGCATATTAAGTGATTTTAATTAATAAATGACACTATTTCATTAGAAACCACATCATGTCCCTTATTTCCATCCTTAATCCTTTATTTCCTCCTGGCAAATCGTCTACAACACAAAACGGGAACTGGCAACTCTACTATCATCCCATTAAAAAATCTAAAGGAACTGTGGGTTCAGTGTGAGTTTTCTAACTATTACTGTGCGTTTGAGTTAACTAAAATTTGTATGGGAAATAGTTCAGTGCTCCAAGCGGAAATTTTGGGAACTAGAAATGCGGTCGTGTGATTGGTCAAAATGTTAACGCGGTAGTATAGTTAACGCGAAAGTAAACGTTAAAAAAACTCACACTAGAGCCACTGTATCCAGAGCCGTTAAATAAATTATTCTCACTAAAAAAATACAAAATAAACAATGTGGAATACTTACATTGGTTGTGGCGGCGGGCTGGCCGGGCACGGAGTACTGCGGCCGGAAGTTGGAGAAGTTTGCCGCCGCCGCCGCCGAGGGGGAGAACCCGGGCAGCGACCCCGACGGGGAGAACCCGGCCGGGAACGGGGGCATTTGGGCTGCACACATACATATACTTATATTATATGAAAATATCTTACTCATTATATATACGTGGTGGCCGTGTTGGTTAGACCTTGGACTTAAAAACACTTAGGTCCCTGGTTCGAATCCCGGTGTGTACCAATGAGTTTTTAATTTAAAATATTACAACTTAGATGTTAGTTGAAGTTCAAGTTCAATTATTCTTTTTATGTTGGTGATTACACAAAAATCTTTCTGTTGTGGGTAATAACTATTTTTATATTAAAAAATTCTAATAATAAATACAATGACCGACAAACATATTATTTTGATTCTGCGACAAACAGTAATCGAGTATTACTGGAAGTGCGAAAGCTCATTTTGAATGGAGAACTTGGAGTTCACATTAGGAATGCAGTGTCCTTAAGTGTTGAACAAATAGTATAGTATACCGGCGGGCACGGGGTTGCCGGCGGTGGCAGCCAGGCGGGACAGGATGGAGCGCTCGGACATCTGCAGGCGCTGCGCCACGGGCGGGATGCGCGCCAGCGTGGCCGGTAGCCGCGACACGTCCGACTTCATGTCCGACAACAACTCCTCAAGCTGGTTCAGCACCTGCAAACACCAACCACTTTTATAAACACTCAAAACGGATGGCATGTTTTTTTATAATATTAACTCTGTTCACGGAGAATATAAACGGGGAATTTGAAATGTTGTATACTTTGGCCTAATATGAGGTTCTACTGATCAAATCCAACATATGGTTCAATGGAAAAAGTTGTTCAATTTGATCAGCAGAACCTTTTAAAGTCACCATGTATAAAAAAATACCATCACGGTGCCTTTTTGGCTCGCCTGTTGCGGTGTTTATGAAGGTATAGGCCTCATAAAATCGTATATAAGATTTTTACGAAAAAAACAAATACTGGAAGACGAGAGAAGTAAATAAAAAATGGCTTTTTTTTTTAAGTTTACCACTTTGTTAGTTTGTGTACACATCACGCGAAAGCCACTTTAAAATATAATTGAAAAATTTAATTATTGAAAGATATTAAAGAGCTTTATTGGAAATAACATTCAGCGTTTATTTCATCAACATTTTTTTTTATAAAATCCAGCATTTAATAGCAAACCCAAAATATCATCGGCGACTAAGATTCGAAAAAACCAGCTTCGGTATCCTAAAATCGCCTAGGCGGTGTCATATCACGTGGTCCAACACAAAAATAAAGTAGTAATAACCTTGTGCAGTACGGCGTTGGCCGGCTTATTCCCGGCGAGAGACTCTTTGCTGAGGTGTTGGTGCGACTCCGCCAGGCACTCCACCTCGGCGAACCTCGCGTTCAGAGACATGGCGGGGTGATTCGGGTCCTGCGTCAGATTCAGGTACGCCGCTCGACGGAGTTGCTCTTCAATCACTAATGCTTGTTCTAGGAGCTAGAAATAAATATTTACAGTCCTAATTAGTATTTGGCTCAGAATATCTAATAAGCCCAGAAGCGAAAATATCTGCAAATGTAATTCAAATGACAATATTATACTATATGTGTATAATATGGTCATGTATATTTTAAGGCTGCATTCCAAAATGGGATAATAATTAACCTGTGCAATCTCTCAGGAAAAAAAAGAGACATAGATATGTAATTTGTGTATATTCCATCTCCTTCATTTCCCCGAGAAATCGCATGGGTAATAATATTTGAATTATGGAACAAAACATGTATTTGAATTGTATTAATATATTAAATTATAGTGAATATCATCCACTCACCTTAAACCGTCTTGCCAAAAACTTATTCTTAATTTCCAAAAAGTTTCCTTTGCCGACATCCATTTTGAAGGGTTCGTTGATGATGGCGAACCTGAGGTCGTTCTGTATGTCCTGCCAGCGCCCGTAGCCGTGCGTGACGATTCCGGCCAGCAACCAGTAGTCGTGTCGCCGGTGCCAAATCTCGTACTCTCTTCCTGGAGCCGCAGCCCGTTCTTCATTTAGCCACAACGTGTGAAGTTCGGTAAAGCCACCGTCTGCAATGTTGAACATAAACTTCCTTCGCTCTACTTTAGGCTCCTCATCTTCTTTAACTAGTACCACATCATCATCTTCGTCATCTTTCTTTTCTTCTTTTGTTTTATCTCCTGAGCTCTCAGATTCAGTTTTTTCGACTTTCACGTCTTCTTTTTTGATCTCCTCTTTCTTAATCTTTTCGGGCTCTTCGGCCTCCGCTTCCGGTTCTTCAGATTTATCTTCAGTTTCTTCTTCGGTTTCTTTTGTGTCTTTGTTTTCCGTTTCTGTGGGTTCTGCTTTGATCGCTTCCGGCTCAGTGGTGTCAGGTTTCTCTGGTTTATCTGCTTCGGTTTTAACTTCTGTTTTGATATCTGGTTTGGTGAGGTCTGCGGGCGCGGGGGAGGGGGAGGGCGCGGCGGAGGGGTGTGCGGGGGTGGCGGGGGAGGGCGCCGGGGAGGGCGCGGCACTGCCGGACTTCACGATCGGCTCCACCGGCTTCCTAACCAGCTCCGGCATGCTATAGTAACCATTGATGTGTTCGAACTCTTGTACTTTCTTTCTGATCAGACTCATGACTCCTATACGAGTTAGCACGTGCTGCCGGGACAGCCCCTCTCTCGGAACCCCGTCGGCAAAAGCCTCGGCGTTGTCGGCGCCCGGCTCGCACAGATGTCTCATGAATAAAGACACGTAAGCTTTAAAGTTACGTTCGGACTTCCCTCGAAGGTCCCGCACGAGCCATTGAGAATTAAACGCGTCTTGTGGGGGCATGCCGTAACGCATGATCGCATTTAGGAACGATTTACGTTGACGCGCATTAAAACCGAGTACCTATACAAATAAAAAGGAAATCGTTATTAATTAATGGGAAAACTAAAAAGAAAATTAAATAAAAGTTAATTAGCCAATCAAATTCACCTTTGTGGTAAAGAAACATTAGAATCTAATAAAGTAAAGGGAAAACAAGAAAAAAATTAAAGAGTAGTTGCATAAAGCATGTACAATTTTGTGCAATAAACAATTTTAAAATCAAATAAAACATTTTATGAAAACAGTAATACTAATTAATCACCCAAAATTATAAAAAGCATCGAATCTACGACGGTTAACTTATAACACACTCGATTTGAAATGAGGGAAAGATAAACTTAAATTGACATTGATATTATATTTTTGAGATTAAGCTAAAATTAATTCATAATTATTGTGTAAACTGACCTCCATATTTCCTCCGACCCTGGCCAACAGTGGCGGCAGAGGTCGGTCGCGTTCCTCCCTACGCTCGAGGCGTCGCTTGCTCCTCCGACTGAGCAGATCGGCGCCGTCTGCCTTCTCGTCGAAGTCATCGTCTTCCTTATCATCCTCAGATCCTTGCGAGAAATCAGAGTTGTAGTCCGACCCGTTCTCCTGCCACGTAGAATCCTCACGGTTCTCCGTCTGTGCGACACTACCGTCGTTGTAGTTTACTTGCTTACGAACGCGCTTCCCTTTACCCAAAGTCCTAGCCTGATCCTCTTGATGCTGTTCGTAGTGATGTCGCAACAGTTTAATCCAGTACGCCGGGTCCGTGTTCTCCGCCTCCTGTTTTATGATCTCGGTGTCCACTTCCTCTTCTCCGTCGCCTTCTTTGGTGGAGTAGCTGGCGACTTTGAAGGAGCTGAGGTACTCATTGGCCCAGGACTCCTTGGCTTCTATGCCCTGTTTTGATCGATCGAGGAGGTCGCTGACAGCCTTGTCGTCGTAATGAATGGCTTCTTCTTTACCGTCCTCTTCCTTGAACAACTCCTCGGTACCGAATCGTAGAATATCATCCAACTCTTGTTTGGTGAAATTTGCTCCCTTTCCGCCCATCCCAGGCCGCACCACGAGATGAGTCAACATCATTTTACGTTTAGCGACTTGTGTGACGCGTTCCTCTACACTGTTGCGCGTTACGAAGCGGTATATCATGACCTTGTTGGCCTGTCCGATGCGATGCGCGCGGGAGAAGGCCTGAATGTCGTTGTGCGGGTTCCAGTCGGAGTCGTATATGATGACGGTGTCAGCGGTGGCCAGGTTAATGCCGAGTCCGCCGGCGCGCGTGGACAGCAGAAACACAAACTGTTGCGCGCCGGGGGCGTTGAACCTGTCGATGGCCTCCTGCCGAATGGTACCTGTGATGCCACCATCGATCCTCTCGTACTTGTACTGCTCCCCTTCCAGGTAATCCTCCAGGATATCCAACATCTTCGTCATCTGCGAAAAGATCAACACCCTGTGACCTTGTTCTTTCAGCTGCTTTAACATTTTCGACAGCAGCACAAGCTTTCCGGACGCTTTGATCAAGGCCTGAGTTTCGTAATTGCCGTGCGGACTGATGGGGGCCTCCTCGGCGGCAACCGGGAACAGGTATGGATGGTTACAACACTTCTTCAGATCCATCATCACATTGAGGAGCGACACGGACTGTCCTCCGCTCTTAGGATTCAACGCTTCGAAGTTACGAGTCAAAATATATTTGTAATATTTTTTTTGCATGGGAGATAATTCTACTCTAACGATAAATTCAGATTTAGTGGGCATGTTTTTAAGCACGTCGGCTTTGAGTCGTCGCAGCATGTGCGGCCCCAGCATTTCGTGAAGTCGTTTCACCTGCTCCTCCTTGGACACGTCGGCGAACTCGTTTTGGAACGCGGCGAGGTCGTTAAACTTGTCCTTGTTGAGGAAATTGAGCAGATGGAACAGTTCCTCTAAATTGTTCTGTAAAGGGGTTCCGGTGAGCAAGAGTTTGTAGGCTATGTTGTAGTTGGCCAAGAGACGGAAGAACTTGGACTGGTTGCTTTTGAGTCGGTGAGCCTCGTCCACCACTAGTACTGCCCACTCTATGGAGCCCAAGCAGGGAGCGTCGATGGACACCAGCTCGTAGGAGGTGAGCAGCACATTGAACTTGACTTGCGACTTGATCTTGGAGGGTCTGCCACCGCGGTTGGCGCCCGCGTCGTCGTACGTGAGCTCGTTCTCCCGGATGATGGCGCGCGAGTCCTTGTCGCCCACGTATGTGATGCAGTACAGGTCGGGCGCCCACAACTCAAACTCTCGTTCCCAGTTGATGATCGTGGAGAGGGGCACGGAGACCAAGAAAGGTCCTTTGGAATGTCCTTCTTTGAAGAGGGAGTTTAGAAACGTTACTGTTTGGATAGTCTTTCCGAGGCCCATTTCGTCGGCGAGAATGGTGTCTATGCCCTGTCCCCAGGAGTACCGCAGCCAGTTAATGCCCTCAAGCTGGTAGGGATGCAGCTGCATGCCGGTCTCGTAGACGAAGGGCGGCTGGTCCTCGTACTTCTTGTTGAGGTTGGTGACGGGTCGGTCGGGCGGCGCGTTGTAGCGTCGGCCGCGGGACTCGCCGCTGTTCTCGTCCTCGTCGATCACGTCCCTGTTCTTACTCTTACGTCCGGATTGTTTTCCTTTTTTACCTTTAGATTTTCCCTCAGAAGTGATGAATGCTCGCATATCCTGAGAACATAGTCGTCAATTTATACACAAATTATTATTAAAATACACAATTACTTATTTGAACTATTAATAACATGATCATGGGATAATTTGTTGTATTTATTAAGAGTACAGTTATTTTAAATCCCCACTTGTATAGTACTGTCACACACATACCTGATAATATTCTATTGCAGACTTGAGTCCGCTAATGTCTTCATGCTCAGACTCCCAGGTGGACTGGTCATAGGAGAGATCTCTCCACTTGACCAGGAAGTACGTGGTACCGTCGCGCGAGGTTCGGTGGTTCACTACGCGATGCACGATCAACCACTCAGGTTTTACACCATATCTGTCAAAAATTTTATTCTTATTAGTTATGATTCTTATACTTAGGTCTTCATAGTTTTCATGTGTTTGTATTGAAATATTTAATTGCAATTAGCCCCAGATGGATCCTTGTCAAAGTTAACTCAAAGGACTAACTATACTATAGACTTTCAAGGGTTTTTCAGACCGTGAAGCAGTCTAACGAGTACCTGTAGAAGTTTTCCTCTAATGACTTCTCCTGATCCTGGCTGTGCTTTCCCTTGAGTCTCTTGAACCTTCCGTCCCGCTCGTCCAGTGGCTCCTCTAGTTTTGGAGGTTCCTCAGAGTCGTACTTGCGCATGTAGTACCGGTACATTAGGGGATGGAATACATCCAACTGGAATCAAATACATAATATAATCACTGATTCTATATAATTACCGCGTTAAGATTGCACTTTAAGGTTGTAAAAAAATTAGTTTACTGGGTAACTTGTAAAGCATTCATATTACTAGGTCTGATGACAGCAAGACATGCAGTTTTTATCTAATATTGAAGTGTTCCAAAGTACTGGTCGACTAAATGTGACATGGCTTCTCTACCTTATTAATTCATATTGTAAAACTAGGACTACATTACAACTACACTAGCAATATATTGAAACAATGATTTTTAGAGAAAACAATCATTTACATATCAGTTGGACAATATAATTTTATACCTGTAGTTCTGAGATCCAAGAACAATGCCAGTAAGATCGCTCGGCCCACTTGACAAAGAACTCTCTGGAGCGCGGGGCTTTGGACTTGTTGTTCTGTTCCTTCCAACGCCATGTTAAGATCTTGCTCACTTTGCCGCCTTCTAATGGCGGACACTAAACAAAAACAATGTTATTAATTACATTAATTTTAATCTAATATACATATAAAAAGCTAATTCTCTCTGTATCTATGTCAGTCTATTTGTTTATTTATCACTTGTCATATATATATTTTTTGTTACTTTATACATCATAATTATATATGTATATTTAAGAAAAAACTGGACATGTGGCATAAAAATTAAGAACTATACACCAGTGCTTGATATAGGCATATCAGTAATATGCTGCACGCCTATTATTTGATAGAAATAATAATTTTTATATACTGATATAAAAGTGGTCATGACAATGAATATGTATAAATAATATGAAAGAGACAACACTTTACAAAGTAAAAATAAAGAATATTTATCTGACTTGCTGAAACCAAAGGTTTATCAAATGAGTGTATCATTTGATAAACCTTTGATAAACTTAATTTTCGACCAACAAAATTCAGGAAATAATCAAAATTATTAACTTACACTACAACGTGGACATTTCCATTCCCCATCAGGCACCTCCTCAAGCGGCGGGTTGAGGCAGAACCGATGGTACGCCGACGGACACGAGTCACAGCACAATAACTCTCCACCATCCTTGCAGTTCCTTAAAAATATATCCTTTTATAATAAGTTTCCGGAAAAATATTTCAATAAACAAGCCAGGTGCAGGCCTGTGTAATGGTGAATAATACGGGAATTTAAACTCTTAGGCTGAGTTGCACCAAAATAAACTCTCTGTAAATGTAACAATTGAAGTTAAAAATGGCGTTGAGAAAAGTTTTATTTTGAAAATTCGAATAACATACACTTTGGTGCAACTCAGCCTTAATAGACGCAAAGTAGTATACCCAATTACATATATTAGTACATACCTGCAGAACTCTTGATGCTCGTCATCATCATCGGCGTCGTTGTTCCCCTCCGCCTCGCAGTGCGGACACGACCAGCGACCTTCCGGAGTCTCCTCCAGCTCCGGCTCCAAACATACCAAGTGGTATGCTCGGGGACACGTATCACAGAGGATTATTTCTCCACCTTGTTGGCACACCTATAAAAATAAAACGATGAAAGTTTAAAACATTTACAAGCTTTGTTATTAATAATAATTAACTTTTGAACTGTAGCTAAAATGTTACTTGAAAAATCTGAATAAATCTCAATCTTGCCAAGTCAGCTGACTTATATGGAACATGTTTCCAATAAATCAGATAGTATTAGGGATAGAGAGGTTACTGCATACTGATCACTGCAATCCTTCTACACAAATTGCCTCTATAAAGTTACTATTCCAGTAAGCTTTTTTAGACTGGTATTGGCAATACTGTTAAATCTCTTTCATTTAGGTAAAAACTGTATTGGTCTTCCACATTAGAGTTTCATTCTATGTAAAACTTAATAGTAACAATATTATAAATACATGATGAAGGGTAGTTACCTCACAATAGTCTTGGTGCTCTTGTTCCCCCTCAGTACCATCGGGAAACTTGTTGGTTGTTTTGAGCTTCCTCTTCTTTCTTAACTTGTTGCCAATCTTTGTTTTGGCTTTTTTTCTAGGTACCTGAAACAAAACCAAAAATCGGTTTATAATATTTAAAACCCCCAAGAGAGAAAGGCAGTGCAATGAACTTTTATATTAGTATAACAGTTTAACAAAGTAATAAATAATTCGTATTTAACAAACTTTGTTGGCACTCTTTTTAAGAAAAATTAACATAGCCATGATTTTAAAGTACATGAAATTAAGAAACGGGAAAATAAATTCCTGAGGAACCTCTACTGTCCTTTTTAAAATGTGGTGTTATATCTTCTACATAAAAAAATAACATTTTGTAGGTATTAAACAAAAATCCTAGGTAGTATAAACAAATCTTGCAAAAGGGTAACTGTCCAGAGACTGTACTTTCCACTTAGATAAGTACCTTTCCCATTTAAATGTACATCTGATCTCCAAAACAAAAACGAGGTGGGATTAAACCCCTCCGCTGGGTACCCTGGGGCCGTCTAGGCGGTCTCAGGCGCCGTAAGGCACCCGTGATGATATGTATGTATGATCTCCAAAAGAAAATTTATTTCATTTCTTTTTTACTAAAAGTAAATATATCTGATTGTTAGAGAGTGCTTAACAAAAATAGTTTTTATATTAAGTTACTGCATTAAATGGAGGAAACTTCCTAAGTTCTGTAACTTACTGGTTGTCCATCTTCAGTGGTAGCAGGAGCTACAGTATCAGGTACGGGGGGCGGTGGAGGTTTGGGTTCCTCTGCCTCTGCTAGCATCTGCTCAAATTCTGCATCAGAATCTGAGTTGGCACCTGCACTGCCTTCTTGTTCCTCTTCCTATGAAAATATTGTTTATAATAAAAAAGTAAATTATGATGAAAAAACCACAGTAATTAATAATATATTGCAAGACAATGTATGTACATGTTCAAATAAACCCCTCATAAAATTTCGCATTTTGGATCATCTCATTACTTCCCATTAGAGAAGTAGTGATTCTGAACACTAGGTGACATTGCAATGTGTCATTTCTTTTTACTGTATTTAGTATTTATATTATTATATAATATAAATTCTGTATCAGTATATAATATTTTTGTATTGAAATTAACAAGATAAATTCAATGATTTTTAATGCTTACAAATGAACTACCTATAATATAATTTATCTACTACTAGAAGGACAGTAATTTGTTTGTTAAAACAAATTTTTACTATAGCTTTATTTTTACCTCTCATCAAGATGGATCTTTACAATACAAATTTCATATTTCTTGTAACATGACTGTGTACTTACCAATTTTATTGCACAGGAACAAAAAGGTATAATGTTATTTAGCTACTACTACAAAAAAGACTAAAATTTATTACTTTACCAATTAGCTTAACATTAAATAATAATTTTCAAAAGGAACAATATCTTACAGAACTTACACTGCTGGTGCGTTTCCTCTTGTTAAACTTGATCTTTAGTGTGGGCACCTTGGGTTTCCGGCCAGGTTTCCCTCGGGGAGTGCCTGGGTTTTTGGCTTTCCGGCCTCGTTTGCGGGGAGCTGGGGTACCTTCGTCACTTATCTCTTCTTCATCATCATCTTCAATTTCTTCTATGACGTCATCATTCTTTTAAAAATAAGATAGTATATTTTAGATTAAAATTTTGGTACACATACTTTTATTTGGTATTTTTTGAAATTTCAAGTCTTTACAAGTTTTTACATATCTCAGATTTTCCACACTGCACACAGTAGCACCTGTCGTTCCAGAAATATAGGGAGTTATATCTGTGGAACGACAGGTGCTACTTCCTGAAGGTATAAAATTCGCCAATGGCATCAGCTAGTTTGAACAGACTTGTTCAATTTGAGCCAAATTTACGCCGGACATTGCTTTTAAAATCGAAACGCGCCGTTTAACATGGAATTATTTTTAAATAAAGTACTGTGCTAATGGATCCATTTTCTTTTGATCTTCCTCAAACCTTGAGATTCTTCTTCAGTTACTTATTACTTTTTATATTGAGAAATAAAAAGTAATAAGTAAAAGAATCTCAAGGCAATCGCAATTGCGAGCAAAAATTGGCGTCAGTTTAAAAGTCTAAGCGAGCGAGAGAATCGCGCCGATTTGGGTTCAGCGTCCTGCGTAACTTATAATATATAAAGTATAATATATCCTGTTTACTTTTAGGATATAATAATTTTATGGAATATATATATATATATTCCATAAAATAGGAGGAATAATCTATTGATTATTTCATTCTCTTTCTCTGGTCTGTGATTTTATTTTAAACTATAAAGAACTGCAACAAATATTTGACAACAAATTATATGAATATCTAATACCTTGTCTTTAGTAGTCCTTGCAGACCTCGCGGGTTTATACTCTGCAGATTCCTCTTGCGGCGCCGGAGCAGGGGTAGAAGCCAAGTGTGGGTTGCACTCTGAGAATACGCGCCACTTGGCCGCTACCAACATCATCAGCTTTGATATTGGCACCTAGAAAGATCAATATGTTATTTATTATTTATACACTATCCTTTTTTTAAATTAGATCTCTAGCAATACCTCAGTGAAAAATGCATGGAATAGTTTGTGCGTAATGCATGTACAAACATAGACAGACTGATTTTTCAAAAACTGTTGTTTTGGCTTCTGTTGCTCTAATAAAGACCCCCAATTTTTTTTTATATCTATAATGTGAAGACATCAGGCTTTCACAATTTTATAATATTAAGATGCAGATTGTAGTCCCATTACATTGGCTGTAATTTTTAATAATTTATACTAACCTTTGGGTTTTCTTTAACCAATAACGGCCTGGCATGCTGTTGGAACAGTTTGTAAGAAGTAAGGTTTTCCATTTCAGCCTCCGTGTATTGAACATCTACATCCGTGAGACCAAATGATGAGCATACTTCTTCTACCGTTGGCATTCCTGATATGGACATAATTCATTTTATAAACACAGCAAGTTAATGGGGACCTATCTCCACTATGCTAGTATTAATATTGTATGGAAAATCCTGTGTTTTGTATTTTTTGGGCAATTCTTAATTAATCAATGTTAGTGGTAACCAATAAGAAATATACATATAGACAGATTGTTTATATTTCACAAAAAATTGGTGATCTATGTATAAAAAGTACAAACTTTTAAAGTCATGATGACCACTTAAAGTACGAAAAAGGTATCCATATCACTTCAACTTTTATACTAAAGTCTCAGTTTAGTTCTAGAAACTTGACTGAAGGTTCCATTTGCAGGCTATGATAGTAATTTGAATTTATAGACAAATTTTACCGTTTTTGTGATCTTTTTTGGACATTTTTTGAAGTAAAAAAATACCCAATATTTTTATATTAGTTTCTTATTATTTTTTCAGGAAAAAAATTAAAACTTATTTTTCTTTTGTTAATAAAACTGCCTATTTTCTTTAATATTTATTGCAGTTTTGTTAACCACCTCGCCAAGTTAGATGGTAGAAAATACCTGTATGTTTTTGAGCAATCAATAATTAAAATCGAATGTAGTAAATAAATACCAGAGCTAGAGTCAGATGGTGCAGGAGTGGATGGAGTGTTGTGTTTGCTGCTCCTTCCAGACTTGCTTCGAGACTTCTTGCCAGAGGACATGGCACTGAGAGCATAGTCACTGTCACCCTCACCACCGTCTTCAACTGGAAACTCTTCATCCTATCATAACAAAAATACAAAATTATATACTATCATTAAAATAAAAACAGAAAAATTGCATTAGTCATGGTTAAACACCCATACAAATGTACATCCAATATCACAACTTGACTATTGGTCAAGGTCCAATTATTTTTTTTATGATTGTAATTGTATGCAAAAATCATTCTGTTGTGTGTAATATTACTTTTTTGTATTATAATATTTTAAAAGTTTTTTTTTCTGATTTCGAAAAAAAATAAAAATAATAACCCAACACAGAAAGATTAATAAATGCAATGACCTACAAAGACATTATTTTAATTCTGCAACAGTTATCAAGTATAAGCAAAGTAAGTACAAGCAAAGTAAGTGTTTAGGTGTGTGTGTACCCAAACACTTACTTTGCACCTCTTTCAGTGTTTAATTTATAGTATTATATAAAAAAAAATCTACATGGCTTTATGTTGTGTTAAAATATTTTGTAAACATGATGTACTAAATGAATTTTCTTGTTTAATTAATAAAATAAAATTATTGGAAGTGCGAAAGCTAATTATGTATGGAGAATGTGGAGTTTGTGAATTCAAATGCAGTGCCCTTAAGGTCTCTGCAGTAAACTTGACACCCATCTAAACATACTTCTAATATTACAACTTGGCTGTTAGTCGCAGTTCAATTATTATTTTTATATTCGTAATTGTATTCCAAAAACCTTTCTACTGTGTTATAAATATTATTATTAAAAATCATAAAACAACTAAAAAAATATGTTAATTCTGCAACCAACAGTAATATTTAAAAAAAACGTTACCATCTCAATATTAGATAAATAGGTATGTCTCACTAAAAAAGGTTTTAGTTTATTAGATAAATGTATTATAATTACTTCATCACCCAACCAAAGGAAAAAACTGCTCATTATCAATAGGTAGGTTTTATCATTCAATTTTTATCATTCAATATATATTTTTTAATTGGTTTTCAGTGTGCATTTAAAATTAACTTGGGTATGTACCTATTTCCAGGTTTAGATGCCATTGGGGATAAATATTTTCTAGAATATATATATATTTATATTATATATGTAGACTGGGTAATCTAAACTATGGAGCTTTAATGAGTTTTCTGTGTTATGTGCCATGCAAATGTTAGATGACAGATTTTATTTATTTAATACAATAAAAATGTATGGTTATTATTAACTCTACCCTCACTGTAAATTTTAAAATAAAATAAATATTATGTCAGACATAAATGTAAAAATAATAATAGTTATACCATTATTATACTTAATAATGTTCTTTAGTAAATACAAAGATACTATTACCTCAGACTGTTGGATGGCTTATTTTTATCGGTAATCAATAAAATTGTTTAGTTACCTCTTCACTTTCATTCTTCCTCTTCTTCTTTTTCTTGCGGCCTTTCTTTTCTTCTCCTCGTGCTTTCCTTTTTTTCCCCTTTTTCTTCTTTCTGCCATCTTCAGGGGAATAATCTTCATCTTCCTATAAATTGTGTACTTTTAAAGTAGGTATTTTTCAAATATTTATAAATATGGAATTGTGAGTGAAAATGTTGTAAACATGTATCAACTAACCTTTGGGGGAATTTCATCACTTTCCCCGGAGTTCTCATTCTGACCTTCACCTTCCTCCACATCTTCGTCTCCTGGAAAATTAATCAAAACTCACAATTCCAAAGGGTGAAAAGTCTGTCTTGTTCGACTTTTTCGTATTTCTAGCCGGCAACTTACGAGACTCATTCACGTTGCGGTTAAGGTCACTAATCCCTTTGTTTGATGGCGTCCATTTTGTCAAGTACTAATGAGGGAATATGCATGGACTTTTCTGTCACAAACCCTCAATAACAATATATCCTCAAATAAAAACAATAACATCGGTGGCACTACTCTTTAGAATATCTGTTACACAAAAACATTGACCACGATCGAGTCCAGATGCACTTTAGTTAAAATCGAAAATAGTAAAAAAACTAATTGCTAATACCGTAAGTAAACACATGATACCGCTATTCGGCGATTGGACTATTGCATGCTAGATCAATCTAATAGTTACCTGCAAATGAACCGTCTACCTCATCGTCTGACGCCATTTAGCATTGATTTTCAATAAATTTGTAAAACTAGAAAAATTTCACGCTAGAAAAGATAAAGGACGCGCAGTTTTGCGACAAATGGTAATTAATTCGGAAATTGATGCCGCCGTCACTAGTTAGGGCGAGAGAACAAGATTTGTTTTCTCACTTCCACTTCCCAACAGACTGACACGAAAGCCGACGACAGAAATTTTGGGGTTGCCACATTATGTGCAAAAGTGTTTTCCCCAGTTATTAACCACAAAATAATCTATGGTCTCTTTTCTCTGGGCCCGTTCGTCTTGGGAATGAAATATGTTCACAATGATCATAATGACATTATGCGAACTTGCGTTTTTTTTGGTTAGTTTCAATCACATGCCACAATTACAACTATCCAAATCGAACGCATTTGTTATCGCGAATCTGTCAACTGTCACCTGTCAAGTAAAATACAGGTTAAATCGTACAATCCATTAATTTTATTTGCGAAATCTTTCTAAAATCATTTCGATTTAAAATACAATAAATTTGATCCTAAAAATATAAGACGAATGCGACGTTTAAAATAACAACACTGTCAAAATATATTCACAACGCCTCACCTATCGACTGGGGTCATTGTGATCAGTTCACGGTAGCATTCTGGGCCAAAAAAAAACGGGCATTGTGGCAGATCACAATGCCACTTTTGCGCCGAAATCTCAAAAAAAACGCATAAATATACATCGTGAATTCGTGATCGTTGTGAACATGTTTCGGTCCCAAAACGAACGCGGTCTCTGTAGCACGGGACGTGCTCGCCGGGCCTTACCAAAGAGCTACGTAGTACTCTATTTTATCTGTGCAAAGAGCCAATCGATCGAAACAAAATACCCATCGATAGACGTCAAAACTATTATAGATAATATTCTAAATTATAATATTTTAAAAATGCTTGTTTATTATAAATAAATTACGATGGATTCAGTAGTTTGATTAGATTTTTTTTTTTTTCATTTTAAAACCTTTTATATAGTTTATTTCTCTTACATATGTATGTTGTACTGCTTAGATCATATAACCATTTTGTTACAGTTAATTCGTCTGAGTTGTACTGTAATTTGTATCCAAATAATAATATTGTAAAATCAGATTGGAGATATTGAATGTACATATAGTAATATTTCATTGTGATCTGACGTACTTATAAATGTGAAATTTAGATTTGAATACAATTATATATAATGAAAATTATACTCACAAGTGATAGGAGATACCATGGTTCCGCCTTAGACAACGACAAAGTGAGAGATCGCCTTAGACACAGTGTAACTGCATAATGAGGATTAACGAGGATTTTAGTTTTAAATGTAATATTAAAGTCAATAAAAAATCCAAAACATTGGTGTAATTATTTTTATCATACGACCAAAAATGAGCAAGTAGCAATCAAATGAATGTGCCGATCGTCAAGTGTCGCCGCTCAGAGCGTGTGACGTCACTGTGACGGTCGCCGCCAGTTAGCCGTTAGCAGTTGTGAGGGGCGCTGTGTTTCGGCTTAGCTGATTGTGTTACCTGAGTTCGACATAAGTTTGGTATCGTTTTCGGATAACTTAAGGATTAATAATTCATTTTCATAACAAAAACTATACTCGTCCATAGAAAAAATCAAAATGATTGAACAAAATACTAAAATCATGAACTATATTTTTATACATCAACGTGGTTTATTTTTAAACCGTAAAAAATATTGATATGAAAAAATATATTCTAAAACCAACATTTACTATTATTACAGAAATATAACATTTATTAGAATAAGTACGACTGTAAAAACTAAATAAAAAAATATATTATTCATTACAGAGTATTAGTCGATATTTACGTTTTAGTCTAAGTAACCATTGGTTACTTAGTAAAACCTGGTAAAACCACAGTCATACTGATAATTTTAATGTCTTAATAAAAAAAAAATAATAAAATATTCGTATACATTATTTAATTTTATTTGCGGTATAGAAACTACCTAAGTACCTACTTAAAACGTTTCATTGATCATAGTTATAGTATTTTTTTTTTAATCTGCATTTTCTAATGGAAGCAAGCCAATTTTCACAGTGATATAGTTCACCAATATATCCATATACATTATTATCAATAATCATTCAATAATATGTTATTAATGAATAATGTCTTAACTTAATGTGAAAGGCAACATGGGAATGGGTAATGTAGTCAGTTACTTTATAAGTTAATCTAAAACTGTTGATAAAACATTTTAAAAAACTTAGTATTAGCAGTTGATTCTTATTCGATCTTATTATGTTTTGATGATGTTTGAGGCACGCCATCCTACTCTTTTTATAACGTTGCCTTCATTACTTCTACGCTCGAACGGACTGCATTTCTGGACCATACCTTTTGTTTGATCTCGTATCATAAATGCTCGATGAGATTAATACCTGGACTAAGTGAAACTTCCAAAGTAATACGCGACGTGTGACATCTAGTATCAGCATTACCGTGGATTTTAACTAAGTCTCAGCCGAAAAATACCGCATAGGGAGCAAAATGATCCTGGACAATAATGGCAATGTACCGGCCTGCTATCAGCCCGTCTCCTTGGCCTATTTCAGACACAGTTTTTCCGTCCGTGGGGTCATTCCAAGATTGCAACCGCTAAATACGATAAGACGTTGCGTAATCTAGAAATATAAGTTCTATTCCAATGGTTATTTAGTACGTATTAGGTTGGCTATAATAATGACGCTATCTTGAAATACACGAATTCTTTGCAAGTTTGAACATGTTTGGAGCATTGGAATTTCAACTCTATATTTAACGGACTAGAAATTATATTTCAATATTAATAGTTTACGCAACGTAATTAAGTCTTGTCGTGTTTAGCGGTTGCAATCTTGGAATGACCCCCCTGAGATACCAGCCAACATCATGCAGGAACCGCCGCCATATGCGACCGTTTTAGAAAGAAGCATGGGGCAAACCTTTGCCACAAACACCTGGGGCCTTATTCCGAGTTTTCAAACGTTAAACACGACAAGACGTTGCGTAAACTATAAATATTAAAATATAAGTTCTATTCCAATAGTTATATAGTCTGTATTAGGTTGGCTATAATAATGCCGCCATCTTGAAATACACGAATTCTTCGCAAGTTTGAACATCTTATGCGCATTGGAATTTCAACTCTATATTTAATAGGATAGAACTTATATTTCATTATTTATAGTTTACGCAAAGTCTTGTCGTCTTTAGCGGTTGCAAACTCGGAATAAAGCCCCTGTAGGCCCTGTCGTTGCGACGCAAGCATATTCTGCACTCGTCAGTGAACAGAACCACCTGCCATTTAGGTCCTCTCGAGAAAACTGGTGACTCGCTTGCTTCAAGGTTCTTCTACTATCCATTTGCTGACAGACACTCCTCGAACATGTCTCAGTTCTTGCACGTCAACACCCGAGGTTCCGGTTGTGCAGAGAGGGTGAGA